>JALPQD010000091.1:5065456-5665456 GCA_023101885.1 Typhlomys cinereus
TTCAAGGCTGATATTGGAAATCATCTTGGATTGTCCTCTCTTCTTTTTGCTTTGCTTTGGGGTTTCCAGTCTCTGTTTTCCAGGGTAGAATTGTAGACGGATGGGTAAAGTCATTGCCATATCCACCCAGAATTTTTATGAGAGGTCTGGGAGTTATACTCAAGTGCTTTGCTTGGGAGGCAAGTCTTTATTTAACTCCTGAGCCATCTCACCAGCCCAGAACTCGAGTCTCTTAATTCACCAAACCATCTATAGTCCAAGTTTACAGCAAGAGCATACTGCATCCCTCTCTATTTCCCTCAGAATCCTATACTCCAAAGTAGTTTTAGGTTGTCTGAGCATCTAAGGTTTGTACTTAGAGATCCAAAGCAGTTTGGAGTTTTCCTCAGCCTCAGCCTACCTTCCCTGGATTTCTGACCAGACTCAGGGTTCATGTTGTGTTTTAAGCTTTCTGGATTTTGTCCATCAATTTCTTAAGGTCATGATGCCACATTTTTATAGTTCTTTTTAAATAAACAGTAGCTTTCTGTATTTTATTAGAATCTTTTTGCAACCTTGAAGCTAGACAAGACAAGGCAGTTACTTCTAACTGCCATAACATAAAAATGAGAAAAGAAAGACTGACATGAGGAAATATACACAAGTATGACCCACCCTCCCCAAGAAAGGTCAGACTTGACCTGGTTTAGCATAGAAGAGATTTGGGGAGTCACTGAAGGTACAGCTTTCATCTCCAATTATACATAAGTCCTTTAACCAGCCCCTTGATAAGGACAAAATGTTCCTTTTCTTGTTGGGACCGACAGGAAAGAAATGTTTCCAAACCTGTATTCGAGGGCTTAGAATCAATCTCTGAATAAGGATATGATGATGACAGAGAACGGGGTTATGGAGAAAGGCTCCAGACCGAGTTGAAGGCAAGGAAGCATTTTCATCTGCTGGGGTTCCTAATGACATCTCTACAGAACCAGAGTTTACATGATTATATGCACAGAACCTGTGGTTTTTTGATGACTTTGACTTACTTAATTAATTAGTTCATTAATTAGTTATTTTTTAAATTCACCCAAAAATCTCCAGTATAACCAGAAGTCTGGAATAACTCTTTCCAAAGGAAGCGTATTCTTAAAACTGAAGGCCCTATTTGGTTATATAACATTAGGAAGTTTGAGTTGAGCATATATTAAAAGAAACTTGGCTTTTTGTCTCGTTGCAGTATGTTGCAGTTATTTTCTGCTGCTGTGAGACAACACTCATACAGCCAGTTAAGGGAGAAAGAGGAGATTTATTTGGCTTACTGTTCACAGGGGAGATACAGTCCATTATAGACAAAAAAAAAAAAAAGGCATCGTGGGTGCTGATGTTTAAAGAGGGTCAGGTCACAGTAGACATGGACACAGAGAGAGCAAAAGACAAACTTCAAGAATTGAGGGATGGGCTGGAAAGGGCAGGCGGGAGGTCCTGAGTTCAGATCCTAGACCCCACATGTAGACACTGGGAAGAAGCGGGGGAGGCCTTGTTCTGCGTCTGGTGGGCAGAGCCTATGAATCCTGGGACAGAGTAAACAAGAAGGAGGTAGGGGAGTTCCATGGTGGTTCCCAAACTTGTCCGTGGTCCCAAATCGCCCGTGGTTCTACACACACCACACACACACACACACATGCTCAATTGAAAAAAAACAAATTAAAAAAAAAAGAATTGAGGAGGGATGGTGGAAACAGGGCAGGCTCCTACCAGCAAGACTCTGCTTCCTAAAGATGTCATGAACTTTCCAATAACAGCTAAAAGTTTAAGTACATGAGTCTGTGAGGGACAACTTATATGCAAACCAATTCAGCATTTCCCAGATTTTGCTTTGACAATGGTAATATTTTGAAAAGCATCTGTTTTCTCAGATTATTTTTTGTAAAATTCTTCTTTCCAGCATTTTAGTGATGAGAGTAGGGCAAAGAAAGCAGTGAGCAAGTTTAGTTGGGAATGCAAAAAATGAACAGTTTTGCTCTTGTCCTTGACTACCAAGCTGTGTCTTGGTTGGAAGCCAGATACATCCTTGTTGGTTCTGTGGACAGTTTGTCTTGGCCAGA
The DNA here is from genome assembly GCA_023101885.1 of Typhlomys cinereus. NCBI lineage: Eukaryota > Metazoa > Chordata > Mammalia > Rodentia > Platacanthomyidae > Typhlomys > Typhlomys cinereus. The sequence goes on from JALPQD010000091.1 coordinate 5,067,541, forward strand.
GGCCAACAATACCAGAAATGTTTGGGGCACTGGTTCACATTTTATTTTTCTTCTCTTTTCACACATCCTCCTAATGAGCAATCAACGTGTGATGAGATCCTCGAAGATGTATCAGAAACTCCAAGCTTGCCGCTGGAACGGGAGGCACACAAACACTTTGTGGAGATATGTGGTCGGGCCAGATGGATGGCCGACCCAACTCTATTTAAGCAAATCCTTGTTAACTCTAGACACAGATCTCCCTCAGTAACAACCCTTCCATAGCACCCTGTAGGGAGTTCTGCCTGCTTCCTTTACTTCAAGTTCTCTTGTATAAAAAATTCCTTTTTCCATTCTGTTGTTGCTATTCTTTCTGAGTTCATGCAGCAAAAACCCAAGAGAAGCCACTGTCTGGGATGATTTTGCTGGGCTGTCCACTGTCCCCCTCCCTAACCCTAGGCGTATGCTCTTTTCAGGAGAGAATATTCCTTACACTCAAGAATCTGCATCCCCCGTTTCATTAAGATCCAGTGTTACTTTGGAATGCACTCTCTATGACTCCTACTATTCTATGGAAATGAAATGATTTTCTCTTAAAAAAAAGGAGGAAAAAACCCATCTTTTAAGCAAAGGGGAGAAAAAACTCTATCAGATACTTGGAATGTTCCAAATTCCATAAAAATTTGATGCCGTCACAGAATATGGAAACAACAAGCTGGAACTGATCTGGAAGTTCTTCTTTGTGGCCAGCTTACAAGTGCTGGGGAGAAAAAGCCATCAACTGTCCCCCCAGCTGTGAAAGCTGCAAGCTACAGGAGCAACTATCTGGCAAGGGGTGACCATCCGTGAGAGTGGCAAGAATGTTAGGAGGACATCAGTTGTTCCTGATTAGATTAAGACTTGGCTTTGCACCAGGGAACACATTCCTGATATAATAAACCAGAACCTGTGGAAGTAGAGGACATAGACCTTAGAGGGGGAACAAGCTACGAAAGTTTGACATATGCAGATGTGATATCAAACTGCCACCTAAATAGTCATTATTTAAATGCTTGGATCATGGATTAGACAAGGTCTTAGCACTCAATTTGATGCTTCCTCTTTCAATGGTAGGTGTTTAATACAGACTAAGTGCAGAGAATAAGTGACTTAATGGACTTATGGACTATTTAGATGCCCCAGGAAGGGTATCAAATCACCCTCACCCCAAAGCCAGAAAATGTGTGGAGAAGAGCAAGGTGTAGGAGCCTGAAGATGAGGAGGGTGCTACTAGAGACATCTTAGACAAGACAGGACACTGTATCTTGAACTCACTAAGTCTAAACATATAGATATAAGGCCTCATAGATTTGGCTATCAGCATTTCACCAAAGAGGGAAGAGATCTTTAAAGGATCTACATCTCCTGAGAGACTATCAAAGGTTGTTACTAGATGGTGGTATGGGGGGTAGAAAATAAATACTTTCTTCAAGGATAGCCACTGATACATCATACGTGCACCAGCAAGTGCCCAGGAACATGTCACTAAGGGCAAGCCAGATGAAACTCAGTGGATCATGATTCAGAAAGACATGAAATTAGGAGAAAGAATTGTAGGGATGAAAGAAGTTACAGTGGGGAAAGGAAGGGGGGTGGGACTAGGTAATAGGATGACAATGTCATAAATCACTGTATTCATATATGAGAATCAAAACATTTTTTTAAATTGAAAAATTTGATTGCATAACAAAATGCAAAGCTTCTCCACTCCCTAAGGCAGGCAAAAAGAGAAAGAAGAAGAGGACGCCATCCCAGAAAAGCACTCAGTTCATGCATAAGGCTAAGATCTCAAACAGGGAAGAAGGGGTGAAGGAAGGCTGCACTGAGCTCTGAGAGTCAGGACTTTCACCAACTGGTCTACATTCTCTAGGGTGGCCTTTCCCCAGGAATGCAGCTCATTATGAAACAACAGTTTCTTTGGTTCTATCAAAAACTAAAAGGATATCGTGTCCTGGAGACAAGGGGGGGGACATTCCCTTGAAATCCATGCAGACAAATTCCCAGAAAGACAACAAATCCACAAGATTTCCTGAGCATATTCAAGGCAGGCTGCACTAATGTGTTCATTAGCATAAGTCCATCAAATGCAATATATTCCCTTTGTTAGCATAGATTAATGATATACAACTATGACTCTCATTATGATACTTTCATAAAAATATATAATCTGATTTTATCACATTCGCTCTCCATTACCCTCATCTGACTCCCACGCCTGTTGGTCTTCCACATCCCAACTATTCTCCATTTTGTTTTCTTGGTTGCTTTGTTTATTTGTTTGTTTAAGCTGGTTTTTTGATTGACTGACTTCGTTTTGTTCCAATTACACTGTTAGAGTTTCATACAGAATCCTGGGTGAAGTATCATTGACAGGAACATGAACTCCTTACCAGTGGCTGCACCACTTCTCTCTTCCTACATTAACTAAATAGTTATTCATAGGTGTTCCTAAAAGCTCAGTTCTTGTCTCAGTTACTCTTCATGTTGCCAACAAATTCAAGACCAAATAACTTAAGTGAGCACAAGGGGATTTTATTCTTTCTTGAAATTGTTTGGTACATGGGGCTGGAGAGGTGGCTAGGGTTAAGCCTCTGCCTGCAGGCGCAGGCAGAAGGTCTGAGTTCGATCCTAGACCCACGTATAGACCACGGGGCAGAAGCAGGGGCAGCCTGCGTTTCTGGTCCTGGTAGGGCGGAGCCTGTGAATCCCGGGGCAGAGTAAACAAGAAGGAGGTGGAGGCAGTCCATGGTGGAGGCCGAATTCGTCTGTGGTTCTACACACACACACACACACACACACACACACACACACGTACATGTACAATTTAATAAATAAATAAATAAATTTTTAATTGTTTGGTACAGTTGTTAGTTACAGTTGTTAATCCAGCTCACAACTGGAGGAAAACTTATACCAACAGTGGGGGTCAAAAGAACTGGCCATACCATATCCACAGGACAGATGAGGGAGGGGCAAAATTCCCTTGTCAGACAGCATGTCCATCCAAATATTCTGAAGAAAGCCAACTTCCTTAACCAGCTCCCTCCATCTTATTCACCCAGCCAGGGACTAGTCTGGGTCATCCTCGTAAATTAGACAGTCTCCTGCAAGTTTGTTCAAGGCTTGGCTCGATTAACTCTTTATAATTGTGCCCAAATTGAGCCTTCCAATATCAAGTTAACATCTGTATCTAATCGTGGCAATTTTCAATTGTCAAGTTGATAGCTGAAAGTAATTGCCGGAGCTGTATTAATGCATTTTCAGTAAATACCTGAGGCTGTGTAGTTCCTAAAGAAAAGATGTTTTATTTAGTTTACAGCTCTGTAGGTTCTAGAGCATTATGTCAACCTTTGCTTGGCTTTAATGATACTCCTCCCCCCTTCTCTGCTTCCCCCATATCACAACTTGGCAGATGATATCATGAAGGGAGTTTCTGTGAGAGAGAAAGCGATAACACAAGGGGTGAGGGAGAGGGCAGAAGGAAGAGGAAGCCAGAGATAAGGGGTGGGCTGGCCTTGCTCTTCTCATAGCAAGTATTCTCCCAGAAATCTACTGAGGTCCTGTAAAAGCCATGTTAGCATTTCCAAGGGTTGTTCCTTCCTTCGCCCATCCCTTTACACCTAAGACATGATCATATATGTCCCTCCAATGATCTAACTGCCTCTAACCTCTTAAAGATTCCACAGCTTCTTTTTTTTTATTTATATTCTTTCAGAGTTTTATACAGTGAGTCAGTGTCTTTTTTACCTATTTTATCATTCAATCCCAATCACCTTTTTTTTTCCTACTACAAACCTTATTTTTCCCAACCAGTCTCCCTCCTGCTTTCATACTATGTTGTGTCTGCAGCCCTCTAAGTTTCACTGAGGTTTCTGTTAATGGCATGTGCCTGGGCATTTGCTGGAGTAGGAATGATAAACTATTGAGGAAAGTGGTTTTCCTTTCCCCATCCAGCAATAACTGTCATGAGTCTCTTAGGGAGGAATGTTGCCTCTTGAGATCTCTCACTTTCCATGGTGAAATTTCTTAATATTGCCTCATTGAGGACCATATTCTTAGTACACCGACCTGGTGGTGATTGAGGGTGGGGAAGGACAAACACTGTAACCATAATAAAATGGATAACAGACTCCTCATTATTCCTTCTCCCTTCTTTCCCAAAGGAATGCCAGCAGACATGTTTTGAAGACACAAAACAGTATTACAGAGAGGTTGTGGTGATATGTAATTTAGGACTCCAGCCAATGAACAGAAAAACACTCTGTCAAACCTGCTACTGACAGCCACTCAAGAGCAGCAGCTTGGAAATGTGTCTTTCAGCCAAAGTCTGGTCTTTGATTAAATTGCTTCAGTACCAGGAAACATCATAACTGCAGCTTCATGAGAGACTGAGGTCAGAAGCACCCAAGAAATCCCTTGGGTTCTAAGACTCAAAGACGGTGGGAAATAATAATTTTTCATTGTTTCAGTCACTGCATTTGGAGATAATGTTATGAAGAATAGGAAATGAATGTGACATAGATCAACCCATGTGGCATTAGGATAACCTCATCACCAAGGGCTTTCAGTCAGACTTCACTATAAGAGCCTTAAAGAGAACACATCACTCTCCTGAAACTCAACCCACTGAGGCTTGGCCACAAAGCGCTTCCTGCAGGCACACACTCCACTGCTGCCCTGGTGAGAGCCAGCTAAAGGTGGACCAAGTACATTGACCAAGAAAAAAGTAAATGAGAGTGGAGGGCATCCGAAGCCACTAGGTTCCCTGAAGCAGGGAAGTAGCAGGAGAAGGAAGAACAAATTCACATATCAGAAAAGTAAAAGGGAAAAAAAAGCTGGCCAAACATTAAAGAACTTCTTTAGTTTCTCAGGACTCTCTCCCTGGAAGGGCTCAGGCTTATTAAATGCCCTAACCTGGGAGCCCTTCTCTCTAGGTAACCTCGGTAATGGATGCCCAGAGCTGGAGCTCCACTGCGCCTCCCTGAGGCCAAAACATGCCATTTCCCCTCCAAGGGCTTTCTGAGATAAGGATTCATATGTTCAATGCAAACAGTAGCCCATCTTCTCAAATCCACTTTCACTTAATACCATGTTTTACCCCAGTAAACAGTTACTCAAATGAATATTCAGGAAAGTATTTCGAAAGCAGCCTTAATGGGCAGAATGAAGTATGCTTGCTCAAAGCAACAAAGATTATTTGCAGTGGTGGGGGGGGGGGGGGGGGGGGGGGGGGGGGGGGGGGGGGGGTGCAAGGCAGAGGCTTAACCCCTGAGCCACCTCTCCAGCTCCATGTACCAAACAATTTCAAGAAAGAATAAAATCCCCTTGTGCTCACTTAAGTTATTTGATCTTGAATTTGTTGGCAACATGAAGAGTAACTGAGACAAGAACTGAGCTTTTAGGAACACCTATGAATAACTATTTAGTTAATGTAGGAAGAGAGAAGTGGTGCAGCCACTGGTAAGGAGTTCATGTTCCTGTCAATGATATTTCACCCAGAATTCTGTATGAAACTCTAACAGTGTAATTGGCAACAAAACGAAGTCAGTCAATCAAAAAACCAGCTTAAACAAACAAATAAACAAAGCAACCAAGAAAACAAAATGGAGACTAGTTGGGATGTGGAAGGACCAACAGGCGTGGGAGTCAGATGAGGGTAATGGAGAGTGAATGTGATAAAATCAGATTATATATTTGTATGAAAGTATCATAATGAGAGTCATAGTTGTATATCATTAATCTATGCTAACAAAGGGAATATATTGCATTTGATGGACTTATGCTAATGAACACATTAGTGCAGCCTGCCTTGAATATGCTCAGGAAATCTTGTGGATTTGTTGTCTTTCTGGGAATTTGTCTGCATGGATTTCAAGGGAAGGTTCCCCCCCCATTGTCTCCAGGACAAGATATCCTGTTAGTTTTTGATAGAGCCAAAGAAACTGTTGTTTCATAATGAGCTGCATTCCTGGGGAAAGGCCACCCTAGAGAATGTAGACCACGTTGGTGAAAGTCCTGACTCTCAGAGCTCAGTGCAGCCTTCCTTCACCCCCTTTCTTCCCTGTTTGAGATCTCAGCCTTATGCATGAACTGAGTGCTTTTCTGGGATGGCGTCCTCTTTCTTCTTTCTCTTTTTGCCTGCCTTATGGAGTGGAGAAGCTTTGCATTTTGTTATGCAATCAAATTTTTCAATTTAAAAAAATGTTTGATTCTCATATATGAATACAGTGAATTTATGACATTGTCATCCAGTATTACCTAGTCCCACCCCCCTTCCTTTCCCCACTGTAAACTTCTTTCATCCCTACAATTCTTTCTCCTAATTTCATGTCTTTCTGAATCAGTGATCCTACTGAGTTTCATCTGGCTTGCCCTTAGTGACATGTTCCTGGGCACTTGCTGGTGCACGTATGATGTATCAGTGGCTATACCATTGAAGAAAGTATTTATTTTCTACCCCCCATACCACCATCTAGTAACAACCTTTGATAGTCTCTCAGGAGAGTGTAGATCCTTTAAAGATCTCTTCCCTTCTTTGGTGAAATGCTGATAGCCAAATCTTATGAGGCCTTATATCTATATGTTTAGACTTAGTGAGTTCAAGATACAGTGATCCTGTCTTGTCTAGAAGATGTCATCTAGTAGCACCCCTCCTCATCTTCAGGCTCCTACACTCTTGCTCTTTCTCCACAACATTTTCTGAGCTTTGGGGTGAGGGTGATTTAGATACCCTTCCTGGGGCATCTAAATAGTCCATAAGTCCATTAAGTCACTTATTCTCTGCACTTAGTCTGTATTAAACACCTACCATTGAAAGAGGAAGCATCAAATTGAGTGCTAAGACCTTGTCTAATCCATGATCCAAGCATTTAAATAATGACTATTTAGGTGGCAGTTTGATATCACATCTGCATATGTCAAACTTTCGTAGCTTGTTCCCCCTCTAAGGTCTATGTCCTCTACTTCCACAGGTTCTGGTTTACTTATATCAGGAATGTGTTCCCTGGTGCAAAGCCAAGTCTTAGATCTAATCAGAGAGCAACTGATTGTCCTCCTAACATTCTTGCCACTCTTCACGGATGGTCACCCCTTGCCAGGATAGTTGCTCCTGTAGCTTGCAGCTTTCACAGCTGGGGGGACAGTTGATGGCTTTTCTCCCCCAGCACTTGTAAGCTGGCCAGCAAAGAAGAAGCTTCCAGATCAGTTCCAGCTTGTTGTTTCCATATTCTGTGACAGCATCAAATTTTTATGGAAAATGTTGAAACATTCCAAGTATCTGATAGAGTTTTTCTTCCCCTTTGCTTAAAAGATGGGTTTTTTTCTCCTTTTTTTTTAAAGAGAAAATGCATTTCATTTCCATAGAAATAGTAGGAGTCATAGACAGTGCATTCCAAAGTAAACACTGGATCTTAATGAAACGGGGGATGCAGATTCTTGAGTGTATAGGAATATTCTCTCCTGAAAAGAGCATAATGCCTAGGGTTAGGGAGGTGGACAGTGGACAGCCAACAAAATCACCCCAGACAGTGGCTTCTCTTGGGTTTTTGCTGCATGAACTCAAAGAAAGAATAGCAACAACAGAATGGAAAAAGGAATTTTATTATACAAGAGAACTTGAAGTAAAGGAAGCAGGCAGAACTCCCCTACAGGGGTGCTATGGAAGGGTTGTTACTGAGGGAGATCTGTGTCTAGAGGTTAACAAGGATTTGCTTTAAATAGAGTTGGGTCGGCCAGTCCATCTGGCCCGACCACATATCTCCACAAAGTGTTTGTGTGCCTCTCCGTTCCAGCGGCAAGCTTGGAGTTTCTGATACATCTTCGAGGATCTCATCACACGTTGATTGCTCATTAGGAGGATGTGTGAAAAGAGAAGAAAATAAAAATGTGAACCAGTGCCCCAAACATTTCTGGTATGTTTGGCCTCTGGCCAAGACAGAACTGTCCACAGAACCAACAAGGATGTATCTGGCTTCCAGCCAAGACACAGCTTGGTAGTCAAGGACAAGAAGCAAAACTGTTCATTTTTTTGCAATTCCCAACTAAAACTTGCCTGACTGCTTTCTTTGCCCTACTCTCATCACTAAAATGCTGGAAAGAAGAATTTTACAAACAAATAATCTGAGAAAACAGATGCTTTTCATAAATATTACCATTGTCAAAAGCAAAATCTGGGAAATGCTGAATTGTGGTTTGCATATAAGTTGTCCCTCACAGACTCATGTACTTAAACTTTTAGCTGTTATTGGAAAGTTCATGACATCTTTAGGAAGCAGAGTCTTGCTGGTAGGAGCCTGCCCTGTTTCCACCATCCCTCAATTCTTTTTTTTTTAATTTGTTTTTTATTCAATTGAGCATGTGTGTGTGTGTGTGTGTGTGTGTGTAGAACCACGGGCGAATTTGGGAACCACGGACAAGTTTGGGAACCACCATGGAACTCCCCCTACCTCCTTCTTGTTTACTCTGTCCCAGGATTCATAGGCTCTGCCCACCAGGACCAGAAACACAGGCCTCCCCCGCTTCTTCCCAGTGTCTACATGTGGGGTCTAGGATCTGAACTCAGGACCTCCCGCCTGCCCTTTCCAGCCCCATCCCTCAATTCTTGAAGTTTGTCTTTTGCTCTCTCTGTGTCCATGTCTACTGTGACCTGACCCTCTTTAAACATCAGCCACCCACGATGCCTTTTTTTTTTTTTTTTGCTATAATGGACTGTATCTCCCCTGTGGAACAGTAAGCCAAATAAATCTCCTCTTTCTCCCTTAAACTGGCTGTATGAGTGTTGTCTCATCAGCAGCAGAAAATAACTGCAACATACTGCAACGAGGAACAAAAAGCCAAGTTCTTTTTAATATATGCTCAACTCAAACTTCCTAATGTTATATAACCAAATAGGAGCCTTCAGTTTTAAGAATACAGCTTCCTTTGGAAAGAGTTATTCCAGACTTCTGGTTATACTGGAGATTTTTGGGTGAATTTAAAAAATAACTAATTAATGAACTAATTAATTAAGTAAGTCAAAGTCATCAAGAAAACCACAGGTTCTGTGCATATAATCATGTAAACTCTGGTTCTGTAGAGATGTCATTAAGGAACCCCAGGCAGATGAAAATGCTTCCTTGCCTTCAACTCTGTCTGGAGCCTTTCTCCATAACCCCGTTCTTCTGTCATCATCATATCCTTATTCAGAGATTGATTCTAAGCCCTCAGGAATACAGTGTTTGGAAACATTTCTTTCCTGTCGGTCCCGAACATAGAAAAGGAACATTTTGTCCTTATCAAGGGGCTGGTTAAAGGACTTATGTATAATTGGAGATGAAAGCTGTACCTTCAGTGACTCCCCAAATCTCTTTCTATGCTAAACCAGGTCAGAGTCTGACCTTTCTTGGGGAGGGTGGGTCATACTTGTGTATATTTCCTCATGTCAGTCTTTCTTTTCTCATTTTTATGTTATGGCAGTTAGAAGTAACTGCCTTGTCTTGTCTAGCTTCAAGGTTAGCAAAAAAGATTCTATGATAAAATACAGAAAGCTACTGTTTATTTAAAAAAGAACTATAAAAATGTGGCATCATGACCTTAAGAAATTGATGGACAAAATCCAGGAAAGCTTAAAAACACAACATGAACCCTGAGTCTGGTCAGAAATCCAGGGAAGGTAGGCTGAGGCTGAGGAAAACTCCAAACTGCTTTGGATCTCTAAGTACAAACCTTAGATGCTCAGACAACCTAAAACTACTTTGGAGTATAGGATTCTGAGGGAAATAGAGAGGGATGCAGCATGCTCTTGCTGTAAACTTGGACTATAGGATGGTTTGGTGAATTAAGAGACTCGAGTTCTGGGCTGGTAAGATGGCTCAGGAGTTAAATAAAGACTTTGCCTCACAAGCAAAGCACTTGAGTATAGACTCCCAGACCTCTCATAAAAATTCTGGGTGGATATGGCAATGACTTTACCCATCCGTCTACAATTCTGACCCTGGAAAACAGAGACTGGAAACCCCAAAGCAAAGCAAAAAGAAGAGAGGACAATCCAAGATGATTTCCAATATCAGCCTTGAACCTCTACTAGCACACACACTCAAAGTGTTCTGAGGGAGAGAGAGAAGAGAGAGAGAGAGAGAGAGAGAGAGAGAGAGAGAGAGAGAGAGAGAGAGAGAGAGAGAGAGAGAGAAGAGAAGAGAATATAGTGTTGTCTCACTAATGACAACTCAGCCAGCTTCACCTGAGGTACACAATAAAGGTGAACAGAATCTCAACACTCTATATTAATATTCAACACTATCACATCCCCTTGTGATGCTTCTAAAGATTCCCTGAAATAAGCAGAGAGGAGGTTAACCAGGGGGAATAGATCCTAAATCACAAAGTGGCAGAGCTCTCTTTTGAACTTCAGGACCTATTTTGGCACAGGGAAACATAAATTATAAATTGGATGATCTATGTCTGTAGCAATATGCACATTTGTACCTACTGTACTTCCTTGATAATCTGAGAATGAGAATAACTAGAGGCTGTGGCTTATGGCTAATACTTATATATTATTTAAAGAACCGTGTAACACATAAGTACTTTTAGAATATGATGATATCTCCACCAATACAAACTGACATTGCCTTTACGTACATAGCGCTCAAGAGCATTTGCTCTGGGTCTAGACAGCTCTGGTTTAGTTCTCAGGCTCTTAAGCTTCTTAGCTCTGGGAATCGTGGCAAATTGTTTAGTCTTGCTAATCTTTGCTTTTTTGTTGATGGGATGGAAAGCAGTACACAGGCGAAAGCGCAGCAATGTTGCACAGAGAAGGGAGAGAGGCTGTGATGGGGTGTGTGTAAAGCCGCCTTGGCTTCTCAGTTCTCAAGGGGCAGTGGAAGAATACAGAAGGCACAAAGCTGAGAGAGGAAACTGAAGCCAGCTCACACAGGACGTGGGGTCCCTGATGGCTTGCAGAAACTCTGAGTACTTCTAATATATATGTACACTTCAGTTATGGAGCTAGTGCTACCTAAATTCCAAATGCTAGTTTCTAGATTCTGTCTGTGTCTGCACTAAGGAGGAAGGGGCTCATTATTCATGATGTAATAGAGTCACACACCATTTATTTGGTAATGTGCTGCTCAAGCCATCCACTCCAACTGTGAAACCCCAGGAGTGAAATGGAAAATCGCTGTCTCCTGGTCTCTACATCTGTCTACAGCAAGACAGCTGCAGAGCCTTTGAGACTTTTACAGTACTTCATTCCACCCACCAATGAATCTATGCATCCATTCATCCATTCCTCCATCCATCCTTCATGCTGTTCTGTACTTGAGCTTCAGATCGTGCCAGGGGTGCTGAAGCACAGATATAAATAAAATGTGATGCTGGGAGATATATGTACAAGTGGGTGCATCCCAATGAGCACATTGCTTTTTGGGAGGTCAGGGCAGAATCATCCGAGGGAGAATGGGAAGATACACTAGAGGGAACATTTCCCCTGGGTCCTCAAAGGCTGAATACAAATCACATGTGACCCACATCTTCAATATGGATTGTAGGCAGAATAACACACCTCACTGAGCTAAGCTGGGTATTTTCACAGAAAAGGAGAGAAAACACTGCAGATTTGCTTAAGGCCCACATGTGCCCAGTGCTCCACTCTGTGCTTCCAGAATGCCATCTCTTCTTACTCTTCCTCAGCTGTAAGGTGAGAAAGCTAACGCGCAGAGAAGGTAATTCACTGAAGGTTATAAAGATGGTAAAGAAGGAAATAAAGGCTGTTTGTAGTCTTTTATCTGGGTTTGCTTGATCATCATACTCATACTAATGTAACCAATTATTTATAGCAAGATATAATTTATCACTGTATCAATCTTGTTATGCTGTAGTTACTTCCGTTGCTGCAAGACCCAAGTAGCTTAAAGGAGAATAGGTTTATTATTTAGTTTGTGGTTCCAATATAGTTCCTGATGGCAGGAAGCATAGGGTGACAGGTACAAGCAGCCATTAGAAGGCAGTGAGAGAAGGAGGGCTGGGCTATCAAAACTTCAAGACCTGCCCCATTGATGTTCCTGCTAGCAAAATTCTTCTTTAAAGATTCCATCACCTTGCCAAGCATTTTCATTGTCTGGGGACCAAGTATGCAAACACGTGTAGGTGCAAGTCAACTTCAAACCATGAATATATATAATTCTCAAATATACTCTAAGAGGTAGGGATATTTATAACAACCTCCATGTTAAAAATGAGGAAACAGGCAGAGAGAATTAAAATGACTCATGTGGATTCCTTTAATGAGATTACCAGAGCCAGGACTTGATCTCAGTGAGTATGGCTGCAGGAGACAACTTTAGTAATGCAATTCTCATGGGGTCAGTGGACCCTGAAGTTGGCCTAAGATCATCTGCCCCAACCCCCAGCTTGCACACTTTTTGCTAACCCAAGGAAAACTGCAATTCATATGAAATTAGAATATGTAGCAAGGAATGTTTGGGACACACAAAATATCACAGAAGTACAGTCTAGGATGTGCTAGGTGAAACATTTGTTTTTGCTGTGTTTGGAGATGACAAGAGATCTGACAATTTATACATGCTTTCAGCTACATTTGTATCACATTATCTTTCTTTGGAAAAAATTGTGTGCATTGCATACACATGAATTTGAGTACAGGTGCTTACAGGTGCATGCATATGTATGTGTGTAGAGGCCAGAGCTTGGTACCAAGTATCATCCTTTCTTGCTGTCCAGTTTGTTTTTGGAGATTTGAAGCTCACTTATTGGCTAGACTGGCTGGCAAGCTCTGGGAACCCACTTGTCCCTGTCCATTCTAGTACTAGCATTACAGTCACGTATCACCATCGTCCAGCTTTTATGTGGAGGCCAAGGGTTTGAACTCAAGTCTTCTCACTTGTTTGCCTTCTCTGGGAATTGAACAATCATTCACTTTTTGCAAGTAACCTTTCAATGGGATTTTTTCTGGCATACGTTGTGCACAATGCTGAATTTCATAAGGATGCTTGATGTGTGTACATAATGTACTTTGATCATAATTGTTTCTTCTCTCTTCCCATAAATCCCATTTCATTTCTCCTTCATGCCATAAATACAAGGTTTCATGTATCAATATAAAAATCTGGTGGCATCCACAATCTGAAAAAAAACATATGATGTTTGTCATTCTTAGTCTGACTTAATATACTTTTCTTTGAGTGTGTATCAGAGTCACTGTGGGTGTCTGTGGAGGCCCAAGGGTGACTTTGGGAATCATCCTGAGTAGCTCCACCTCCTTTTTGCTTTGCTCTGGGTTTTCCAGGCTCTGCCCTCCAGGGCCAGAAGTGTAGACCACTGCCATTTCAATTGGGCATTTTGATATGGGTTCTGGGGTTGAATTTAAGTCCTGTTTGGGAGGCAGAGGCTTAACTTTTGAGCTTTCCAGCCCTGACTTAATATACTTAATGTGATAATCTCCAGTTGCTTTCATTTTTCTTAAATTACAATTTCATTGTTCTTTATGGCTGAATTAAACTCCATCATGTTTGCAAACCCCATTTTTATTTTTCCAGTCTTTGTTAATAGATACCTAGATTGATTTCATAACTTGGCTATTGTGAATAGTTCTTCAATAAACATAGGAATTTAAGTATTTCTGATATTTTGACTTAGAGTCCTCAGGATATGATAATTCTATTTTTAGTTTTGGAGGAAACTCCATAATGACTTCCACAGTGCTTGATTATATATCAAGGTTCCCTTTTCACATCCTCTCCAGTATTTTAAAATTTGCTTTCTTAACATTTCCCATTCTGACTGGGGTTAAATAGAATCACAATATAGTTTCAGTTTGTATTTTCCTAATTGTCCTGGTGGTGAGCATTTTTCATGATGGTCATTCATTTCACTAGTTGATTTATCAATTTGTTTTGGTGCTTAATTTTTTGAGTTCTTTATGTATTCTGAGTATTCATCCTCTGTCAGATGAGGAATTAATAATGTTTTCCCCCACTCTGCAGGTTTTTACTTGTTTACTTTGGTGCATGGCAGCTTTTTAAGGTCACAAAAGTCCATCTGTCAACTATTAACATTTCATGAATGATTACAGTTATTTCAGGAATTTCTTGCTTTGTGCATGTATCTTGAAGGGTTTTCTTTACTTTTTTTTTCTAATGGTTTCACAATTCAGGTCTGTAGCATGACTTGAAGTCAGGTGAGGTGATACCTCCAGCACTGTTTCTTCTCTGTATTAGTCTGTGTAAAACCTTTTTGTGTTTTGATATAAATTGTTTATTTATATCTGTGAGGAACATCATTGGAATTTTGAAGGGGATTATGAATCCATGGATTGTTTGTGTTGTATAGGTCTTTGAGGTCTTTAAGGTCTTTGATTCATTTTTTTTTTCTTTTCTTTTTTTTGTGTATCAGAGGGTATCGTGTGTGTCTGTGGAGGCTTAAGAGTGACTTCAGGAGTCATCTTGGATTGCTTTTACCTCCTTTTTGCTTCCTTTTGGGCTCTCTCAGGCTCCATTTCCTAGAGCCTGTAATACAGGTTACTGCCATTTCTGCCTGATGTTTTTAAGTGGGATCTGGGATCTGATCTCTGGTCTTTCTGCTTGCAAGGCACAGTCTTAATCCCTGATCCACCCTTCCATCCCCTTTGTTCCATTTTAAATTGATTTTTGTTCAGAATTAGAAATAAGGATATAATTCCATTCTTCTGTACATGAATATACAACGTTTTCAGCACCATTTGTAGAAGAGGCGGTGTTCCTTCCATTGTATGTTCTAGAATCTTTGTCAGGTGGCTGAGATTCTGTGGATTTATATCTGAGTCCTCTATTCTATTCCACTGATCTGTGTGATAATTTTTATTACTATGGCTCTGTAGCATGACTTGAAGTCAGATGAGGTGATACCTCCAGCACTGTTTCTTCTCTGTATTAGTCTGTGTAAAACCTTTTTGTATTTTCATATGAATTGTTTATTTATATCTGTGAGGAACATCATTGGAATTTTGAAGGGGATTATGAATCCATGGATTGTTTGTGATTGTATAGCTGTTTCGACAACTTGATTTCTATGGATTTCTGAGCATGTGTCGGAAGGGGTCTTTTATTCTTTTCAATTTTTGTCTTCAGTGTTTTGAACTTTTCCTTGTAGAGATCTGTGATTCCTTAATTAGGTTTATTGGAAGATATTTTTGAAGCTATTTTGAATGTGATTGTTTTCCTGACACCTCCAGAGGTGCCTGCTACTGGTGTACTGGAAGTACTGACTTTGATATGTTGATTTCTATCCTGCTACATTTCTGAAATTCCTTAGATACAAGAGTTCTCTGGTGGAGTCTTAGGGCTTCATGTTTAGGACTGTATTGTCTGCATGTAAGGACATTTTCATTTCTTATTTTCTTATTTGTATCCTCTTATTTTTTTCCTTTTGTTTCATTATTGTAGCTAAGATTTTTGAGCGCTATATTTAATAATAATACTGTAGAAATTGGACATTCCTGATTTTAGTGGAAATATTAGCCTGTAGTCTTGGGAGTGTCTGTGGCCACCCTGACCAACAACTCATATGAAGATGTCTTGCCTTGGCACTGAGATTCTTGCTTAAAAATCTACAGCATGTGAGACAGTATTGTCTATAAATGGATGCTGCCTTTCAAACTCTTTTTTTTAAATATGTATCTATTACTTAACTTACAATGGTTGCTGCAACAGTTTCATTTACCCTGAGCTTTGTTTGGCCTTCTTCCCAGCATCCACTTTATCCTAATCTCCCATCCTCATACCAATTTTCATCTTCACATCTCTAGTATTCCCCTGCTTTCCTTTCATATTACTTGTGTTTTACTGCCATAAGACCTCCCACCTACACATCATGTCTCTTCTTTTGCTTTCTGGTCTCTAGACACTCAGCCCAACTCAAACATGGAAGTCTAAGCATTGAAATCTAAGGTCCGCATTTGAGAGAGAACACATGGCCTTTGTCTTTCTGACCTGGTTTAACTCACTCAGGGTAATATTTTCCAATTCCATTCATTTTCCTGTAAATTTCATTGTTTCATTTTCCTTTAGGCTGAATAGAATTCCATTGTGAACATGTAAACTGTCTTCATTATCCTTTTGTCATTTGATGGGCATCTAGATCAATTCTATTTTCTCACTACTGTGTAATGAACATGAATTTTCCATCATCTCAGTTGCAGGAGAAAGAGCCTTTTGGAGTCACATAGCTCAGTCATAGAATAGTTCTTTTTACTTTTTTTTCAGAAACATTTCCTTACTAATTCCGTAGTGGCTTTGAAAGTTTACATTCCCATCAGCAGTAAATAAGATCCTTCTTTCTTCCACACCTTCAGTGGCTTTGCTTTTTAGATGTGCATTCATACATGTACAGTGTGTGTGTGTGTCTGTGGAGGCCCAAGGGTAACATCAGAAATCATTCTGAGTTGTTCTACTCTTCTCATTGCTTTGCTTTGGGGTTTTCCAGACTCTGTCTCCCAGGGTCAGAATTGCAGTCCGTTGCCTTTCCTCTGGCATTTCCATGTGGGATCTAGGTCTTCTTCTTGCAAGACAAAGGTTTTAGCCATTTATTGACACAGCCTTCAAAAAGTTATTACTTTGTCAATATCTGAAGTTCTAATCCATCCATCTTGTATTTTATCCCTGATACTGTGTCTTACACTTGTTCCTTTTTGTTGATGAGGCATTTACTGATTTTTAAAATTTGACTTCCTTCATGGGTTTTAATTTCTAAAATTTTGCTTTGATAATTTGTAGTATTTGTATTTATTGAATGCCTCTTTCATATACTGTATAGTCTCCTTCATTTCACTATATTTTTATTTCTATTATCATTCAAGTTATGTAAGAGTTCATTTGCATCCTCTTTGATATCATAAAATTTTTTATTTATTTATTTATTTCTGCTCATACAAACTTAATAGGTTCACCGGTCCCTCCCTTCCTCCACCCGTTCCTGGACCCCCTTGCTCCCTCTCCCCCTTTCCCCTTTCCTTTCCCCTCCTCCCTCCCTATCTCCCATGCCTCCTCCCTCCATCCCTGAAGCATCCTTTAATGTGCATGTCAAACTTTCCTCTGGGTCCTCCTCTCTGATGAGGTGTAAGGACTCAGTGGCATTTCCTAAAACTCTTTCTTGTGTTCCCCATAAGTATAGGAACACTATTGTGGCTGTTATAAAAAATTCTTATGATTATTTTTTAGAATTCTTTATTGGGTTTTCATCTAATTCAATGTCACTGGAATCCATTTCTATGATATTGATATTTTTTGCTGCATTATTTTTTATGTTATTTATTTATAGATTTACATGGGGCATATGTGTTGAGTTTTTTGATTGGTCACATTTTTATATTAAATGTATTCTTTCTTTTGTAGTATTTATAATATCCAAGTGAAAATAGGCTGTAGTAAGATGGAGGTGTTCTTATTCTCCCATGGTCTGAGAATGTAGCTCAGTAGCTAAACTGTTGATTTGCGTACTTAGAACACAAATATGATTTACTATACTGCTACATGTATAAAATATTAATTATAGATGCAATCACAACTGTGAGATAGGCTGTGTATAAGTTCACCTATATTGTTGCTGATGAATTATCATCAAACAACTTAAGGGAACAAGGGGTTTATTTTTCTGTTATGATTGTGTGATTACAGTTCTTAGTCCAGCTTGGCAGGGAGCCCACTGCAACACTAAAGGCCAAAGAAACTGGCCACCATCTTCACATAATAGCAGAGAGGGGACAATCTTTACTTGTCAGACCAGCATGTTTGGCCAAGTATACACAACGATACTATGTTTCTAAAGCAGTTCCCTCATTTTATTCACCTGTCTGGGGACTAATTCCATTCACTGTGGTCTGGACTTTTCCCATCAAATGAATAATTTCCTGCAGGTAAGCTTTGGGCTAAACTCCTAACTACTAATTCTCTACAAATGTGCCCAGAACTCAAACCCTCTGCTGTCAAGATGACACCTGTATCTAACTATGACACTTCATCTTTAGTCAACTTGACACAGAAACATATCACTTTTAAATGTAACCCTCAACTGTGGTCTCCATAGGTGTTAAGTTTATCCTTTATACACCCTTAATTTTATTAATTCTAAAATTGTAAAAGTTCTCGTAGACCAATTTTAAAATGTTCTGTCATTAAAAACTCAATTATTAAAAGGTTGGGCCTGAAAGTCTTTATTTTTTTCTCCCACATTTTACTTTTTCCTTATCATACAAACTCAATAAGTACCCCTTTCCTCTCCCTCCCTTTTCCCCTCCCCATTCTTCCCCCATTGCATTCTCTTCCCTTACTCCCTTCCTTTCACCCCTCCCTCACTCTCTCTCTGCCAGTACCTGGCCTTTCCTTCCTCCCATCCCCTGGAGCATCATCCTTTTGTGGAAATGCCAAACCTTGCTCTGAGTTCTACACCCTAGTGAGGGTTCAGGACTCAGTGGCATAGCCCAGAGCCCCTTCTTGGGTGCCTTAAGCATGGGACTCTATTATGACTGATTAATCCTTTGCCTCTAAGGATCCTACTGCCTGGAGCCTTCTTCCCTGTGATCCATGCTAAACGTTGGGGGGGTCACTGGCAATGTCAGCCATTGTGCAAGTCAAGCAAAGTCCAATCCTGGCTGCTTCAGTCCTAACTTGTGTGGAGTATCTTGCATATTATTGGTTCTCCCCATCTTTAGGTTCTTACAACCTTGTCACCCCTCTTCCACAAGGTTCCCTGAGCTTTAGGATGGGAGATTTGTTGGTCTGGTTCCAGGTGAAAAATGCAGAGTCTTTAGTATTCTGAATTATGGTTTGTTGTTGATTTCAGTTTTGCTTTTCCTGCACTGCCCTTAGTTGCATCCTGATTGGTATCCAAGGTCACCTCCTAAACAAAGATGAAAGACTGTTTAAACAAAGATCTTAATGTAAGAGGAGACTCAAAGGTAGCTGGAAGAATAGGACACAGCAGTGGGGAGGGATGTCTGTTTCCTATTTGTCGGATGGTTACCATCTATCTGCCAGTCCCTATATCCTCCCCAATTGGTGAGATCAAACCTGTTCAGTTGCAAGTGACCAGGAAGGGAAGTGAGAGTGAGCTGCACCAGATGTCTCACTACTTACATGCAATACTGGACCGTGGCATATTTTCTCTACTTAAGCATGATCCCCAATCTTCTTTCTTTTGAGGTCCTCCTTCCCCTTCCCTTCCTGTTTATAATCTTTTGCAATTACAATGGATATTACAGAGATTTACCTTTGAATGTCATTCAGTGGGTTTGGAACCTACTTCTTTTGAGTTTTGAGGCCCATTTTTTCTTTTCATTTTTTTTTATTACCACTCATACAAACTTAACAGGTACACCGGTCCCTTCCCTCCCTCCACCCCCCACCCTCCTCTGCCCCCCTCCCCTCTCTCTTCCCTTCCCATCCCTTAGTGCCTCCCCCTCCCACCCTGGAGCATCCTTTAATGTGTATGCCAAATTCTCCTCTGGGTCCTCCTTTCCGATGAGGTTCAAGGACCCAGTGGCATTTCCCAGTAACCTTTCCTGTGTTCCCGTTAAGCATAGGAACACTACTGTGGCTGTCAATCTCTTGCCTCCAAGGATCCTAGTGCCTTTAGCAAACGCTAGACTTTGTGGGGTCAATAGTGTGTTGGACATTGCACAGGGCATGCAAAGTCCAAATATGATTACTTCGGTCCTAACTTGTGTGGAGTATCTTGCATATCATTGCTCCTCCCATCCTTGTGCTCTTACAATCTTACCGCCCCCCTGTTTCGCAAATTTCCCTGAGTTTCAGGATGGGGAGAAATTAGGCTGGTGTAGTTCCAGGTGGTTGATATAGAGTCTCTGATGTTCTGGATTATGGTTTGTTGATTTTTTTTTTTTTTCAGATTTGCTGCTCCTGCAATGCCCTTCACTCCATCCTGATGGGTATTGAATATCGCCCCCTGGCTAGAGATAAAAACGTGTTAAATTAGAGTCTTGTTATAAGAGTATATTCAAGGGTAGATGTAATAAAAGTAGGAAACTGCGGTGAGAGAGGGGTCAATAGCCCATTTGCGAAATGGTTACTTTCTATCTGCCAGACTATACGCCCTCCCCTTCTGGTAAGATCATACCCCATCCGTTGTAAATAATCAGAAAGGAAAGTCTGTGAACTTAACCAGATGTCTCTTTACTTACTTGCAGTCCTTGATGGTGGCCTCTCTCCTTGTTACTGGTGTGTCCCTCCTTCCCCATCCCTCCTGTTCATAATCTTAGCAATTACTGTAGGTATTACAGAGATTTATCTTTGAGTGTCTCTAAGTGGGTTTGGTATTAGGAGCCACCTATTAGGGAGAAACATCCATTTCCTGGCAAATTTCAGTAATTCATCATTTTTGATGGCTGAGTAGTACTCCATTGTATAGATGTACCACTGTTTCCTTATCCACTCATCAACTGTTGGACATTTGGGTTGATTCCATGACTTTGCTATTGTAAACAGTGCTGCTATGAACATGGTCATGCTTGTGCTCTCGAATTTTTGCTGTATGGGGGCTTATTCCCAGAAGTGGAATAGCAGGGTCATATGGCATTTCAATTTTTAATTTCTTTAAGAATGTCCATACGGCTTGCCAGCATGGTTGTATGAGCCTGCATTCCCACCAGCAGTGTAGGAGAGTTCCCCTCTCTCCACATCCTCTCCAGCATTTGTTGTTGTTTGTATTGTGGATTTTTGCCATCCTGACTGGGGTGAGATATCTCAGGGAAGTTTTGATTTGCATTTCCCTGATGGCTAAGGATGTGGAACATTTTTTAAGATATTTGTTAGACATTTTAATTTCATCCCTGGTAAAGTTTCTTTTAAGTTCCAGGCCCCATTTTTTACACTTGATCTTAGCCAAAAGGCCGAGAAGCGATCAGGCCCTATTTTTTAATTAGGCCATTGGTTTCCTTGGTGTTTACTTTTCTAAGTTCTTTGTGCACTCTGGATAATAGAGCTCTATCAGATATGTGGTTAGTGAAGATTTTCTCCCATTTTGTGGGTTGCCTTTGAGCTCGTGTTACAATCTCTTTATCTGAACAGAAGCTCTTTAATTTCACAAGGTCCCAACTGTTGAGAGTTGGTAGCAGTGACTGTGCCATTGGATGTCTGTTTAGGAACTGTTGGCCTAGCCCAATCATCTCGAGGGAGTTCCCTACACTTTCACCTACGGTTTTTATAGTCTCTAGTCTTATATCAAGGTCCTTGATCCATTTGGAATTAAGTCTTGTATATGGTGGCAAGTACGGGTCCAGTTTTAATCTTCTGCATGTGAGATCCAGTTTTGCCAGCACCATTTGTTGAAGATACTGTTCTTTTTCCATTGGATTTTTTGGACCCCTTTGTCAAAGACCAAATGGTTGTAATTTTGTGGGCTTATATCTGGGTCTTCAATCCTTATCCATTGATCTGTGTGTCTATTTTGGAGCCAGTACCAGGCTGTTTTTATAACTATGGATTTGTAGTATAGACTAAGGTTTGATATGGTGATACCTCCAGCCATGTTTTTGTTACTCAGGATTATCTTTGCTATCCTGGGGAGGCCCATTTTTTTCAATTGGGCAATTTATCTCCTTGGTGTTTAGTTTTCTTAGTTCTTTGTGCACTCTGGATAATAGAGTTCTCTCAAGTATGTGGTTAGTGAAGATTTTCTCCCATTCTGTGGGTTGCCTTTTTACTTGGTTTACAACCTCTTTAGCGGAACAGAAGCTCTTTAATTTCATAAGATCTCATTTGTTGAATGTTGGTTCTAGTGCCTGTGCTATTGGATTTCTGTTTAGGAACTGTCGACCCTGCCCAACCAGCTCGAGGGAGTTTCCTACCCTTTCAACCAGGGTTTTTATAGTCTCTGGCCTAATATTAAGGTTCTTAATACATTTGGATCCCTTTCATCTCCTTCTCTTGTCATATGGCTCTAGCTAAGACGTCAAGTACAATATTGAATGGAAGTGGTGAAAGTGGATAGCCTTGTCTAGCTCCTGATCAAAGCTGGAATGCTTCAAGTTTTTCCCCATTGAGTATAATCCTTGCTGTTGGATTGTTGTATACACCTTTCATTATGTTGATATAAGTTCCTTCCAATCCGACTATCTCTAACATTTTGATCATAAAAGGATGTTGGATCTTGTGGAAAGCTTTCTCTGCATCTATCAAGAGTATCATGTGGTTGCTCACTGCCATTTACTTTTCTCTCCCTCTTTTTCTCCTTCAATAGATCTAGTACCACCCACTATCCTTACTTTACCACTCCTTACATTCCTAACTTCCATCTTAATATATTGGCAAACACAATACTCTACTTGTTCCTTTGGTGGTCTTGGACTTTGGATAGGTTTATATTATGGGTTACATTTTTTGATTTGTGTATGTTGAACCAACCTTGCTTGCCTGGGATAAAACCTACTTGATCACAGTGAATAATCTTTTTGATATGTTTTTGAGTCTGATTTGCTAAGATTTTGTTGAGAATTTTAGTCTGGTTTATTCCTTGTATCATTTTTTGTATCTCAATTTCAGATATTTCTCCCCTGATTTTACTAATCACCTCTCTTCTACTGCTTTTGGGATTGGATTGCTCTTGTCTCTCTAAAGCTTTAAGCTTATTGCTAAGTTATTTCATGTGACTTTTCCATTTTTTGATATAGGCACTAAGAGCTATAAACTTATTTCTTAAGACAGCTTTTTTTTGTGTCCCAGAGATTTTGATGTGTTGGATTTTCATTATTGTTAGCTTCTAGGAAATCTTGAATTTCCTTTTTGATTTCTTTCTGATCCCATTTCTTATTCAGCATATAGTGTTTAATTTCCAAAAGTTAATGTATTTGTGCTATCTTTTGTGTTATTGATGTCAAGCTTTAGACCATGGTGGTCTGATAGGGTAAAGGTTATAATTTCAACTTTCCTGTACAAGTGGAGATTCATTTTTTCCCCAATATGTGGTCTATTTTGGAGAAAATTCTGTGGGCTGCTGGGAAGTATGTATATTCCTTGGTGCTTGGATGGAAAGTTTTATAGAATTCTGTTAGGTCCATTTCAGTTAGGGTTTGATTTAATTCCAATGTGTCTCTATTGAGGGAACAGGCTGCACCATCTCTACGTAATGGCTTAGAGAGGGACAATACTTACTTGTCAGACCAGCATGTCTGGCCAAGTGTACAAAAAGATGCCGACTCTGAACAAGTTCTCTGTGATTCATTCCAGGGCCTAGTCCCACCCACCATAGGCTTGGACTTCCCCATCAACTAGACAATCTCCTGTAGGTTCACTCTGGGCTTAACTCAACTACTAATGTGCCCAGAGTTCAAACTCTCAACTGTCCAGTATTTAACTATGACAGGCCCATTATGCAAATATTATTCATAGTACTTAAAATAATCTTTTATTCAACGTCAATAATATGTCCCCACCCAGTTAGTGAAGTGTAAAGGAACATGTAGAGTACTGTGTTTGTCCAATATATTAGGATGGAAGTTAGGAATGTAAGGAGTGGTGAAGTAAGGATAGTGGGTGGTACTAGATCCATTTAAGGAGAAAAAGAGGGAGAGAAAATAAATGGCAGTGGGCAATTGGTATATTGTTATGGTCCACAAAGTTTAAATATTATTAAAGGCAAGGAAAGTTATACTATAGAATTGAAAAAGAGGAAAGGAGAGAGAAGAGAGAAAAAACAAGAGAGGAATGAAAAGAAAGTGAAAAGAAGACTAGTGAAGAATATACAACACAATAGTCATGTATAGAATCATCACAAAATTTAAGAATAAAAATCAAAGTAAGATTATTAAGGGATATTTAAGAGTGAATATTAAAAATGACATAATATAAAAGTAAAATAGATAAAAGTAATAGCACCAGCCTCCATTTCTTCCTTGGATGAATTTAGATTCCCTCTTATCCTGTGACATTACATCTTGTATAGTTAACTATACCAGTACTGTATTATATTGTTAGTCTGTTGCCCCAGTTCAAACCAGTGGAATTCATTCAAATTACCTTTGGGATTGAGTTTCTGCTTCCCTACCAGTAGGTGTCAGGCCTTCTTTGGGTTTTCCCAGCCCTCAGAATAAAATACTGCTTTGGGAAATTTTCCACCCTCCCTGCTGAGTGGTCACACTTTCTCCCTTTCTTGGTTTTTTTGGACTCTGTGTTATTGTTGTAAATGTTTGCCTATGTAGGTGCTGGCTGCCTCTGTAGATATCTGGACCTTCAAGTGTCAGACTGACATCTGTATCTAACCATCACAGGAAGGAATCCAAGAATTTGCTTCTCTAGAAGCCTGATGCTTCTGCTGCTATCTCATGTGAAGGGTGAAGGGTGGTATAGCATTTAGCATGCATGGTTGTTGATAAAATCACTATCAAACGACTTAAGGGAACAAGGGGTTTATCTTCTGGTATCATTCCTGGTTACAGTTGTTTGTCCATCTTAGCAGGAAAGCTCACACCAGCATCAGGGTCAAAGGAACTGGCCACACTATCTCTATATAACAGCTGAAAGAGGGACAAACCTTATATACCAGACCATCACATCTGGCCAAGTGTACAGAAAGATGCCAATTTTCTCAACTAGTTCTCTGTATTTTATTTCAGAGCCTAGTCCCACCCACTATAGGCTGGACCTTCCCCATCAGCTAGACAATCTCCAGCAGGTTTGCTCTGGGCTTAACTCAATCACTAATTCTCTACAAATGTGTCCAGAGCTCAAACCCTCAACTGTCAAGTTGACACCTGTGCCTAAGTATGACAGGTGGTCCACCTGTTAGGCAGAAGTGATGCCTGATGTTACTACTCCTAAAAGAGTTGCTGTGAGGATATTTCTAGAAAAGAAATACACTAGGATGAATAAAATAATCAAGGCTTCTGCCCATTTCTCCAGTCCACAATAGCTCTCAGAGCTTTGGATATCAAGGGATAATGACTGAGAAGCTTGCTTAATGAATAGGGTCACATATTTTTGATGATATTATAGAATGAGTAAGCTTGCAATATGTATCATATACATTGTTAATGTAGTTGCTTTGCAAAAAGCCTGAATTCACACCCCTCAGATTCCCACATATGATAGGTAGATATGGCAACCTACTTGCAATTCTAGTCTTGGAATGTAGAGATTGGCAATCCAAAGAGCCAGCTGGCTAGCCTGCCTAGACTGATGGGAGAGCTCTGAGATTTATTAGAGATCCTGTCTCAAAAGAGTAAGGTGGAAGAGTAACCAAAGACGATTCCTGGTATTGTTATTGTATCTCCATACACAGATGCACACCTACACTTAAACATACACACAACATAGACACATGCAACATCACACATACATATGAAAATGAAAAAAATGTTAAGAGAATAAGTATGTTATATTAAAAAGGAAGAGTAGGAGAAGCTAGCAGTAAGCAACTATTATGGAGAAAAGGACACATGTTCTGATTTCCCTAAGGATTAGGTAAATAAAGCAAGATCTATGTTTTTAAAGTCACTTATGAAACTTCAGTGAGGTTGCAGTTTCCACTGTGGCAGAAGATTTTGCCTGAAATGCTATTCTAGGAAAGATCAGATGTTTCTCTGTTCTCACTTGCTTGTTGTCCCCAGACCTGTATCTATTACTCTGGAAAATGGTGAATTCATAAACAGATTATTTTCCTAATAAAGTCAATTATTTTGAAAATTTCAGGTAATATCATGGAGTCATGATTTACAGGAGATATGTTTGCGTATTTAGAGATTGGGGAAGAATTCTGGATGACAGAGCTCACGGGATCTGAACTCAAGTTTGATTCAAGAAAGTCAAGATGGCCTAGATACCCAGGAACATTTAAGGAGGGAAAATGAACCTATGTATACTAAGGCTGAGCACCGGGTTTGAGAAAAGAAAGTCGCACTGAATTTGGGGACATCTAGAGCATGTCCCTCTGTGTGTGCAGAAAGAGGCAACAGATTCAGAGAGCAGCTCATGAGTAGGTGCTGTAGAGAAGCAGTGATGTGAGGAGTGTTGTGTCTTCACAGAAAAACTTTGTGTTCTTGTGGACTTTGTGTGACTCTGTGGAGGTGCAATCAATTATCTGGAATCTATCTAAAACCCTAAACGAGACTCATAACTGGTGGATCAGCTTTGCCAGAAGAGCACCACTAATCATTGCTGTATTTAGCTCAAGGGAACAGAAAGTAGAAGCGAAATTAGAGTGCTCTAGAAGTGGTTTCTCGGGAGCCAGGTGCAGCTGAGCAAAGATCTGAAAGGACAAGTGACTCTGTGACATCTTGATGCCAGTCAAGATGGAACTTTGTGGAGTTGGAAGAGAACTCCAGAGGGGAAAAATGCAATCTGAAATGGGAAAGTTTTGATTTTCTGGATATTGGGGTTTGAGGACAAAATAAGATGTAATGATAGCAAAGAACATGCATGCTTCACTGGTATAGACCGAGAAAGTGGCTTTGAACACCCAGTCTCTGCACATAAATCTGTATGTTGTCATGATTTGAATGTGAGTTGTTTCCCACAAGCTCATATGCTTGAATCCTTAGCTGATGTCAATGTTTGGGAAGGTTGTAGCACTTTTGAGAGGTGGTACTTTGCTGGAGGAAGTGGTGGCACAGGGGGTGGGCTTTAAGGTTTAGTAGCCCAGCCATGTTTCCACAGCTTGCTTTTACTTTTTTTTTTTTTTTTTTTGGCTTTGTGATGACTGCAGTGATCTGAACCAACCTCTTCCAGTTTCTTCCTCCAAGCCATGCCTTCTGCCATGAGATCCTCACCTTGATGGACTATCTCCCTCTGGAACCATAAGCCAAATAAATCTCCCTTTCTCATTTAAGTTGTGTATTGTCTCACAGCAGCAAAGAGAAAAGTAACTGTGACATAGATCCGGTGTTAAGTAAATACATATCCTTTTGGGTCCCAGGAGTATTTGTACTGTGTGTGTACTTGTAGTTCCTAGGGAGATAGCCACAGGTAAAAGGTATTGTTGTCTTCTTGAATGGGAACAACAGATGTTAAAAAAATAGGCATACATATTAAGAATTAAATTCTATTAAGAAAAGTCAAATAAGTGGGTGGACAAAGGAATATGTATATGGTGTAAATCTGTGGAATAAAATGTGAATACAATGTATGCGCACACTGAAAATTCTCTTGTACAGTTTTATATTAAGTGACTTGGAAGACCTGATAAGGTAGAGTTTTAACAGAGTCCAAATTATGGTGAAGGAGGAGTTATATAACTGTGGACAAAGACTATTCAAGTCAGAAAAAAACATCATTAGGTACTACCAGTCAGAACAAAAGAGAAAGAACACAGTTCCTAAGGTTGGAGAATAATTGGATGAATGGGTGATTTGATTTTTTTTGTTAAAATATCACTAATTTCTTTTCTTCCAAATTTATCATTCAGTTTTGCTTCTTTTTTGAACTCTATGTTTTCATCATATGAAGGTTTTGAGATTCTTCATGGTGACATGTGCCGGCAGTTCATTGATTTCCCCTGCTCCATTCTGCTCCATTGAATAAGAGCCCCAACATTTATCCATTCTACTAAGGAAGGGATTTGGATGGCAGCTCACTTTCTTTTTCTGTTGTTCTAACAAATTCAACTTTAAAGAGAAAGATTCCTAAAATTCCTTCTTATGACTCACTTCTCTAGGATATAGTTCATTGTTGTGGGCGAGTGACAATGGAAAGAGCTTGAAACAACTCTTCATAACAGTCTTCCCAGTGAAGACTGGAGAGCAATGAATTAAGTGGTGCTTGCTCAGGTTGCTCTCTCCATCTTTATACACTCATGGGCTCCCTGTGTGGGGGATGGTCCTGTCCACAGTTAAAGTGGGTCGTTCCACAGAAAGAAGCATAATCAAGATAATCTTTCACAGACAAGCTCAGAGGTCCTACTCCTAGTTGACATTAAATTGGGAAATTAAAACTAAATATCACAATTCTGCCCCTTGTCAACTTGACATGCTGACACATCACTTTGAGCCATAGCTTTCTAATACTGACCCCACGGTCTTATGGACATGTTACAACAGTAAATGCATTTGGTTCAACTTTAAAAGTCCTCATAGCCATTCATATTTCCAACAGTTCAAAGGTCCAAAGTCTCTGACCCCCCCCACCACAGTTTCCTACTCTTATTCAATTTACCTTTGAATCTACCCTTATATAAGACTCTATTTTAACAGCCTTTTATCTCTGGCTAGGAGGTGATATCCAACACCCATCCAGATGGAGCCAAGGGCGGTGCAGGAGAAGCAAAACTGAAAAAAAAAATCAACAAACCATAATTCAGAACATCAGAAACCCTACATCAAACACATGGAACCAGGCCAGCCTGATCTCTCACCATCCTAAAGCTCAGGGAAATTTGCGGAAGAGGGTGTGGTAAGAATGTAAGGGCCTAAAGATGGGAGGAGCAACGATATATAAGATACTCCATACAAGTTAGGGCTGAAGTAATCAAAATAAGACTCTGCATGACCTGTGCAATGACCAACATATCATTGAAACCCCAAAGTCTAGTATGGATCACAGCCACTAGGATCCTTAGAGGCAAGGGATTAACAGCCACAATAGTGTTCCTATACTAAAGGGGAACACAAAAAAGAGCTCTAGGCAATGCTCCTGAATCCTTACACCTCATCAGAGAGGAGGACCCAGAGGGAAGTTTGACTGACACACTAAAGAATGCTCCAGGAATGGGGGGAGGAGGGAGCACTGGCAGAAGGGGAGGAAGGGAGGAAAGGAAGAGGAAAGGGGGGAGGGAGCGAGGGGCAGTCCAGGGAGGGGAGGAGGGAGGAAGGGGAATGGGCTACATATCAACTTGGTATGAGTGGAAAAAAAGAAGGTCCAAAGTCTCCAAATTGTCAAACAAAAAGGATATCAAAATCCAGGAGGCAAGTATCAAACATTGCTACTCCATGTCCAGCAATACTTGATATTTTTGATCTCATTTTGATTTGATCATTTCTTGATGTGCCATGAGTAGCCTTACTCTTCCAGTTCTGCTCCAGTAATACTCACAAAGTCTAGCTTGGGCTAGTTCCATGCTACAGCTTTCTAGGTGCATGCCTCATGATCTGGCATCTCTAGCATCCTCAGGTATCCAATGCAACTTTAGATTTTATCTTTGCAGCTTCAACCAGTGGCCTTTCAGGGCTACTTTGCAGTAACTCTAACTTTGCCACCCTATGTCTAGCCTCAAATGCTTTATTCCATTGTCAGATAGAATGTATGGAACTATTTTAGTTTCCATTGAAATATTTAGTTTGTATTTTAAAATATATCCTGTTTTAGAGAGCCTAACACCTGTTACTGAGAGAAATGTGCATCCTTTGGTCTTTAGATGGATAATTCTGTAGATATCTGTTAGGTATATTTGATCTATGTTGTCACTTTACTTTCTGGTGTCTGCCTGCTTATTTTCAGTGTTGATTTTACCAATGTACAATGGCATAAATAGCATATTGAAGTCACCTATTACTAAGCTGGGGTTAATATGAGACTCAATGCCTAGCAATATTTATTTTATGAAACTGGTGCACCTGAGTTTGGTGTGAACATATTTAGAAACACAATGTCCTTCTGCTGCATCATTCCCATAATAAAAATGAAGCTACATTTATTTGTTTTGATTAGCTTTGGCTGAAGTGCTTATTATTTAATGTTAGTATAGCAATATCTGCTTGTTTGCTGGCCTCATTTGCTTAGAATATTTCTTTCCATTCTTTCATTCTAAGATAGTATATATATTGAAAGGGGTGGTATATGAAACAATATCTATATGTTTCAGCATATAAGTAATTGTTATCAAGTGTTTTTCCATTCAAAATTGGATTCACTGATACAAAACCCAAGGATACGGGCGGCATACTGTGCACATTCTAAGAAACATACGGCAATTAAATTATTTCCAAATGATGCCCTTCAAAACTACTGTTTTCAAATATTGAAAACCGAAGAATTACAATGGAAAATCCTTTAAGCTTCTAATGTCATTAAATAACTATAAACAGCTTATCACTCAGATCTGTTCAATAGTCCAAGTTCACCTTGAGAAACGGTACTACATATCCTGGTTATTAAAAAAATAAAATTACCACATATCTGAACAAAATACTGTCAGATGCAGTGGGGTTCTTCTGAAGTCCTCATTGAGGTCGAGCCTGGGAGTGAGGGATCAAGATGCAGAGGGCTCTAGGTACCCATTAGACCTTAGGTCAGATGGACTCCTCTTCTGGAGAGCACTGGAAGAAGGCCCATTGTAGAGTCTGAGGAGCATCCAAAAGCAGGAGATCTGTAAGTAAGCCAGTTTGAGACAAGAGGGTTTGGGTAATGGTAAGTGCTACAAACAAGTTGATACACAACACATTTCAGTTGCAGTGACCTTTCCATTGAGCATAGAAAAAATTGCCAATGACTCTACAATAATCATGGCCTCTTGTCAAATCTTTTTGTAATGATATTTCGATAAAAAAAGAAGTAGCATGAACCTAATGTCTATATTAATCTTTTATCTGTCAGGAAGATGTTCCCTCCTCCCTCATGATCACTTTTGGACCCCATATATTTAGAACCACAAAAAGGGAAGCACTGTAATAGCACTTCTTAGGATTTAAAATTCCACGAGAAAAGATGCTTTCAGGACTTGTGGAGATTCATTAAGGAAAAGTTATTTCTTCCTGATTCTGGGAGGAGACTTGATACACACTGTCTCCTCCTTTAAGAGTTAATTCAACTGGTTCAGGCAATCACCTGTCCAGAGCCCAATTCTTAGGAAAGCTGATTCATTTGAAGGCATACTAATGAGATGGGAGGGACATCGTCTGAGTCATGTACTCATCCTGGCCAGAAGTCCCTTCCTTGCTGCAGAGGTTTACAGCGCTGCTATGCTAAGTCTACTATAGTAGCCTCTGAGTTCTAACTTGAAAGGTGTAACTTTTCTTTTCCTTCTCTTTAATCTCTTTATGGATTCTGGTTGAAAGCGAAAGATCTACTGGCTGATCTTCATGGTTAACCCAAAAGAATGATTTCTTTTCTTACTCCCCACCTCTAGCTGTCAGGATTTGAGGCTTGTCTGTCTTGGTTTTCTTTCAAACACTCATAAAATATTCTTCTTCAAAAAAGACAATTAGAGATTTTACAAACTGTTACTCGATATTCATGTTTTCCAGATAATTTTACTTTCAAAACTCCTATATCTTGTGTGGGTCTGCTTGGTACTGAAAACATAGATAACTTAACTTCTATCCAATAGCCCACAGTGCGTCTATCCAGGACATGATGACAGTAAGATCAAGATCTACACAGCACCATCAGCATTGCTTTTTCTCCCCTATTGGTGCTAGCGTGAAGGTGCAGAACAGAATTGGGTAGTGTGCCAGTGAGGTCTTCCATGTCCACAAGATTGTTGAAACTGACTGAGCAGCCCAACTGGTTCAATGGATGGGTGAAACATGTACCCTCTGGAAACCCAGGAAACCCATGTTTAGTGGGGAACAGGTAAGAGACTCCTGACTTGAATTCCTCATAACCTAGAAAAGATTAGCAGAGTTTTTAGTGACATCCATTTGGCATTTCACCAAAAATAATAAAAAGAAGCATGAAGCCATTTGCTATGAAGAAGTAAGCCTTTCTGAAATGATCGAATTGTTACAGGGAGTGTAGTTGGTGGACAGAAAAGCCATGTCTCAGGACTCCTTGTTCCTGGTCACGCAGGGGACGACCATGATGAGTATTCTGCAGCCTCGGGCTGCTTTCAGGTCAGTGACTTCAGGAGCTGAGAAGACACACATGGAAGACAAGTCTATTCTGGCATCTGGGGCCAGGAGAGGGCACAAAAACATAAAATGAAGGTTATATTTCTTTGTTGGCAGCCTGCAGGGACAGGCAAAGAGAATGAGTAACATAAGAGCCGAGGGCTAGAGAAATACCTGTGACCTGCGCGCGCGCGCGCACACACACACACACACACACACACACACACACACACCTCACACACATCACTGCATTATAACCTGATTCTTCCCAATGAGGGAGACACACTTGTTACATAGCACAGTGATTCTTTTTTTTTTTTATTGCAGCTCATACAAACTTATTAGGTACACCAGTTCCCTCCCTCCCTCCTCCTCCCCCGTCCCCCCTGCTCCCCCTTCCCACCCCTCTCCCTCCCCATCCCCCAGTGCCTCCCACCCCAATTCCCAGAGAGTCCTTTCTTGTGCATGTCTGATTTTCCTCTGGGCCCTCCTCTCCGATGACGTACAAGGACCCAGTGGCCTTTCCCTGAACCCTTTTGCGTGTTCCCCTTAGGTATAGGAACACTGCTATGGCTGCCAATCCTTTGCCTCCAAGGATCTTGGTGCCTTTAGCAGATGCTAGACTTTGTGAGGTCAACAGTGTGTTGGACAATGCGCAGGGCATGCAAAGTCCAATTATGATTGCTTCAGCCCTAACTAGTATAGAGTATCTTACATATCATTGCTTCTCCCATCCTTTTGCTCTTACACTCTTACCGCCCTCTCTTCCGCAAATTTCCCTGAGCTTCAAGATGGGGAGAGACTAAGCTGGCCTAATTCTAGGTGGTTGATATAGAGTCTCTGAAGTTCTGGATTGTGGTTTGTTGTTTTTCTTTTGCAGTTTTTGCTGCTCCTGCAATGCCCTTCACTCCATCCTGGTGGGCATGTTACCCCCTGGCCAGAGACAAAAAGCTGTTAGAGTCTTGTGATAAAAGCACATTCAAAGGTAGATGTAATAAAAGTGGGAAACCACAGTAAGGGAGGGGTCTATCACCCATTTGCAAAATGGTTACTTTTTATCTGCTAGACTATATGCCCTCTTCTTCTGGTGAGATCACACCCCCTCAGTAGTAAATGATCAGGAACAAAAGTCTGTGAACTAATCAGATGTCTCATTACTTATTTGGGTCCTTGGTGGAGGCCTATTTTCCCTGCTGTAACATGGTCCCTTCTCTCCTTCTTTCTGGTGTGGCCCTCCTACCCCATCCCTCCTGTTCATAATCCTTGGAATTACTGTCTTTAGGTGGGCTGGGTGGGTTTGGTACTAGGAACCACCTATTAGGGAGTCCATACAGTGCTTAATTTTCTGGGTCTGGGATACTTCACTTAATATAATTCTTTCTAATGACATCCATTTCCCGGCAAATTCCAGTAATTCATCATTTTTGATGGCTGAGTAGTACTCCATTGTATAGATGTACAACTGTTTCCTTATCTACTCGTCAACTGTTGGACATTTGGGCTGATTCCATGACTTTGCTATTGTAAACAGTGCTGCTATGAACATGGTCGTGCTTGTGCTGTCGAGGTGAACCTCTGCTGTATGGGGGGTTATTTCCAAAAGTGGAATAGCAGGGTCATATGGCATTTCAATCTTTAATTTCTTTAAGAATCTACAGACGGCTCGCCAGAGTGGCTGTATGAGCC
This sequence comes from Typhlomys cinereus, assembly GCA_023101885.1. Taxonomy (NCBI): domain Eukaryota; kingdom Metazoa; phylum Chordata; class Mammalia; order Rodentia; family Platacanthomyidae; genus Typhlomys; species Typhlomys cinereus. The sequence goes on from JALPQD010000091.1 coordinate 5,100,983, forward strand.
TGCATTCCCACCAGCAATGTAGGAGAGTTCCCCTCTCTCCACATCCTCCCAGCATTTGTTGTTGTTAGTATTGTGGATTTTTGCCATCCTGACCGGGGTGAGATGATATCTCAGGGAAGTTTTGATTTGCATTTCCCTGATGGCTAAAGAAGTGGAGCATTTTTTAAGATATTTGTTAGACATTTTAATTTCATCCCTGGTAAAGTGTCTTTTAAGTTCCAGGGCCCATTTTTTAATTGGGCCATTGGTTTCCTTGGTGTTTAGTTTTCTAAATTCTTTGTGCACTCTGGACAGCAGAGTTCTATCAGATGTGTGGTTAGTGAAGATTTTCTCCCATTCTGTGGGTTGCCTTTGAGCTCGCGTTATAATCTCTTTATCTGAACAGAAGCTCTTTAATTTCACAAGATCCCAACTGTTGAGAGTTGGTAGCAGTGACTGTGCCATTGGATGTCTGTTTAGGAAGTGTTGGCCTAGCCCAATCAGCTCGAGGGAGTTCCCTATCCTTTCAACTATGGTTTTTATAGTCTCTGGCCTGATATCAAGGTCCTTGATCCATTTGGAAGTAAGTCTTGTACATGGTGACAAGTACGGGTCCAGCTTTAATCTTCTGCATGTGGAGATCCAGTTTTGCCAGCACCATTTGTTGAAGATGCTGTTCTTTTTCCATTGGATTCTTTGGGCCCCTTTGTCAAAGACCAAATGGCTGTAACTTTGTGGGCTTATATCTGGGTCTTCAATCCTTATCCATTGATCTGTGTGTCTATTTTGGAGCCAGTAGCAGGCTGTCTTTACAACTATGGATTTGTAGTATAGACTAAGGTTTGGTATGGTTATACCTCCAGCTGTGTTTTTGTTACTCAGGATTGTTTTTGCTATCCTGGGTCTTTTGTGCCTCCATATGAACTTTGAGATTGTTTGGTCAACTTCTTTGAAGAATTGCTTTGGGATTTTGATTGGTATAGCATTGAATCTGTATATTGCCTTTGGTAGGATGGTCATTTTCACGATGTTGATTCTGCCAATCCAGGAACAAGGGAGGTCTTTCCACCTTCTGGTGTCTTCTGCTATTTCTTTCTTTAGGGTTTTAAAGTTTTCACTGTAAAGGTCTTTTACTTCCTTAGTTAGGTTTATACCAAGGTATTTCATTTTTTTAGGGGCTATAGTAAATGGTATTGTTTCTCTCAAGGCTTTTTCACTTCTTTCATTCTGGGCATATAGGAAGGCCTCTGATTTTTGCACATTTATTTTGTATCCTGCCACCCTGCTGAACTTCTCAATTAGTTCCAGGAGCTTCCTGGTGGGGTTTTTGGGATCACTCAGGTATAAGATCATGTCATCTGCAAATAGGGATAGCTTGACTTCTTCCTTGCCGATTTGAATCCCTCTTATGTCCCTTTCTTGTCTTATGGCTTCAGCTAACACTTCAAGTACAATATTGAATAGAAGTGGTGAGAGTGGACAGCCTTGTCTAGTTCCTGATCGAAGTGGGAATGCTTCCAATTGTTCCCCATTGAGCATAATCCTTGCTGTGGGCTTGTTGTATACAGCTTTTATTATTTTGATAAAGGTTCCTTCCATTCCTACTGTCTCTAGCGTTTTGATCATAAAAGGCTGTTGGATCTTGTCAAAAGCTTTTTCTGCATCTATCGAGAGTATCATGTGGTCTTGGACTTTGGACTGATTTACATGATGAATTACATTTATTGATTTGTGTATGTTGAACCAACCTTGTGTGCCGGGGATGAAGCCTACTTGGTCCCCGTGAATGATCTTTTTAATGTTTTTGAATCCGATTTGCTAAGACTTTGTTGAGAATCTTTGCGTCTGTGTTCATCAGGGAGATCGGCCTATAGTTTTCTTTTTTAAGTGAATCTTTATTAGGTTTTGGGATTAAGACGATATTAGCTTCATAGAAGGAATTTGGTAGTGTTCCTTCCTTTGCTATTTGATGGAACAGTTTAAGGAGTATTGGTGTTATTAACTCCTTAAATGTCTGGTAGAACTCTGTGCGGAATCCATTTTTTGGTGGGAAGATTCGAGATTACTTCCTCAATTTCCTTATATGTTATAGGACTATTTAAATAATTCACAACTTCCTGATTCAATTTAGGTAAGTTGTGTTTACTTAGAAATTCATCCATCTCTTTTGTGTTGTCAAACTTCACAGAGTATAAGTTTTTGAAATATGATGTTATAATTCTCTGGATTTCTTGGGTATCAGTAGTGATAACTCCATGTTCATTTCTAATTTTGTTAATTTGGATCTTCTCTCTCTTGCTTTTGGTTAATTTAGCTAGGGGTGTATCAATCTTATTGATGCTTTCAAAGAACCAGCTTTTTGATTGGTTGATTTTTTTCTATCGTTTTCTTAATCTCGATTTCAGATATTTCTCCCCTTATTTTGTTAATCTCTCTTCTACTGCTTTTGGGATCAGATTGCTCTAGTTTCTCTAAAGCTTTAAGCTGCATTGTTAAGGTGTTTATTTCCGATGTTTCCATTTTTTTGATGTAGGCATTAAGAGCTATGAACTTACCTCTTAGAACAGCTTTCATTGTGTCCCAGAGATTTTGGTAAGTTGTATTTTCGTTATCATTCGCTTTCAGGAAATCTTGAATTTCCTTTTTAATTTCTTCCTGAATCCAGTTCTCATTCAGCATCATAGTGTTAAGTTTCCAGGAGTTAGTGTATTTTCTCTTGTTTGTTGTGTTGTGGATGTCCAGCTTTAGGCCGTGGTGGTCTGATAGGGCACAGGTTAGAATTTCAACTTTCTTGTATATGTGTAGATTCATTTTGTGGCCCAATATGTGATCTATTTTGGAGAAAGTTCCGTGTGCTGCTGAGAAAAATGTGTATTCTTTGGTGCATGGGTGAAAAGTTCGGTAGAGATCTGTAAGGTCCATTTCTTTCAGGGTTTGATTAAGTTCCAAAGTGTCTCTGTTAAGCTTTTGACCTGTTGATCTATCCCATGTTGAGAGGGCGGTGTTGAAGTCCCCAAGAATTATCGTTTGGGGGTTGGTTTCTTGCTTTAGACGCTGTAGGGTTTTCTTAATGAATGTGGAGGGGCCCGTGTTGGGTGTATATATTTTCAGTATTGTGAAGTCTTCCTGGTGAATTGTACCTGTGACTAAAATGTAGTATCCATCTGTCTCTCTTATAATTTTCTTTGGTTTGAAGTCCACTTTGTCTTATAGCATAATGGCTACCCCTGCCTGTTTTCTGCTTCCATTTGCTTGTAGAATTGTTGACCAGCCTTTTATTTTTAGAGCGTGCCTATCTTTTGTACTGAGATGGGTTTCCTGCAGGCAGCAGATTGATGGATTGTGATTTTTTAATCCAAGTTTGTAATCTGTGTCTCTTGATCAGTGAATTAATTCCATTAACATTTAGTGTTATAATGGAGAAACTATTGTTAATTCCAGACATTTATTATGTTTAGTAGCTTTTATAGGTATATTGCTTCGTTTTTAATGATGTTATATTTGCCTTCTGTTCTCCTGGATATGCCTGTTTTTTTCTTCACGCTTGAGTATCATTTCTAGCATTTTTGAAGGCCTGGTTTGGTGGACATGTATCCCTTAAAGTTGTCTTTGTGCTGGAAAATTTTTCTTTCTCCCTCGATCATGACTGATAGTTTTGCAGGGTAAATCAGCCTGGGTTGATATTTTTGCTCATTCAATACTTGAAGTATGTCACTCCAAGCTCTTCTTGCTTTTACTGTTTCGACTGAGAAGTCATTTGTTATTTTAATAGGTTTACCTTTAAAAGTGACTTGTTTTTTCTCCCTTGAAGCTCTCAGCACCAGTTTTTTATCTTGAATGTGGAGTGTTTTAAGTATTATTTGCCGTGGGGTGCTTCTATTTTGGTCGTATCTGTTTGGGGTGCGGAATGCCTCTTGTATATGGATGGGCCTCTCTCTTTTTTTAGATGAGGAAAGTTTTCCTTGATGATCGTTTGAAAAATTTCCTCAGGGGTGGTATTTTGAGATTTTTGCTCTGGTATTCCATGAATACGCATGTTAGGCTTTTTCAGGGTGTCCCATATCTCTTGGATATTTCTCTCAAGTATCTTTTTGGCTTTAACAACCTCTTCCATTGAGCTGGATAGTACTCCCACTTTATCTTCAAGGTCTGAAATTCTGTTTTCTGCTTCCTTAGTTCTGTTGATAAGACTCTCTGTGGCGTTCTGGGTTGAAGATAACTTGTCTTTTAGCTCAGTTTTAAACTCTGCTTGAGTTTGTTTTAACTGCTCTATGCCACTTTTTGTTTCTTGCACTGTTTTTCTCAACTCCTCCAGATGTCTGTTGTGTTCCTCTTCAAAGCGATTGATTCGATTATGTAATTCCTCCCGGATTTCCTCTTTCATAGTATTGAACATGGTAATGATCATATTTTGAAAGTCTTTATCCTGGGTGAGGCTTTCTTGGCCTTTTTCCGTGGGTTTGTTCTGGTTGGAGTCTAACATTATGGGATTAAATTCTTCAGTGGGAAATTTGTTTACTTGAGTGTTGCTTCTCATGGATTTGCACTTTGACTTTGGCATTGTCATTTTAACTCTTAAGATCTCTCAATTTCACTAAACTGAATTATGTGGCCTGGGGTCCTGGTGGGCGGTCGCGGGCGGTGACTTACCTAGGCCGTGGGGTGAGGCCCGGCTGGACTGCGCGCGCGTCCGGACCGGTGGAGCGGGATGGGGTGTAAAGCGAGGATGGACGCGTCGGCGTGGATCTATTTTACCCAAGGGCAGCTGGGGCGGGGCCCGGGCGCAGGGGGAGGTCCTCCTCGTCCCTCGGTCTGCGCACGCGCAGCTCAGGCTGGATGGTGGGAGTCGGAGCCCGGTCCCTTTGGGCTGACCTGGGGTCCTGGTGGGCGGTGCGCGGGGCCGAGACTTACCACCACCTAGGGCGCGCGGTGAGGCCCGGCTGGACCGCGCGCGCGTCCTAACCCGGCGGAGCGGGGTGGGGTGTAAAGGGAGAGCACAGTGATTCTTAATGTAAACTTAAGCTAGGCAATTAGAAACAATTTGTCCTAAAAATTAACAAGCTAATTGATTGTGCAAATGTGAAAAGTAAAAAAAAAATAAATTTTCCAAACTAAAAACTATGACAGAACAGGGTCCACTGGATTTTATACTGTTTGTACTTTTTACTAGACACCCAACGTCCACTTCAGCACGTAGTGATTTGTACCCTCATTTCGTTGTCATTGGCTAGTGCTTCAAGTTTACACCAACTGGAATTTAATCACTCTTGTGGTATTTCAGTATTCATTGCTACTTAAAAATTTAAAACATTTTATATCACAAACTGTCATCCAAGATGTCTTTAAATCATGTTGCTGTGCTTGTGCTAAAAATCAATTCTGGAAACCAGTGACTTTTTAGTGGAAGTCACATAAAATGCTATCATATTAATACAAGTCACAAAACCACCCAGAGAGGCCAGGCAGTAAATTTGAGTGACTCTCCTGAGGGAAATTTAGAGAAAATACTCAGAGCAGAAAAATAAAGGAAGAAAGAATTCTTGAAGGATAAGCATGCTGTATGTTTGTAGATAAATACATTTAAAATTAGTCATCTCACTCTGCCCTGTTCCATTCATCTATTATTTTTGCCAGAAAAATTAATTTTGTACTAGAAAAAAATTAAATGACATCAGACATCCAGGTGTTCATCCTTGGCACAGTGAGATGTGATGTGCCTAAGGATTATCCTGGATTGTGTCCTCTCCGTGGATCCTAGAGTTCTCTCTCTGGTACCTGTGAAAGAGACCTTATTTGGGAACCAAGTCATTACAGGTAAACAGGTTGAGATGAGCCCAGTATAGTGGACCTTTAGCTAATGTGACTGATGGTCCCTCAGGAGCTGAGGGTCCCCTGGGGGGGTCATTGAGACAGCCCCATACATACAGAGGGAGGTGACATGAAGAGACTGCCGTCTACATACCAAAGGTCGACCCCAGGAGCAGGAGAGAGAACTGGGAATAGGATGTCTCTTTCTGTCTTCAAAGGAACCAATACAACTGACACTGACACCTTCAGGCTTTTAATATTCACGCTGGTTGGACAGTAAGTTTCTTCCATAGGTATTTCGTGTGACCATCTTAGCTATCATATACAAGAGATTGATCTGTGTTGAAGTGACTCAGCTTAAAAGAGTACCTCAGTTGTGGTCTCATCAGTTATTAGCATGTTGATGAGATGTTTTTAGGTTGTCACAAGATGTTCTCTAAAACAAGAGTATCTAATGATGACTCTGTGCACAGAATACAAAGATAGCAAAGTAGTAATAGTTGATAGTTCCACGTGTCCTTACTGGGTGAATGGCTGAAGTCCTTCCTCTGACCCAACAGAAACAAGGTTTTGATTATGTTTCCTCTACGATTTGCATCCTTTCCTCAGTCACTAAAGAACTGACAAAGGAACATGGAGAGACACTGAAATGGTGGTAGATGAGGTGAGGTTGTAGTGAAGCAAACCATTGACTTCTCCAGGAGAGGGCAGATAGACAGCAATAAAAGCAATGGAAATGGCAGCCACTGATGATTACTGAGAACTTCGTATGTGTAAGACCGAGACTATGCTGATTCCCACTATAACTGTGAAAGGAACCTGAGTGTATTCCCTTATTATAATGGTAAGGCAATGTCTTCCAGACTTGAAGTAAAAAGCCTACAGTGTAGAACAGATGAAAAGTACTGTATAGTATTGAAAAGGGACATGCATAGCCTGAATTATTTTCTGTCACATTTCTTGTCCTACAACAAGATGTTAAAGGCAGATGCCAGCTCAGCTCCTTGTGTTCTGTGACAGTGCGGAGAAGAAACACTCCTGTGGAGGCTGCGATCACAAGGGAGTGTGCTCTGTGTTCTGGTTTTCCCAGGGATGTTTTCTATAAACAAGCAGTTGTGGAATGAAATTGGAGCAGAGGTGGAATATACAGGCTCTGGAGTGGAAGGCAGGATGGTTTGCTCTCTGGTGAAAACAGATTTCCTCAGCTTGTGTCAGCGATGCCATCATTGGAAGATAAGACAGAGGTGACAACACAAGATGAACTAATGCCTTAGGCCACTTAAAGGACTGTCACATTTCACGTGCATCATTGCTGGTAAATCACTAATCAAACAGCTTGAGGAACAAGAGGTTTATTGCTTCTTACGATTATCTGGTTACAGTTCTCAGTCCAGTTTGACAGGAAAGCTCATGCCAACACCATCAAGGCCGAGGGAACTGGCCACACCATCTCTACACAACAGTTCAGAGAGGGACGATCCTTACTTGCCAGACCAGCATGTCTGGCCAGGTGTACAGAAGGATGCCAATTTTCTCAATCAGCAATCCGTATTTTATTCCAGGGCCAAGTCCCTCCCACCATGGGCTGGACCTTCCCCATCAGTTAGACAATCTCCTTCAGGTTTGCTCTGGGCTTAACTCAACCATTAATTCTCTACAAATGTGCCCAGAGCTCAAATCCTCAACTGTCAAGTTGACAACTGTGCCTAACTATGACAAGGACTTATTCTTGTAAAGTGAAATTAAAGGCCAAGATAAAAATTCAGAAACAACTCTTTCAGCTATTATTCATACAAATTGAAAAAGAAAGTTTCTTTTTATCGCAGTGTTATAGGGACTTATTTGCTGTCCTGCTTCCTCTCTGGCTCTGTTCCTCAGCTGCTGAATGCTGGCCAGGTTTCGCCTGTGTTTGTATGAGTAATTGTATATTGTCTTTTGGATAATAGAAGACTGTGGATTGGGGCTTGTGTAGCTTTAATCAGTATGTTCTACACTGTGGCTTTGAGCACTGTGCAATCAGAATTATGCCGAATGATTAGGTAGCTGAATTAAACTGTACGATATGGCCAAGGTCAAAGCAGACCTGAAGGGTAGACTTGGTGAGGCTATTGAGGGCTAAGGTGGTACAGGTCGGTGTAGAGGCCTGGAGGAAAGAAGTTGGGGGCTGATCCTGGGCAAGGAGGGAGGCTGAAGGGAAAGGGAGAAGGATAGAAGGTGGTGACCTGGGTCAATATCCTTTGCACAAAGCTCCACTCCATCTGTGATCAACCTTGGGACACCCTACAGTCACCATTATGCTGGAGGTTCTGCCATAAAAATGATCTTGAACTCAGAAACTTATATTTCTACTCTCACACTCTGAAGAGCACAAGCTAGAGTCAAGGCTGATGGCAGGTCATCTTCCCTGCTGGAGCTCCAGGGGAGAATCTTTCCTTGCCTCTTCCAGCTTCTAGGGACTCTTGATACTCCTGAGACCCTGGACAGCATTATTGCAGATTTTCCGTCATCCCGTTCTGTGCACCTTTTTCATGTCTTTTTCTTTGCTGGATGTAGTGTCCACGTTAGTAAACCAAATGATCAAATTTCTTATTATTTCTGAGAAGACCCTTTTGGAAGTAAGTTCACATTCATAGATCTTAGGTAGGAAGTGAGTCTACTATTTGGAGACCACTATAGTTGATGAGAGAATCAAAAAATTGTGAGTATCTACATGTTTTTTGATTTACAAAAACAAGGTGGGGTGGCCCAAAGAGAGGCAACTTTGTATGTCAGAGGGAATTCAGGGGTCCATAGAAGCAGACAGACAAGAGTGTGGGAGGGAGTGGGATGGATTGATGAATGGAAAGGAGGGAGGGTGGGAGAGAGGGGGACCGAGGGAAGCAGGGATGAGACTTTAACATATTTGTAAAACTAGAAAAATCAAATTAAAAAAGAAGCATATGTGATATTAAACTCAGAGAACAGAGACCATGATTTAAAACTTTAAAGTGTCACATCTTTATCAAGATTCTTGTGTGTGTGTGTGTGTGTACATATGTTTTAGACAGAATCTTACTATGTTAAAAAAATCCCACAAGGTATCATTCAGTCTCTGTGTTATAAATATTGATGGAACTTGAATTTACTTGTGGTATTTAGCAGTGCCATTTTTCTCAAGTCCACTAATTACAATTACGCTGTGAGTGATCTCTACGTGATTCTGCCGCTTTCCTTTCCATGCATGTACTTCATTTTCGAAAGGATAAATTAAACTCAATGTCTATTAAGGATGCAAGGCAAGGGGCTTGGTTGATGTCTCAGGTGGCCCAGGCCTTGCCAGATAAGCACGAGAACCCGAGTTTGAATCCCCAGAACCCATGTAAAAAGTTGTGATGAAAAATGTCTGTTACCCCAGAGAGAGGGAGCAGAGGAAAGCAGAATTCTGGAGTTTGCTGTCCAGCAAGTCATGCTGAATCAGTGATTTCTAAGTTAAGTGAGCAGCCCTGTCAAAAAAAAGGTAGAAAGGGACCTTTGACCTTTACTTGCACATACACCCTTATGCTATTTTCACATACATGTATACAAGACACAGACACATAAACACACAGACGCAAGCAGATAGACAGACAGACAGACAGACAGACAGACACACACACACACACACACCACACACACACACACACAGAGTGTAAGACAAAGCTAGGTATGATGGCACATACCTGTGATCCCAGCCCCTAAGGAATATTGTCTTAAGTGCAAGACCAGTCTGACTACAAAATGAGTTGTGTTGGTGCACAAGACTGGCAAACTATCCCTAGATTCAAGACAGATACAATCATGTGTCTCCCAGTGACATCTGGATTGAGGACGGACTGCAAATAGGACAGGGCTTCCTTCATTATTAGCAAAACTAGAGCATTTCAGCTTGTGTGAAAACCCTTCGTGATGGTCATACTATGATTATATCACCAGCCAATGGATTTCTTTTTTTTTTTTTTAATTTCTTCCACTCACATACAGTACCCCATTCCCCTCCCTCCCTCCACCCTTCCCTGGATCACCTTACTCCCTGCCCTTCCCTCCCCTCCCATTTCCCCCCTCTCTCCCTTTCTCCCAGTGCCCACTCCCCCCCCCTGCCCCATTCCTGGAGCATCCTATTGTGTGCATGTCAAACTTCCCTCTGGGTCCTCCTCTCTGATGAGGCATAAGGACTCAGTAGCATTGCCTAGAGCTCTTTTTTGTGTTCCCCTTTAGTGTAGGAACACTATTGTCAGCCAGTGGATTTCTTCACAGCATATATCACTGTACTGTGATTCATGACTCTGTTCCTGGGTGTTTCTGGAAAGGTGACAAAAGACTGGAATTTAAATCTGTGGATTAAATAAAGCTGAGAATGTTCTTCAATGTGGGTGGGCTTCATCTAATCTGTATAGAATAAAGAGGTGGAACAGTATTGGATTTATCTTGTCTGCTTGAACTGAATGTGAATCACCTGCTCTCAGTGTTCTTGGGTCTCAGAGCTTCAGATTCAATCCAGAGTCTATGACATTAGCTTATTAGCTTACAGGACACAAACTACAGAGTTTTCTTTCATGATGTCTACAGTTTATAGGTTGTGGTGGATCATGGGAATGGTTCGATTTCATGAGAAACAAGCAATAGCTTATAATAAATAACACAAAAATGTTTTTTTCTTTTTTCTTTCTTTTTTTTTCCCTTTGTGAAACTAAGACCCTATTCTGGTCAGACAGTCCTCAAAGCAGTCACGCACTGTCACATGGAGTGACATCTCATCACTGCTGACTCAGAGCAAGCCACATTGTGCAAATGAGAAAACTCCAGTGTGGGTGAGGTTGCTGAAATATGGCTTTCTAAGCATGTGGCATCACAACGCTCTATCTTCAATGTGACACAGATCATCAGCTCCTGGGCTTTTACATTATGGTGTTTTTTATTTAACCCTAAAAACACCTAATCAGGAACCTAATTTTCTTCCCCTTTTTCACCAGTGCCCTGAGCTACACACAGGCCCTCCATCATGCCTGTGTGACTTACAACACTACAGTCATTTTGCTCTGAGGCTTTCAGACTCCATCTGTTAGCTCATATAAAACAAGATTTATATTAAATGGGACTTTAGAAACATCATCATGGCCCAAATTGAACATCATTTGATGGGAAACAAAACATATGTTGACAATTTTGCTTTTGTTTCTTGGCCGGAAGCTATTCCCAGTTCTAGGGGGAAGGGAAAGCCCTTGTCCCAACTCACCGCACGTCTGCCAGAATGTTGTTCCTCACACTTCCAGTTTGTGGGAGCAGCTCCCATCTGACACTGAATGGCTGAAATTCTTCCTTGGAAATTTGAATTTCTAGATTCAGACCCAGCGTTTACAAAAGAACAGCTCTGAGGCCTTCAGGGTGATGCAGCTGGTAACGCTGGCTGCCATGCCAACATGGCCATCTGATTTCAATCCCAGAGCCCACATGGAGAAAGGGGAGTACCAACTCCTGAAAGCTATCTTTGAACCTGCACACGTGTAGTGTGGCAGACATATGCATGCACGTACACACACCTATATATACACACATACGCACAAGAAAATTAATAAAAGAACAGTTCTAAAATATTACTCTTGACTCAGTTAGTGAATTATCAGTCCTTTGGTCTGCTAACTGTTTGGGGAACAACTGATAGCTTCAATATACTGAGGGCTGAAAGAGCAGGAGCGAAAAACATGAAAAACATGAGGAATGCAGCCATCTTATCCTGGAGTCTTTGTTCTTGAGAAAAAAGGCCATTAGATGTGAGGGACACTGATGGCATTGAGGCAGAGGAGCTACACATTTCAGTTACCTTAGGGCTGTGAAGCATGCAATACTCCACTAGTGTCTCACCATCACCTTCTAAACAGCTGGTGATGTTTCCATTTTCCTGAGTGAAGATGAAAATTGTTCTTTTCCCAAAGCCAGCTAACAAAGGCAACTGACCCGGTCACTTTCCAGCACTATTTTCTCTCTTTTTTTTAATTTACTTTTTGCACTCATACAAACTTCATAGCTACCGCATTCCCCTCCCTCCGTCCACTCCTCCCTGGATTCCCTTGCTCCCTCCCCCTTTTCCTCTTCCTTTCCCCCTCTCCCTTCCTTTCTCCCGGTGGTCCCTCCCCATTCCTGGAGCATCCTTTGGTGTGCAGGTCAAACTTCCCTCTGGGTTCTCCTCTCTGATGAGGTGTAAAGACTCAGTAGCATTGCCTAGAGTTCTTTTTTGTGTTCCCCTTTAGTATAGGAACACTACTGTGGCTGTTAATCCCTTGTCTCTAAGGATCGTAGAGCCTGTGATCCATGCTAGACTTTGGAAGGTCAATGATATGTTGGTAATTGTACAGGTCATGCAAAGTCCTATTATGATTGCTTCAGCCCTAACGTGTGTGGAGTATCTTGCATATCCTTACTCCTCCCATCCTTGCACTCTTATAATCTTATCGCTCCCTCTTCCTCAAATTTCCCTGAGCTTCAGGATGGGGAGAGATTAGGCTGGCCTAGTTCCAGGTGGTTGATATAGAGTCTCTGATGTTCTGAATTATGGTTTGTTGATTTTTTTTTCAGTTTTGCTGTTCCTGCAATGCCCTTCGCTCCATCCTGATGGGTATTGGATGTCACCACCTGGCCAGAGATAAAATGCTGTTAAAATAGAGTCTTATTACAAGAGCAGATTCAAAGGTAGATGGAATAAGGGTAGGAGGCCACAGTGAGGGAGGGGTCAGTCTCCCATTTGCAGGATGGTTGCCTTTTATGCCCTCCCTTTCTGTTGAGATCAAACTCCATCAGTTGCAAATATCACTAGAAAGGAAAGTCTGTGAATTTATCCAGATGTCTCATTACTTACTTGCAGTACTTGATGGTGGCCTGTTTTCTCTGCTGTAGCATGATCTCCTCTCTCCTTGTTTCATGTAGTGCCCTCCTTCCCCTTCCCTCCTGTTTATAATCTTTGCAATTACTGTAGGTATTATAGAGATTTATCTTTGAGTGTGTCACTAAGTGGGTTTGGTACTAGGATCTCCCTATTAGGTAGTAAATACAGCACTTAATTTTCTGTGTCTGGGATACTTCACTCAATATAGTGTTTTGTAATTCCATCCATTTCCTGGCAAATTTCATTAATTCATCATTTTTGATGGCTGAGTAGTACTCCATTGTATAAATGTACCACATTTTCCTTATCCACTCGTCAACTGTTGGGCATTTGGGTTGATTTCATGACTTTGCTATTGTAAACAGCCAGCAGTGTCTTCTCAATAAGCTAATTATTCCAGGAAGGATTCATGGTAACTGCTGGCACTCTTCCCTTCTTGACTGGGACACTGTCCCAGGAGGAAGCACTACAATTAAGTCAGAGAAGTCTAAGCATCAAAAAAGGATGAGAGGCTGGACAGATGGCCCAGGGGTTAAGCTTCTGCCTCACAAGTAAGTCCTGAGTTCAGATACCGGATCCCACACAAAAATGTTGGGCAGAAATAGTGGGAAACTGCAGAGCAAATCAAAGAGGAGGCAGCGCAATCCAGGACTATTCTGGATGTTACCATTGGGCATTCACAGATACATACAGTGTCCTCTGATACACAAACACACACACACACACACACACACATGCACATACACACACGCACACACACACAGATTGGAAGAAAATCTCATTCAACATAAGTCTATCACAAATAGCAAAGAGGTGCTGGAACGCATGTGAACTTCCATGGTCCTGTTCATATGAATTGTATGAACTTCACAAACAATGTAGACATTCCAAAATTATTGCGACGGATGACCAGAGCAGTTGCATTTGGTCACCACTAAGATATGACAAGTTTAATCCTCATAATAACTTGGGGTATGATGAGATGGGTTCTCTTTTAAAGATGAGGAAGCCCATGCAGAAGGCTGTACGATTTGCAGCCCTAGGACAGAAGTGGGACTGTCACATTTTCTAGGATGGGCACTCTTCTCTTTGGCTCCATTTTATTGTTTGCCTCCCTTTCATCAGGGGAGACACCATCACCACCTTTCTTGGTTCCCTGCTGACTTTGACATTTTAGTACCCACAGTTTTAATACCATTTTTGGTTTGCATTTCAATCAATGGGAACCTAATCCTCAATACCGTTAGCTGAGAGAGAACATCAAATATTAATCCTCTCGCAAGATCGGTTTTCACAGGACACTCTGGAAGGGCAAAATCCTGTCGGACTCAGGATTCTCTCTCATAATAGAAACTGAAGCAGTCCAATGGTGAGATAGTTTTGAGCGGGGTGAGGAATCAACTGGCAGCTTCAGATCAAGCTGAGAAAAAGTATTTCACAAACTGGCAGCATTGACATTACTAGGGTGGGGATGGGGCCTCAGATCCACAGTCTGCAGGTGGTCTTGAGGGATACATCCCAGTTTGAGAGACCCTGGTCTAATCCATGTTCTGACTATTTTGTTGGAACTTGGGTAATAGCTGAGCTCAGTGTTGGAACTGAGAGGCGAATCTGAGTCTCTTCAAAGTGACCAGGTGAGAGGGAATTTAAGACAGAATTAGCAGAGAACCACATCAAGCCATATGAGTGCTTCGGCGGTTTGCAGAGATTTGCAGTGGACTGATTAAAGAAAAAGAAAAAAAGAAAGAAAGAAAAACAGTAGCAAGCCAAGCTTGAAATCTTGTTGCTGAGTTAGCAAAAAGAGCCCCATCAAATGAAATCCTAATTAACTATAGGTAAGCACTGTCTAAACTCTCATCCATGTGGGTTAATATAAATTAACCAAAGCTTACTTTTATTTACTTATTTTTCTTAACAGTAGTTAAATCAGCCAGATCCATGTCTCATGGGACCCGTGCAGTCATTCCTCTGCAGTTCAATTCATGAATTAACTGATTCCCCTGGAACTGAAATTGGAAGAGATTCCCTGAGCAAAAGCAATTTCTTTCTCCTCTGATTTTGTTTTTTAAGTGCAAGTGAGCTTGAAGCGTGGTGCTGCCCGGCTCCGCGGTGATGTTTCAGGATGACCTGTTCCTCTCTGCAATGTCACCTTACAGATGAACTGGAGTCTCCAAATCAGGAGATAAAAGCAGCCCCAGAACTTGGCGTTTCCTCAGCTTATCACGCTGAGCTTTTGGCAAATCTGTCAAACTTTAAGTGTTTCCACTCTTCCCTGATATAATTTACCTTGTCATCTCCTCCAGGGGTGGCGGGGGAAGGTTAATGAGATGACACGGCCGCTTTAAAGTCCTGGGGGGAAGAGAAGCATATAAAGATATCAAACACGATGGTGAGGAGTAGATGTGTTTAAAAAGCAAAGGATCCATCATTACCAACATCATCTATGCACACCATCGGTGTGACCACCAGCAGCATTCTGTGAACAAGGATATAGAGGGCAGTGGCTCACCCCTACAACACTAGTCACCTTTGTACTCCTGCAGTGGACCTCTCTACTGCGTCTTGAATTACATTCCAAAATTTCAGTTTTGTTTTGATCTGTGTTTAATTTTCCAAGCTCAAGTTTTTATCACTTCCTGTCTCTTCTCTTTTGTAAAGCTTTATTTATTCATGTATTTAATTATTTTTAATGGTTTCTAACACACTGGACTCTCTCTCCTTCCAGAGTATTGTCCTGTGATATTTACTCGCTGGTTTTTTTTTTTTTTTTTTTTTTTTTTTTTTTTGCCTAGCCTCTCTTCTCCCATCTCTCTGACCAAATCGCCATGCCAGTTGTGGTGATGTCTCTGGTCAGTTTGTTTCTTTTGAGCAACCTTTGTGGACTCCTGAGCCTGGATTGGTAGGGCCTCATGTAATTCCATGTGCTTAAAACTTTCCAACTGAGATTATCCACTCTCCTGTTTCCATTGACCGGTGTCTCTCAACCGTGACTACATATTAGATTCACATGGCACACATGCAGGGTAGAATGGGGTCGTTGGAATGGGGTGTGCTGTTCAGATACTAGTATTTTCTGAAATTGTTCAGGTGATCCAGGGTAGAGGCTCAATGTGAGAAACACTATATTGGGCCATGTTGAGAGTGGCACAGTCATGACCATTAAGAGAAATCACGCACATCATTGACACGTTGAACATGATGAAATCTCATCAAGTTTGTCAGATAACTCACACAACCTTGGATTTCTAGGTCCTGAAATTTGGTACAGGTCACTATTGAAAGATCAGGCCTTTGACCATCAAGGACTGCAAGTAAGTAATGAGACATCTGGTTAAGTTCACAGACTTTCCTTCCTGATCATTTACAACTGATGGGGTATGATCTCAACAGAAGGGGAGGGCATATAGTCTAACAGATAAAAAGTAACCATTTTGCAAATGGGTGATTAACCCCTCCCTCACTGCGGTTTCCTACTTTTATTACATCTACCTTTGAATATACTCTTATAACAAGACTCTAGTTTAACAGCTTTTTATCTCTGGCCAGGAGGTGCATTCCAATGCCCAGCAGGATGGAGTAAAGGGCATTGCAGGAGCAGCAAAACTGGAAAAAAAAATCAACAAACCATAATCCAGAACTTCAGAGACTCTATATCAATCAACTGGAACTAGGCCACCTTAATCTCTCCCCATCCAGAAGCTCAGGGAAATTTGCGGAAGAGGAGGCAGTAAGATTGTAAGAGCACAAGGATGGGAGGAGCAATGATATGCAAGATACTCCACACAAGTTAGGGCCGAAGCAATCATAATTGGACTTTGCATGCCCTGCGCAATGTCCCACACACTATTGACTTCACAAAGTCTAGCATTTGCTAAAGGCACTAATATCCTTGGAGGCAAGGGATTGACAGCCACAGTAATGTTCCTATGCTTAAGGGGAACACAGGAAAGGGTTCTGGGAAATGCCACTGGGTCCTTGCACCTCATCAGAGAGGAGGACCCAGAGGAGAGTCTGGCATGCACATTAAAGGATGCTCCGGGGATGGGAGGAGAAGGCACTGGGGGATGGGGAGGGAAGGGAGAGGGGAGGGGGGGCACAGGGCGGTGGGAGGTTGGAGGGAAGGAGGGGACCGGTGTACCTGTTAAGTTTGTATGAGTGGAAATAAAAAGAAAGAAAAGAAAGAAAGAAAGAAAGAAAGAAGGAAGGAAGGAAGGAAGGAAGGAAGGAAGGAAGGAAGGAAGGAAGGAAGGAAGGAAAGAAAGAAAGAAAGAAAGAAAGAAAGAAAGAAAGAAAGAAAGAAAGAAAGAAAGAAAGAAAGAAAGAAAAGAAAAAGAAAGAAAGATCAGGCCTTCGGGCATCTGAGGTGCCATAGCTACTCTTTAGCAGACACTATAAATGTGAGTTGGGTGTGGTATATACCTGTGATCTAGCACTTTGGGAAGCTGAGCAGAATGATCTTGAGTTTGAGGACAGCTTGATCTGCATAGGGAGATCCTGTTTCAGAAAACAGAAGCAAAACTAATTAATGTCATTTTCAGGAAATGTAACCAAGCTGCCCAAGTACTTTTTACCATCTTTTGTTCTCCCTAGTTATATAATACTAGCTCATTCTTTCCCTCATAAGGACTCTTATTTAGAAAAGTAGATTAGAACTAGAGAAGAAAAGGAAAGAACTCACAGGTCTTAACAGGATGTTTTCACTTGATATGATCAGCTGTCGAGAGTAATGATCCCCTGACTCGATATTCTTGACATTTAACAATTTGAAGTTTTGCAGAAGAATTATTACTGCATGTGATTTATTCTCACAATGTCTTTCTAGAATCTTTTCAAAGATCATATTGAATAGTAGCTGAATGAAAGGAGACAGGTAGTTGCTGTCCAAGAACTCAAAGGAGGGGACCTAACCGTTTGTTTCTTTTTGCAGATTCCGGATGCCATGATAGTGCAGGTCCTGCCACCTATTCCTTTTCCCCAAGTCCCGACAATTGTTGACACCTAGTCATCAGATCAACCATGATCAGGATAAATATATTATTGGCCATTGATTAATTCTTCTCTAACTTTCCAGTAAGAGGAACTGCTTGAGTCCACTGAAGTACAGCAGCAGTACTGGAAGAATTCACAAGGTTCATGAACGCAAAACCAACATCAGCAAAACAAGTAAACAAGTACAACAAGCAAGCAAACCAATCCAACCTAACAGCAGAACCTGGCAAAGCTTTATTCTCCACTATTGTGAGAACTCCCCACACTTGGTACCATTCACCTCTTCTGTTGTTTGTTCTAGGTTCATTGCCTCTTCCAAAGGTGGGCTGAGGAAACATAATGAATGGGCACAAGAGTGGCTGGTGGGATCCTTATGGACATCTGGCTGTCCTAGAATGCTGCGGTTATCAACTCAGGATCGGCCACTGAGGCAGACTGCATGGAAATGTCTCTAAAAACACGAGCATGAAGGAAGCTTCTTTAAAGAGTAGTTCCTTTGTTCCTTCAGTGGCATTTCTGTGCACAATGCCCTTGCTCCTGGTGACATCTGACTCCATCAGGACTTATGTAATAAGCAGTGCATGGCTTCATTGCAGTATTTTTGGCAAGGCACAACAGGGTGTAAATGTCCCTTGAAGATAGATTGAATTACAACAAGGAGAACATACATTTTTGAAAATTCATAAACTCATTTAGAAATCATACTTATCTGCTTGAGAGTTTCTTCCAAAATTATGATGATATTTATTCAGAGGTATCCCAGACCTCATAAGATAAGTTTGTTAAGATTAATATTTGGGGAGCTGAAGAGATGGCTCAGGTGCTAAGATTCTGCCTTGCAAGCAAAAGTTCCTGAGTTCAGATCCTAGATCCCACATAAAAAATTCCAGACAGAAATGGTAGTGGCCTGCATTTTGGTCCTTCATGGGCAGAGCCTGGGAAATCCC
The DNA here is from genome assembly GCA_023101885.1 of Typhlomys cinereus. Lineage (NCBI taxonomy): Eukaryota > Metazoa > Chordata > Mammalia > Rodentia > Platacanthomyidae > Typhlomys > Typhlomys cinereus. The sequence continues at coordinate 5,119,601 of JALPQD010000091.1, forward strand.
AGAGTGACCCACAAAGAAGATAGAAGCAATGTAGGATGATTCAAAAAGTCACCCTTGGCCCTCCACAGGAACATAAGTGTCCTCTGATACATATACAGGTGCCTACACACACACACACACACACACACACACACACACACACACACACACACACACACTTACTTGCAAAATAAATAAAAAAATAAAAATAAAAAATATGTAAAAAAAATTAACTTTTGGCTCTGAGAAAATCACCAGAGGGAGGCAGGGGTGACAGCTGTCTTGTCCCAGAAGGAGTCACTCTGCTTCTAGGGTTTTGATGGATTTGTCCATAGATAATGTCCTGTGCCGCTCTAGGGTCAGATGACCCTGTGGCTGAGATGACCCTTCAGTTATTGCTTTTCGGTGACCTAACTCTCTTATTACTCTGAAGTTCTTCCTTTATAGCAATCTAACAATTCTGAGACAGGCTTTCTCAGAATGATGAGGCCTTTGGGTGGTCTTAGACCATTAATATTTTGGTGGTTCTTTCTCCAAAATAAATTTTCAAAAGCAGGGCAGAGAGAAAGGGCACTGGCTTTCCTCCATATGGAAAGATGAAATTATCTTTTCTGGCAAGAAGCGTCTTGTGATAATTGTGTTAGAGGGAGAAATGCCACATTCCTGAATGTTGGGATGACAAAGCCATATAAGGAAGGGATAGACATTATTCACAGGAAATGGAGCATAGAAAGTAGAGATATTGGAAGATGATGGATCCAAATCTGGTCCTGGATCCTGGCAGTAAGACCTTTCAGGGTTGAGATCTGCCCCCAAGAAGGCCGAGTAAAGCCAAAAAGACTGACCATGAATGTAGCTGGTCTAGAAGATGGTGTGGGATATTTCTTCACATTCTCTAGTGTCCTTGTTCAGGACAGCGACACAGGAGATATGACAGCAGCATCATTCCCACTTGTTTGCAGTCAAACTGCTTTCCCATGGGAGGCCTGGCAAACAAAGGCCCCGCACAAAATGCTCCTGTGTTTTCTCACATTTCAAGCAGGCTTCTTTGGCGAAGTTACTGTTCAGGGTAGTAGAACTTAAAACAATCACTGTTTAAATGAAAATTTGATCCATACTTTTGCCCTCTGATAGTGTAACTACCCCCATGGGGCAAATGAATTTTCACTTAGCCAAACCAATGAATTGACATATAGCTCCATAGGGACAACTCTCCTCCCAACACATGCATAGACTCGTGATTTAGAGGCAGAGGGATGAATACAGAGAGAATTGAATAGCTCTGTATAAGAAAGTGAACTGAATTCAGAGTGTGTGTAGACAGGGAAAGAGGAGATGGAGATCAGAGGAAAACTGAGCAGTGGATGATGGAGTCTGGAGAAGAGATGGCCCATGAAAAACATAGAGGCAGACAGGCAGGCAGAAGGACAGGCAGACAGACAGACAGACAGGAGGACAGGCAGGCAGGCAGGCAGACAGACAAATAGACAGACAGGAGGACAGGCAGGCAGGCAGGCAGGCAGGCGGATAGACAGGCAGGCAAGCAGGCAGGCAGAAGGACAGGCAGGGAGACAGGCAGACAGACAGGCGGGCAGGCGGACAGGCAGACAGACAGACAAAGACAGACTATATTTCATGTCTCTTATTGAGGCAGAGATTTTACTGCAAGAGCAAGATGTTAAATTTTATCATCCATTTAAAAGCCTTAAAGGCAAATTGAGTTATTATGAAACATATTTGGATTCTTTATCTATTGTTTTCATCAAAGATGGATGGGAAATATATGGGAAAAATTGTGTCTACACTGAATATGCACAAACTCTTGTTATTGCCTAAGCAGTCTGGCTTAGCAACTATTTATGTTGCAGTTGATATTGAAGTAATCTGGAGACGATTCACATGAATGGAAGGATATGTGTGAGTTATGTGCAAAGCCCGCACCATTTTCCAGAAAGCCCTCAACGTCCTTGGAATTTGGGTATCCAAGGCAGGGAGGCTGGAAGCAGCCGCCTGTTCACACTGAGGGACAGCAGCACTCAGTTTCCACTTGTTCTTTAGTGCATGGGTGGAAATCCTTTCTCCTAAGCATTACTCATGGTGGTTCACAGACTGCTGTGGATTGGGGGTTGAAGAGAATGGAGGAAGAAGGTACATTTGGGGTAAGGTGTTGTGTGGAGAGGCAGCACCAGCAGACAGAGTTGTTGAAAATATAGTTGAAAACAACTTCCCAAAGTCTAGCATGGATCACAAGCACTAGGATCCTTAGAGGCAAGGGACTAACAGTTATAATAATGTTCCCATACTAAAGGGAAGCCCAAGAAAGGGCTCTGGGCAATGCCACTGAGTCCTTACACCTCACCAGAGTGGAGGACATAGTGGGGAGTTTGACATTCACACTAAAGGATGCTCCAGGGAATGGAAAGGGGGAAGGGGGTACACTGGAAGAAAGGGAGGGAGGGAGTGAAAGGAAGGGGAAAAGGGGGGGGAGGGTGCAAAGGGGACTGGGGAGGGGTGGATGGAGGGAGGGGATGGGGTACCTATTAAGTTTGTATACATTAAGTTTGTATCCTGACCGGGGTGAGATGAAATCTCAGGGAAGTTTTGATTTACATTAGAGAAACATTTTGTTAAGCTAAATTATCTAGGCCCATTGCAAATGATCTAGAATCATCATCTTTAAATTCTCAATGATTGACATTTGTTGGGAGTCAATTATGTCCTCACACTCTGTTAGGTCTATGGACATACGCAAAGGGCTGAAGATGAGACAGTGGGAACTGGTGAAGCCCCTGCTGCAGGAAAGATGAAAGCGGAGACTTGAAAAATGCCAGCGACTTTTATCATTCCAAAAGGAGATCGGGGAGATGAGGGATGCAAAGGAAGACCACTTGCTTGAATTAATGCCACCTAGATTGTTCCAGGAGGTAGGAGGTACTGTCACATTGAAAGCCTGCAGCTGCTTTGCAGGAAGACATTAGAAGACACTTTTTGGGAAGTTTGTATGTTTCTACCCTTGGAATGGAGGAAATGGGAGCCATCGTCATTTCCTTTGTGGTACAATTTGCATTTTGAATGATTCCTACAGGTCCATATATTGAAGGCATGGCTTACAGAGTAGAGCTAATTGAGAGGCGCTGTGGACCTTCAGGAGATAGAGAATTATGGGAGTCTTTTGGTCCTTCAAAGAAGATTGCAGGATCGAATTGGCTTCACATTTACTTTGTGGCTAATTGGTTGAATAGTTTATTCTGCTACATGCTTCTATGCCCAAAGCAATGGGACCAATAGTTCACGAACTAAAAACCTCAAATTGTCAATCAAAGTAGGCATTTTCTTTATAAGTTGACTATGTCAGGTATTTCATTATAGCGATAGACTGCTGACTAACATAATCTACTTTCTGAAACGAGCAAAAGCCAAGCCCTATGGTGAGATGACTCTTGAAAATGAGAATTCTATACCAGGAAAAGTAGGTCTTAGCCAAGACTGGTGGCACACACCCATAAGCACAAGACTCAGTAGGTGGCAGGAGGATTGACAGTTGGAGGTTACCTTGTGTTGCAGTTAGCCTGTATGGATGCTAATAAAATCATCATCAAACAGCTTAAGGGAACAAGGGGCTTATTTTCTCTTATGATTCCTGGTCACAGCTGTTTATCCAGCTTAGCAGAAAAGTATGCATCATTTGTAAGGGCCTAGGGAACCGGCCAGGGCATATCCATGTAACAACTATGAAAGGGAAAATCCTTACTTGCCAGATCAGTATGTCTGGCAAGTATATGCAAGGATGCCTCCTTTTTTTCAAACAGTTCCCTCCGTTCTAGTCACCTGCTTGTGGACTAGTTCCATCCACCATAGGCTGGGCTTTCCCCATCGGTTAGATAATATCTTGAAGGTTTGCTCTGGGCTTAATTTAACTACTAATTCTCTACAAATTTGCCCAGAGTTTGAGCCCTCTACCATCAAGTTGACGCCTGTACCTAAATATAACAGCCTGGCTACGCAGTAAGACCCTGTCTTAAAAACATCCATGACTTTGAGGTCAGAGACACTTAGGTTCAATTCTGAAACTCTCTCCATCCAAGGAGAAAGTAACTCAGCACTGTAGATGACACCCCCTGCTTCCTTCTTCCTTCCCTTCCCATATTCCATTCCTGTACCTTCTCTTTTCTTTCTTCGTTTACTCCCTTTGACTTCTGAAGTATTAGAATCTTCACTCAGCATAATCAAACAAAAGCACGACTGAAGTGACTTGCCCACTTTAAGGCATGTCACCTCCAGGGCTTCTGTGTCTGTCATCCAGCAAAAATCCAGACATCAGGCTCAGACCTTGACTGTTCTCTGCTAAGAAGCCATTAATGGAAACGCACTGGAGGACAAGTCCACACTTGACTGAAGAGTCCTGGGGGGTCAGAATGGAGTGTTTATACTAGCCAGTCTACAGAAAATAATTTAAAAACTTTCCATTAGACATATCTGTTCTTTAGAATCATTGTTGGACACCAGTTTCATTTTCCTTCAGGCTTCCAACTTTTCCTTTCTCTTTCCTTTAAGCCTTGCCTCAGACATTAGCTATAGATGAAGTAGTGACCTTCATGTAAAATGTCTTCCTCATCCTGATTTCTTCTTCTATAATCTAGCCTGCCCCGGTGCAAAAACAAGAACCTGTGAAGGGGGAGAGATTGGGGATGCTTGGGTAAGAATTCTCAAGGCTAGAAAGTTATAATCTATAAAAAATAAGCGAAACAAAGAACAGTGTGCAGGTTTTGGAGAAAGGAATTCTCCCTGGGCCAAGTGCAGGTGTACAAATAAACTTGGCTATTCTACATCTTGGAATGACTTTTTCTTTTTTTCTGTAGCAAGGTTTTGTATCTAAGCATCATGTCCTTGGTGGTCATCTAGTATCTTTTATTGCGTTCCTAAGTGTGAGGTGTAAGATAATATCTGCATATGGTAAATTAACTTGGGACTTTATGAATGGCTAATGAAGTATATAGCTAGTAACCAGCTTTATTCAAAGGTGAGAATCCAGTACCAATCAGTAGAATAACTATGGTTGTGTTCCATTAGCTCTAAAACAATGCAGAGAAGCTTTAATATCAATATTCACACCCTGCCCACTGTGTGACAGATACCTAATGGACATGGTTCTGGTGAAAGTCCAACTCTGTCTCTTTGCTCCATTTCCTTGGTGTTCATGAATCTATTGGCTAAGGGTTGGTTCGCTCTACCCAGAGAAGTTCAGGAACAGGCCACCAGCAGCTCTGTTCTTCTCAGTGTCGGGCAGCAGCAGCAGCAGACAGGCAAAAGTAGCTGCAGGTGAAAATCTCTGAAGATGTCTCAAGTCCTTTACCTCTCGCTAGCAACCAGCATTTACAGTTCTCAGCTAGGGTCTTGAGAACTCTGGAACTCTCCTGGTGACCAGGGTCCTCAAGTTGTCTTCTCTGGATCCTTATAGGTTTTTAATTTTTTTTCTCCCACATATTAATTTTTCCCTGATCATATAAGCTCAATAGGTACCCCCACCCTCTCCCTCCCTCTTCCCCTCCCAAGTGGTCTCTCCTTGCACTCTCCCACTTCCCTTTTCGTTTCACCCCTCCCTCTCTCCTCCACTCCCAGTGCCCCCCCTTCCTCCCTCCCATCCCCTGGAGCATCCTTTTGTGTGAATGCCAAACCTCCCTCTGAGTCCTCCACCCTAGTGAGGCATAACCCAGAGCCCATTCTTGGGCTCCCCTTTAGTATGGGAACACTATTATGACTGTTAATCCCTTGCCTCTAAGATCCTACTGCCTGGAACCTTCTCTCCTATGATCTATGCTAGACTTTGGAGTGGGGGGAGAGGACATGTCAGCCATTTTGCAAGTGAGACAAAGTCCAATTCTGGCTGCTTCGGCCCTAACTTGTGTGGAATATCTTGCATATCATTGATCCTCCCCGTCTTTAGGTTCTTACAATCTTGCTGCCCCCTCTTCCACAAGGTTCCCTGAGCTTTAGGATGGGGAGAGATTTGGCTGGTAGGGTCTTCGGTGTTCTGAATTATGGTTTGCTGTTGTTTTCAGTTTTGCTTTTCCTGCATCGCCCTTGGCTCCATCCTGATTGGTATCAGAGATCACCTCCTAACCAAAGATAAAAGACTGTTTAAATGAAGATCTTAATATAAGAGAAGACTCAAAGGTAGATAGAAGAATAGGAGTAGGACACAGTAGTGTATGTGTGTGTATGTGTGTGTGTGTGTGGGTGTGTGTGTGTGTGTGTGTGTGTGTGTCTGTGTGGTGGTGGAGTCGTGTCCCATTTACCTGATGGTTACTGTCTATCTGTCAGCCCCTATTTCCTCCCTGATTGGTGAGAACGAACCTGTTCAGTTGCAAGTGACCAGGAAGGGAAGTGAGAGTGAGCTGCACCAGATGCCTTGCTACTTACATGCAATACATGACCGTGGCCTAGTTTCTTTATTGAAACATGATCCCCTATCTCCTTTTTTTTTTTGAGGCCTCCTTCCTGTTCCCTCCTGTTTATAATCCTTTGAGATTACAGTAGGTATTGCAGAAATTTACCTTTGAATATATCATTAAGTGGGTTTGGAAGTAGGATCTACTTATTACGGAATACATACAGTGTCTAACTTTCTGTATCTGGGATACTTCACTCAAGTGGTATTTTATAAAATTAAAGAGCTTCTGTTCAGATAAAGAGATTGTAAACAAAGCAAAAAGACAATCCACAGAATGAGAGAAAATCTTCACTAACCACATATCTGATAGAGCTCTATTATTCAAAACTTAAAAAACTACGCTCCAAGGAGACAAATGGCCTAATTGAAAAATGGGCCTCAAACTCAAAAGAAACTTTTCCAGGGACAAAATTGAAATGTCTAACAAATATCCTAAAAAATGCTCTACATTCCTAACCATCAGGAAAATGCAAATCAAAACTACCTTGAGGTATCATCTCACCCTAGTCAGGATGTCAAAATCCAAAATCCAAACAACACTAAATGCTGGAGAGGATGTGGAGAGGAGGGAACTCTCATATATTGCTGGTGGGAATGCAGGCTTATGCAACCACTCTGGTGATTAATATGGAGATTTATAAAAAAGTTGAAGATTGACATGCTATATAATCCTGCTATACCACTACTGGAATAATCCCCCATAATGAAGAAATTCACTACAGTGACACAAGCACAACCATGTTCATAGCAGCACTATTTGTGATAACAAAGTCATGGAATCAACTCAAATGCCCAACAGTTGACAAATGGATAATGCAAATGTGGTACATTTATACAATGGAATATTACTCAGCCATCAAAAAAGATGAATTAAAAAAAGATGAATTAATGAAATTTGTCAGGAAATGGAAGGAATTAACAAAATTATACTGGACTCTTACCTTTTTATAATTTCTATAGTCCCCCCTCTCTCTCTCTCTCTCTCTCTCTCTTTCTCGTCTTTCCTCTCTTTCCACTTCCCTTCTTATTTCTACCCTAACAACTTTGGAACTGGCACCAGGAGAATTTGGGGTACTTGCCCATGTCTATACTATGCTTGGGAGTCAGCACCCTTGGACCTGGAGTCCCTCAGGAGACGGACTCTGAGTGCCTGGAGAGAGGGCACTGTGGGAGCCAGAACCTGATGGGAGGCTCACCTCTGCTTCCTCAGCTGCCCAGCAGCTGGCTGCCTTGCTGTGAACATGCTTGAACTGCCAACCGCCACCACTATGCTCCCTTTCTTTACACTGCCAGTACACTGAGTGAGTCTGAGCAACCTACTTACTTAGGTGAGAAGAGGCATTTGGAGCAACCAGAGCCATTTGTTAGTACTATTCATAGCAGTTAACTTTGGGTAAATCCTACTCATTCATTTGGGCCAGTCACATCCATACCTCTTAGCACTTGTTAGAGTGATCTCACTACTAAACCATTAGAGGAATGCTCTCTGGCCAAGCTGGAGATGGGTGCAGGGACAGCAAGAACTTGCTGAAGTTTGTGATGCCTCTTCAGGAATCCAGAAGACCAGCTTTCGTCTTTCAAAGCTGTCCCAAGGCATCAAGGAGCACTCAAGACAGGTGATGCTGGTATTAGGAGGAGACTAGTTGGCCGTTACTACTGAGAGTCCTTCTGTTTAAAGCAGCTAGGGCAGCAGGGGAAAGTCTAGTGGATGTGAATTAGGGAATTAAGTTAACCTCAGCTCAAACAGGAGAATGAATGTCAGAAAGAGTTCTTAAAATACCAAGCTAAGAACTTACCAGTGATACCCTTTGTGATCTCAGTAAATTTAATCATGTCGTAACAGTGTTCAACACCTACCTGATGTCCACACATTGAGGCACCAGCACTCTGTTTCTGTGTGGCCCACTGCGCCGTGGAGCAACAGCTTCTTGACTTCCAGAATGACTAGGAAGGCTGTAGCCCAATCAAACAGCCTTCTAGTTTCAGATCATGGAGTCAGAGTTCTGCACACTTTTCTGACAAGAATAGGGGAGATTGACTTCAAGTGGAGAACCAATCTAATTGTGTCCTTTTGTGGCATTACTGGAGACTATCATCAAATCCCTCTATCTCATCACCTTAGAAAATTTAGACATCACGGTACAATAACTTCAGGCTGCACGCCCTCTACCTTAGGCTTTGGTGAACTGTTTGTCCTGGATTTTAAGTCTTTACTGTCCACATGTAAAATAGTGATAACAATAGGCTTACAATGTTGTTCATGATGTGATGGGGATCAAATGTTCTCTCTGTTAAGCAAGTATCTAATAAATTAGTATTACATATAATTGTAAAGTCTGTGAAAAGGAAGGACTGTAGGACAGCAAGCTTTTATCGGAGAAAAATCTTGTAGAGGGAGAGTCTGGCAAAGAAGTAAAGCCCCAGGGCCTGTTGACAGAGTGGGTAATCAAGAGACAGAAAAGTAAAGAGGAACTGGATTGAAGAAGCAATACTAACTCCACAGAGAGATAGCATGGCGATGGTCTCAGACAGAGAGTTTTGGAAATAGTTTAGGAAGCTGGAATCTCATTTGCCTTGCTGTAAGCAGCTCCCCCTCCATCTTCTGGTAATGCACCTGTCAGCCTAGGTCTGTTTTAGGCAGTTTCAGAACATGGCGTGCTGGGAAGACCTTTGAAGATCTTTGAAAGCCATTGACCACTGCTGAATAATCTTGAGGAAACATATCCTACTAATCTGGAGCAATTGGTTCTAATCTTGCACAGAGATCAGGTTGCCAACTTACCCCAACCCTCTGCTTGTGAAAGAATATACAGATGAGCTCACTATTGCAGACAAGGTAAGTTCCTCAAAGAAACAGCTTGGCTAGGAGGTTGGTGACAAAATCAACTGGCCTGGGTCCTGATGTGAATAAACCAATGAGATATACGGGATCAAAAGCTCCATTCAGGTCTGCAGAAATTGGAGCTAACCAAACAGGAAAAGCTACTTTTCCCAGGCCTGCACAACCCTGTAAATACACCTGACCTGCCAGCCATCTTTGACTTCCCAACTCCTCGTGGACTTCATGTTTGTAAGTTCCTTTCATTCCTTTGCCCCTCCTGGACTCCGTGTCTGTGAATTCTGTTTTCTTTCTCCTCTAATAAATCTACCTTAATCCTCTACATGTGTTCCAGTCTCAATCTTTGATTCCTGAACACTAAAACCTGGACATTAAAAAATCCCAGGAACATGTGCGCACACACCCTCTCTGAAAAATGGCCTTGAAGAGGTTACAGAAAATCACATGACTTCCTCTCTGTCTATCCCCCTGGTTCCTAGAAAATTATGTCTTGGAATCTTCCCACCCAAATTCCTTCTGACCCAGCACATTCACCACTCCCATCAGAAACACCTCTTAACCCAGAACCTCCACAAAGCAATTACACAAATCTAGCCTACTTAGCAATCTCTTTTTCTCAGAACTGCAAACACTCTCATAGCATGATATACTTATACTCATCCGTGGCTGTTGCCAAGCACACACTTGGCATGCCGTTCGACCCTCACTGACTTCAATAAAGGTCAATCTCATCTCCTGAGGTTGCTTCTTCTTTCATCTCCATTCGTTTTTATTTTACTTCTTTCCCTTCAGTACCTAGGAAGCCCACATCTGTCTCTCTATCAGGCTACACATGTACCTCTTTCTTGGCAGTGGAATAAGTTTCTTCTCCTTAGTGAACATCAAAGTTAAGCACTTTCTACTCAAATGTATTCCTAACACATCTGGATTCAAAGCAAAGAGAAGCAGATCTGGTCTGAAATGGTTTGGGGTACAGTAGCAGTGTGTTCTTCAAGTGAACTTTTAGGGGCAAAGTTTACATCTTATGTCTATGTAAAATTGAGTATGCATATGATTAAAATCAGATGTGTCATGGGAAGATATATGTGCAGTTGGAAAAATGAGTAGATGACCTAATCTTTCAATCAAAATAGAGAACCATCCAAATTACTCCTCTTAACGATCAGCCCCACTTCCTTTAGACCTCATAAAAAGAGATCTCAGGGGGCAAATTGGGGCCCTTGATTCTCTTCACTCATTTGGCCCAATGCTCCCTTACAATATATCCTGGCTTTACTGTCCTTTATCTCTGAATGCAAATTTTCTTCTCTGTCTCTAAAAAACAAATTCTGTGTGGGCTTTCGTTTCATTTTTTTTTAAAATTCCATCAACCTACAAGCACTCAGCCCAGACCAAAACATGAGTAACTAAAGTAAGAACAAATTTGGTTTAGTCCTTGCCTTCCTTCTCCTTTGAATTGGAGTCTCTTGTTCATTGGCCTGTAAGCTTCAGAGATTCTTCTGTCCCCTCCTCCCATCTGGTATTAGGAGCTCTGGAACTATATAGACAAGTGTTATGCATCCAGCTTTGCATGGAGTTAAACTCAAGACACCATGTTGTCTGGCAAGAACGTAACCCATGGAATCATCTCCACAGCCTTTGGACATGTTTAGAGATGTGGTTTTTAGTAATTCTTTCAAGCATGTCTAACATCAGGACATAATGTCATTGACAAAATTCACAATTAAGAACTGTGCAATCAAGTAGCAATCAAGTAGCAAAAGCATCATATACTGCTTTAAGTGACTTCATGATTTTTTAAAAATGTTTAATTTTTTAAAAATGTTTTAAATATTTTACTTATTTTGTGTATGTGTGTGTGTGTGTGTGTGTGTGTGTGTGTGTGTGTGTGTGTATCAGAGGGCAGTGTGTGCCTGTGGAGGACCAACTGTGACTTTGGGAATCATCCTGAATTGCTTCTACCTCCTTCTTGCTTTGCTCTGGGATTTCCCAGGCTCTGCCCACCAGGATTGGAAGTGCAGACTGCCACCATTTTTGCCTGGTGTTTTTACAATGGATGTGAGATCTGAACTCAGGACCTTTTGCTTGCCAGACAGAGTCTTAACTCCTGAGCCATCTCTCCAGGCCAACTTTATGATTTTTATATTGGGTTTAATTCTAGATTTCTTGGCCACTTGCATGCTGTAGGTTGCAAGGGGGGACTTGCTTGTGTGGAAGACATTATATATGCAATCTCCATATAGCACTTAACAAGAGGTAACTCCAAACAGTTGCATATTCCCCTGTAGTTCAGTATTTTTCTTGAAGATGAATATTTGCTAAAATGTCAAATTTTCTCTTCCTCTCATTTAATTTCTTCCCTGCTTAATACATCTTGCTTTATTTTTCTTTCTCTTATGTTTCTAATAAAATACTACATTTTATAAAAAGTGTGTGTGTGTGTGTGTGTGTGTGTAGAGAGAGAGAGAGAGAGAGAGAGAGAGAGAGAGAGAGAGAGAGAGAGAGAGAGAGAGAGAGAGAGAGAGAGAAAGAGAATGCAAAGGGGTTACTTGTGAACTGTAATAAAATGGGGGAAGGGCTATGGTGAAACTCTTCCTCCCAGACCTTCTGTCTCTCCATTATGCCACATCCTCTCTTGGTTGTGGATAGAAAGGCCAGTATTTGGGCCTGTTACAATTTAAAAGAAGCATTTGTCGATGGACAGTTGCTTTTTTGTGGAATGAGGTATTTCAAACCTGGGGATATGTTGTATTCAGTGTCACAGAGGAACAAAAAGACTCTCTAATTGGACATGACAGTGAATTTTAAAATTCAGGCCAGGACAGGTCTAGTGAGTTTTTCACTTAAAGCATCAATGGAAATGTCTGAATACAACTGCACGCAGGACAGGCTTCAGATGCCACAGTTGTAAGGGCCTGAAAGAGCACGTGCCAGAGTGCAGGTTAGGTGTTGGAGGGTGAGACCTGTTAATTGTGATTCATTCTTATGTCTCAGCTATTTTTGTCCCAGGTTGGAGAAATTGCTATGTCTGTGTAGCAGTTACTCTTCTCTGTTGCTGTGAAACAATACTCAAACACAATTTAAAGGAGAAAAAGGAGATTTATCCAGCTTACAGTTCCAGAGGGGGAGATGCAGCCCTTCAAGCTGGAAAAGGCATGGTTGGCTGGCAAAAGCTGGAAGCAGTCTAAGCTACATTCATCAAGGAGATGGAGAGCTGTAATACTGCTAATTGCCAGAGTAGTTCTTTCCTGGAAATAGGGTTAAGCTAATCAACTTCAAGGCCCACCCCCTGTGACTGCCTTTCTAAACAATAAAAGATTCAAACACATGAGCCTGGGGGGACAACTCGCATTTCAAACCATGACAGCTTGTGTTCTCCTTCTTCAGGGCTTTAGGCTCCATTTGTGTTTATACGTTTCATCTTTTCTCTTCACCTCTAGCCCTGTGAGATTAGAGACCATGTCCAGAATGGTGCTTGGCACACATACTCACCTCTGCAGACAGGATGAGAACCAATGTGTACTTACGAGTATGTGAGTGCCAACTGAATGCTAAACAGAAAACAAATGAATCATTATCAGATGTAGCTGGGGTAGAACATTACTAATAATTGTGCAATATGATTCATAAATTTTACATTAAACACTAATTAGCTTTTCTCATCTATTTCCTTCACTAAAGAAAGTCTGTTCATTTAGATTTTGAATTTGTTTGTCCTGATACCCTACTGACAACTTGGTGTGCAGCTGTGATTTGTATGTATAAGAAAACAAGGTGGCAGAAAGTAATGTATTTCAAAACACAAAGTACAGGCTGCCCCTTTAAACAAATGAAATACTTTGCTATTCTTCAACATACTTATTTTTTTTACTGTGAGCAATGGGTATTTATTAGTAGAAGAAGATGAAATAGATGGAATCTGGAGGTTAGCACAAATTAACCGGGGATCACTTGGAATTTTTAGACTATTAAAGGTAGGGAACAAAGGGTATGGTTATAGAAAGAAAAATATCTTAAAGCAATTGATTCTGTGCTGAATGAAAAATTGAATAATGACATGAATAAAGCTGACAAACATGAGGGCTCTTGTGATGGAAGGAACAGTCAGGGCATGAAAGCGAACACAGCTCACTTGTGCTGAAAAACAGCCTTCGGTGGCTGTGCCTCACAGCACCGCTAATAGAAAACAAATCATTATTTGAAAAGAGAAAAAGCAAGCTCGCTTTATTACATCCCATCAATAGTGCCTTTCCTTAGAAATCATCATGGCTTACTCTGTAAAGGTCAAGTAACACAGACCTATCATCTTTTATGTCTGCCTCTGCCTTCCTGTCTAGAAAGGTTCAGTTGATGATTCTGTTCTGGTTAAACCTCTCAAAAATTCTCCAGGAGTTCCAGTGTAGATGAACCCAGTCATTCTCTGCAGCCACTTGAAACAATTCAGAGCCCAAAGGGAAAGGTAAAATAAACAGCCTGTTCTCCCTTCTACTCCCAACCCTTTCCTCCTGGCAGGGCATTTTTGTTTTAACAACCCAGATACTGAGGTCAACTTTTCACTTTCTTTTGTCTTCAGAGAAATGGCCACAGAGTAGAACTTTTTTGTGTGTGGTGCTGGGGCCTGAATCCAGGGCCTTGTGTGTGTTTGACAAGTGCTCTGCCACTAAACAACATCTAGGTCATGTAGGGTGTTTTCTGTCCATAAATATTTTTTCTCATCATGTGTTCTGAGCTGCTGAGAGTGATCCAAACCTAAAACTCATTGGTTCTGTGTCTCTTTGTATGGAAATGGAGCACAACAATTGGTTAAGAATCAGCAAGATAAAGAGTGAAATCCAAGGCACATGGGAGACTGGTATTTTCATTGTGTCCTTGCTCACTTTATTAGGAGCAATACTCTGATCATTTACTAGAGATTGTACTGTGGGAACTTAGTGTCTGAGGAAGGAGAAAGAAAAGCACACAATAAAACAGGCTGGGGGTAGTCAGAGATGTCATCGTGTGCAGGGCTCACTGACTTGTTTGGTGAAGGGTGAAGTGGTTTTTATTATAAGGGTTGGAAAGGAGTCAGGAAGGGGCTGCGGGCTGCAACAAATTGAGATTTGAGGGTGAATGATATATGGTTTGCTTTGAGGACTAGGAGCAGTTCTGTGCAACTTTGGACAAAAGCAAAGATGAAAACGAGAGGACTGGTTTGTGGTGAGTAAGAGCTAGAAAATGAAGAACTTTCATGTTTCTAATGAAATCTAGACTCTATTATTATAGCAAAAAAAAAAGGATTTTAAACTTAGATTACACACATTTCACTTGTTGAGGGTAGGAAGAATGAGAACCTCCACTCCATATTCCTTTCTAGGGGGAACCAGTGTTGTTTTGGTATAATTCCATTCATGAATCAGATCACACATTATTTTGGCTTTTGTGACCACAAACATTAGATATTCATGAAAATAAAAGAAATAGAATAGAATAAAATGGATGGATGCAGATAATTAAAAACAAATACCAAAATTTTATACACTTTGATTTCAAAGAAATGTAACTATAAATAGGAAAATGGGCTACATTTGCCCAAGAAAAGGGAAGACAGATACACACAAATATACATTGCTTTTATTTATAAATCAATAGAAGAATAAACTTAGCACTAATACAATTTTTTTTCCCTCCACGTGAGGGGTAAAACGGGCAGAAGAGACACTGTCAGAAGATAGATTTGTTAATCATGTATCTTATTTGGTAGGTTTGACTTTGGACTCTTATGCATTCTTAATATTAGCAAGATTAAATGTGAACATGGAAGGTGAGATGGCATGAATTAGCCGAACTCTAAACTTTAGTTGGCGGCTTCATCAGAGAGAAAAATTGTCCCAATTGATCTTAAAACAATGACTTTATAGCAAATACCTTGTGGAATGTAACTTAAAGATAAGAATCGCAACGATATAATTTTTTTAGTAATTATAATAATATTTTTGAGATTGAAATTCTAAACATATGCAGATGTATGTGTGTGGGCATGCTTATATACATATATGTGTTGGAGTAAAAGAATTACGGTAATTACTCTAGTACCTTAGAATTTGTGAGAAATATGACCACCATCTGGTAATTCCAAGTTAGAGACTTAGTGAGGTAAGACAGAAGTGATTTATTGCAATCTTGAGACTGGATATGCATGGAAATAGAATGGTAGGCACACCGCTCAAGAGTGGAACAATGAATTTACGGTCCTAGACCCAGACATCTTTCCTTTTCTCTGCAATTGGCTGGGTACTTGTGAAGGTACAATCTTTCCAGTTGTCACCTAACTTTCTTCCCTTTAATTACATCTTAGTCACTTAGCAAAGCTGCCTGGTAGACCTTCATTGAAATAAACTAAAGGAATGTGGTCACAGGTCCTCTGACAGAGAGCCTAATGCCCCATCCACTGGTAATGCTGCGAATCTATTAAAAACTCCCTTTTGGATTTAAAATGGGTCATCATAGTTCATTTCTTTTTTTTTTTGATAGTGCATGTTTTTTATTTTTTATTATCTTAGAGTTTCATTTATTAATACAGCGAATTTAATGATATTTTCACACATTAATCCCCAATTCAGTCCCCTCCTTTTCCTATTACAACCCTTCTTCTGCCCTATCAGTCTCCCTCCTATTTTCATTTCTTTTTTTCTCTCCCACATTTTATTTTTTTTCCTAATCATACAAACTTAATAGGTACCCCCATCCTCCTTTCCCTCTCCCTTCCCCAGTCGTCCCCCATTGCACTCTCCCCTCCCTCCCTTCTTTTCACTCCCCTGCCTCCCTCTTCCTCTCCCAGTGCCTCCCTTCCTCCTTCCCATCCCCTGGAACATCCTTTTGTGTGAACACCAAACCTCCCTCTGAGTCTGGAGCCTCTTCTTGGGCCTCCCATTAGTAAGGGAACTCTATTAGGATTGTTTAATCCCTTGCCTCTAAGGATCCTACTTCCTGGAGCCTTCTCCCCTGTGATCCATTCAAGACTGGGGGAGGGTCATTGACATGTCAGCCATTGTGTAGGTCAGGCAAAATCCAATTCTGGCTACTGCAGCCCTAACTTGTGGAGTACCATGCATATCATTGGTCCTCTCTGTAACAGTCACTCTTAACTATTACTGTGAGAGAACAACCAAAGTCAAGCAATTTAAGGGAGAAAGGGAGATTTATTCAGCTTATGGTTGCAGAGGGGATATACGGTTTCTCATAACTGAGGTGGCATGGCTGGTTAGCCAAAGCTGGAGGAGGCTAAGTCACTGCAGACATCTTGGAAGCTGAGAGCTGCCAAACTGCTTGCTGCAAAGGCAGACTTCTGGAGATAGAGTGGGACTGATCCACCTCAAGGCCCATCCCTTGTGACTGCCTTCCTCCAGGAAGGCTCCACCTCTAAAGGTGCTATGACATTGCCAAACACATGAGACTGTGGGGGACATATTTCAAACCATGACACTTCCCATATTTAGGCTCTTACATATTTCATTTCTTATTGGTTCAATTCAGTAACTTCAGAGTAGAAGGAAAAAGATACAAATACAAGCTATATAACAATGTATAGTGCTGAATTTGCATTAGAAATGTCAATGTGAATTCTATAAACTTGATGTGATGCTCTTTAAGAAATTATGTGTTTTCCAGTTTTTCGTCTGAAAAATCTAGCAAAACCATCAGCTCAGAGCAAAATGATTATTCAATGTCCAGTCCATTGTCTCTAAATCGCAATTCCCATGAAAGAAGGCAATTTCTTTAGAGAAATTGTCAGTTCCGTGACTGTGTTAGCCATTGTACAAAATAAGCCTACAAGTCATTGAAAACCACTGGAATCATATCTAAAGGATTTGAAAGGCAACTTTATCTTAAAAAGTGGGATAACTGAACCATTGATAAATACAATGAGTTATAATATAAAATACATTGAAGTTCGTGAGTTTATAATCATACTATGAAGAGGATCACAACTAAAATACAAAGTTTTACAAGCATGATCAAGAAATGCTATGGAATGATTGTAACAAATGATAAATAAAAGGAAAACATTAACTTTGCAACTTGTACACAAACAATAAGGTACCAAATCTATATACATATATAAACATATACATACACACATAAACAGGGACATATTCACATTTAGTTGACAAAAATGTTATAAAAATCTCTAGACAATAAACATTAATGACTATTAAAAATCTCTAGCAAAATGATTGTGAATAGCTTTTATAATTCCTTGCCCCTCTGCTCTTAACTTTAGATAAGATATGACCAGTTGCCTTGGCTTTTGTCGTGATGAGCTATAACCTGTAATTATGAATATGAATGAAATTCTCTCTTGTTCTCTAAATAAAAAAATAATTTTATAATAGTTTGCTTGGTTAGGATGAATCTGCTGACCAAGTTCCATATAGAAATGAAGAAAAGCATACGGGTTACATGTATCTCTTAATGAAATGCAGAAACAAGCATGAAATACTAGTTATGAAATGTTCTTGCCAAATACCAACCCAATTCCTGTGCTGCATATAACTGCCCAATAAACTTTTGACTGAAGAACAAATCAAACAAGAGCTAGTGACTATTGAGAAAATGTAGGGCATGACATGCTAAAAACCGTGTGACTAGTTTTATCATAGGGTAAATTACAAGTAAAAATACTAAGTTGTGTGTGGGACTATAGATTAAGAGACACGAGCATAATGTGAGACAATTTGGATTTTGATTCAAAGAAGCCAACTGTAAAAATAAGAAAAATGAAAACCAACCAACAACAAATAAATGCCTTTTGCAATATTTTAAGAAAATTGTTCAGATTCAGACTGAAGATTTCACAACATTAAGGAATCGTGATCATTTTTTGGGTATGAAAATAGTATTGTGATTATGTTAATAAAGGATTCTTTATCTTTTAGGGTTGACATATTTATAGACAAAGTGTTACAATATATTTGATTTTTTCCACAAAAATCTAATTTTTAAAGAAGAAGTGATAGACATATAAATGAATTAAGACATATTTTATGTTTAAAATTATTGACACTTGAAGGATAGGTGCATGGATTTCTTTCTATCATTATTCATGATTTTTACTTATTTGGAATTTTCCATTGCAAATGTGACCAAGAATATCCAGGAGGTTTTCTTACACTAAAGCCAAAGAGATTTCCTTGGGGATGTTTTAAGACCAACCCGAACAAGTTCTCTTTAGTCTCAGCCCATTAAAGTTTGGAGACCTCACACTCTGCATAGTTAGTTTACAGAATGCTTCGGTGATTAATACACATTCAGATTGTGTCTTACTTCATCCCTTTCCAGTGTAGCATTAGCAATTCTTTTTTTTCCATTTGCAGAATTTTATTGCAGTCATTGTTTTCTTTTCTAAATCACATAAATGTGAAGCACATTCGTAAAAGTCTGTGGTTATCCATATGCCCTATGTATTTTGTCAAGCATTAGCAAGCAGTTAATAAAATGCTTACTACATATCCTAGACTGATGGGTGCCTTAGGGGATATGGAATAAGGAGAAATGACTGTGTTTTTGTTCCTGAAAGTGGCACATGGGAAACACAGAGAAATGTTAACACTAACCCTCATCAGAAAACATGTGCAGAGATGGTTGCTTTTCCCTTTTTTCTGTGTGCCTGTTGCTATGCAGAAAACTTGGTTGCATAGTCATGGGATTAAGAGAACAATTCATATTCTCCTTAGCATCACATGCATGCTAGCACCATGCATAGCACATAGACTAGTTTATAAAGCAAAGCATTAACTGCTGTTGAGTCTAGCATTCTAGACTTTTCCCAAGATGCTGGGTAATTTACTCATCATTCCAGTAAAAATCCTATTTTCTGGCATGTATTTCAAGAACCTGGGTATTTCACTCAGAGTTCTAGTAAAGATCGTGTCCACTAGCAAGTATTCCACATCATCCTAGATGGTTGAGGCTGAGTAATATTTATGGAAATCATTCTACTTGTTTGGTTACTACTAAAATTTGGAGTATTCAACAAAGACATATATAACTACTGTATGTCAGTCACAGCAGTCAGAGAAAAGTGGTTCATTGGAAATAAAATCACACATCGTCTTGACCTCCATAAATTATGATGTTGTGAAAAAATGGCTATTGATAAACAAACACACCTATGATTGCAATATACTGGTGCTTTAAGGAAAAAACACATTTCTTTCTGGGGAGAATGTACAAGGAACCCTAAAATCTGATGGCTGGTCAGTGGTGTAGGTGTGCTTTTTGCTGGGTGTTAGCTATGAGTTTTTTTGCTAATAGGATCCTGTTAGGATATCCAGGTTCTTGGTTCATAGGACAAGAAATTGGACAGGGAAATGCGACTAGTCGTAGAAACAGGTATAATTGATTATAGAAGAAAACACTTCCAAGAGAGGAAGTGGGCCACAGCTAGGAGATAGATCAGAAGCTGAAGTGGTGCCTGTGTTTTATTGCTGTGGTTGGGGCCTTTGTAGCTAATTTGTATACTATGGGCTTTTAAAAGTAATTTTTAAAATGTGGTTTGTTGCATGTGAGCTGGGTGGAGGGTTTTCTAGTCTTCTCTGCCAAGTGTTCATTTTGACGTCACTCTCAGTTCCAAAGGAGGCGAAGGGGGGGGAGGGGCTGAAGCCTGGGTCAGTAGAGCCATGAGTCCAAGTCAAAAGCATTGGAGCAAAAAAAAACTGTAAATAATTCCAGGCATGGAACAAGAGGAGCTTGGTGCAGCCAGACCATTCAGGCACTGTAAGAGGCAAACAACAAGCTGATCTTCTGGGACTCGAATCTGACCCTTATATCAGGGTAGTGCTCACTGTTGCTAGTAAATTTCCAAAGAAGGAGGAAGTTTTGATCAGAAGACTGGAGTTTCAGCAAATATGCAAGACCGGGGCAATGCTGTTCATTCACCTCTTGCTTTTGTTTTGTGCCTATGACTTTCAGAGAAAGCTCACTAATCTTTGCAAGTGCCAACTCCTGAGTTCTGTCCTGAGATGTAGGGTGCAGAGCTAATGAGAACATTTGTGTTCTTGTTCCTCTCCCAGCAGATAGGAGAGGATGAATTCTTTAACCCATCAAAATGTGATATAAATACAAAATAGAAAGAGGGATTTAGCACTATCCCAAGTATCTGGAGAAAAATTAATTTGAGGTAAGGAAAAGGTAGCAAAGCAAAAAACCCCCAAGATACAAGATACTTGTGTTAGATGCTTGAGTGAATGAAAGTGTGCATAAATATTGCACTAAATGGTTTTGATAAATAGAATACACTTCACATTTATAATATGCATGTACATATGCATCATTATACTATATATGTGCATTTTTCACCTTTCTCCTACTGGGAAAATGATTGAGGTAACTACAAGGAGGAAAGATTCATTTTGGCTCAGAGTATCAGTCTGTTGTCACTTGGCCCTATTGCTCTGGCCTTGAGATGACACAGAAGGTCATGGTGGAAGCTGGGGGTTGGGAAGCCTATTGCCCTCATGGCAACAATAAGCAGAGAGAAAGAAGAAGGTGTCAGAGTTCCAATATCCCTTCAAGGGTACAGGCTCTTCCTCTAAAAGGTTCCTTCACCATCCAAAGACACTTCAGGCTCTGAATAAAACCTTAAGTTTTGAACATATTGGGGGACATTCAAGATCTCTGTGTGTGTGTGTGTGTGTGTGTGTGTGTGTGTGTGTGTGAACAATATTTGAATATATTAGGTGCATACACTCACATGTTCATTCCAGACAAACTTGTAAATTTATTATGGTCATTATTGAAGAATAGCAGTAGAGATTAAAAGTGTAGTGCTCGCTATTTAATGAAAACATACAGGCTCAAGGGTTTATGACTGTCCTTTGCTGCTTCACCTGCCTGATCCATTTTAATGTCTAGACTTTAGGACAGATCAGTCCTGCTTTCTCCACCGTACCAGCCCATGTCATGCCCACCATGGTCATGAACTTCACATCTGGCTCTGCTGAGGCCAGTTAAGCAGTCAGCTGGCATGCCCTTACCTCATGTGTGTGTAGGTATTGATCAGGAGACTGAATTTCCTCCTGCTCTATGGGACATTTTGATTTTTCCTCTCAGAATGTCATAGGTACGTGCAGGTCAGTTTCTGCATATGAGTCCTTTATAGCAAGCTTTATATGATTTCTATGTCTTTGGAGAGCCCTTTAAGTCATAAAGCCAAAACACTGACCTATTTTTTTAATAAGCAGCATATTATCCCCCAAAGATACCTCTTGTTAAAATTTTACTTTTAATAAGCACAGAAATAAGCAAAAGCAACCCAAGGGGAAACTCTCACACAGCTGACAGATCCATCATGATCTTATGAAGTAAGGGAGGCACTATTTCTACCATGCAGTGGTCTCCTTGGTGACCATCAGGAGAAGAGCAAGTGGGGATAAAGTCATGCAAGGTTGACAGGCACTGGAATAACAAGGGCTGATTCAGCCTTTTCTGGTGAGGAGCATTCCAGAGAAACAGCATGACTTGGAGCCAAGAGACATCATTTCATCTTACCACCAACTGTGAGAGAAGACCACACAAATCAATAAATTATTTGTGATTAAGTTGCCTTTGCTGGAAGCATTTTTTAACAGAAGATACTGCCCTTTTTTGCTATGCATTGATGATCAGAATTCTTAAGAGTAAAGATCATTTTCCAAAAAATCAAATTTGGAAGCTCTCCAAGGACCTAAGGGATTTGGCTGTCATGAAACTTCAATATGTAAACTTTTTGAGCCTCAAATGAAAACAATACTCAGCTCAACCGAGAACGTCATTTGAGACATAGACTATGAAATCAAAGAGTAAAGATATTTCTTTTTTATTATTATATTTATTTATTTTTCCCAATCATGCAAGCTTAATAGGTATCCCAGTCTCTTCCCTCCCTCCACCCTTCCCCAGTCCCCTTTGCATCATCCCCCCTTTTCCCTTTCTTTTCACCTCCCTCTCTCCCTTTCTCCCAGTGCCCCCCATCCCATTCCTGGAGCATCCTTTAGTGTGAATGTCAAACTTCCCTCTGCGTCCTCCACTCTGGTGAGGTATAAGGACTCAGTGGTATTGCCCAGAGCTCTTTCTTGGGCTCCCTTTTAGTATGGGGACACTATTATAACTGTTAGTCCCTTGCCTCTAAGGATCCTAGTGCCTGTGATCCATGCTAGACTTTGGGGGGTCATTGACATTTCATTCATTACGCAGGTCATACAAAGTCTGATTATGGTTACTACTGCCTCCTCTTTCACAAGTTTCCCTGAGCTTCAGGATGGGGAGACATTTGGCTGGTTTCGTTCCAGGTGATTAATGTAAGGTCTCTGATGTTCTGAGTTATGGTTGGTTGTTGTTCTCAGTTTTGCTGTTCCTGCATCTCCCTTGGCTCCATCCTGATTGGTATTGGAGGTCACTTCCTAACTATAAGGGTAGATTCAAAGATAGATGGAATAGGAGTAGGAGACAGCAGTGAGGGGGATGGTTAGTCTCCCATTTGCAGGATGGTTACCATCTATCTGCCAGACTCTATACCCTCCCTGACTGGTGAGATCAAACCCCTCAGCCACAAGTGACCAGGAAGGAAAGTAAATGAGCTTAACCAGATGTCTCGCTCCTTACTTGCAATACTTGATGGTAACCTATTTTCTCTACTGTAGCATAATCCCCTATTTCCTTATTCCTGGGAGGGACCTCCTTCCCCTTTCCTCTTGTTTATTATCTTTGCAATTACTGTATGTATTACAGAGATTTAGCTTTGTATATGACACTAAGTGGGTTTGATACTAGGATCCACCTATTAGGGAGTACATACGGTGCTTAATTTTCTGTGTCTGGGATACTTCATTCAATATAATTTTTTCTAGTTCCATTCATTTCCTGGCAAATTTCATTAACTCATCTTTTTTGATGGCGGAGTAGTATTCCATTGTATAAATATACCACATTTTCCCTATCCACTTACTCAACTGTTAATTCCATGACTTTGCTATTGTAAATAGTGCTGCTATGAACATGACTGTGCCTGTATCATTGAGGTAAATTTTTGCTTTATGGGGGATTATTTCAAGAAGTGGAATAGCAGGGTTATATGGGATTTCAATCTTTAACTTTTTAAAGAATCACCAGACTGATCACCACAGTGGTTGTATAAGCCTGCATTTCCACCAGCAATGTAGAAGTGTTCCCTTCTCGCCACATCCTCTCCAGCATTTGTTGTTTGTATTGTGTATTCGTGCCTGGAAAAATTTCTTTTGAGTTCCTAGGCCCATTTTTTAATTGGGACAGTAATCTCCTTGGTGTCTAGTTTTCTAAGTTTTTTGTGCACTCCGTATAATAGAACTCTATCAGATACGTGGTTAGTGAAGATTTTCTCCCATTCTGTGGGTTGCCTTTTTGCTTGGTTTACAATCTCTTTTTGTTGAGATTTGGCTTTAGTGACTGTTCTACTGGATTTCTGGTTAGGAACTGTTGGCCTAGTCCAATCAGCTCCAGGGAGTTCTCTACCTTTTCAACTAGGGTTTTAATAGTTTCTGGCCTAATATTGAGGTCCTTGATCCATTTGGAATTAAGTCTTGTACATGGTGACAAGTACGGATCCAGGTTTAATATTTTGCATGTGGACATCCAGTTTTGCCAGCACCATTTGTTGAAGATGCTGTTCTTTTTCCATTGGATTTTTTAGGCCCCTTTGTCAAGATCAAATGGCTGTAATTGTGTGGGTTTATATCTGGGTCTTCAACCCTTATTCATTGATCTATGTATCTATTTTAGAGCCAGCATCAGGCTGTTTTTATTACTATGGATTTGTAATATAGATTAAAGTTTGGTATGGTGGTACCTCCAGCAGTGTTTTTGTAACTCAGATTGTTTTTGCTATCCTGGGTCTTTTGTGCTTCCATATGAATTTTGAGATTGTTTGGTCTAATTCTTTAAAGAATTTCTCTGAGATTTTGATTTGTATAGCAATGAATCTATATATTGCTTTTGGTAGGATGGCCATTTTTATGATATTGATTCTGCCAATCCAGGAACATGGGAGGTCTTTCCACCTTCTGGTGTTTTCTGTAATTTCTTTTTTAGGGTTTCAAAGTTTTTATTGTAAAGGTCTCTTACTTCCTTGGTTAGGTTTATACCAAGGTATTTCATTTTTTAGGGGCTATAGGAAATGAAATTGTTTCTCTTAGGTCTTTTTCACTTTTTTCATCTTGGGTGTATAGGAAGGCCACTGATTTTTGCATGTTTATTTTGTAATCCGCCACCCTGCTGAACTTATGTATTGGTTCCAAGAATTTCCTGGTGGAGTTTTTAGGATCACTCAGGTATAAGATCATGTCATCTGCAAATAGAGATATCTTGACTTCTTTCTTGCCAATTTGAATCCCTTTCATCTCCTTCTCTTGTCTCATGGCCTCAGCTAAGACTTCAAGTACAATATTGAATAAAAGTGGCGAGAGTGGACAGCCTTTTCTAGTTCCTGATTGAAGGGTCAATGCTTCAAGTTTTTCCCCATTGAGTATAATCCTCACTGTTGGCTTGTTGTATTCAGCTTTTATTATGTTAATAAAGGTTCCTTCCACTCCAACTATTTTTCTCTCTGGTTTTTGGTTAATTTAGCTAGAGATGAATCAATCTTATTGATTTTTTCAAAGAACCAGCCTTTCGACTGGTTGATTCTCTGTATCATTTTCCTTTTCTCAATTTTTGATATTTTTCCTGATTTTGCTAATCTCCTTTCTTCTACTGCTTTTGGGATTGGATTGCTCTTGTGTCTCTAAAGCTTTAAGCTGTATTGTTAAATTATCTATTTGTGATGCTTCTATATTTTTTGATACAGGCATTAAGGGCTATAAACTTACCTCTTAGGATGGCTTTCATTGTTTCCCAGAGATTTTGATATGTTGTATTTTCATCATCATTTTCTTCTAGGAAATCTTGAAAAATATCAAAAATTGAGAAAAGGAAAATGATACAGAGAAAGCCCAAATTAACAAAATTAGAAATGAAAATGGAGTTATCATTACTGATACCCAAGAAATTCAGAGAACTATAATTGTTCCAACAGCCTTTTATGATAAAAACCCTAGAAATAAAGCTACGCCCCAGGTCCCAGGTGATCTGTGAGACATACTAGACACTCTGCCCTTCAGACCTGGACCCGGACCAGGGCGGACTCCCTGCTCCTCACAATTCAACGGAGTCCAGAGAAAACCTATGCAAAGCTCTAGGGGACAAACACCATACATCTGATGTCCTCTAAAATCATCCCATCACATGGGAAAAAATCTTCACATCCAGTTCAAAGATAAGTAAACCCTTTTTACCATATTGTTCCTTTCAATTATTAGTCACTGTAGTTTAACTTTTCCATATAGCTTCCCCAAAATGCATACAATTTCAGGGACTATACCATTTACCCTCACATATCACCAAGGTAATAGACTGAAAAAGTGCACTACCATACATTCTAAAAGTAAAAGGCTGGTCAAAAAAATAGCAAGAGGTAGCTATTATGCTATCTGACAAAGTGGACTTCAAACCAAAAAAAACCTCATAAGAGACACAGAAGGACACTACATTTTAGTCACAGGTACAATTCACTAGGAAGACTTCACAATACTGAACATGTATGCACCTAATATGGGCTCCTCCACATTCATTAAGCAGACACTACAACGTCTAAAACAAGAAATCAGCCCCAAAACGATAATTCTTAGGGATTTAAATACTGCCCTCTCACCATGGGATAGATCAAGAGGTCAAAAATATTGGAACTTAATCAAACCCTTACTGAAATGGGCCTTACAGATCTCTATCGAACTTTCCATCTACACACCAAAATATACATATTTTTCTCAGCAACCCAAGGAACTTTCTCCAAAATAGAACACATATTGAGCCACAAAATGAATCTCCACATATACAGGAAAGTTGAAATTCTAGCCTGTACCCTATCAGACCACCATGGTCTAAAGCTTGACATCTGCAACACAACAAACAGCAGAAAAGACATTAACTCCTGGAAACTAAACACTTCCCCAATGCCAGAGCAGACTGGCTGCTGCTCTGGCTGCCTGGTGGGAAGGGCAGGTGACCTGGGATCTGGGGCATGGTCTAAGGGCCTTACCTGAGGAGCAGGGGGTTCGCTGGTCTGGTCCCAGACAAAAAGAAGAGTAAATACATTTCATCCAGCAGAAATTTTCTTTATACTTGAAAACATAAGGCAGAGCATGGCATAATGAATTTTAAATTTCCCACAATGAAGAGACAGACAAACATGGGTTATATTCTTAGTATGCCTCATTTGACTTTGGCACAGTAATCTACCTTGCTGTTTGGACATTTTTTTTCTTTTCTTTTTACATGTGCATGGAGTATATGCATGTGTGAATGTTTAGTCATTTCATTTTTCATGTGAGTAGGTGATCATGATTGAGGAGGTATAGGTGAAAGTGTGTGTGTGTGTGTGTGTGTGTGTGTGTGTGTGTGTGTGTGTGTATGTGGGGTTAGGCCTAAGGATGGTGTATAGTCATCCTCCATTGTTCTTTCACATTATTTTTTGAGCCTGTGTCTCTATCTAAATATAGAGTGTGCCATTATGATTAGTCTCCTTAGCAAGACTGCTTTTTGAGTTCCTAGGTCCCATCTTCTGGAGATGGAGTTATAGGTTATCCTGGTGATCTTTCATGACTGTCAGGAATTTTTTTTCTTACTTAAGATTTTGGGATTCCATCCCATCTCTGGTCCTTTCATTTGTGTGGAAAGCTCCTTAATGGCAGAAATGGCACAGTCTTCTCCCCCGCCCTCTATGGACATTTTGTGGATTCTTTTCTTTTTTCCCCATGAGTGAGTATTTTATTTGGATTCATTTAGCTCTTGAATTTACCATCATACATATATCATCCTGAAGTATTTTTAAACTTGAGTAGCCATTAGCCCATTTAAGACAGCATGTACAACATCCAGCACTGTGGAACACTTGCTTATACAACACCCAGCACTGTGGAGCACTTGCCATGAACACAGGAATTCAGTCTTGCCCTGGTGGCACTCAAGTAGCCTGGGCTTTTTTTTTGTACATTGTGGGGTCTACTCTTAGACTATGTCATAAGAAGATCAGTTTTTCCTGCACTCTCTACTGCCAACTTGTTACTGGCACATAAGAGCAGCCTTTTACCTGCTCAGAAGTACTAAAACACAGACAAAACTGATGGTGATACTGTGGCCAGCAACCTCCCAGACACTGAGGAAGACAGGAAGTTCCTTTTTGGCTGATGACCCAGTGATTGACCATGAAAACCCCCCACAAAGTAATTTATCCTGATTCTTGCATTACAGAACTAAAAGGGAACAAGAAAAGGCTAGATTTACAGGTGGATTTGCAAATTTAATCTGCATGGAATTTAGAGAAAAGCAAAGTGCTGGTTATTAATTTACAGTAGAAAGAGCATTCCTAGAGACCAGAGTACTGGCAGCTCAGTCTCTGGTGATTTCACCCAATCAACCTCTCTTTCTTTTCCTCAAGGCATGTGGAAAGGTAAAGAGTAAACAAAAGATCCTTTGATTAACTCACCAACTTTATGGTTTTGTTTAGCTTATGGGGAGACCTCATGAAACACCCCTATTTCTCAGTTGAATAAACCTGTCTTGAGTCATGCATGCCTCAACACCCCTGATTTGGAATCTATGTTTTTTGATGTACCTAGAAACACACTGCTAAGTTAGTACTGATGTATTGGTTAGGATTCTCTAGAACCACAGAACCAAAAGAAGGAATTTATAAAAAGAGAATGTATTGGATTGGCTTAAAATTAATCTGGTCTAGTAGTTAACAGTGGCTGCCAGTAATTGCTTAGTCCAGAAGTCCAGTCACTGGCTGGAGGCTGGAGGACTCCTGGACAGTCTTCGCTCATGTGAAGAGTTGAAGGATTGGAGGGCTAGAGGGTAAAAGAAGCCAGGTGGTAGGAGTGGAGATGAGTTTGCCAGCATAGGGCCAGAGAGTCTCCTAGAGCTCTTCTGTTTTAGGTTCCTTTTATCCGGTCTGCTTCTGGGAGATTACATTCAGATTTAGGGTTGGTCTTTGTACTGCAACTAAATTGATTCTGGTAAACTCATCAGGCAGTTGATCTCTTAGTTAATCCCAGGTGTGGCCGGTTGACGACCAGGATTAACTATCATAGTTGAACACCTGGAATATTTTTGTTGGCATTTCTGTTGACAGAAGGATTAGTTTTCATGGTGGCTACTCACGAGGCATAATAATTTAGTTAGTACAACTTCCAGAAGGTCCAGTGAGAAGTATCAAGATGAATTATTATAATTTATTTTTGGTGAAATACAGAGGAAAGAATATGAGAGGGAAGTTTTAATTTGCAAGCAGCAACTGGGGAATCTCTTCCAAGACAGTGCCCCAGGAATTGCCAAGTCTCAGCATGGAAAATAATAGCTCCATTTTTTAAAAAAAATTAATTATTTAGTGTGTGTGCATGCATGCGTGTGTGTGTGTGTGTGTGTGTGTGTGTGTGCGTGTGTGTGTGTGTGTGTATCAGAAGGCACTGTGTGTTCCTGTGGAGGCTCAAGGGTGACTTCAGGAATCATCCTGGATTGCTTCTACCTCCTTTTGGCTTTGATCTAGGATTTCCCGGTCTCTGCCCATCAGAACAGGAAGTGCAAACTGCCACTCTTTCTGCCTTGCATTTTAACATGGGACCTGTGATCCAAATTCAAGACCTTTTGCTTGCAAGGTAGAGTCTCAACCACTGAGCCATCTCTCCAGCCCTTGATGTTTTGTTTTTAAATGTGGTGCCAAGGAAAAGGTTATTCTGAGGATCTTTGGTGTTAATGCCCCAAACACACTTGAGTTGACACAAGGGATCTGTATGTAGGCTATGGCTATATACTAAGGTTCTAGTGTACTAGGATCATTGATCAATCATCTTCCTTTTTCCACAAACTCATCTTATTATTTACCATCACCAGCTCCCTGAGTTTTGATGGCAAAGGAGGAAGGCAGGAAGTATAATAGGTGATGTGCCCTCTCTACTTTTTCCCTATCAGACTACAGTTCACTCTGGTTATATGTTAGAATCAAGGAAAAATGCAAAGGAAATCCATGCCTGAACTCAACCCCACACAAAATTCTACTGTAAGGCATGTATTATGCAAAGCACCAAGCATAATGTGTGATATATGTGAAGTGTAGACTTGAAAGATGGTGACTTCAGTCTATTTAACCTCAATTTATCTGTCCACCCTGTCATAGTACAGTTTATTATGTTTCTAACTTCTGCTTCATTGAGACCGACTCACCAGATGCATTGACCCACTGCATTTGCATTACTGTATTGAGAGCTTCACACTTTTCCAAAACACATAAGATGATAACTAGCAGAATTCCCTCCTCTCCTGCTGGAAACATTCTCAGTGTGAAAATTAAGACTCCCTCCAAACCACCCCTTACCCATCCATGTACACTGTGTGTCACAGAATGCTGGCTACAGTAAATATTTGTTGACATCAATAGTTTTCCATGTATTTTTTTGCACAACCTCAACTTCTCATTATGTACCTGGAAATACCATTTTTAGTAGTGATTTGGCCCCAAATATTTGTAGCTAAACATGTTATCCTAACAATTACGGACACTACAACTGAGGAATTTTTTTCCCCTTAATGTCTGAAATCAGTTATGGATTAGCAAGTAAGCACTTTCATAGACAAGAAGCAGCTGTTAACATTTCCTTTCTCCTCTAATTTACTTTGGTTATAAAGGAAGGATGCATAGAGTGTTTTAATTTCAAGGTTTATCAAGAAAACAGGTGGAGTTGACCATACCACTGTGACAACCTGATTACATCTGTAGTCTACTGAGATGTGTGTGTAGACATACCGCAATCGACCATGACATTCCTGGTTGAAAATTAAATAATTTCTGAAAAAAAAATTTAACAATTTCCCAGAATGTATCTTGTAAGAACCTGTTCTTTCCTTTGTCAATCAACCTTTCCCAATTTTTCTTCACCTAGGATTTGATTTACTATCCTTTATTGTGTTTTGTAAGCTCTATCATTTTTTTTTTTGGTTGGAATGATAAGCTATTTGGCCTGAAGATATTTACTTTGCAGATCCTGGAATCACTAAGTATGCTTTGCAGAACTGATCACATTAAGAACTACACCACATTCTGCTGTTGCTGATGCATAAATGGAAACTATAAAAAAATATGAGTTCAGCACCATTTTAGCAGAGCTCTGACTACAAAGCAAAACAAAATTTAAGTAGTAGCAACACATAACATAGGCTTTAACTTTATTATTATTATTATTATTTATTCAATTGTGCATGTGTGTGTGTGTGTATGTGTGTGTGTGTGTGTGTGTGTGTGTGTGTGTGTGTGTGTGTGTAAGGAACCACGGGCGAATTCCGGAAGCACCATGGACTGCCTCCACCTTCTTCTTGTTTACTCTGCGCCAGATTCACAGGCTCGCTCTACCAGGACCAGAAACATAGGCTGCTCCCTCTTCCTCCCAGCTTCTATACATGGGACCTAAGATCCGAACTCAGGACCTTCCACCTGCAAGGCAGAGGCTAAACCTCTGAGCCACCTTTCCAGCCCATAACATAGGCAAGTCAACGATAGTGAGGCTAACATGATCATAACTGTACTTTTCAATCTAGAATTAAAATACAGTATTTAGATTTTAGATTAATAAAGTATACTCTCTTTAGGTTGTCTAATTGCACATGAACCAGGTTTTAAAATGATGTTTGATCAAATGAGTTTCAAATGAGGTAGTCTCAGGTGCACAAACCAGGCTTTGTACACTATGAAAAGGAAGCAACAATTAGAAAGTTGTATGTGAAAAAGATGAGCTTTGCTGATGGACCTGAAGCTACAAACTGTGAGACCAAAAGGGAAAGAGGCTATAAGTGAGTTCTGTGCTTCTGCCCATCTAATTGGGCAAACTCTAAATGACATCTACGACAACTATAACATCTCTTTTATTCCTGGCTTGCTATTTAGAGTGATGGAAAAACAGAGTCAAAACAATCACTTAAAAGTCCAAGCCTCCATTTGTGAAATCCTTTAGATTAATAATATGATAATGGTTAACAGCTCCTCTGAAATAATTAGTTTCTATTTGTTCCTAGTTACTCTGAACACCTGCCTTGGCTTTCTTCCCTTAAGTCCCTGAAAAGAGCCCTCTGTACTTTTTGGGGAAGAAGTTTTCAGAAGATATAGACTTCTCACCGTGCAATGAAACAATTAAATGAGAATTTCTGAGCAGCTGCCAAGAGTAATCAAGAGAGATGTAACTTTTTAAGCTGAACAGCAGCCGAATAGCTGTGCATCGTAACCAAAGCGGCAACCTCATTATTTATTTAGATTTATCTGAAAGTTATTCTCTGAAGGGCTCATTAGAGTAAATGATTCCAATGCCATGTTCATTTACAGATTCCTGTAATTTATCCCCAGGCTTATATCCACATTTAGCAAATTTTTCCCATGGAAAGTCTCCTGAATCTGGTGACATCTGCCCACTGCAGCCATGTAGACCTCAGCTCAGCAGTAGGGAGTATGAACTGAGTTCCCATCTCCTTGTACACTTCCCACACCTGTTCTCTAGCCCACAGTCTCCATGGCACTTTTTGTTGTAACAACTTTATTAAGACATAATTTATACGCCAAATTATTCAGTCATGTTATCATACTCCAAGAGTTATGTAGCCTCCCCTCACTATCATCCAACTTCCCAAGATTTTTAATTATCCACCAAGGAAATACTTTAAGAACTTGACCTTACTTCTTTCAGTGTTTATTCTTTTATTGTTTGAGCTCCTTGGGAACTACGGCTAAGAAATGTTTCTGGGACTCAAGGTTTTGAAGAATTAATAAAAAGGGGAAAATTCACAAGCGTTGTAATCACCATTTTAAATACTTAAAAGTAGTTTCAGCACACTCCAGATGGTATGCTACTATCATTATTACCTCTGTCAGTTAGATACAGGTGTCAGCTTGGCAATTGAAGGCCAAGTTCTGGGCACATTTTAGAGAGTTGCTAGTTGAGGCAATCCCTGAGGACGCCTGCAGGAGAGTATCTAATAAATGTGGGAAGCCCTAACCCAATGGGCAAGACCATTCCCTGGCAGGTAAATATGATAGAGAGAGCTGGTTCAGTTGATTGGCAGACTTGGACCGACTTACAGTCTGTCAAGTGGGATTTGTCCCTCTTTCAGAAGTCCCCATAGATATGGTGTGCCGAGTTCCTTTGACTCCTGGTGTTGGTGTGAACTCTCCTGCCAAGCTGGACTAGGAACTACTAACTGAAAATCGTGAACCAGAACAAAATTCCTTGTTCCTCTAAGTTGTTTAATTAGTCATGAATTTATCAGCAACACGCAGACAAAATTCAAAGCTACCTACTTCTAGAATATTTCCATCACTCCGATAAGAAGCCCTATGTGTGTCAGCAGAAAATCTCCGTGACTATCTCCCTCCAACCACTGGTCTACTTCGCTATTGACATTTTACTTTTAGTCTAGGAATTTCATGTGCAATGTACATGTAGTGTATGTGTCTTGTGTCTTGTCACTACCCTAACAATTTAAAGGTTCTTTCACATTGTCAAGTGCACCAGAATTTCATTCCTTTTTATAGTTTAATGATACTTTGCTCTGTGGATAGTCCATATTCTGTTTAATCCATTCATCAATTGATAATAGTTGGATTAGTTATAATATGGGTGGTTATGAATGGTTATGTATTAACCTATATTTTTAGTTCTCTTTGATAAATACCTAGAAGTGCAAGTGATAGACTAATAAATGTTTCTATGTCTGTTGAATTATTTTACCTTGTACCAGTTATAGAAATTTCCAATTTCTACATATCCCTCTAGCATTTATTTTTATTTTCTTCTTCCTTCTCGTTTCCCTCCTCTTCCTTCTTTGATTATAGCCAATCCAGTGACAGTGAAGTGTTTGTTAGTGACTTACATTTCCATAATTATAGTGATGTGAACATTTTTTCTTGGATGTTTGTGCATTTTCTTTAGAGAAATTGTATACAATTTCTTTGTCCATTTTAAGTTGGCTAATATATTATCTTTGTATATTTTGGACACTAAGCTCCTACAAAGCACATGATTTTTTCCATGTCTGTCAGATGTCTTTTTACCTTTTTTGATAGTTCCTGTCCATATTAAGAAGTACCAGTTGTCAAGTTTTATTTTATTTTGTATCGAATTTTCCTTTTGTTTTTTTTATTTTTTTATTTATTATGTATTCAGTTGTGTGCGTGTATGTGTGTGTATGTATATGTGTGTATGTGTGTGTGTGTAGAACCACGGGCGAATTCTGGAACCACCATGAACGCCTCCACCTCCTTGTTTACTCCGCCCCGGGATTCACAGGCTCCGCCCTACCAGGACCGGAAACGCAGGCCGCCCCCGCTTCCGTCTAGTGTCTATACGTGGGGTCTAGGATCCGAACTCAGGACCTTCCACCTGCAAGGCAGAGGCTTAAGCCCTGAGCCACCTCTCCAGCCCCTCCTTTTGTTTTTTATGTTTGTGTTTTATTTAGGAAAGAACTGCCCCATTTTAGGATTCAAGATTATATATTTCTGTATATTTTATATATTGAATTTTACATTTGATTATTGGTCACTTTGAATTAATTTTCTGTACATTATATGAAAAGAGAATTCCATTTATCTTGTTATACATTGATATAAATTTATTCCATTATACATATTATACATGTTACATTATACATATACATATGTATATATATGTATACATACACATTATACATATTCTTCACCACTGAATGGTCTTGACACTTTAAAAAAATCAG
This sequence comes from Typhlomys cinereus, assembly GCA_023101885.1. Lineage (NCBI taxonomy): Eukaryota > Metazoa > Chordata > Mammalia > Rodentia > Platacanthomyidae > Typhlomys > Typhlomys cinereus. Next base: position 5,153,722 of record JALPQD010000091.1, read on the forward strand.
TTGAGGGGCTGGAGAAGTGGCTCAGGGGTTAAGCCTCCGCCTTACAGGCGGAAGGTCCCGAGTTCGGATCCCAGATCCCACGTATAGACGCCGGGCGGAAGAGGGGGCGGCTTGCGCTTCCGATCCTGGTAGGGCGGAGCCTGTGAATCCCGGGGCAGAAGGAGGTGGAGGCGTCCATGGTGGTTCGCGAATTCGTCCGTGGTTCTACACGTACACACATACACACACACACACACACACACACAGACCTGCGCGCACATACACACGCACATGCGCACAGTTGAATAAATAATAATAATATAAAAAAATTAAAAACATTTTTAAAAAATCAGTTGAATGTAAATTTAAGAGTTGAACTAGGATTCTTAATTCTATACTCCTGATTTGTGTCTCTTATCTTAGTTTCAGTATGTTCTTCATTCTAGTAAGCTTTGAAATTGAGAAATGTGCTTTCCAGTTTTCCCCTTTTCAAGATTTTTGAGCATTTTAGGTAAGCCCTCTGCATTTCCCTGTGAGTTTCAGGGAACTCGTCAATTTTGTGTAGAAGGTAGCTGGGATTTTCATAAAGCTTACATTAAGCTGATAGATCAACTTGGAAGTACTGATATCTTAACAATATTAAGTTCCTAATTCCTGAACATGAAATATTTTCTCATTTTTTCTAATTTTTATGTGGTATTCTATAGATTTGCACTTTTAATATTTTCAGTGCTATATTGTATTGTAAAATATCTAGCCATATAAATTTTGTATTTCTTAAGACTGCAGCAACCAGAATTGAACTTTGGCTGACCTACACAATGGCTGACATGTCAACTGCCCCCCAAAGTCTAGCATGGATCACAGGGGAGAAGGCTCCAGGCAGTAGGATCCTTAGAGGCAAGGGATTAACAGACATAATAGAGTTCCCATATTAACAGGGAACCCAAGAAGGGTCTCTGTGCTATACCACTGAGTCTTGAACCCTCACTGGGATGGAAGACTCAGAGGGAGGTTTGTCATTCACATCAAAGGATGCTCCAGGGGATGAGAGGGAGAGGAAAGAAGGAGGTGAAAGGAAGGGGGGAAGGGGAAGAGTACAAAGACAGACTACTGGGGAGGGGAGGAGGAAGGAGAGATGGGGGTACCTATTGAACTTGTATGATTAGGAAAATAGATAAAATGTGGGAGAAAAAAATATTAATTTACTTGTAATCTACCTAAGGAGCAGTGGCCAGAACTAAGAAAGGAATGATAATTTACATTAAACGTTTCTTATCTATTCTCAAAAAATTGTATTTCTTTTGTCAAATTACTTGCATTTTATTGTTCTTGATGCTTTTGCAAACAGAATCTTCTTGATTTTATTTTTTGACTATTTGTGTAGAAATAACATTGCTTTTTGTAGGTTGGTCTTTGTAGGCTGAACTCCTGGAACTTGGTTAACTCTATGAATAGTGGTTTATCAGAGAGTTTCTACATAAAAATCATATCCTTTGAAAGTAGAGACACTTTTACAGTTTTGTTCATAATATGGATGTCTTATGTATTTTTTATTGTCTAAGAATGACTAGAACCTCCAGTGCAATGTTTAAAAGAAATGTGAAGATTGGTAATTTTTAACTTGTTACTAATCTTAGAGGTAAACTGAGCTCAGCTTTTAGCATCAGGTATAAAGTTAGCTGTCAGAATATTTTGCAAATGTCTTTAATCTGAAACAAGAATACTTTCCTAATTTGTTATGTTTTTATAAAAGAATTCTAGATGTCATTAAATGCTTTTGCTGTGGCTATTGAGAGGGCCACATAGTTTTGTTTGTTTGTTTATCTATTTATTTATCTATCTCTTCTTTGGTCTTCAGATTATATAATTTCTACTGGTGTATTTTTATGTTTGTGGATTGTTTCTTCTCTACTATTGAATCTGTAAAATAAATTCTAATTTCAGCTATTTTGTTTTCCAAATTTATAATTTTCATTTTGACTTTTAAACAACTTCTATCTATTGATTACTTGCTAAGGTGTTATCATTATATTTTCCTTCATTTCATTAGCTATGTCTTTAAAAAGTCTTTGATATTAAAAAAGTTACTTAGATGCCTTTTTAAAATTTTAAATTTAAGTTCAACATCTGGTGACCTCAAAAGGAGATTTTGTGTCTTTGCTCTTTTCTGTTTATAGGAAACATCTTCCTATTTATTCTCATTTCTCACCAACATTATTTCTGTTAAAACTGGATATTTTGATAATATATTTGATCAATTCTAAATGCAGTTCTGCTTCTTTCCCCACTTCTTTGAGAATACTTGTTATGCTTGCTTGCTATTTGTTCAATGGCATAGTTGGATTAGTTTACTGAATTCCCTTTTCTCTTACAGTATTTATGCTCTAATTTTGATCCTTGGACAGTATAGCCCTGGACATGTGCGTGGTTTCATTGACCTCTCTTCCCAAGCATAAATATCATAAATGTTTGCAGCTAGCTAAAATCATAATGTAACACCTCTATGAGCAATTATAAAGTTTTAGCTCTTAGCCTCCACTAATTGGAGTTTTTGCATGTATAGGAGAGACAGTGTGTGTGTGTGTGTGTGTGTGTGTGTGTGTGTGTGTGTGTGTGTAGAAGAAGGCACTGTGTGTGCCTATGGAGGCTCAAGGGTAATTTCTGGAATCATCCTGGATTGTTCTTTTTGTTACTTTGCTCTGTGGTTTCCCAGGCACTACCTACCCAAGTCAGAAGATTAGGCTAAAGTCATTTCCAACTGGTGTTTTTATGTGGGATCTGGGATCCAAATTCAGGGTCATTAGCTTTTGGGGCAAAGGCTAATCCCTTAACCATCTCTCCATCTCCTTGCCCCCATGTTGCCCCTTGTTCATACAAACGTACTCAGGCCATTGGTTACCCATTATCTGGCTCAATTAATGGGAAGATATTTTGTTCTAATAATTTTTTGTTTGTTTGTTTTACCTCAGGGTGGCTCTTAACTAATTTGTACTCCCCCACTTTCTCTGTGCAACGTTAATTTTAAACAATCTAGAATCATCCTGGTGAAGGGTCACTGGATATACTATGGGGAATTATCATAATTACTTAAATGATATGGAAAGACCCATTTTAACTGTAATTGGCACCATTCCCTAGGCACAGGATCCAGAACTATAAGAATGGACAAAAGAAAGCTGAGCAACTGCAAGTGCATGTATTTGCTCATTGCTCTCTGCTTTCAGAGTAGATGTAATGTGACTAAGTTCCTCAGACTCCAGCTGCTATGGCTTCTCTGTCATGATAGACTATAACCTGCAACTGTGAACTGAATAAACATGTTATCTCTTTAGCTGCCTTTTCCCCCCAGAGTACTTTATCATAGAAGCAGAAAAGAAACCAAGGCACACTGATAAGTTTGCAGATGAGCTGCCATTCTCCTGTTTTTAATAAGGGCATTTCTCACTTTAAAGTTTTTTTTATTTATTTATGAGAGAGAGAGAGAGAGAGAGAGAGAGAGAGAGAGAGAGTATCTGCATATATGTATCATGGTAAATAGCCACCTTGGGGGATTAAGGGGATTGAATTCAGGTCACCAGGTTTGTAAGCAGGTGCCTTACCTGCTGAGTTATATCACCTGCCTAAGAAAAGTTTTCCTAATGACATACTGCCAAGAGTTCTACTGTTTCATCAGTGCATTGAAGTTGAACATCAGGACTCTTTACACATAAAGAGCTGCCTTTTCCAGAAATCAGTTTAAAATATCATCACTTGTCATTCTTTTTCATTTACTTCACTGATTTTTTTAAACTTTATTTATTTTGCGTGCACACACACACTGTGTGTGTGCGTGTGTGTGTGTGTGTGTGTGTGTGTGTGTGTGTGTTGGTATCAACACTTGTCATTCATTTACTTCACTGATTTTTTTAAACTTTATTTATTTTGGATGCACACACACTCTGTGTGTGTGTGTGTGTGTGTGTGTGTGTGTGTGTGTGTGTGTGTTGCTATCAAAGGGCACTGTGAGTCCCTGTGGAAGCCCAAGTCGGTCTTTAGGAATCATCCTGGATTGCTTCTATCTCCTTTTTGCTGCTTCTATCTCCTTTTTGCGTCACTCTGGGATTTCTCAGGCTCCACCCACCAGGGCCAGAAGTTCAGGCTGCTGCTGTTTCCACCTGGTATTTTAACATGGGACCTGGGATCAGAATTCAGGACCTTTTGCTTGTGAGGCAGAATCTTAATCACTAAGCCATCTCTCCAGACTGGGGGAAAAATACAAAATTCAGAGCTAGTGTCCCAACTTTAAATGGCTATTTCCGAAGCTTTTTTAATTTCATAAGTGTGATAGTTAGATACAAGTGTCAACTTGACAATTGCAGGTTTGAGCTCTTGGAACAAATTGTAAAGAATTAATGGTTGAATTTAAAACATGAACAAGCCTGTGGAAATTATCTAACTGATGAGGAAGACCCAGCTCATGGTTCGTGGTACTTTTCTCTGGGCAGGTGGATAAGATAGAGGGAAATAATTTAGGGAGTTGATATTCTTCAGTATACTTGGTCAGATATGTCTAGCAAGTCAGGATTGTTCTTTTCTTAGCAACCCTGTGGATATGGTGTGGCCAGTCCCCCCACTGTTGGTAGGAGTGCTCCTGCCAAGCTGGACTAAGAAATGTAACTGGACAATCATAAGCAAGAATAAAATACCTTTTTCCCCCGTCATGAATTTATAGGCGGCACTCAGGCAAACTGTGACAGAATTTGGCATTACAGAAGTGGGGTGTTGCTGATAAATATGGCTATTGACTCTTGTGGATTTTGAATGGTTTTCTTGGGAAAGTATTGAAGATGTTGTGGTTGTATGCTACAGAAACGATAGGGTGGAGTTTATGGACCATTTTAAAAATAGTAATCCTGTGAGAGTCATGAATTGTTTTTGCCTAGATTGTGATGAAAGGATTGGAAAAGCTGAATATAAGGATGATGGACTGTTTTACTTGGTAGAGGAGAGCTGTGTTGACAGTCTTGAAGTTCTGGATGGAAAAAAGACTGACAGCAGAGCAGCTGTAATTGTTATGAAAAATATCATTGAAGAAAAACCTTGTGATTTGCACTGATACAGTGACAGAGATGAATACTACAATATTCCATATAGTGAAACCTTAGACTCCTTTAGGGGAAGAAAGCCTAGATGAAGTAGTTTCAAAACACTTTGGCTGCCTAAAAAAGGACTCTTCCATAGTCAGCACATAGAATTTGATACATCTGTGGTTCTAGTGGGCCACACTATGTCTCATCCTCACCATAGAATTAGCAGCATCATTCAGATGATACTGGTGTTGACTCACAGTTGAGGACTTCATGAAGAACAGTTGAGACTAGTCACCAAGTGTCCGGTTTCAAGTTCTTGCAAAGGAATATGAAGCTTATAGATGCAGTGGAGAACCCAGAATGTTGAATAAGGCAGAACTATGGGACATGTGCTGAGAATGGCTGGCTACAAGTGAAGATTTGAACTGGTTCAGAGAAAAGCTGCTTGTTCAACTGTCAGCTATAAGGAAGGAATAATGGAATCACCCAGAATCTTTATTTTACCCAGACTACAAAATGAGCAACATAAAGTGAATATTGAACTAAAACATGTGGCATTTACCACCTACCCACCCCAGATCACTGGGATTGACACCCCACACCAGATAAGAGATGCACGGAGCCAGGGGAGGACCTATCTACCTGATCGAGATCCCTGGGACCAATCCCCATGCCGGGAGATAGCTACGTCACACAATCAGAAGATCCCATCCAACAACAGCCAAAGTTATACAACCTCATCTGCCTCAGGAGAGCTGAAAACAATTATCAAAGAAAGCAGCCAAAGACTTAGCAGAAGATGCCCAAGTGAAACCATAAAATACAGTAAGCACCAGGAAAACATGTCTCCTACAAAAACCATCAACCCCCCAGGATAGATTCCAATCAGAATAATCTCATGGATACCAGCCAGGAAAGTGGCACTTGGGATACTGTCTATCAAAGAAATGCTGTTGATATCACAACCCTCGAGAAGAACTACCAAAGGAACGTGACAAAGGAAATAAGGAATGTGAAGAACTCAGAGAGGAGAAAAGTAAGCACATGACCTTATATGAACAGGAAAATAATAAAAAAAAACTATCTGAGAAGAAAAAGGAAAAGAGGAAAACAAGAACAAGTTTAGAACAGGTGAAAGAACTCTAAACTGAAATTCTGGTATAATTCAAAGCTAAGCTAACTGAATTTGAAAACCACTAAAGAGTATTATACACAGACTGGATTAAGCAGAAGACAGAATATCAGATCTGGAAGATAAACTGACAGAACACGACCGTTCAATTAAAGAATCCAAAAAGACTTATAAAAACTAGAAAACTAGAAAGGAACATACAAGAACAATTGGATATTATGAATAAGCCAAACCTATGCATTCATCGAATCCGAGAATAAGAAACCTAAGAAAATACTCAGATCAGATTTTTCAATCAATCATAAATGAGAACTTCCCACATCTAAGGAAAGAGTGCCCCATCCAAGTTCAAGATGCATTTCATACAACATCCAGATATGACCAAAATAGGAGCACAACAAGGCAAATAATAGTAACAATATCTCAAATACAAGTCAAAGAAAATGTTCTGAGAACTGAAAGAGAGAAAACCTAAGCCACATTTAAAGGCAAGCCTATTAGAAAAACAGTTGATTTCTCAGTGGAAACAGTAAGAAGCCAAAGAGCGTTGAAAGGCATTCTTCAAGTCACGAAAGATCACAAATACCAACTCAGGCTGTTATATCCAGCCAAGCTATCAATCATGCTTGAAGGTGAAAGAACAACATTTCCTGACAAAAATAAACTGAAGTCCTTCTTATTTACCAAACCAGGCCTGAAGAAGACAATAGAAAAAATTCTAAAGACAGAAAAAATTGATCATACACTCAAGAGGATAAAAGGGAAAAATAATGCCAAGACAACTATCAAGCAGAGAACTGCCCACACAAAAAACAATCAATAAACTCAAAAATATGACAAGAATCAACAAAATTTCTCAATTATAGCTTTAAACAGCAATGGGATCTCCCTCCCAATGAAGAAACACAGGCTAACAGCATGGATTAAAAGCCACAATCCACCAATATGCTGCATCCAAAAAAATACACCTCACTTCAAAAGATAGGTACCATCCCAGTATCAAAGGATAATCAAAGAAACTCACAATTCTCATAAGTTCACAATTCTAAACATATATGCTCCAAACATAGGCTCACCCACCTTTGTTAAATAATTACAACACATTAAACAACAAATTAACCCAAACACAATAACAGGGGATTTCAATACCCAACTTTCACTGATAGACAGGTTGACAGTCCAAAAACTGAGCAGAGACATACTAGAACAAACCAAACCATAAATAAAATGGTCCTGACAGACATTACTGAACATTCCATCCTAACACCAAGAACTACACATTCTTTTCAGGAGCCCATGGAATTTTCTCCAAAATAGGCCACATACTAGGCCATTAAGCAAGAACTCACTGAAGTGAGACTTATCCTTACCAGACCTGCACAATGCACATATTAACATTCCCCCACAGACTAGCAAGGAATTCAGGAGGAATAATTATATGCATATATGTATTCATATATTTAGGGGCTAAGGCTGACAGGTAAAGGAGAATGCCTCTATTAGTGAGTCTACCCAAGGAAGGACCACTTAATCTGTCGCAGAGGCCTGAGATTCTACTAGACAAGCTGAAGGGAACTCAAGGGTCCACATAAGCAGGTTGGCAGAAAAGTGGGATGGAGAAAGATGGATTGGTAAAGGGAGGGAAAGGTGGGAGAAGAAGGAAGGAGGGAGGGAGGAAAGAGAGGACAGGGACAACTATTTCTTATATTTGTAAAATGTCCAACAGTTGACGAGTGGATAAGGAAAATGTGGTACCTCTATACAATGGAGTACTACTCAGCCATCAAAAATGATGAATTACTGGAATTTGCCGGGAAATGGATGTCATTAGAAACAATTATATTAAGTGAAGTATCCCAAACCCAGAAAATTAAGCACCGTATGTACTCCCTAATAGGTGGCTCCTAGTACCAAACCCATCCAGCCCACCGTGAGACACTCAAAGATAAATCTATGTAATACCTACAGTAATTGCAAGGATTATGAACAGCAGGGATGGGATAGGAGGGCCACACCAGAAACAAGGAGAGAAGAGACCATGCTACAGCAGAGAAAATAGGCCTCCATCAAGGAATGCAAGTAAGTAATGAGACACCTGGTTAAGTTCACAGACTTTCGTTCCTGATCATTTACAACTAAAGGGGTGTGATCTCACCAGAAAGGGAGGGCATATAGTCTGGCAGATAAAAAGTAATCATTTTGCAAATGGGTGATTGACCCCTGTGGTTTCCTACTTTTATTGCATCTACCTTTGAATGTGCTCTTATAACAAGGCTCCAGTTTAACAGCTTTTTGTCTCTGACCAGGGGGTGACATACAGTGCCCAGCAGGATGGAGTGAAGGGCATTGCAGGAGCAGCAAAACCGCAAAAGAAAATCAACAAACCACAATCCAGAACTTCAGAGACTCTATATCAACTACCTAGAACTAGGCCAGCTTAGTCTCTCCCCATCCTGAAGCTCAGGGAAATTTGCGGAAGAGAGGGCGGTGAGATTGTAAGAGCACAAGGATGGGAGAAGCAATGATTTGCAAGATACTCCACACAAGTTAGGGCCGAAGCAATCATAATTGGACTTTGCATGCCCTGCGCAATGTCCAACACACTATTGACCTCACAAAGTCTAGCATCTGCTAAAGACACCAAGATCCTTGGAGGCAAGGGATTGACAGCCACAGTAGTGTTCCTATGCTTAAGGGGAACACAGGAAAGGGATCAGGGAAATGCCATTGGGTCCTAGTATTTCATCGGAGAGGAGGGCCCAGAGGAGAGTCTGGCATGCACATTAAAGGAGTCTCTGAGGATTGGGGTGGGAGGCACTGGGGGATGGGAAAAGAGGGGTGAGGGGAGGGGGAGCAGGGGGGTTGAGGGGATGAGGAGGGAGGGAGGGAACCGGTGTGCCTACTAGTTTGTATGAGCGGAAATAATAATAAAAATGTTATAAAACAGAAAAAAAATGTGGCATTTATTTTGGCAAACTTTGGTCTTTTAGTTTTTAGTGGATAGTTTCTTGTTGTGTTGCAATGTTTACATTTTAATGTTTTTTCTGTACTGAAGTATTCACTTGTTTTCATTTGATAGAATATTACCTTTAACAGATTTTGGGCTTTTAAAATGTTGGAATTGAACTTTCAAAAATTGGACTTTTAAAACTTTTAATCTTGGCCAACCAAGATTCAATTTGGGAAACAATAAAATTGAGTGTATTTTATATCACAAGATAAATGTGACATTTGTGGACAAGAAATGAAGGTTACAATTTAAAAGTAATGTGTTGTGTCAAATTGACAAGGGGTAGAATGTGACAGTTAGATACAGGTGTCAACCTGACAATTGAAAGCTTGAACCCTGGGCAAAACTGTGAAGAATTAATAGTTGAAGTGACCCTGGCAAGCCTGAAGGAGATTGACTAATTGACAGAGAAGGTCTAGCTCATGGTGGTGGGACTTTTCCCTAGGCAGATGGTAAGGTGAAGGAAAGTGATTCAGGGAGTTGACATTCTTTGGTATGCTTGGTCCGACGTGCTGTCTGGCAGGGGAAATCTGCCACTCTTGCAGCAGTCCTGTAGATATGATATAATCAGTCTCCTCAGCCTCTGGTGTTGGTGTGAGATCTCCTGACAAGCTGGACTAACAACTGTAACCTCCTTCTTTCCTCTTTAGCTGTTTGGATATGAAATTGTGAGCAACATGCAGGCAAACTCTGACAATAACTAAATAATAGTGTTGAGAAAGTGAAAAGTGGAGTAGGTTGAAGGAATTTAATGTTCATAAATTCCGTGACAAAATGATAATATTATGATAATTATAAGAAAATATAGTGATTGGTAATTTAACAGTGTCAGTTGGCTGACACTGTGCTGGACCTGGATTCATCATTTTTGTTTAATAAAGTGATTCTTTGAGAAGGGCACAGTTACAAAGGCCCCTTGGTATCCACAGGCAATATCTGTATGACTTGAATCACTGGCTACTCAAAGTCTTCATATAAAATGGGACAGTATTTGTATTTATCCTGCATATATCATACCACATAATTCAAATTATCTCCAGATTATTTCTAATTCAGTTACCATGTAAAGGCTATGCAAATAATTATGCTATATGGCTTATAAAAGAACAAAAAAATCTGTGCCTACAGTTTTGAAAAATAGTTTTAATTAGTGTTTGGTTGAATATAAAGCTATAGAAACCATAGTTGCAGAGATCAACTGTACTAGTTGGCAGAATTATAGAGAGTAAAGAAAGGCTAAGTTTTGTAAGCTTAGGAGAGCAATGAAACTAGTAAGTAGCAAAAGTAAGCATCTATATTGGAAAGTGAAGACTTCAGAGACTACAAAGAAAACTACAATATTATACCTAAATAATCTTCACATTACATAAAATTATTAAACTAAAAGGAATAAAATTTGAGTTATGCTTAGATTCCCAAACACTGGGGAAAAAGTGAGATTATGTTAATGTTAATTCTGAAAATTTGCTTCTCCCTACGAGTATACTTTCTGTAGAAAATTCTAAAGCAACACCATGAAAGATACTACTACTTGTCATAGTATTTCAAGTATAGGTTAAATACTGTTTGTGCTGTAAATAGAGATTCAGTGGTTACCTGTTCTCTTTCTGAGTATCAAGGTTTCCTTGGGTTTGGAGTCTTTGTATTCCCTGTCAATTTATAGGACTGGAGCTACCATTGTTTTTTTTATACATTTTATACATTTTATACATTTTTATTATTATTTCAGCTCATACAAACTTAATAGGTACACCAGTTCCCTCCCTCCCTCCTCCTCCCCCCGAACCCCCTACTTTCCCTCCCCTCACCCCTCCCGCCCCATCCCCCCGTGCCTCCTGCCCCAATTCCCAGAGTCCTTTCTTGCGTATGCCTGACTCTCCTCTGGACCTCCTCTCCAATGACATACAAGGACCCAGTGGCATTTCCCTGAACCCTTTCCTGTGTTCCCCTTAAGCACAGGAACACTACTGTGGCTGACAATCCCTTGCTGGAGCTACCATTGTTAACAGGTCCTGGCCATAGGACATAGGTGGAAGTCGTACACCCTCTTTGTGATGTACTTTACCTAACACATGGAAATCCAAGTCATTCTGCTCCTACCTGAGTTTGACATTTAGAATTTCTGGAAAAAATTTTTTTTCAAAGTTTAAGAAACTTTGATCTATGTGTATGGACTCAGTCTTGGGAAGATACTTGGTAGTAAATTCCATCTTCTTATACATGTGTAGAGTTCATATACTTTCTTCTTTCTCCTCTTAAACTCAATCAAAAGCTTTGGCATTAGGTAGCTTATGCAAACTGGTATCCACTCTCCCCCCCCCTCTCTCTCCATGTGTGTGAGTGTGTGAAGAAGTATATGCAGTATGTGTGTTCTTGTTTGTGAACATACCTGCGTTTATGTGCACGTGCACGTGGAGGTCTTAGGTAACTTCCTCCAATACATTTTACTTCATTAATTGAGGCAGGATGTCACAGTTATTCTGCATGGTTGCTAATAAATTCACAATCAAACAGGTTAGGTGTATAAGGTGTTTTATTTTGGCTTTTGGTTGTTTGGTCGAAGTTCTTAGTCCAGATTGATAAGAAAGTCCACACCAACTTCAGGGCCAAAGGAACTGGCCACACAATATATGTAGGCTGCTGAGAGAGGGGCAAATGCGCTTGCCAGACAGCATGACTTGTCCAAATATACTGAAGAAGGCCAATTGACTTAATTGGCTCCCTCCATTTTATCCCCCTGCCCAAGAAATTAGTTCCACTCAGCGTGGACTTCCTCTTCTCTGTCAATTAGGCAATCACCTTCAGGCTTGCTGGGGACTTAATTCAAATATTAAGTATTTACAAATGTGTCCAGAGCTGAGTTAACTTGCTGAGTTAACACAGTAGCTTCTATCACACAGGGTCTACAATTTGAAGCCAGAGCTTGTTTGATTAGTTGGACTAGTTAACCAGCTTTTACTGAGGGTTCCCTTCTCTTTGCCCAGTGCTGGACTATTGGTGCTGCCATGCCAACAAGCTTAGCTTTGACGTGGGTCCTGTACATCTAAACTTTGGCCTTCATGATTGCATGGAATCACCCTGTCCACCTTGTCTGAGCTGCCTACCCAGACAATAAATTGAAGCTTTTTAAACAGTGCAATTGTAATCAAATACTAGTGAATTCCAGCACTAGAATAACCACACTTGAACCAGCTGCCACTCTTGGCAGCAGTGCCCCTGCTTCTGACGTCACATTCTATTTCCACATCTAGTCACTATATCTGTGTTTGTGTATTAAATCTGTGAGGTACAGGGAAGCAATTAGAGAAAAGAGCAAACCTGAGACTTGTTTGGGATCTCTATCGTCTAGATTCTAGAATTTACTTCTGGAGACAGTTATCTTCAACAATCATGTACAAGTTATTACCTGGAAGCATCTCAGGTCAGAGAGAGGTGACCACATGAGAAAAGCTCCTTGCATTGCACCTCCGATGCATTGTGGGGTCTTAACTCCGAGAAACAGAAGTTACTTATCTACTGTTATGGTTCAAGTAAAGAAAAAAAAATCCCACCTCTGAAGTCAGACACAGTTGGCTTAAAAATCCTCAATTTTTTTCATTTCAATTGAATTCATCAATTATTCATGTAGTGCACTAACCCTAGAGGTGAACTGAACATTATCCCAAAACAATAGAGCTCTGATCTAATTGGGGGAAAATCACTTAAAACTTGATAAAAATAATACAATCAGGCTATAGTACAAGATTCACTAATTTAAATTAGATTGAGGTAATTAAAATTATGAAGCTTTAACTGAAATTCTTCACTTAGGTACAATAAGATGATTCAGCTAGTAAAGACATCTGTGTACCAACTTGGTCACCTGAATTCAAGCTCTGGAACCCAACTATTCGAAGAAGAGAACTGACTTCTAAAAGTTGTTTTCTGACTGCTTTAAGTGTACTATGACGTTTTTGCATTGTTTTCTGTCTTTCTCATTTCTTCTAATGAAGAAAATATTTTTAAAAGGAATTCTTCATCTATAAAGTATTATACTTTAAAAGTTCATTTTAAAGTTTGGAAAAATATCAAAATATATGTACTTGTAAACACACACATATACATGCACACACATATACACCACATATATATGAGGAGAGAGAGAGAGAGGGAGAGAGACTACAATAAGGCAAATGCATGCATCTTAGCAAAGAATTGTTTCTGATGACAAGATGAAGTGAGCTTTCTCAGTGTCTCTTTAGTTAGAGATGCACACACCATTCCTCTCTATTTCTTCTTTTGTCCCAAATCTATTTGATAGAACTAAAAATGATGGGAAATGTAAAATATCTCAGTCTTTGGTGCAGAGACCAGGATGTGATTCCAAAGGAATTGGAGCTAAAAATATGTATATGTCTCAAATACATATTAGAGAAGTGTTATGGTATGTAACCTGGGAACATTTCTTCCCTAAACAACTCCAGAGAAATAAGAAAGCTAGTCAGTAAACGCAACCAGTCAGCCAGCTGTCAAAGTAATTAGGGAAAACCCGTACTTGGAAACAGTGAGTTCAAATAGCTCTCTGTTTGCCCACTTCCTCTTCACCAGAGTTAGTTCTGTGCTGAGTGAAGGCTGTGCTGGGGGTAGGACAGGTGGAGACAGGGCAGAATTACGACTGATAACGGGAATTAAAGACTGAAGCAGGCAAATGATGGCAGCTGCCTGCCTCAGAGGAAAGCCAAGATGAAACTAAAGATGTACACATTTCCCCAGGAGTACCTGATTGGCATGGGAAATGGAAACTCTTCTTTATCTATATCACCATCTGCATACTTTGTCCAGTCTCACCCTGGACCTTCCTCTTGACAAACACCATCTGTTCCAAGTCAATACTTCCCATCACAAGCAGATGAAATGGAATTCTCCTTTGAATATTAAAAATAAGTTGTAACAAGCAGATGAAATGGAATTCTCCCTTGAATATTAAAAGTAAGCTGTGACCAACAGCATTTTAATGTAAGCAATCATCTTTAAAAAAAGATTGTAGATTTCAACAACTTCAAAAGTTTAAAAAAACTACCAATATTAAGAAAATGCCAGAATACATGAGGAAGTAGTCTTCATGGGGGGGGGGTCGGGGATAGACAATAGCTCAGAAAAAGTGAGAGTTCCCGGAAGTTGAAAAGAAATAAATCCATAGAATTATGAAGATGATGTAATTAGAGATGAATTAAGTGAAGGTAAATCAGTAATTTTAAGAGATAGAAGGAATAGAGACCTCTAGGATTCATTGCATAATAACAAACAAGTACGAGCTATTTGTAGGGATTGATCCCTGATTTATTATTCTGTTTTCTGTAGCTGCAACAAAATGGCAGAGGTAATAAACAGAAAGAAGAAATGTTTATTTTTTCATTGAGCATTTCACAGACTTCTGTCTATGGTAGCTTGACACCATGACTTTTGGGCCTTTGATAAGACAGAGCATCTTGGGAGTTTAGGGAGGGGGAGGACAAGAAGCCGATCAGCATAAGGCAGCCAGGAAGCAAAGAGAGAAGTGTGGTGAAGAAGAGGCTGGATTCCCCAGTTTGACCTTTGCAGGTCATGCCCCAGTGACTTGACTTCTCCCATTTCCTGAAGGTTCTTCTGTATCCTATTAGGGTGGGGACCAACACCTTCATTCACGGGTTTTTGAGAGTCAGTCATTCAAACAACACTAGTCCAAAGACATGTTAAGAAGAAAATCCTTGTCTGTGGCATTGATAACCATCAGCAATGTTCTTGTGTCCTTTGCATTTGGAAAAAAGTGGACCAGGAAGCAGTGGGAAACTCCACAAGAGGTGGATGTGATGCATTAATAATAGTGTTGGCTTAACATTGCATTTCGTAGGGATTAGTTCTTCCTGTTTCTCCTTTACCATGCTGAAGTTTTAGACTTATCAAGTAAATGAAGGCACAGTTGTGTCTCCCAGGGTCAAAGAACCATGAACCTCTACTACTTGTTGCTCACTGTCTCGTTCCCCCCAAGGTAAGCTTGGTAATATATGAGTTGGATATGAAAGGTCTCCCATAGTGGGTTATTCTAAATGTCTTCTGGTGGATGGTTGATAATTGTACTTAGGACCAACTGAAGATCAGGAAAACTTAATACCTGCTGGGGATAAAATGTGGATTCTGTGTCCACTGGATAGTTGTTACTTTCATGATCGAAATTGTGGACTGTTCCTAAGCTGAAAGCTTCCACCCAGGAGCGTGAAATACTTTCACACTCCAGTCTGATGTGGCAGATGCTGTAAGAGTGTTTGCAAAATTATTAAAGCAGATCTGGATAGGAGGAGTGCCTCCAGAGGCCACCTTCTGAAAACAGCGGTTGGAGGCTTGTTTGGGCCTGTCTCCAGGATGCACCACGCACACTAGAACTTTCTCTACTGCCACAAACGCTTTCCTCTTCTTCTTTGCTAAGGTGAAGAGAAGTGATTGCTTTTATGACCAAATAACCAGTGGCACAGACTGTTTTTACAGAGATGTCCTATCTTAGAGGGGCCATTGAGGAAAGGAATGAGAAGTTGATCAGGGAACAATTTCTGAAGGCTAAAAAGTATGAATTTTTAAAAAGACAAAACTAACAGGCATGATTGTGGAAAAGATGTATATAGAAGAGGGGAGGTTGAGTGAGTGGATGGAAGATAAGAAAGTGTAGAGTTATGGGTAGTCAGAATGCATTGTACAGATGAGTGAAATTATCAAAGAAAATTAATAAAAAACTTAAGAATATAAAAAAGGCTTTATATAATGAAATCACTTTGTTAAGGCATGAGTTGCTGAATGAATGAAAGAAATTAAAAATGGGTTAGTTCAAGTATCCTAAGATTTTGTAACTGACTGAAGATGCTCATCTGCACAGGCAGTGGGGTGACCTCAGATGTGCTGCAGGAGCAGTCTCCATGGTGATTTCATGCATCCTGGTGGGAAGGAGCCATGCTGAATGTTGGCTGCATTGCAAGAAGCAGATGAGTTGATGAACATCTTTAAGTCTTAGGAGCATCATTCAGACAGGATGGTTGCTCCAGCAAAAGTCTTAAGGTGGTTTATGGTCAGCTTATGAGCTTATGCAAAAAATTAAACAGCAACAACTATAGCAGCAGCAGCAAATCCTAGTGAAGACTGTGCCCACAATGTCTTGAGTCAGAAGGTAAGGATGTTATGGCATAGTGCAGTGTCTAGACTAGCACAAATTGTTTAGTGATAGATCAAAGTTGTAGCAATTTCAAGTATTTAACATTCTGAAAGTGGATAATGCTGAATTTTGTATTATACTTCTCAGAAACATTTTGACATTTGTTTGCTCAGATCCCTACATTCCCTAGAAGGAAACATTTCAAAGCTGTGGACCATCTGCCTTGACCATGTATTTCTTTAAAAATATAATGGTCTCATAGAAACATTGTTTTCTTTCTCATATATGTGGTAAGCATGAGTGTGCAATGTGTTTACATGTGTGCAAACACACATGTGGTGGGTGCACATGTAGCCATTTGTGTGTACAATGTGTGCATGTGTGTATGTAGGGGTCTGAGACTGATGGAACACTTCATTGATTTTCTCCACCTCATTCCTGGAGACTGGTCTTCTCTCTTGCTTGCAGATCCTCCTTCTCTGTTTTCTGAAACAGAAACTATAAGGAACTGCTATGCTTTCCCTTATTTGGTGTAGATTCTTGGGTATTCAAACTCTGGTCCTCTTGCTTGTGTGGTAAGGGCTTTGATCACTGCGCTGTCTTGTCTCTCTATCTCTCTAATCTCGTTTACACATATGAGCTATGCAGTACTTGTCTTTCTGGCTCTGGCTTATTTACCTTAAAGTCATCACCTCCAATTCCATAAATTTTCAAATATAAAACTAATTTTATTCTTCATGGCTAAAGAAGACTTCATTGCATCTACAAATCACTTTTCTTTATCTATGCATCTGCTGATAGAAATTTTTGCCAGTTTTTCCCCCCATAAAACCTAGAGCTGGTCTGCGTGTTGAACTGTCCTCTCAGTACACTGAATGAACTCTACTTTCTAAACCAAAGAAAAAGAGCACTCATGCTAAGTATTGTTGATGCCAGTAGCACACTATCACTCATTTCCTTTCAGACTGTCCATAAGAGGACTTGGCAGGTCTTGCTGGAGTTCTGTACGCCACACAGAAATATTATGTGAGATAGACAAGAGGGCACCTTGGGTGCTTTGCTAACCTTGTGGGTGGTCTGTGAAGAAGGAAATCTGTCACAGAGACACCTGGCAGCAAGGGAGGATGATGTAATCACTAAAGACTAGCATCGGGGTTTTCTTAGCCTCAAACACTCTGGGCTTGATTCCTGATTCTGGATGGAAACTCTGGTGTACTGCTGCTCATGCAGGCTGAGTGCTGCACCAGGGGGCAGGTGTTCTCTGAGCACCGTGCTAATCCCAAGCAGCATGCCATGCCTCTGCCCACCGAACTGGACTGTCTCCTCCCTGCAGAATCCACACTGCCTGAAACAGGCAGCAGAGGGAAGGGGTTGAACGCTCAGAGCGTCTGTCTGCTTGTGTTAGGATGAGTGTCTTGTGGTGTTTGCATGCTGCTACAAGTGCTGGCTGGGAGTCCACCTGCCATGTCATGGGTCACAATGGCGGCCCTGAAACAGAAACTCACAGCAACATTTTAAACGTTTTCTCAGTACACGTGTTAGTGAGGGAAAGCCAATGGCATCCTTGGTCATATGTAAATATAAGAATCTGAAAATTGTTACAATCTGTTGGTATAAAGCTACAATTTTTAAACTGGGATTGGATTTATTCCTTTTCTATACGTGCATCAATGGGCCGTCATTTGTTTGTGTATTGGAACACAGCTGCGTGTTCTGTTTAAGTACAGTTAATGAAACTTTCATCATTCAGTGACTGAATTTACTAGTTGTAATATAATCTGTCTGGCTTTATAAAGACTAAAACATCTACTATCTGCTTCTTAAGACAAAAAAGTTTGTTAAGTCCTTTGTACTTAGTATGGTCTCAACCCAAGACTTCTTGCTATTATCCTGCATTAGCTCATTTTCATTACTATAACAAAACTCCTGAGGCAGGCTGTTTTATAAGAGAAAAGTTTTATTTTGGCTCTCAGTTTTGAAAGCTGAAAGTACAAGCAGTGCAGCACAGGCTGTAGCAAGTGCCCTACTTGACTTCATGACATCATGGCAGAGCAGGTATGTGACTCTGTGTCCCCATAATTCTCCATGATCTCTGTTCTCCATAGAAAGTCAGCAAGGTTCAATCCTGGGGACACTCCTCATAGATCTAATCTAATCTAATCTAATCTAATCTAATCTAATCTAATCTAATCCTTTCCCAAAGATCAAGCATCAAGGTCAGATTAAGTTTCTACCCACTCAGTCCAATTAACATGTACCTTTGAGAAAGTAACTCGTGTAGCAATTTTAAGGGGAGCAAACTTGTGAAACCATTAAATCATAGCTCACCTTAATATCAGCCCCACCTACCATGCATCTCTCTGAGTTGTCTGTCCATCCCTTCTCTCTGTGTTGTCTGTCCATCCCTTCTCTCTGTGTGTGCATTATTACCGCTCTAAAGAATGTTCTTAAAACTTCTATTAAAAATCCCCAAACCCAAAGTGAAACTGTGCATTGTTTGCAACTTGAGTCTGGCCTCAATGTTCCTCACACAGAGTGAAGCGGCACTTTCACTTCTCCTGAGGCCCCGCATTTGGTTAAGAAGATCGTTGCCTGGTGATGTAAGTTCTGTTTCCTCCTGTTACTGTCTCTAGCCTTTCTTCAGCTATGAGATGGGAACTGCATTTCTGAGTACACTCTAGTAACACCTCCTCCCAGAAACGTGCCACTGAGTCTCATGCAACCCTTTGATAGAGTCAAACCAAGCTCCTTTTGTAAGGTATGGAAGCTTATTGACCTAGGAGGGGAGTAGGCCCAAGACAGGGTTTCATGTAGCCCAGCCTGGCCAGGATGACCTTGGCCTGCTTCCAACCATGCCTGCTTCATGCATTCCAACCCCTAGCTTGCGATGGCCCTTTTTGATCTTGCAGTAACCTGTGTTTGTGCTACTTTGTCAGAATCAGTTTTGCAGTCTCTTAATATATAATTCATGCTGTGTTAGGGCAAACTGATTGCTGTCTCATTTTAAAAAAAAAGTATGCTTGGGGGCTGGGGAGATGGCTCAAAGTTTAAAGTCTTCGCCTCAAAACCTAAAGGACCTGTGTTCAAACCCAAGATCCCACATAAAAATGCCTGGAGTATATGACAGCAGCCTGACATTTCAGCCCTTGAAGATTAAAAACTGGGAAACCCCAGAACAAAACAATAAGGAAGCAGAGCAAGCCAGTATAATTCCTGACGATATCCTTAGGTCGCCATAGGTACACACACTCATATGCCTTCTTTCACATGTGCTGTACATACATGTACATCCTCCCAACGTACTTTTTAAAAATTGTGTGTGTGTGTGTGTGTGTGTGTGTGTGTGTGTGTGTGTGTGTGTGTATCAGAGGGCACTGTGTGTCCCTGTGGAGGACCAAGAGTGACTTCAGGAATCATCCTGGATTGCTTCTATCTCCTTCTTGCTTCACTTTGGGATTCCCCAGGCTCCATCCACCAGTGCCTGAAGGACAGGGCACTGCAGTTTCCATGTGGGACCTGTGATCCAAACTCAGGACCTTCTGCTTTCGAAGCAGAATCTTAACCCTTAAACCATCTCTCCAGCCCCTTTGTCTTTCCTTTTAAAGCTGGGTTTCTTTAGAGTTCTTGGAATTCTTGTGTTCAGAAGTCAATGATTGAAACTAGAACATGTTGAAAAGTTAAAGCAGAGATTTTATTGAATATGTGAGAAAAAAGAGGAAACTCTTGGATGCTGGTTCTAGGGGAGCAGGGAGAAAGCCATAGCCTTAAGGAGGCAAGCACTGGAGCAGAGGAGATAGATTAAAGTCAGAGAGAACAGGGAGAGCCACCATGAGCACATGGCTGGAGGGCAGAGTGCACATGGTATGACTATATGATGGGAGAGCACGAAGAAGAAAAGAATGATGGGTCCTTTATAGACTTGGACTTGCTAAGCAATGGCCCAGAGTTACTAAGGAAGTGAAGTAGTAAAGACCAGAGGAGTGGTTCTCACTAGATTGTCCTAACTGTGATAGTTGTCCAATAAAAATTGTTCTATCCTTTCTCTCTGCTTGCCTTTCTTCCTTCTTTCTTTCTTCCTCCCCTTCTCTCTCTCTTTCTCTCTCTCTCTCTTCCTTCATGTCTGTTCCCTCTCCCTTTCTCCTTTCTTCCCTACCTATTACTTCCTTTAGTTCATACTCACAGATTCTTTCCTGCTTTCCTGCTCATATCCATAGAACAAGGCCATGATTGTGAGTATACTTTTCCTTATAGATGTATCCTTCACGATTTCCTTGAATGTAGTTTTCTGTGCTGTTATCACTGACTGGTCAGAGACTTCACAGATACATGAGAAACTTTCAGTGGTAGCAATTTTTTTTTGATTTATCACAGGACTCTCTGGCTAACTTCCCCTTGTTTTCAATTTGAACCAGTGTGAAGCCTGGGGATGCTTCCCTTTGAGTGAAGAAAGAAGCCATCAGTTAGGCCTGTCCATAGGCTGTCTCTCTGTCTCTGGATATTTGCAGAAGTCACTCCAAAAGTTCAGGTTTCTCCTCATGTAACCAGACATTCTGTTGCTAAGTGAGCTTAGGAGAGTTGGGAGCATCGCCTCAGAAGTGTATACCTTAAGACAGCTCAGGTTGATCCTACTCATTGTTATGGAGTATCTGTCAATTCCTTTCCTCTGTCCACTGCATAGATATGTTTATGACATTGTGTTTATGCCTAGTACAGGGAGGTGAAAGGTAGTCACTGGGAAAATGTGTTTCCCTAGAGCCTCAGGATGTGACCTTATCTGAAAATAGAATCTCTGAAGATTAAATTAAGTTCATCCTGAGTGGATGTCCTCATCAGAGACAAGAGGAGAAGACTCACAGTAAGGGACACATGAAGATGGAGAAGGGGATCAGAGCAATGTTTTCACAAGCCAGGTGTCTTAGCTTTCTTTCTCATTACTGTAATAACAGACCTTACCCAAAGCAATTGAAAGAAGGGTTTTTTCAGTTCACGGTTTGAGGTGTAGTTCATCATGGTTGGGAAGTCAAAGCTGCAGGGCTTGAGACAGCTGGTCACATCCACAGAACAGAGAGCAATGAATCAGTGTGCTCAGCTCACTTTCTCTTTTTTTATTCAGTCCTGGACCCCATCCCAGGCAATAAAACCCACACTGGGTGGGTCTTCCCACTTCCATTAGCCTGATCAAGATAATCCCAGCATGCCATAGAGGCTAATACAACTCCACAGGCACGCCCGGTATTTGACTGTTAGGTGATTCTAGATTCAAGTTGATAATTAGCATTAATTAAGGACCAGGGAATGCTGTGATTCACCATCCATCACTATTACCAAAACTGGAGCTGACAAGGACGGATTCTTCCCAAAACTCCTACTGCTGCCATCATAGACTCAGACTCTAGCTTCTAGGAATGTGAGTACATCTCTGTTCTTTCAAGCTATCAGGTAGGTGACAATTTATGACAGCAGTGCTTTTGAAAGCTTGGGCAGCATCATAGAAGGGAAATGTAAAGAAAAGCACTTGGGTCATGGATATGCATGGATTCTGATTACCCACAGTTATACTCATGTATTTGGACAATGAACCATAATTTTTCTCTGCTCTGACAAAGAGCTTGGGATTCATGGATGACATCATTGGTGAGCTAACAAATCTGTTTTAGATTCATTATTGTCATGACCTCTGTTGATTTGAACTATCACCATCACAGTGTTCATTTTCCCACAGTAGGAATTTATCTTTAAATGCTACAAGAAGACCTTTATGATGTTTACATATAGGAAGTTAGCACTGATAGTATGTGTTTTGTTGAATCCCTCATCCCCCCAAGAAATATACCCTATCTGTTTTTTCTAATATATCTTAAATTAGAGTCTTGTCCAGCTTTATGTACAATCCATTTGCCATGGACTATCAAAAACACAGTGTTAGAGTCTGGAATGGGAGAGTCATCGTCTTTCATTCTGCACTCAATTATGAATCTGCCAGATTTCAATAAGTATTGTTAGAGCCATGCCACACAGAGGACCTTAGGTAAGCACAGTAGGTCACAAAACAAAGTGAAACACATGAATTCTGGAGAGGGACTTTGTGGAGTAGGGAAGTTGAAAGATGTGAGGGAGGAGAAGGCATGAGGTGGCATAATGAGAATGCATGATGCACATGTATAAAATTGCCAAAGAACAAACTTAATCAATAATGTCAGTACTGATTTGAGTTTGAACCTGGTCAGAATGTTGATCTTGATGGATCTTTTAGCCTCAGATAGACTGAGGCCTCCAGAATCTGTTTCTGTGATGTACTTCCGGCAACCAATTCACTTGTCAATTTGCCTAGTGACAAACTAGAAACAGGATGGTCCTAGTCTCTTTTCTTTGCTCCTAAAAAATAGAATCCTTCATTACTAAGTAGATGAAAGTAAGTACTCAAGCAAATTATGCCTCTTGATAGAATTTAGGTAGACAATGGAGCCCTAAGCACTCTTCTGTATTAGGTAAGTAAATCAAAATGACATACAAGTTTTAGTGGTGAAATCACTTATGAGCTATCATCAGGACTTGACATTTGAGGAAGAAAACAGTAAGCAGTCAAACTCTGAGGTCATTTTTGCTCTGGAAATGTTGGAAGATTTAACTGGTGGACAAATTATAACCCAGTGAGATGAGAAAAAGCTTGGCAATTTGCCTCTTATGGTTTCTTGTACATCTGTTGGGGACTCAAATCCAAGACTGAATGATAATCCTCAGGTCACGTGGGCTCTGTGGTTTAGAGGCTTGTGCATCCTGGGAAACGAAGTCTCTTGTTTATGGGTTAGGCATGGTCAAGGATATCACCAATGTGTTCTTTGCAAGTACCTTTCTAATGCTAAACTTCTCAAATCTCAGCATCACATTCAGTTCTATCCTGTGTCTACCCACGGAGCAGTTTATTTGCATAGTTCACTTGCTCTGTTGGGACTCCATGCAGTACTGTGGAGAACGGCTGGGAAAGTACAATAGCCTGGTGCAATTTCACCTTTAACAGCCTCAAGTGAAATTTTTGACGATCTTCAAGATCAACAGAATTGTGTCTGACTTACAAATCTTAAACTTACATACAAAACTGTGTTACTAAGACATGAAAATGTAGCTTCTAGTAAGACTTTTAAACATGGCACATACAGATATTATTTGAAGCTCCCAAACCATTTCAAACATGAACTTCAGAAGCACGTCTTTCAGATAGAACCACCTAACTCTGTTTTTTTTTAATTGTTTTTTTTTTTAATTTCTTTTTTCCACTCATACAAAGTTGATAAGTACTCCATTTCCCTCCCACCCTCCCTCCACCCCTTCCTGGACCTTCTTGTTCCCTCCCCCCTTTTCCCCTTCCTTTCCTCCCTGCCTCCCTTTTCCCCAGTTACCCCCCCCCCCCCATTCTGGAGCATCCTTCACTGTGCATGTCAAACTTCCCTCTGGGTCCTCCTCTCTGATGAGGTGTAAGGACTCAGTAGCATTGCCTATAACTCTAAAGTTGTAAGAATAGTTTCTGTGAAGTATATAGACATGGACTGGAGAGATGGCTCATTGGTGAAAGCCTTTGCCTTGCAAGCAGAAGGACCTGAGTTCAGATCCCCAGATCCCACATAAAAATGCTATACAGAGATGGACTCAGCCTGTACTTCTCTGGTACAAGCCCTGGAAGGCAATGCCTGGAAAATCCCAGAGCAAAAGCAAAGATAGAACAAACCAGGGTGATTCCCAGATCACCCTGGGCCTCTGTAGGTACACACACACACACACACACACACACACACACACACACACACGAAGCGTATGGGACCATGGCAAACATTATGTCCTTAAACTTAAAAATTGCCACAGTCACTCCCAGAACTCAGTCTGTTAGACTATCACTAGCCCCAAACCATGGCATGTGGCTAGCCCATTAATTCTTATCCCCCAAGGTCAATTTTTTTTGTGCGTGCTGATGGGTACTGTTAGGAAGTGTGGGGCTGAAGGGTCAGGTTGTTTGCCTATACACAGCTTCCAGAGTGGACACTAACTTCACACGCTAATGATGGTTAATGTGCTGCAGAAGAGGAAGCAATGTCCTTGAAACTTTGCAATAAAATCGTAGGGGAAAACTCTTTAAGACCATCTCCAAATCTGACTGTCCACTATTTAGCAATGCCCAGCTGCCCAGAAAGTAAGTGCTGGTTTTGTTTTGCACCATGTCGCAAGTTCCTCTTTGTTGGTAGTATAATATCCTGAGACTCATATTGTACTAATAATAACAGAATTCACATAATATTGATTCTAAGTCATGTTTTAGATGGAAAAGGTTTTCCTTATTTTGTAGACATTTCATGGCTTATTAAAACTTCCTTAGATTTGAAGGTAAAACTTACAAATCTGTATAAAATATAAATTGATATTTGATTTTTTGGGGTCTGAATGAAAGCTGTCATACAGATTATAAGTTCTGGGAGCATCTTTTCAGGTATCTGTCACTTTTCACCAAATAGTGTGTGACAAATGAATGCTTCACGAAATTAACTGTCACATATAACTTACTGAGCTCAGTCTAGTGGTCAGGATACTCATGATCCCTTGACCATGTGTGGAGTGGATGTATGTTTTAGCATTTACTCAAATGAATACTTGATACATTCTGGATCACATAACCTACAATCTTTGGAGAATTGGAGTTTCCATGTCTATGGAACGTAGAAAGTCAGTATTTACCAAGTACAAAGCCGACTCTGGGAATACCAAGGAAAGGTTTCCTTTTTATTTTCTGAAGAGGGTAATTCTGAAGTGCAGTAGACAATATGCTCTTTTTATGGCCACTCTGGCAGCCTTCGTTTCCTGCAATCATAAGGATGGTTATGAGCAGTAGATGGCCTTAGACCGCGGGCAACCAGCTGGTGATTTCATCTCCTTTCCTGCCTATATTGACTGAGCAGTCTGTCTATGACCTGGAGCATAGGAAGCTAGGGAGATGGTCACAGAAGGAGTCGTCACCTGATGGCCTCATAAATCATCTGTGAGACAGGACAAGGCTCTTTGTGTCTGTAGGCTGGCAACACCACATACCCCTGTGTTCATTCTCTCACCATGCCTGGTGCACTATGGCACCATAGCAAAGTCAGGTGGTTAATCCTGAAACACACACTGTTATCAGCTGGCTAATGTTCTACTCTCGGGAAAGGCTGCTGTGAAACACTAATTCTAGACAATAACTGCTAGCTACTAATTATCCAGATAAAATACTGAATTCTAGGCACTCCAGTTGTCAAAACACACTGCTTCTGCAGATAGAGCTCTCTGCCCTCACTTGCCCTGAAGCTCAGAGTGCTGTTGCTGGAAGCATTAACAAATCAGCACAAACAAACTGTGAATCCTTATGCTCTGCATTAGCAGAATGAGGTATTCCAGAGCATCTGGCTCACCAGTCACCAGCCTGTGGCACAAGTGCTATTTAGGGCTCCCTAATGACATAGTCATCTCAAATCTTCCCTGTGAAACCCACAACTTAATCTGCACTTATTCATTTCTGTGGCTTCTGAAAATGAAGGTATATTGGATGAGCTTATAAAGTAAAGCTTAGCATTAACTATAATGTTCAAAGATTTAGAAACGTCTAAACTATCTTCCTATTATCCTTAGTGAACTCAGAATCCCGTCTCTGTTTTTCCAGGAGGTGTTTGTTGGAGTGTGTCTGTGATGGAACCGTTAGCATATTGGGCTCCTGCCACATGGTGGTTCTGTTATTTACTTGCAGCTACAGAGAAATACAGGTTTTGGAGGTCGTGAGCAGGTAGTCAAAATTGTTTGCAAGCTCTTGGTTTCTGAGCAGAAGATATTGTAGGAGGTTGACCACATCTTGGCAAAGGGCTTAGTAAAGATCCCTTGGAATCTCTATTAATATATTACTATAATTATTGCTTACTATCTATTAAATTGGATCAGTTTTTCACTTTTAATTATTAGTCTATAAGTCAACAGGCACATTCCTTGTATTTGATGTTTCTTGCATGTGGTACTTTTATTCTGTGGTTCTTGGAAGTTTTGCTGTCTTACTTGATTCTTTATTTCATTCACTATGCTACTTAGATTGGAATACAAGATATTGATACTTCAATATTAATTTTAGACAGAGGTTAGCCCCAATGAGGCACAGGTGTATGGCACTGGCTCTTAACACTTTTTTTTAGCCTTTTT
Organism: Typhlomys cinereus; assembly: GCA_023101885.1. NCBI lineage: Eukaryota > Metazoa > Chordata > Mammalia > Rodentia > Platacanthomyidae > Typhlomys > Typhlomys cinereus. The sequence goes on from JALPQD010000091.1 coordinate 5,180,271, forward strand.
GCAATGGTACCCAGTTCTGGTGGTGCTTTTCCAATGTAGCTCTTGCTGCATCCACAGAGAAAACTGTATCCCAAGATATGCATATTTGGCTATGTGGATATAGCAGCACGAGGTTATTATTGCTGTTGTATCTTATATATTCCTATATATTCCAAACTTATCCATGAAAAGAAGGCAATGAAGTTAAAAAATGTAGTGTGATATAAGGAATATACTATAACCCTCACACTTGTATCTGTATCTCTGAGGGTAATCTCACACATTGCTTTCAGAAAGGACAAAGAAACCACAGCGTATCCTGATTATATTAAGATAGTTGTGGAGTGCAAGAATATTTTTAATAATTCTTTATAATTCTATATATACTATTGTGAATACAACTGAAATATAGATATAAAAAGTATGTGAGGAAAACCTAGAAACACTTTTTAATTCCAAAATCTGCTTTTCTTTGGCTTTCTAGTATTTTTCATGAACAGATTTATCCATTCAAAAGTTTACCTTTCTTTTTTTTATTTTTTTATTAAAAATGTAATTATACATTTTAAAATTTTTTACCAGTTCCCTCCCTCCCCCCTCCTCCCCCTGAACCCCCTCCTCCCCCTCCTCTCCCTCCCCATCCCCCAATGCCTCCCCCCCAATACCCAGAGAGTCCTTTATTGTGTACGCCTGACTCTCCACTGGGTCCTCCTCTCCAATGACATATAAGGACCCAGTGGCATTTCCATAAGCCCTTTTTCTTGTTCCCCTTAAGCATAGGAGCACTACTATGGCTGTCAATCCCTTGCCTCCAGGGATCTCGGTGCCCTTAACAGATGCTAGACTTTATGAGGGCAACAGTGCGCTGGACATTGTGCAGGGCATGCAAAGTCCCATTATGATTGCTTTGGCCCCAACTATTGTTGAAAATCTTGCAAATCGTTGCTCCTCCCATCCTTTTGCTCTTACAATCTTACTGCCCCCTCTTCCGCAAATGTCCCTGAGCTCCAGGATGGGAAGAGATTAGGCTGGCCTAGTACTATGTGATTGATATAGTCTCTGAAGTTCTGGATTGTGGTTTGTTGATTTTCTTTTGCAGTTTTGCTGCTCCTGCAATGCCCTTCACTCCATCCTGCTAGGCACTGTATGTCACCCCCTGGCCAGAGACAAAAAGCTGTTAAACTGGAGTCTTGTTATAATAGCACATTCAAGGGTAGATGTAATAAGAGTAGGAAACCTCAGTGAGGGAGGGGTCCATCACCCATTTGCAAAATGATTACTTTTTATCTGCTAGACTATATGCCCTCCCCTTCTGGTGAGATCAGGAAAGAACGTCTGTGAACTTAACAAGGTTTCTCATTACTTATTTGCAGACCTTGATGAAGGCCTATTTTCTCTGCTGTAACATAGTCCCCTCTCTCCTTGTTTCTGGTGTGGCCCTCCTACCCCATCTCTCTTGTTCATAATCCTTGCAATTACTGTGTTACATAGGTTTACTTTTGAGTGTCTCAATGTGGGCTGGGTGAGTTTGGTACTAGGAGCCACCTATTAGGGAGTACATACGGCGCTTAATTTTCTGGGTTTGGGATACTTCACTTAATATAATTGTTTCTAATGACATCCATTTCCAAGCAAATTCCAGTAATTCATGATTTTTGATGGCTGAGTAGTACTCCATTGTATAGATGTACCACTGTTTCCTTATCCACTCGTCAACTGTTGGACATTTAAGTTGATTCCATGACTTTGCTATTGTAAACAGTGCTACTATGAACATGGTCGAGCTTGTGCTATCGAGGCGAACCTCTGTTGCATGGGGGGTTATTCTCAAAAGTGGATAGCAGGGTCATATGGCATTTCAATCTTTAATTTCTTTAAAAATCTCCAGACGGCCCGCCAGAGTGGCTGTATGAGCCTGCATTCCCACCAGCAATGTAGGAGAGTTCCCCTCTCTCCACATCCTTCCAGCATTTGTCGTTGTTTGTATTGTGGATTTTTGCCATCCTGACCGGGGTGAGATGATATCTCAGGGAAGTTTTGATTTGCATTTCCCTGATGGCTAAGGAAGTGGATCATTTTTTTCAGATATTTGTTAGACATTTTAATTTCATCCCTGGTAAAATTTCTTTTAAGTTCCAGGGCCCATTTTTTAATTGAGCCATTGTTTTCCTTGGAGTTTAGTTTTCTAAGTTGTTTGTGCATCTGGACAGTAGAGTTCTATCAGATGTGTGGTTAGTGAAGATTTTCTCCCATTCCGTGGGTTGCCTTTGAGCTCGTGTTACAATCTCTTTATCTGAACAGAAGCTCTTTAATTTCACAAGATCCCAACTGTTGAGAGTTGGTAGCAGTGACTGTGCATTGGATGTCTGTTTAGGAAATGTTGGCCTAGGCCAATCAGCTCAAGGGAGTTCCCTATCTTTTCAACTATGGTTTTTAAAGTCTCTGACCTTAAATCAGGGTCCTTGATCCATTTGGAATTAAGTCTTGTACATGGTGACAAGTATGGGTCCAGCTTTAATCTTCTGCATGTGGAGATCCAGTTTTGCCAGCACCATTTGTTGAAGCTGCTGTTCTTTTTCCATTGGATTCTTTGGGCCCCTTTTTCAAAGACCAAATGGCTGTATTTTTGTGGGCTTATATCTGGGTCTTCAACCCTTATCCATTGATCTGTGTGTCTATTTTGGAGCCAGTACCAGGCAGTTTTTGTAACTATGGATTTGTAGTATAGACTAAGCTTTGGTATGGTAATACCTCCAGAAGTGTTTTTGTTACTCAGGATTGTCTTTGCTGTCCTGGGTCTTTTGTGCCGCCATATGAATATTGAGATTATTTGGTCAACTTCTTTAAAGAATTGCTTTGGGATTTTAATTGGTATAGCATTGAATTTGTATATTGCCTTTGGTAGGATGGTCATTTTTACAATGTTGATTCTACCAATCCAGGAACATGGGAGGTCTTTCCACCTTCTGGTGTCTTCTACTATTTCTTTCTTTAGGGTTTTAAAGTTTTCATTGTAAATGTCTTTTACCTCCTTGGTTAGGTTTACAACAAGGTATTTCATCTTTTTAGGGGCTATAGTAAATGGTATTGTTTCTCTCAAGGCTTTTTCACTTCTTTCATTCTGGGCATATAGGAAGGCCTCTGATTTTTTCACATTTATTTTGTATCCTACCACCCTGCTGAACTTCTCAATTAGTTCTAGGAGCTTCCTGGTGGAGTTTTTGGGATCACTCAGGTATAAGATCATGTCATCTGCAAATAGGGATAGCTTGACTTCTTCCTTGCCGATTTGAATCCCTCTTATGTCCCTTTCTTGTCTTATGGCTTCAGCTAAGACTTCAAGTACAATATTGAATAGAAGTGGTGAGAGTGGACAGTTCCTGATCGAAGTGGGAATGCTTCCAATTGTTCCCCATTGAGCATAATCCTTGCTGTGGGCTTGTTGTATACAGCTTTTATTATATTGATAAAGGTTCCTTTCATTCCTACAGTCTCTAGCGTTTTGATCATAAAAGGCTGTTGGATTTTGTCAAAGGTTTTTTCTGCATCTATCGAGAGTATCATGTGGTCTTGGACTTTGGACTGGTTTACATGATGAATTACATTTATTGATTTGCGTATGTTGACCCAACCTTGTGTGCCGGGGATGAAGCCTACTTGGTCCCCGTGAATGATCTTTTTGATATGTTTTTGAATCCGATTTGCTAAGACTTTGTTGAGAATCTTTGCGTCTGTGTTCATCAGGGAGATCGGCCTATAGTTTTCTTTTTTAAGTGAATCTTTATTAGGTTTTGGGATTAAGATGATATTAGCTTCATAGAAGGAATTTGGTAGTGTTCCTTCCTTTGCTATTTGATGGAACAGTTTAAGGAGTATTGGTGTTATTGACTCCTTAAATGTCTGGTAGAATTCTATGCTGAATCCATCTGGTCCAGGACATTTTTTGGTGGGAAGATTCGAGATTACTTCTTCAATTTCCTTGTATGTTATAGGACTATTTAAATAATTCACAACTTCCTGATTCAATTTAGGTAGGTTGTGTTTACTTAGAAATTAATCCATCTCTTTTGTGTTGTCAAACTTCACAGAGTACAAGTTTTTGAAATATGATGTTATAATTCTCTGGATTTCTTGGGTATCAGTAGTGATAACTCCATGTTCATTTCTAATTTTATTAATTTGGGTTTTCTCTCTCTTGCTTTTGGTTAATTTAGCTAGGGGTGTATCAATCTTATTGATTTTTTCAAAGAACCAGCTTTTTGACTGGTTGATTTTTTCTATCGTTTTCTTAATCTCAATTTCAGATATTTTTCCCCTTATTTTGCTAATCTCTCTTCTACTACTTTTCGGATCAGATTGCTCTAGTGTAGTGTCTCTAAAGTTTTAAGCTGCATTGTTAAGTTGTTTATTTCTGATGTTTCCATTTTTTTGATGTAGGCATTAAGAGCTATGAACTTACCTCTTAGAACAGCTTTCATTGTGTCCCAGAGATTTTGGTAAGTTGTATTTTCGTTATCATTCACTTTCAGTAAATCTTGAATTTCTTTTTTAATTTCTTCCTGAATCCAGTTCTCATTCAGCATCATATTGTTAAGTTTCCAGGAGTTAATGTATTTTCTCTTGTTTGATGTGTTGTGGATGTCCAGCTTTAGGCCATGGTGGTCTGATAGGGCACAAGTTAGAATTTCAACTTTTTTGTATATGTGTAGATTCGTTTTGTGGCCCAGTATGTGATATATTTTGGAGAAAGTTCCGTGTGCTGCTGAGAAAAATGTGTATTTTTTGGTGCGTGGGTGAAAAGTTCGATAGAGATCTGTAAGGTCCATTTCTTTCAGGGTTTGATTAAGTTCCAAAGTGTCTCTGTTAAGCTTTTGACCTGTTGATCTATCCGTTGAGAGGGCAGTGTTGAAGTCCCCAAGAATTATCGTTTGGAGGTTGATTTCTTGCTTTAGACGCTGTAGGGTTTTCTTAATGAATGTGGAGGGGCCCATATTAGGTGCATATATGTTCAGTATTGTGAAGTCTTCCTGGTGAATTGTACCTGTGACTAAAATGCAGTATCCATCCGTGTCTCTTATAATTTTCTTTGGTTTGAAGTCCACTTTGTCTGATAACATAATGGCTACTCCTGCCTGTTTTCTGCTTCCATTAGCTTGTAGAATTGTTGACCAGCCTTTTATTTTTAGAGCGTGCCTATCTTTTGTGGTGAGATGGGTTTCCTGCAGGCAGCAGATTGATGGATTGTGATTTTTAATCCAAGTTTGTAATCTGTGTCTCTTGATCGGTGAATTAATTCCATTAACATTTAGTGTTATAATGGAGAAACATGTCCATTCTAGACATTTATTATGTTTAGTAGTTTTTATAAGTATATTGCTTTGCTTTTAATGGTGTTATATTTGCCTTCTGTTCTCCTGGATATGCCTGTTTTTTTCTTCACGCTTGAGTATCATTTCTAGCATTTTTTGAAGGCCTGGTTTGGTGGACATGTATCCCTTCAAGTTGTCTTTGTGCTGGAAAGTTTTTCTTTCTCCCTCGATCATGACTGATAGTTTTGCAGGGTAAATCAGCCTGGTTTGACATTTTTGCTCATTCAATACTTGAAGTATGTCTCTCCAAGCTCTTCTTGCTTTTACTGTTTCGACTGAGAAGTCATTTGTTATTTTAATAGGTTTACCTTTAAAAGTGACTTGTTTTTTCTCCCTTGAAGCTCTCAGCACCAGTTCTTTATCTTGAATGTGGAGTCTTTTAACTATTATTTGCCGTGGCGTGCTTCTGTTTTGGTCATATCTGTTTGGGTGCGGAATGCCTCTTGTATATGGATGGGCCTCTCTTTTTTTAGATGAGGAAAGTTTTCCTTGATGATCATTTGAAAAATTTCCTCAGGGGTGGTATTTTGAGATTCTTGCTCTGGTATTCCATGAATACGCATGTTAGGCTTCTTTAGGGTGTCCCATATCTCGTGGATATTTCTCTCAAGTATCTTTTTGGCTTTAACAACCTCTTCCGTTGAGCTGGTTAGTACTCCCTCCCACTTTATCTTCAAGGTCTGAAATTCTATTTTCTGCTTGTTAGTTCTGCTGATAAGACTCTCTGTGGAGTTCTGGGTTGAAGATGACTTGTCTTTTAGCTCAGTTTTAAACTCTGCTTGAGTCTGTTTTAACTGCTCTATGCCAGTTTTTGTTTCTTGCACTGTTTTTCTCAACTCTTCCAAATGTCTGTTGTGTTCCTCTTCAAAGTGATTGATTCGATTATGTAATTCCTCCCGGATTTCCTCTTTCATAGTATTGAACATGGTAATGATCATATTTTGAAAGTCGTTATCCTGGTTCAGGCTTTCTTGGCCTTTTTCCGCGGGTTTGTTCTGGTTGGAGTCTAACATTGTGGGATTAATTTCTTCAGTGGGAAATTTGTTTACTTGAGTCTTGCTTCTCATGGATTTGCACTTGGACCTTGGCATTGTCGTTTTAACTCTTAAGATCTATCAATTTCACTAAACTGAATTATTTGGCCTGGGGGTCTGGGGGTGGGCAGGGACAGAGCTTACCTAGGTCACAGGTGAGGCCCGGCTGTACCGCGCGCGCGCATCGGACCAGCGGAGCGGGGTGGGGAATGGGAGAATGGGGGCGTCTGAGTCGAGCTATTTAACCCGAGGGCAGCTGGGGCGGGGCCCGGGCACAGGGGGAGGTCCTCCTCGTCCCTTGGCCCTACGCACGCGGCTCCGGCTGGATGACGGGAGTCAGAGCCGGGTCCCTTTGGGCTGACCTGGGGTTCTGGTGGGCGGGCGCGGCCGGGGCTTACCTAGAGTCGCGGGGTGAGGCCCGGCTTGACCGCCCGTTCGCGTCCCAACCGGCCGAGCGGCGTGGGGTGAAGGGGAAAAGTTTAACTTTCAACAAAGGTAAATTCTAATTCAGTGATTTGTTTTTTGTCTCCAATAATATATATCTGTATTATTTTTAACACAATAATGTTTCTTTCTTTATAAAGAGTTGTATAATATAAATGCCCATTGTTTATTTAAATTTTTTCTATAGCAACCATCAATATTATTAATTAGATGGTCTCTAGATATAGAAGGCAAAAGATCTGCCTCTCTGTGCTTCTGTCTCTTCAATTATAATAACATGAGTGCCATCTTAGGGACAAGCCATACCTGTATATCTGATCACCATGGGCAAGGCTTTCTCTCCTTCAGAATTGCTCAGTCTGATCTCAGCTTCCTGTCACCTACACTCTTAAACTTGTCTATCCTTCTGTTTTTCATGACTGTCTCTGGGGGCTTTCCCTCACCTAGGGGCTGTAACAGACTAAACTGAGGTTCCTTCACACATGGATTTGCCCTTATCTCAGGGTAATTCAATTTCTGTAATAAATAACTCTCTAGATGGCACTGGCTGCTGCCCTTCAAGTCATGCAGCAAGGCAAGGTGAGATTTCTATCCACTGCAACCTCTTGCACACTTGAATTATTAGTTACTGTAGAGTATTATTTAAATTATTAGTTACTGTAGAGTAATTATTTAAATTATTAGTTACTGTAGAGTAACTTTTCCATATAACCACTCCCAAAACCTATATTATACCACTCACCCTCACATATCGCCAAGGTACTAAATCATAAAAGTGCACTGCCATCCTAATATTCACCCCCTGTCCACTCCCTATTGTAGAAATCACAAGGCTACTAGAATAAAAAGAAAATTAAAGCACAACTTACAGAAGTTTTGGGATGCAGCTATGATATTTCTTAAAAGAAAGTTTATGGAGGCAATATTTAAAATTCAGAAATATTATAAATAAATAAATAACCTAAGGTTGTACAAGGTCTAGAAAAACAACGACTATATGAACCTGAAAGAAGTAAATAGCAAGAAATAAAAAGGTCAGGACAGAAATTTATAAAAGGACAATGAAAAACACATGTAGAATTGATCAAACAAAAAGATAGTTGACTCTTTGAAAAATAAGGTTGTCAAATCCATTGCCAAACTAACAAAAAGAAAGGGAGATAGAATGAGGTTAATAAAATTAGAGATGAAGAAGTAGAAGTTACTATGGATTCTAATGAAATATAGAGATTTAATTATTATTATTTTTTTTTATTTCAGCTCATACAAACTTATTAGGTACACCAGTTCCCTCCCTCCCTCCTCCTCCCCCCGTACCCCTACTCCCCCTCCCCAACCCTCTCCCTCCCCATCCCACAGTGCCTCCCACCCCAATTCCCAGAGAGTCCTTTCTTGTGCATGTCTGATTTTCCTCTGGGCCCTCCTCTCCGATGACGTACAAGGACCCAGTGGCCTTTCCCTGAACCCTTTCCCGTGTTCCCCTTAGGTATAGGAACACTGCTGTGGCTGCCAATCCTTTGCCTCCAAGGATCTTGGTGCCTTTAGCAGATGCTAGACTTTGTGAGGTCAACAGTGTGTTGGACAATGCGCAGGGCATGCAAAGTCCAATTATGATTGCTTCAGCCCTAACTAGTATGGAGTGTCTTACATATCATTGCTTCTCCCATTCTTTTGCTCTTACAATCTCACCGCCCCCTCTTCCGCAAATTTCCCTGAGCTTCAGGATGGGGAGAGACTAAGCTGGCCTAGTTCTAGGTGGTTGATATAGAGTCTCTGAAGTTCTGGATTGTGGTTTGTTGATTTTCTTTTGCAGTTTTGCTGCTCCTGCAATGCCCTTCACTCCATCCTGGTGGGCATTGTATGTTACCCCCTGGCCAGAGACAAAAAGCTGTTAGAGTCTTGTGATAAAAGCACATTCAAAGGTAGATGTAATAAAAGTGGGAAACCACAGTAAGGGAGGGGTCTATCACCCATTTGCAAAATGGTTACTTTTTATCCGCCAGACTATATGCCCTCCTCTTCTGGTGAGATCACACCCCCTCAGTAGTAAATGATCAGGAACAAAAGTCTGTGAACTTAATCAGATGTCTCATTACTTATTTGGGTCCTTGGTGGAGGCCTATTTTCCCTGCTGTAATATGGTCCCTTCTCTCCTTGTTTCTGGTGTGGCCCTCCTACCCCATCCCTCCTGTTCATAATCCTTGCAATTACTGTCTCTAGGTGGGCTGGGTGGGTTTGGTACTAGGAGCCACCTATTAGGGAGTACATACGGCGCTTAATTTTCTGGGTTTGGGATACTTCACTTAATATAATTGTTTCTAATGACATCCATTTCCCAGCAAATTCCAGTAATTCATGATTTTTGATGGCTGAGTAGTACTCCATTGTATAGATGTACCACTGTTTCCTTATCCACTCGTCAACTGTTGGACATTTGGGCTGATTCCATGACTTTGCTATTGTAAACAGTGCTGCTATGAACATGGTCATGCTTGTGCTATCGAGGTGAACCTCTGCTGTATGGGGGGTTATTCCCAAAAGTGGAATCGCAGGGTCATATGGCATTTCAATCTTTAATTTCTTTAAGAATCTCCAGACGGCTCGCCAGAGTGGCTGTATGAGCCTGCATTCCCACCAGCAATGTAGGAGAGTTCCCCTCTCTCCACATTAGAGATTTAATTATTATGGAGTGTTTTTAAAACATATAAAATACAAGGAAAATCTGGAAGAAATAACAAATTCATATATATATATATATATCCTGAAAAATTAATTTAGGAGGATATAGAAAAGTTAAATAGAGCCAAGAACCCCAAAAGTGAGGTAAATATTCTCAGTAAAGTCCTTATAGGCCAACCCCTTTCCCTGCCCTCCCGGGATGAGCGCAGTCCAGCGAGGACACACTGTGCCCCAGGTAAACACTCCCTGCTCACCCCCAAACCCCATGTAACCCACTCGTCCCAGCTCCGCCCATCAGCCAGTCTGAGCAGGCACTGCTCCAGGCCGAGGAGGACCCCTGGGCCCCACCCCAGGTCCCCAGGTTAATTTCTCCCACCCCCAGCACCTCTGCTCTTTGCCCACCTGCCCGCCCAGAATGCACACAATCCAGTGAGGACACACTGTACCCCAGTCCAGGGAGAATACACTGCTAATCGGAATTCAACAGAGTCCAAGGAACACCCATGCAAAGCTCTAGGGGACAAAGGCCACACATCTGAAATCCTCCAAATTCATCCTATCACATGAGAGAAATTCTCCACATCTAGCCCAAAGATAAGTAAACCCCCCTTTTTAGCATCCTGTTCCTTTAAATTATTAGTTACTGTAGAATAACTTTTCCGTGTAACCACCCCCAAAACATATTATACCACTCACCCTCACATATCGCCAAGGTACTAAATCATAAAAGTGCACTGCCATCCTAATATTCACGGGGCTGGAGAGGTGGCTCAGGGGTTAAGCCTCTGCCTTGCAGGCGGAAGGTCCTGAGTTCGGATCAGAGACCCCAGGTATAGACGCCAGGCGGAAGCGGGGGTGGTCTGCGTTTCCGGTCCTGGTAGGGCGGAGCCTGTGAATCCCGGGGCAGAGTAAACAAGGAGGAGGTGGAGGCGTCCATGGTGGTTCCCGAATTCGCGTGTGGTTCTACACACACATACATACACACACACACGCACGCATATACATGCACAATTGAATAAATAATAAATAATAAAAAAATTAAAAAAAGAAAAAAAGAAAATATATCATCCTAATATTCACCCTCTGTCCACCCCCTATACTAACTACCTAATAGCCTCATCTAAGAAATAATAACAACAAGCATAACCAACACCAAGGTAAACACTAGTAATAACTGCCTGAGAGTAGAGATACCAACCAATTCAGTTCAGTCAAAAACACACAGAAATTGTGCTGGAGAGGTGGCTCATGGGTTAAGGCTCTGCCTTGCAGGTGGAGGGTCCTGAGTTCGGATCCTTAAAGCAGGGGCAGCCTGCGCTTCTGGTCCTGGTAGGGCGGAGCCTGTGAATCCTGGGGCAGAGTAAAGGAGGAGGTGGAGGTGGTCCATGGTGTTTCCCGAATTCCTCCGTGGTTCTACATACACACACATGCGCACACGCACACACGCATACATACACAATTGAAAAAAATAACTTAAAAAATTTAAAAAAATGCAGAAATTGAAAGAAGGTCTTAAGATTTAAAACAATGCCCAAGTCAATGTGCAAATCATGAGGAACAAAACACAAAACAAATCTCCCACTGGAAGAATTAACCCCATAATGATAGACTCCAACCAGAACAAATCCACAGAAAATAGCCAAGAAAGCCTGACCCAAGATAACAACTTTCTTTTTTTTATTTATTATTTATTCAATTGTGCGTGTGTGTGTATGTGTGCACGCACATGTGTATGTATGTGTGTGTGTGTAAAACCATGGACGCCACCACCTCCTCCTTGTTTACCGTGTCCCGGGATTCACAGGCTCTGCCTACCAGGACCACAAACGCAGGCTGCCCCAGCTTCTGCCCAGCGTCTATACGTGGGGTCTAGGATCTGAACTCAGGACCTTCAGCCTGCAAGGCAAAGGCTTAACCCCTGAGCCACCTCTCCAGCCCCAAGATAACTTTCAAAGCATGATCATTACCATGATCAATACTATGAAAGAGGAAATCTGGGAGGAGTTAAATAACTACATCAACCACTTTGAAGAGGAACACAACAGACACTTCAAGGAGTTGAGAAAAACAGTTCAAGAAACAAAAACAGGCATAGAGCAGTTAAAAGAGACACAAGCAGAGTTTAAAACTGAACTAAAAGACAAGTTATCTTCAACCCAGAAATCAATAGAGTCTTATCAGCAGAACAAATGAAGCAGAAAATAGAATTTCAGATCTTGAAGACAAAGTGGGAGTATTAACCAGCTCAATGGAAGAGGTTGTTAAAGCCAAAAAGATACTTGAGAGAAATATTCAAGAGTTGTGGGACACCCTGAAGAACCCTAACATGCATATTCATTGAATACCAGAGCAAGAATCCAAAAATACCACACCTGAGGAAATTTTTCAAACTATTATCAAGGAAAACTTTCCTCATCTAAAAAAGGAAAGACCCATCCATATACAAGAGGCATTTTGCACCCCAAACAGATATGACCAAAATGGAATCTCGCCATGGCAAATAATAGTTAAAACACTCCACATTCAAGATAAAGAAATGGTGGTGAGAGCTTCAAGAGGGAAAAAAATCGCTTTTAAAGGTAAACCTATTAAAATAACAAATGACTTCTCAATCGAAACAGTAAAAGCAAGAATGGCTTGAAGAGACATACTTCAAGTATTGAATGAGCAAAAATGTCAACCCAGTCTGATAATACCCCACAAAACTATCTGCCACGATTGAGGGGGAAATAAAAGTTTTCCAGCACAAAGAAAACTTGAAGGCTTACATGTCTACCAAACCAGACCTTCAAAAAATGATAGAAAAGATACTCAAGCTTGAAGATAAGAGCAAGCACATCCAGGAGGACAGAAAGGAAGTATAATACCACCAAAACCTAAAAGCCAAATTATACACTTACAAAAGCCACTAAAAACAAAAAGTGTCTGGAATTAAAAGGAATTTTTCCATTATAACATTAAATGTCAATGGAATTAACTCACCAATCGAGAGACACAGATTACAAACGAATTAAAAATCATAACCCATTAATCTGCTGACTTCAGGAAACTCATCTCACCACAAAGGATAGGTACATCCTAAAAATAAAAGGCTGGTACAAAATTCTGCAAGCTAATGGAATGAGGAAACAGGCAGGGTTAGCTATTATGCTATTGAACAAAGTGGACTTCAGACTAAAAATATATCATGAAAGACTCACATGATACTACATTTTAGTCACAGGTACAATTTACCAGGAAGACTTCACAATACTGATCATATATGTACCTAATATGGGCTCCTCCACATTCATTAAGCAAACCCTACAGTGTCTAAAGTGAGAAATCAACCCCCAAATGATAATTCTTGGGGATTTCAACACCACCCTCTCAACATGGGATAGATCAATAAGTCAAAAACTTTACAGAGACACATTGAACTTAATCAACCTCTTACTGAAATGGATCTTACATATCTCAATTGAACTTTTCATCCATGCAGCAAATAATACACATTTTTCTCAGCAGCACACAGAAATTTCTCCAAAATAGACCACATATTGGGCCACAAAACAAATCTCCATGTATACAGGAAAGTTGAAATTCTAGCCTGTACCCTATCAGACCACCATGGTTTAAGCTTGACATCTGCAACACAACAAACAACAGAAAATACATTAACTTCTGGAAACTAAACACTATGATGCTGAATAAGAATTGGCTTCAGGAACAATTACAAAGGAAATTCAAGATTTCCCAAAAGCGAATGATAATGAAAATACATCTTATCAAAATCTTTGGGACACAATGAAAGCTGTTCTAAGAGGTAAGTTCATAGCTCTTAATGCCTATATCAAAAAATAGAAACATCAAAAATAAATAACTTGACAATGCAGCTTAAAGCTTTAGAGACACTAGAGCAATTCGATCCCAAAAGCAGTAAAAGTAAAAAAAGAGAGGAGATCAGCAAAATCAGGGGAGAAATATCAGAAACTGAGATTAGGTAAGTAATACAGAGAATCAACCAGTGAAAAAGCTGGTTTTTTGAAAAAATCAATAAGATTGATACACCCCTAGCTAAATTAACCAAAAGCAATAGAGAGAAAACCCAAATTAACAAAATTAGAAATGAAAATGGTGTTATCACTACCAATATCCAAGAAATTCAGAGACTTATAACGTCATATTTCAAAAACTTATACGCTGTGAAATATGACAGGACAAATGGAATGGATGAATTCCTAAGTAAGCATGACTTACCTAAATTGAATCAGGAAGTTGTGAATTATTTAAATAGTCCTATAACATATGAGGAAATTGAGGAAGTAATCTCGAATCTTCCCACCAAAAAATGTCCTGGACCAGATGGATTCAGCAGAGTTCTACCAGACATTTAAGGAGCTTATAACACCAATACTCCTTAAACTGTTCAATCAGATAGCAAAGGAAGGAGCACTAATAAATTCTTTCTATGAAACTAATATCATCTTAATCCCAAAACCTAATAAAAATATACTTAAAAAAGAAAACTACAGGCCAATCTTTCTGATGAACACAGATGCAAAGATTCTCAACAAAGTCTTAGCATAGTATTAATCATGGTAATGATCATACTCTGTTGGGTCTGGCTTTCTTGGCTATTTTCTGTGGATTTGTTCTGGTCAGAATCCATTATTATGGAATTGATTCTTTCAGTGGGAGATTGGTCTTCTTGGGTTTTGTTTCTCTTTGTTTCTCTGTATTTTGACTTGGGCATTGTTGTTTTGTTTTCTAGGACCTTTCAGTTTCTGTGTGTTTTTCACTGAACTGATGTAGTTGGCATTGTTACACTTGCCAGTTATTACTAGTGTTTGCCCTGGATTGGGTATGTTTGTGTATTGTTATTGTTATATCCTAGATGAGGATATAGTACGTCAGTGTTAGGTTAAGTAACCAGGGGGTGAATATTAGTATGCACTTTTACAATTTAGTATCTTGGTGAAATGTGAGGGTGAGTGGTGTACTCCCTGGAGTTGTATGTTTTTGGGGTGGCTGTATGAGGGAGTTGATCTACAGCATTGATACTAGAAAGGATCAGTAAGGTAAAAAGAAAAAAAATAAAAAATAAATAAATAGTTTACTTAACTTTGGGCTGGATGTGAAGAATCTCGCCCACGTGATATAATGATTGTAGTGGAGTCCAGATGTATGGCCTGTGTTCCCTTTGTTCCTTAGAGTTTTGCTTGAGTTTCCTTTGGACTCTATTGAATTCTGAGTAGCAGTGTGTCTTCCGTGGACCTTGTGCGTAGGTCCCCGGTGGGCCAGAGAGGCAGAAGGTCTGATGTTGATGGCAGAGTTCTTCACCTGCGACCTGGGGGCGGGAGGTTGAGAGGGGCTGGGGTCCGGGGCGGGGCCCCGGGGCTAAGCCTGAGGCCGCGGGGGTGCTGGTTGGGCAGCTCCAGGGTGGGGGGCTGGGCTGGGAGGGGAGGTCTCACTTGCTCACTCACCTGGGAGCTTGGCGGGGGTCCGCGTGGAGGGAGGATCTGGGGTCCGGGGGCAGGGTCCCGGGGCAAAGCCTACAGCTGCTGCGGTGCAGGCCAGGCGGCAGCTTTTGTTATATTGATAAAGGTTCCTTCCACTCCAACCTTCTCTAGGGTTTTGATCATAAAGGGCTGTGGATCTTGTCAAAAGCTTTTTCTGCATCTATCGAGAGTATCATGTGGTCTTGAACTTTGGACTGGTTTATATGGTGAATTACAGTTATTGATTTGCGTATGTTGAACCAACCTTGTGTGCCTGGGATAAAGCCTACTTGATCGCCGTGGATGATCTTTTTGATAAGTTTTTGAATCCAATTTGCTAAGACTTTGTTGACAGTCTTTGCACCTGTGTTCATCAGAGAGATTGGCCTACAGTTTTCTTTTTTAAGTGTATCTTAGGTTTTGGGATTAAGATGATATTAGCTTCATAGAAGGAATTTGATAGTGTTCCTTCCTTTCCTATTTGATGGAACAGTTTAAGGAGTATTGGTGTTATTAGCTCCATAAATGTCTGGTACAACTCTGTGCTGAATCCATCTGGCCCAGGACATTTTTTGGTGGGAAGATTTGAGATTACTTCCTTGATTTCCTCATATGTTATAGGATTATTTAAATAATTAACAATTTCCTGATTCAATTTAGTTAAGTTGTGTTTACTTAGGAATCCATCCATCTCTTTTGTGTCAAATTTCACCGAGTATAAGTTTTTGAAATATAATTTGTAATTCTCTGGATTTCTTGGGTATCAGTAGTGATACCTCCATTTTCATTTCTAATTTTGTTAATTTGGGCTTTCTCCCTCTTGCTTTTGGTTAATTTAGCTAGGGGTATATCAATCTTCTTGATTTTTTTCAAAAAACGAGCTTTTTGACTGGTTAATTTTTTCTATCGTTTTCTTAATCTCGATTTCAGATATTTCTCCCCTTATTTTGCTAATCTTCTCCCTTCTACTGTTTTTGGGATCAGATTGCTCTAGTGTAGTGTCTCTAAAACTTTAAGCTTCATTGTTAAGTTATTTATTTCTGATGTTTCCATTTTTTTTTTTGATGTAGGCATTAAGAGCAAAGAACTTACCTTTTAGGATAGCTTTCATTGTGTCCCAGAGATTTTGGTAAGTTGTATTTTCATTATCGTTCACTTTCAGTAAATCTTGAATTTCCTTTTTAATTTCTCCTTGAATCCAGTTCTCATTCAGCATCATCGTGTTAAGTTTCCAGGAGTTAGTGTATTTTCTGTTGCTTGTTGTATTGTGGATGTCAAGCTTTAAGCCGTGGTGGTCTGATAAGGTGCAGGCTAGAATTTCAACTTTCCTATATATGTGGAGATTCGTTTTGTGGCCCAATATGTGATCTATTTTTGAGAATGTTCCATATGCTGCTGAAAAAAATGTGTAATCTTTGGTGTGTGGATGAAAAGTTTGATAGAGATCTGTAAGGTCCATTTCAGTAAGGATTTGATTAAGCTCCTGTTAAGTTTTTTACCTGTAGATCTATCCCATGTTAAGAGGGTAGTATGGAAATCCCCCAGAATTATCGTTTTGGGATTGATCTCTCTTTTTAGATGCTGTAGGGTTTTCTTAATGAATGTGGAGGGGCCCGTATTGGGTGCATATATGTTCAGTATTGTGAAGTCTTCTTGATGAATTGTACCTGTGACTAAAATGTAGTATCCATCTGTGTCTCTTATGATTTTTTTGGTTTGAAGTTCACATTGTCCAATAGCATAATGGCTACCCCTGCCTGTTTTCTAGTTCCATTAGCTTGTAGAATTTTTGACTAGCCTTTTATTTTTAGGATGTGCCTATCTTTTGTGGTGAGATGGGTTTCCTACAGGAAGCAGACTGATGGGTTGTGAATTTTAATCCAAGTTTGTAATCCGTGTCTCTTGATCGGTGAGTTAATTCCATTAACATTTAATGTTATAATGGAGAAACTATTTTTATTCCAGACATTTATTATGTTTAGTCGCTTTTGTAAGTGTATTGTTTCGCTTTTAATGGTATTATACTTCCTTTCTGTTCTCCTGGATATGCCTGTTTTTTTCTTCAAGCTTGAGTATCATTTTAGCATTTTTTGAAGGCCTGGTTTGGTGGACATGTTTCCCTTCAAGTTGTCTTTCTGCAAGAAAATTTTTTCTTTCTCCCTCGATCATGACAGATAGTTTTGTGGGGTATTATCAGCCTGGGTTGACATTTTTTGCTCATTCAATACTTGAAGTATGTCTCTCCAAGCTCTTCTTGCTTTTACTGTTTCAATTGATAAGTCACTTGTTATTTTAATAGGTTTACCTTTAAAAGTGACTTGTTTTTTTTCCCTTGAATCTCTCAACACCATTTCTTTGTCTTGAATGTGCAGCGTTTTAACTATTATTTGCCGTGGTGAGTTTCTATTTTGGTCATATCTGTTTGGGGTGCAGAATGTCTCTTGTATATGGATGGGCTTCTCTTTTTTTAGATGAGGAAAGTTTTCCTTGATGATCTTTTGAAAAATTTCCTCAGGGGTGGTACTTTGAGATTCTTGCTCTGGTATTCCATGAATACGCATGTTAGGCTTCTTTAGAGTGTCCCATAACGCTTGAATATTTCTCTGGAGTATCTTTTTGGCTTTAACAACCTCTTTCATTGAGCTGGTTAATACTCCCACTTTATCTTCAAGGTCTGAAATTCTGTTTTCTGCTTCATTAGTTCTGCTGATAAGACTCTCTGTTGAGTTCTGGGTTGAAGATAACTTGTCTTTTCGTTCAGTTTTAAACTCTGCTTGAGATTGTTTGAACAGTTCTATGCCTGTTTTTGTTTCTTGAACTGTTTTTCTCAACTCCTCCAAGTGTCTGTTGTGTTCTTGTTCAAAGTGATTGATGCGGTTATTAATTCCTCCCAGATTTCCTCTTTCGTAGTATTGAACATGGTAATGACCATGTTTTGAAAGTCATTATCCTGAGTCAGGCTTTCTTGGCTATTTTACGTGGGTTTGTTCTGGTTGGAGTCTATCATTATGGGATTAATTCCTTCAGTGGGAGATTTGTTTATCTGGGTGTTGTTTCTCATGGATTTGCACTTTGACTTTGGCATTGTCGTTTTAACTCTTAAGACCTTTCAATTTCTGTGCATTTTTCACTGAACTGAATTATTTGGCCTGGAGCAGCTCCTGCTCCAGCTGGCTGGTGGGAGGAGCTAGTCCCAAGGGAGCTGGGGTTTGGGGTTGGGCGGGGGGCGAAGCTTACCTAGGTTACCGTGAGTCTGGCTGGACTGCAGGCTTCCCGAGCTGGTGGGGAAAGGGAGGAGGTGGCAGCGAAGGGGCACTATTTAACCTGGGGAGCTGGGGTGTGGCCCAGGGGGGTCCTCCCCTGCCAGTGCAGCGCTGGCTCTGGCTGGCTGGTGGGAGGAGCTGTGTCCAGTGGGCTGCCTGGGGTTTGGGGTTGGGCGGGGGCAGAGTTTACCTAGGTCACAGTGAGTCCTGGCTGGACTGCACGGGTCCCTGGCGTGTGGGGAAAGGAACATTTGGTTTTTTTAATACTGCTTTTTCCATGATTGAGATAAGTGAACTTACCTATTCAATAGAATATTGAGAACTTGTGGAACATCAGGCTGTGTTCTAAGTGATGAACAAGATGCTTTGGCTTCCTTCACTTACATGGGGCTTCACTTTGGGGACAGAAGAAGGACAGCATATTGCAAACAGTAAGCATAACATTTCAGATACTCCAGCAGTTATCTGCATTGTTGCTGTAAAGTCACAACCAAAAGGCCTAAGGGAACAAGGGCTTTTATTCTAGATTATGGTTTTCCAGTTACAGTTTTTACTCCAGCTCAGAAAGAAAGTCCACAGCAACACTAGTTGCCTAAGGAACTGGCCACAGTGGTATAGTCACAGGACTGCTGAAAGAGGGATTATCTTTACTTGCTAAACTAGCGTGTCTGTCCAAGTATACCAAAGGATGCTGACTTCCTCAATCAGTTCTCCCAATCTTACTCACCTGCCTACGGCCCTGTTCCTCCCACCAAAGGCTGGGTCTTTCCATCATTAGACAATCGCCGGAAGTCTTACTAGGGATAAACTCAACTACTAACTTCTCACAATTGTGCCCACAGCTCACAACCTTCAGTTGCCAAGTATTTAACTATGACACTCCACCCCTTGTCAAGTTTTAAACTATAACCTTTTTATCTTATAAAGTCCATTGCATTTTATTCTCAAAAATTCAAGACAAAAATTTCTCAAAGTCCAATTTCAAAATATTAGAAATTAAAAGTTCAGTTCTAATGTTTTTTCTTAGTAGTGTCCAACAGCCACAGTGGTTCTACTGTCTGCATTTTCCTTATCCAAAATTTCAAGGCTGCCGACATACTATTGCTCTTTCAATCAAACAAGTCCATCATCTTTAAATACGACTTTGCCAAAGTCCTGTTCCCTTCATCACAAGCTGGATTCAAGTAATCCACAATTTCCAGCATTTTTATTTCACAAATGGTCCATTAAGCTCTGCTCCACGACTTTTGTTGAACACAGTCTCAAATTTTTCTAAATTTATTCCATAAAACCATTCAAAATGCACCAAAAACCATATAAACAGATTTATCAGCAACACCCCACTTCTCTGGTCCCACATTCTGTCACTGTTAGTCTGCATAGTTGCTGATAAATTTATAGCCAAATGACTTAACAAGGGATTTTATTCTGGCTTATGATTGTCTGGTTGCAAAGCTCGGCAGAAGAGAGTACATCAACACTAATGGTGAAGGGAACTGGCCATATACACCATATCCACAGGATTGCTGAGAAGGACAATCCTCACTTGCCAGATCAGCATATCTGGCCAAGCATACCAAGGATTCCAGCTCCCTCAATCAGTTCTAGCCATCTTGTTCACCTGCCCAGGTCCCAGTCCCACCCACCATGAGCTGAGTCTGCCCCATCAATTAGACAATTTCCTATAGACCGGCTCAGGGATTAACTCAACTGCTAACTTTTTACGATTGTGCCCAGAACTCGTCAGTTGCATGTTGACACCAATATCTAACTATCATATTCTAAGAATGTTATAACAAAATCTGAGCATGTTGTATGATAGATCTATCCTGGCTTATAGGAACTTAACTGGCACAGTCAGAAAAGGGCATATTGAAAAGGTAGTTATGAAATAAAGGACAAGAAGCAGCACATAAGCTAAGAATAACAGGAAGAACATTTTATACATCAAGACTAGGAAGTATAACTCTCTTCCAAGCCTGTTGATATCTTCTATCAGTCTAGTGCTCATTAATTAATCCTTGTGACAGGACAACTGCCAGGAGAATTTGTCCATAGAGTTATTTGGATTGAGGGGGCACATTATCAATCTACTTTCTCTATAATCTTGACTTTTAAATGTCAGCGCTCCTTTTACTCAGTCTTTAAGTTTATTTTTTAGTTCCTTCCTTCCATCCAAAGTCATGACTTCGTTAATATAAAACAAATAAAAAGCAAGCAGTCAAGAGAAGTAATAATATTCACATCAACAAAAACAAAAACATAGCTCTCATCTCAAAGAGAATGAAAGAGTTTATTTTGGAGTGAAGTATCAGTGACCATGGTCCAGGAACAAATAGCTCAAATTTATGTTCCAATGTAGTAACAAGCTCATGAAAATTTTCTAGGAATAGATCAAAGAAAGTAATAAATCTAAGCACTTTTCAAATGCATTTGTGGAAATACCAGATAGGTAGATTGCAGCAGGTCATGCTGGTGCATGCAGGTTAGTTGGTGGTGGTTAGAAATATGTTTGTAAATTCCAAAAGGATTTATAGTCACAAAACATACAGAGTGGCAGGCAAGTGACTAGTTAGAAGGCTAAATATGGCCCAAGACTATTTGGCTCTGGACATGCAACATTCCCAATTTTCAACATCATTAAGTTCTAATCAGTTGGACCTCCTTGTATAATGTTTAATGTAGTTGCAATTATTATTTTTTTCTAGGAACTTGAGTTCACAACTTTAAGATACCATCTCTGTACTCATGGCTTGCAAGTTTATCCATCAAGTTTGTAAATGTCCCCTAAATGTAAGACTTAACATATCCATCTAACTAACCTCTCTGATTGAATATCTAATGGTGTCTCTCATACTTAAACATGTCCTGAATGGAACTCCTTAAATTCTAATCTTCCTGCGACCATTTTCATGTCCATGAAAAACAATTTCAATTGCTTAAGTCAGTGCCTTAATCTCCTTCATTTCTTTCACATCAAATCTTTCAGATATTCTTTGACATAGCTCTCCTGAATCTCTCACTTTTTACTATCTCTATGGCCCTGCCTGGGTTTAGCCACTATCACTTCTCTGAAGGATAGTTTTAGTCACTTCCTTACTATTTTCCATCCTGACAAGGCTTTTTATGATCTGCTTAGAATGCTGCAGCCAACTTCATACATTGCCTGGAAGGCTAAATGAAGACATATCTCACATTTGCAGATCAAGATTGACTACCAGGAATTCTGACACTTAGAGCAGAACAGATTAGAGAGTGATCGAGGAAGATTCATGACCTCAATATCAGGCCTTCACACTTAAGTGCACATGTGATAACAAATCTGCATACTTATTTGCCCAACACACGCAAAAACGCACACCATACACACATTCACATGAGAAATTTTTTTTCATGATGTCAGAGATTTGGTTCCAAATGTGGCATTGCTTTGGGTCCGAAGCAAGGCAGACTGCCATGGCAGAAGGGTGTGACAGAACAATGTAGCTCTACTTATGGGGGCCAAGAAGCAGAGAGGAGCTGATAGGGATCCAAGGCAAGATACAGACTCAAAGCGCTTGTATTTCATCCAGGTAAGCTATATTTCCTGAAGTTTCCAGAACTTAACAAAATAATGCCAACAGACTTGGACCATCCCTTCAATATTCGAGCCTGTGAAGATATACCATATTCAATCATAATTGTGAGGGATAGGGAAAGTACCAGGATAATGTAACACAAGTAACCATGAAAGGTGGTGCTGAGTGGTGCTGTAGTCTGAATGTGTGCCTGCAAAGCCCAATGTGATGGGACTTGAAGGAGAGATTAGTGTCCTTACTCAAGGAGGACCACAGTTCTCGCTCCTTCACAGAACAGCAGAAAAAATATATAAATAAGTAAATAAATAAAAATAAAACTAAGAAAAGATTCTTTGCTTTTTTTGAATTCCTTTTTGAGATGGATAGATGGTTATGTGGCATCTCCCCAACAACAAGTGTCCAAACAATGTGGAAGTACTTGATGTACTTTAATATCTTTACAGTATTCAGGGTCTTGACACATGAAGCTTTCCTTCATCTGAAACATGGTTTTAAATGACATTATATAAATTGTTAGTCAAATTTTTGCATTTCTGGGCAGATTTGTTTCTGGGGGGCATCTTAAAATTTTCTTTAAAGTTCAAATGTGATATTTTTTAATACTACTCTCAAATTTGTAATGCTGCTTATAGGTAAAGAAGCTACATTAAACTTCAACTTCCTCATTATAACTATTGGTCTTACTATTTGTCAGGTAATTTTCTTGATGCAAATGTGAAAATTATCCTTTTCAATCTTTATGACATTTAATTTTTCATATGCATTCTCCCATTTCATTGACTAGCAACCATAATAATACTAATGGGTAACCCTGTATTCCCCTTGGATATGAGCAATATTCCATCAGCATAATTCTCTGAAAGATAATTCAGTTTTTATTTTTAGGGTTTGATGACTTCATTCATGAATACCATGTTTTTATATCATTTTAGCCCCATTTTGCTACACATCTTATACAATCCCATCCCCCTCCTTCTTCTATTGAAATCCTTCTTCTTCCTTTCAGTCTCCCTCCACTTTCATGAATTTTTCTCTATATGTGGCCCACTGAACTTCATCAGGGTTCCCTGCACTGGCACATACCCCAGCATTTGCTGGAACATGTGTAATAAATCAGTGGTTGCACCACTAAAGAAAGTAGTTCCCTTTCACATAACCATCATGACTCCTCAATAGTCCCTTAGGAAGAGTGGTGGAGGTATTCTCCTTCCATGAGGAAATGTCAATAGGCCAAATCTTGTGCAGGCCTTGTAAGCAAACACAACTGCATGAGTTCCTGGGTAGAGCCCTGTCTTGTCTAGAAGACACTATTAGGAAGTAATTCTCTCCTCTCACTTTTGCTCTTATATTCTTACCACCTTCTATTCCATGATGTTTTAAATGTCTTGGGTGGGGGGTTAAATGTCCTGTTTAGGGCTGAGCATTCTGCAATCATTTATTCTTTGCACTTTGGCCAGATGTGATTCTCTGTATTGAACACCTTCCAGTGCAAAAAGGAAACTTCTCAGTGAAAGGCTGGGAGCTGCACTGATCTACGGCATAAGCATAAATGTTTAGAAGGCAGTTTGATATCATATCCATATAGTAAAATAATAGAGTTTGCTTTGCCCATGACCTGTGATCTCCCACCTACATGTTCTTAGTCTGGTTTATAGTACCAAGCAAACATTCTGTTTTGAAGAGAGAGTGACCCTAAATCTGATTAGAAAGCAGTTGGCGGTTACACAACCATAATATTCATGCCAGGGTGGGTGTTGCTGTTGTGTTCATAATTCACTATTGGTTAAGACTGTTGATAGCATTTCTGACCCATTAGCCTGCACAATGAAAACTAACTTTCAAAAAGGAAGCTTCCAGATCACTTCTAGCTTGCTTTCTCCATGTCCTATGATCAGCATATGTAATGTTTTCAACAATAGGGTCTTACCATCACATTTTGGTGGACAGTCAAGAGCAATGGCAAAAGACTTTATTATTTTGGGAGCCTTACCTTTCTGACCAGGAGCTCATTAGGAGATACTGCATACCTCATTCTGGAAGTTTTGGTTGGTTGGCTTCATGGTTTCTGGTGGGAGCATCTCAGGACAGTTTTTGCTGTCCTTTTTCTTCCTCATTCCATGTATCATTGTGCAGAGTATCTCCATTCACATCTTTTAAGTTGTAGTTTGGATAAATTTGTATTACAGTGGGTTTCATTCTGACTATATCACATACCCTAGTGTTATTCTTCCCTCCCCTATTGCTTTTGTACCCATCCCCTAATCAACTGCCCCTTATACCTTTTTGAATGAAAAGTCTTTTTATTTCCAATTTACTGATAATTTTTATCAGTAACTTGCTGATTTTTTTCTTCAGGACTTATTAAAACATTCATATTTTTTGCAGTATACTAGAGTATGAATATGGTAATTACAGAAATAGAATTTTAATTATTTAACTATTTTGTATTATTTATATATACTTACTAGTCATAATGTATTGATCTCTTAGAAAATTACGGTATTCAGTCTAAAAATATTACATTTAAATTCCTTGATGAAGTTGATCTGTAGGTGTTTGTGGTCCTGGACAGAGATGATGCGATAGCAATGCTATTTTTGCCTAAGTTTGGTGTTAGTGTTATAATATATTTGTTATTTTCCTATTAAATAAGGTTTTCAATTTCTATTCTTGCCCCTGATTTTAGAACAGGCTACATAATAAGACACATGTTCTCTCAAAAGGTCTAATACAACATGCTCAAAGGATATTTGAATTTGTTGTTATATTAGGAAACTGTTTTGCCTGCATTTCTTCTTTTATTATTATTATTATTCATGTACTTGTGTTTTTCCTTTGATTTTGAGCTAGTTTTTTTTGCAATACATAATAAATATTGGTGCATATATTTTACTAATTTACATAGCATTTAAAAATTTTATTCTCTGACATTTTATTATATGGTCTTATACTTAAAGTTCATCATTCAGTATTTAAAACATTTTAACATAAATTGCATGCAAATGCTTAGTCTATTCAGAGAGTAATTTGCCTATTATAACTGGTGAAATGTCATTGGACTAACTGAAGCAAAATACATATATAAGCACTGTCTATTTAATTTAGTTGGTATTTTTAGGAGCTCCAGTTGTACAATTGGTTAGTGCATAGTGAATTATAAAGGGTATATTCATTTTATGTGGTAAATTCAGACATAAACATTAAATTTTGAAGATCCTTAGGAAGAAGTCATATCTCATTCATCTCTGTTAATTTCGCACATAGCTCTAGTAAAATGATCATACATGATATAGCTTATTGGTATATTACATGAAGTTTATTTCTTAAGATTTTATGATTTTTTTCTTTGAAGAAAGAAAGCAAGGAAGCTTGCTTTTATTTGTATTGTAAGAATTTGTGGCTTAATTCTAACTACATACCACAAACATATTGTATAAGCCACAAAACACTTATACCATTAAAAACTTTACACTACACAAACTAGATCAATATGGTACAAGCACCTGTGTAGTGTTTTCAAGCATAGAAGAACAGCCAGAGCACTGGAAGCGTGGCAATGAGACTTCAGCTGAGAAAAAAAATTAGCAAATATTCTAGTATTCCATCAATGGATGGACCTGTCACTTGAAGTACAACTTGCAAAATACTTAGAAAAATTGCTGAAAACACCTGATCATTGCTAACTTATCTATGACACAGAGTAATTTTAAGTCTATTTACAATGATTTTATTGATTTCAGCTTTTAATGTGAAGTGGCATATTTTTCAACAAGCAATTTTTCCAAATAGCAAGCAGATGGCATTATATCACTGTTCTGAACATAACAGTGCTATTCTAGAAACATTTTGGCAATTATTTTTTCTTTTTGACTATCTAAAAAATAAACACATTCATTCTAACTAAATAGATCTTAATATTTTTGTATTTTAAAGAGGTAATTAATATAGACTATGAGTTCCTAAAATAACTATAAAATACATAAAAAGGAATATTTAATAAAAATAATACAATATTGAAAACAATTTTCTGAACTCTTTTGCATTTGACAATATGGAAAAAACATTAAGCTTTTTCAAAGGTTTTATGAGGAGATAAGATTTAAATATGATATCCTTTAGTAAGTGTAAAGTCAAAATAAAGAAGACTTCACAGATATTCATAATTGCTCCTCACTTTTCCATGCTATTTCTAAAATTTTCAACCTGTCAGTAGCATATTACTCAATTGCCAAAGTGTATTTAATCATATTAATGCATTGATATTTTTAGAAAAAAATGATGTGATCCTGAGAAGGCTTTTGTGCAGCTCTCAGTTGTAGCTCACTCCTTCCTTCCTTCCTTCCTTCCTTCCTTCCTTCCTTCCTTCCTTCCTTCCTTCCTTCCTTCCTTCCTTCCTTCCTTCCTTCCTTCCTTCCTTCCTTCCTTCCTTCCTTCCTTCCTTCCTTCTCTTTTCTTTCTTTTTCTCTCTCTGTGTGTGTGTGTGTGTGTGTGTGTATGTGTGTGTGTGTATCAGAGGGCACTGTGTGCCTGTGGAGTCCCAGGGGTGACTTCCGGAATCACCCTGTATTGCTTTACTTCCTCTTTGCTTTGTTCTGGAGTTTCCCAGGCTCTGCCTTCCAGGACCAGAAGTACAGGCCGCTGCCATTTCTGCTGGGTGTTTTTAGTTGGAATTTGGAATCTGAACTCAGGACCTTCTGCTTGCATAGCAGAGGCTTAATCCTTGAGCTATCTATCCAGCACTTTTCTCATCTTTGTTTTGTTACATTTTTTAATATGTGTGTGTGAATGTGTGTGTGCATGTGAGTGTGTATGTGTGCACAGGCATGTGTCATGATGAGTATATGAAGGTTTGATGATAACTCTCAGGAGTCAGTTACCCTCTTCCAGTCTGTAAACTCTGGGAATAAAACTCAGGTCCCCTGGTTTCTACACGAGTCTCTTTATTTACTAAGTCATCTTGTCAAACTCAATCTAATAAATTAATTGTAATAATAATTAAAAATGAAGTTGATCTCAGATATTTATATTCACTAAAACCTTATGCAAGGAAAATATAAAAATATTTTGTGTAAATCAAACTTCCATGCCAATGTATTGCTGAGAAAGAAATGTGCTTAAGCACACAAGTCTTCAGAGAATACTAAACCCTTCCTAAAAACACTATTTGAGATTGTTCACAAATTAAGAGATAGAAAAACACTAATGGTTATAGGAAAGAAATGCAAGTGTTATATTGCTGACAAGATAACAACATGCACTATAATATTACTAACATGTGATCTACTATTAAGAAGAATTGAAAGGAGAAGGTTCTATGTGCCCAATATCTTGATATCTTTGTCTTTTTATCACCTGTGGCCAAAGGCACAATTTAAAATTAAAATAAATCAAGTAACAGAGTAGTATGTGGATGTAACAGCATATACCCAAAAATGTAATGAGAAGAAAATATGAACAACCAATCTGCCGTGGAAGGGGCCTGCAGGATGGAAAGGGGAGGAGAAAGGCTATCATTGGTCAGAATAGAGAGTCATCTACAGCAGTTCAAAGTGAGATTCCTGATAAGATATGATTATTAAGAAATAGAATATTTTATTATTTATATAACATATAGTCATAAAAATTAGAAGAAAAATAAAGGCTTTCCAATTATCACAAGAAGTACATAAACTAAATTGACCAACACTCTCAGATTAATAAACAGATTTACAAAACAGAAAATATGTAACAAAAAAATAAATCTTAGTATAACTATCATTCTAACAAAGGTAAGTGACAAAGCCCATGCATTACAAAGTATATGCTAGTAGAACTGCCAAAGAAAATTCAGTTCTGTATGGTATAGAACTAGAACTCTATTATCAAAATTTACCATATTAGTAATACTGACTGATAAGAATAATAGAAATCTCCATTCTAGTTTTCTGATTCCTGTGGGTCTACAGTTAATCAAAGCAAAATTCCCACAAAAGTGACCATTTGCATTTGATAGGGTGTTATATCTGTAATTGTAGTGCTCTGGAGGTTGAGACAGGACTCTGTGA
Organism: Typhlomys cinereus; assembly: GCA_023101885.1. Lineage (NCBI taxonomy): Eukaryota > Metazoa > Chordata > Mammalia > Rodentia > Platacanthomyidae > Typhlomys > Typhlomys cinereus. The sequence goes on from JALPQD010000091.1 coordinate 5,208,141, forward strand.
GTCTGTAGCTAGCTGAGACTGTTTAATATAAAATATAAAATACAAGCAAGCTCACAGAGCCACAGAGCAAGCTCATTCCTTGAGTATGAACTTCTATAGTCAACCCATTGAAAAGGGATTCCATTAAATGGGAGAAAATCATTGCCATTTATACATCTGACAGAAGTTAGTTCCCAGGATATAAGAAGAACTCAAAAAAATTATTATTAACAAAAGAAACAAGTCAACCAAGTGGTCGGGCTATGGAACTGAGCAGAGAGTTCAAAGCAAGCAAGCAAGCAAGAAAGAACCAAAGAAAGAAACAAACACAAGTGATTAGTGAATACTTTAAAAAGTATTCAGTGTCCTCAGGCATCAGGGAGATGATGATTAAAAGTATTTTGAGGTATCACCTCCCTCCACCTCCAGTCAGAATGGCCATTATCAAGAAAACAAATGTCAACAATGCTGTTTAGAATGTGGAGAAAGTGTACACTGGTACAACCATTTTGGAAAGCAATCTTGAGTCTTCACAAAAAGAGGTATCATACGTATGACCCATCTCTATCACTATTGGGTATATTACCAAATAACTCTACCTCACACTGCAGAGACACTTGCGCACCTAGGAGCATTGTGCCCTACTCACAGTAGCAAGGAAATGGAATCTGCCCAGATGTTCATCACTAATGAATGGGAATTGCAACTGTGGTACATACACATAATTATTCAACTACAAAGAAAAATAAAATCATGAAATTTGGAAGTAAATGGATGTAACTGGAAAGAATTATATTGAATGTGTTTACACAGAGTAAGGAAGGCAATCACATATTCTCATTCATATGTGGATCATGATTTCAATTTAGAGGTATGAGTTTGTGGATCATAATTTCAATTTAGAGGCATGGGTTTGGGGTGTTGGGAAAAAGGCCAGAAGGGAGCAGATAGTAGAGCACATGCAAAATGAAAGTGTACGGTGGAATGATGGGGAGGTAGGTTGAAAAGAGAAAGGCTAGGGGGATTAGAAAGAGGAGGGAGTAGGGGAGATGTCAAGTACAACCAAGAATGTATGAAGTCACATGGAAATCCACTACTCTATCAAGTTAATTTTAAAAGATTTTTATAAAATAGTGTTAACTGAAATATCCTACAGAATTTATGATGCTGATCCCAGAAAGCCATGAATCCTATGATCTTTACTTGTTTGTCTAACAATCTGACCCTTAGCTAGAAGTTAGATAGTGTCCTGATAAATAAGGGATTTGTTTAAGTCCATAGATTAAATTCCTGGAAGGATTCATCACTCTCTTATCTAGGTTTTCTACACAGACTCAAAAATGTCCTCAAAGTCATACTTTCACTATAGGGCATTCTGAGAGGTCCCTCACAAGTATCATCTCCGAGACATTTTGCTATTGATCTTAAGTCTAATTCTTTCTAATTCCTCAATTATATAGTCCAGTAAACAGCATTAACTCAGTAACAATGAACACCTGGCCTGTCCTTCTATGGACAGCAATACATGACATCTGTGAGGATTCTTCTGCTGGCCTCTTCCTTGGTCTAACTCTCAGACAAGAGTGATTTTTAGCATCCGAGGAGGTCAAGATAGAAAACATCTCTTAAGTTTTTGACCTGAGCTAGGGTTTAGGAAAATCCCTGTAGGACTGTAGATAACAGTGGAGGATGAAGAGGCCATGCAGTAGGAATAGGTACACTGAGATGGTTCACATCCTTCCAACCATCTTGTACTTTCAGAGATAGGTGTGCAGTTCAGTGATAGAACAGGCATAGAAAGGCCCCAGCATTGACCCTCAGCATTGCAGGGAAACAAGTAAGCAAATAAAAACCCATACTTTTGGGACACCTTTGAATTAGCCTTGTATACACTAACTCCTCTTGATACATCTTGTGGGACGTTGCCTGGCATGCTTAGCATAATGCTGGTGTGAATCTAGACCAATGATGTAGTCACATGGGCCCATGATTAGGAGATCAATCTATTACAGGGCTACCAATATGATTTTACCAAACTACCAAAATGGAGCCTGATTTCTTATATCTAATCTTCCTGTGTTGGAGGAGGCCAGCACATATCACTGTTTTTCTATATCTGGTGCCACTTGAAACTGGTCTGCCAAAACTTCCACCTCATTTTCCAAAAGGAGTCCTTTAGGCAAATACATTTTCATTTTGAATCATGGAATATAATGCCTTATCCTCTAATTACTTTTTAACTTAGACCATGTCAGAGAGCTACTGAAAGAGTTCGATTGTTTTGGTGGCTTGTCTCCTGAAAACATTAAAAAATTCCAAATATTGTTGCAGAAATCAGATTAAACATAAATATTTAATTTCAGTAAGAATCTGATAATCCGTTCTGATTTCCTTAAAAGCAAACCAATGAAACCAAAGACACTATTTAGTGGAAATACCACCATTATTGCCACCAGTTCCTCCATCCGGAAAATAGTGACAACTTTACCACCGAAGCCACAGAGAAATTCTCCCTTACCAAGCCTGGCTGTCACCTTGCGTTGCTCACTGTTGCCTTCCAGTCTAGAGACTTCTGCTTGGTGGAGAAATGGTCAGTCTCACCTGAAGGCATTGTAAGCATGGTGGGAGTAAGTGTCAAACTGCAGGAAGTACTACATGGAGAAATTAGCAGAAGGCAGATGACCGATTACAGAGAACAGACACACTGTGTTCTCAGCACTAGTTACTGTAATACAGATATAATCCCTCCTTTAATCAACACACTATTTAATTTCATTACAACAATGTTAGCATACAGTTATGTTCAAATAATAAATATGATTCCAAACCCTAAATGAAAAAATTAAAATAGAAATAAAATTCGTGGGTAAAAATATATAGGAAGGAATTGTCCCCATTAAACGCTTAGGCATCTTGAGGATATATCACCTAATTGATGGATTAGAATATGCTAAGGATCTCAATATGAATAAACAGACTCATGACAAAAATAGTACTAAAATATGTTCAAGCTTTTGTGAAAATTAGATACAGATAAAAACAGGCTAGCAGATCGGTAGGGGAGATGTAGATTATTTTTAAGTCTTGTGAAGATAAACATGTAGCCCTCTGTAAAGAAGACTATTGGATTAGTATCCCTATTTTTACCCGAAATACATATCCTTCAAATATTTAAACTTGAACAAACCTGCAATCATTGAAAAACTTATGCAAGAAGTTAAGATGGAGTTTTCATTTAAAACACAGGCCCTAAAGGCTATAAAAGATCCTTGAACTCAGTGCTTAAAACTCAAATTTTCTAGAGCTGAGGACATGGCTCAGATATAGAACATTTGGCTAGCATGTCAGCAGCCTGCAGTTCAACATCCAGCATAGTAAAAAAAAATCAAATAGAAAAATATACCATGAGTGAAGTCAAAAATCAGTCAACAAACCAGTAAAGCTATTTTCAATCCACGTGAAAAAGGCAGGCTTTTCTCATGTAGAAAAGATATGACAAGTCAGTAAGAGAGGATGCCAGCAACACAGTAGAAGAGCTTGAAATACTGAAATAGGAGCTCTCAGGTCAGCAAACATGAGAGATTTCCCAATGCACTGAGGATATGCGTTATCATTCATGATCATGACCAACACTTCACTGAAGTAGCTTTTCCTCTTGTCATACCGGCAAAACCAGAACTTGATAGTACTTGGTGTAGGCAGAGTTGTGGAGAAATAGCCCTTTCATATACCAGGCTGCGGGGAGATAAATAAATGTGAAATCATTGGCAATGCAAACATTACCTCACTTGTAGGGGCTTATTTCACAGGTGCGCACATATACAGAATGGTTCAGGAGTAAAGTTATTGAAGAATTTGAATAGGATTTTCCAAATGCATAAGATTGGAGACATAGATACTCGTTAATCATCTATTTTAATAATTAGTGTCTCATCCATATAAGAAAATTTAACACAATTATAAAAAAGAAAACAAAGCTAACTAATTCATATCTGGATAGTAAACAATTTTCAAATAGATTATCATGTGAAACACCCTGTATATGTTGATTCTATGTTTCCTTGTAAGGAAAGGGTCGAGGAGGGAGGCAAGGAGACAAGAAGAGAGAATTCTTGAACAGGAAATAAGAAATTGATAAAACATTGTCCTTTGTGAAAGGAGAGAGAAATGGATGAGAGGGAGATATCATCCTACATCATTTGTATGTTTTGAATTTTGATCCACGATATTTTTCAACAAAGAACATTTGGAAACTTAAAAACAGTTTCTCATCTAGATGTGGCTATTTCATTTTGTTCAGATAAGAAAGCAACACCATGAAAGTTGGTAATGCTAGTTTAAGTATCTCTTAAAGTACTCTAATGTCTCTTACTTTAAGGTATTACTTTACTATCTCTTAAAGTAAGGTAATATTATGATGGTTTAGTCTTAAAAATAACTTCTTTAATCTTACAAGAGATAAGGGTACTAACGTTGTCAAATGTATAAGGGCAAAATTAAGACAAGAGTGCATAAGTGAAGACAGCAGTGTCCACACCATTTTGAAGGATGACAGGCTGACCACCAACAGTAGGATGGACCTCACCAATACCAAGAATGACTTATCAGGGCCCCTTTCTTCAGACCACACCTCATGTATAATAGTTTTAGTGCTTTTGATTGATGTGTTCCTTTGTCAGACTATTATAGCTTCTTTTTCTGTTGTATATTCTTTCACCTCCTTCACTCTTTGTCAGATACACTTAATGTTTTCTCTCTCTTTCAATGTTCAGAAAATAATAATATGCAGTTTTTGGATGTAACTAAGAGTTCATTCTTTTTTGTCGTTGGAATAAAAGCTTTTCAAGCAGTAAACAGATCTATATTACCCAGTTATGAGCATACACTTTGAATTTCTGAAAAACATTGAAAATCATATATTCCATGGAAGCAGGATATATTTATCATTTCAGCTCCCTCAATGTCTGTCTTACAATGGAAGATATATTTAGATATTCACTCACTTTTTCACTCATTCTGCAAACTCTTAGTGAACTCTTATTTTCTGCCAAGACCTCTTATCAATCCCAGGGTAGTTTCAAGTACCTCTTCATTTTGTAGTTGAGTATCTTGTAGCTCTAGATATAGTATATTTTTGTAAAGAAAAACACCATTGTTTTATAAGAAAATAGTAGTAATCAAATATCATCACAAAAGAATAATAACTCATGCAAGCCAGAGAATAAAGAATTTGGATTTTGAGTTTCTTTCAAAGTCAGTAATTTAATTTTAATAATTACATTTAAAATATTGAATGTTTTCAAAATTTCATTTCTACTCTACTCCTAGTTCTGAGAAGGATCCTGAGAACAAGGATTTTACTGCCATTGCTGTCTTATTGTACCTGAACCAAGAATGAATATGCCTGGGGCACAGTAAGAATATGATATTTTTCAGTAAATGATCGAAGGAATAGTTTGTTTATTCTATTTGTTGTTAGGTCTACGGATTTAAATATAACCATTGGATATATGCCAATGGGGCACAGTGTGGTAACTGCAGTAGGAACAAGCTTGAACCTGTAATTAATTTTCTCAAAAAGGACTTCAGGTCACGAAGAAGGAGGTATCAGCATGAATCTTGAGAATTAAATACAAGTTCAGACAAACAAAGGTGCAATGCATATTGGAAGTTTGAGGCGAACTATCAGGATAAAAAAGTTGATGGTTTGTTTGGAGACTTCTAAGTAAACCCATCTGGCTAGTAAGAAAGTTGTGGTCAGAATAGAGTTATTGGAAACAAGGCAGTAAGATATAGGAAGTATAGAGATAATATTTTATTTATCAGCTAAAAATGACTCTGTTGGCAATGACCAGATGGTGTCCAGCAGTTAGCAGCAACAGTACCTGTCAGGTCTTTCAGTTCATATGAGTTAGTCTTTTGTTGCTGAATTTATGTGATTCTCAAAAATACTCTTACCTTAAAATTGTCATGCTAAACTAATGATTGCAAAAGTCCAAAGTTGGTGATAAGTTAATTTTGAGTAAGGCAGCAATGTCTGTTTTTCAAAAGTGGGTGATCTTAAACTGTGTCCGTAGTGTGATCATATCCCACTTCAGTTTCTTGTTACAAATACAATGGAACTAGGGACTTATTGCTAAAGACTTAGTAATATGTAAACAGGTCCATCTCCTGTCTTCCAGAGCTTGTTGCCCATTGGACAACACCAGGATTCAATATGCTTACACTCCACCGCTTTGTTCTGAGATTAATGAGGTTGTCTATACTGTTTCGTCAGTAAATAGGATGCCATTTTCCAACTATTGCAATCAAGAAGCATAAGCAATCCAGTGAGAGTACAACCAGACAATTGTGACAATATTTGTCATAACTAAAGTGACTTACATCAAACAAAAACTCCCAAAGGAACCTGGAATTAATTTTAAAGTAAAATCCTAAAGCAATTTTAAGAATATATTTTAAATATTTAAGGGTATATTGAAAGCAAAAATTTAAATATAAACAAGAAACTTTTGTATTATTCCTGTAGTAGTGAAATGAATATTCTACAGTGAAGACGACCTAGTAAAACACAGGGTCAGAGGATGAAAATACAACATGAGATACATAAGTAAAAAAGACATGCTGGGTGCAATGTTTATTGTAGCTGAGAAGAATCAAAGCTAAATTTCTGACTCAGCCCCTTGATCCCATCAAACTCTTGAAAGCCACCTACGGGTGCATGACAACACATCACCTGTGTTTATTTCTGGGCGGTAGCCTTCACTATTTTATGTTATGGTTCAAAGTATCCAAATTGGATAGGTGTTCTTTTTAGAAAATATAACTACTATTTTAAAGATGTGTACTTAATTTAAGCTGGAATTACAATGAATTAACAACTATGGAAATTGGAGTGAGAGAGAATTGACAGCAAAGCTACTCCATGCTGAGCCAGCAGAGAAGAAAGGGATGTTTCTGTGGTTGCAGTGGTGGTGGGTTATTAACATGATTATCATTTTTTCTCTTGAAATATCCCTCTTTTTTCCCCACATGGAAACAGGACAAGAAAACAAGTGTCTATTTGTGGAAGCTATTCATGTGAAGATACAGAGAAACTGCAAGAACACTCAGGGAAAGTTTCCCCACACTTAAAATTTACCCTGACTGGGGGCGGAGTGAAGGGAGGTTTGTTGACTGGGAGCAAGAAAGATCCTGTGTCCCCCTCCCACCCACTGACAGACATATCACCCCAAGGTACAAAGTGCAAGAGGGGGCTGCTTGTGCTTTGTGAGCAGATGGGACTGTAGCAAAATGCTGCTATTATTGTGTTCTGAAGCAGGATGAATGGCAGGGACCTGAACACCCTGTGAAAGGCACGCAGAAGGGCACGTGTGGATAGCCATTATAGAGCTGATGATGGTTTCTACCGCCCTGCTGAATCCTGGTTGCCTTTAGGCCACTGAAGAGTGATGTGGTTCTTTGTAGAAAGAGCTCTGCTGCCCTTCCTCATTAGCCTGGTGGACTGAGGCTGTGCTCTTCTAATCATGACAACACAGGGACTCCACTTTGTGAACCATGAGCTATACCAGCAATCCCAACTTTTCCCCTTTTTTAAATCTTTGAAGAATTCTCATCTGAAGGAGCCTCCAATAATGTTTAGCAATGTGTCTACCTGAGGATTTCCTATATACACAGTATAACTGCTCTGTCTTGAGCTGTCTGTGTTGGCCAACATTGAATATGATTTTTGAAATGAAACTATTGTCTGATTGCATGAGAGAATCCTAAATAGATACCAAGGAAAAGAACAGGGAAGTCCTATCATTCCCCATGGCAGCAAGGATTCCCACCTCTTCCCTTCCTCTCCCTTGCTCCCTTCTCTTCTGAGCTCTCCATAGCTTGTCAATTCTTACTCAGTATTGAAACTTGTTCCAGTAAGAGGCAAGAAGCACCAAGTGTTCTTGAAGTCATGTGACATGGAAAGCAATGGAAGCATTTACTGTGTGCTTTCATGAACAAGCAGGAAAACATGAACACTGAGATGAGACGAAAGATGACAAGTAGAGCATGAGACCCAAGTGATCTTGCTAGTGTCATGTGCCTTGGACACAACCTCCAGAAAGGAAACTTGAGATCATAGACACCCATAGTCCAGGGCGGAAAAGACTACATCTTATACAACTAGGACTTTTAGTATAAATAGCTCCACCAATATGGAAATTTGAAACACCTACTATTGCCTGTCTGTGGGGAAGAATAAGAAGTGAACAAGAAAGAACACAAGGAAAGCTCCTCTGTTGTAGCAATGGAAGATTCCCCAGCCTCTTCTTTTAACTCAGTGGCCTGATCTTCAAGCTCATGTTCTAGAAGGGGAGACCAGTGTCTATTAGTATAGTCTGACTTCAGCCTGTAAGAGTCTGTAAGAGAATCTTTGAGGACCCCTCTAGAATTTTCACTCATATTTTTCTTCCAGAAAGTTCTGAAAAGGATCAAAACAAGAAACTAAATAAGTTTCCCTCAAAGCAAAAATTTTTATTTGCTGTATTATTTCCAAATTCAACTTTATGTAGCCACTGCAGCTTTCCACACAGACTTCTGAATTAAGATAAAACAGTGGTCTGATGCTGCGGATTTGGAAGAGATACCCTCAATTTGAAATGTAAGCTTCTTTCATGTTAATTCAACCCAATGATTGAATTCTCTTATAAGTTAAAATCCAAGCATAATTAATAGCCAAATGATGTATGTAAAGTATGAATTCAATTCACTTGATGCTGAAAGCTAAAAGTCAAAGAAATTGAAGCTTCAGGTTTATTTTGCCCATTTCTCAGTTATGTCACATCATGGAGATGGGATTTTGATGTCTGATCAAGTGATGCTTTTTCTGTACTACTAAACTTAGAGGAATACATCCGCTTTAAAATTACTGGTATAGTGCCAAATTGCTGAGTGTTTTCTATTTCTTACAACACTGACCTTCCCTGTGATATCTAGGAAAGTAACCTCCGCATTGCAAAAATTTATCCCAGGCAAAAGAAAATGATAGAAAGTTCTGTATCTAAAGTCAGATCTAAGCAGCATTAGAACAGGGAAAGAAGATATGTCTCACCAAACTTGGCCGAAATAAATCCATTAGGGCTAAGGATTTTGCCAGCTAAGCAAAACTGATTTTTATTTTGAAGGGAAATAATGAAATCCTTGAACCAGGCATTAGGCACCATAGATATTATCTTATGCTATAAATAAAAATACATGAGACATTTCATCCTTGGTTCACTTTCACTCAGTCCATAGTGTTTGGAGAGTGTTTTAGTTTCTTTGGATGGATAAAAGGAAACTTAAGCCTAAATTTCAACTCCCAAAAATTAGTCTAATTTATTGATCTGTGTGGTATAGTATATTCAAATCAGGAATGATGTTTGATGATTTCAATTTCCAATTCAAGGTTGAGTTTGCCTATCTATCTAATAATCTGAAATGACCCTAAGAGAGAAACTTAAACAAACCTTGTAGTTCCCTGTAGATACCTTTCCTTATGATATGTGAAGTTTAGAAATGGTTTAGTGATGACATTTATGGCCTTTAGGACTCTCTTTTTGGTAATGAGGAACTAGAAGAGCAAATGCATTTATAAAAAGAACATATTTAGGTAATAACTGCTTCCAGGAAAACAGAAGCTTTTTTGTATGCTTACTTCCTCAGTTGACCAGTGAAGAAGAAGTGTGAATAAGTAAAAAGATAGTATTTATCTCCCATTTATGTAGTCATGCATTCATAAGACACTTTTGAATGTAACATCATAGACCATGAAGAACATAATGGAGGCAAGGAAATCATTGTTGTGTTGTATGGAGTTGTCTCAGGACAATATAAGGCGATGTAGATTCTATAATATCAGAAAATAAGATTGTATCATTAATGTGACTCTGATTAATAAAATACTAAGTTCTAATGGTATTTATTAACAATGTTCTGGAAGTTCCTAACTTGCCTCCTCATCTCTAAAATGAGACTAATGATTCCTATCCTTGAGATTGTCATGGGGTAGTGAAAAATTGAAATTCTTAATATTGCATGGTAAATAGTTAACAAGCAGATTGTTAGCACTGTGAACCTGATCCCAAGAGGCAGAACTTGGGGCACATTGAGAGTTTCTCTAGATTGTGGTTGGCCTCTGGACATGGTCGTAAGGAATTGTCCCTTGTGGGCAAGACCATTCTCTAGGCAAGGAATCCAGAACTATATAAAAAGGAGGACATCTGGTCAGTAGTGTGCATGTATTCATTCTATGCTTTCTGCTCTTGCAATTGATGCAGCTATCTTAAATTCCTGAGTCTCTAATTTCTTGGCAATGATGGACTAAAGTATATTACCTGGAATTAAACTCTTTCCCCTGTAAGTTGATTGGCTAGGTAATTTTTTGAAACGGGATGTAATGGAGCTAAAACATCTCCTCTCTATAATCCATCCACTAATCAAACATTACTTGAGACTATGCAATGTTGTTTTGTAACTGGGCTAGCCTCAAATAGAACTGAGTCCTTAATTTCATATGCTCTCTTTTTCCAGTAATTTTAACAAATCAGGTTATAAACCATTCCGTTGTGCTGAGGATGGAATCCAGTGTTGTGTGCATGGTGAACAGTGTTTTACCATTGAATCACATTTCCAGTCCACAAGTGAGTTATTATGATAGAAAAGCTAAAGTTTGTTGGGCAAGTTAGAAGCAATAGCGTGTGTGTGTGTGTGTGTGTGTGTGTGTGTATGCATGCAAGTTGGAAACAAGGCTGGTATACAGAGGAGGGGATCTTAAGACAAAGAGATGCTGCTTAGCAGAGTGGTGGCACTCGCAGTGAGGACCATGAGTTCCTCTGTTTGGTCGGTGACAGTCTCCCCAGCAGAGGAAGAATCGAACTCTGACAGCTCCAGAGCCAGGCTGCTAAATGCAGTCATGGAGCAAGAAACATTCTTTGAATGAATTGTTAAGATCACCTCATGAAGAAATGCATTCTAGAGCTGTAATATCCAAAATAGACAGAGAAAAAGGCATTTACTGCATTTACTAAAGCCTAAAGATTTTTCAATGAGCAAAAGACATTTGGGGGAATCACTGAAGTAAAGGTCCTGCAGAGTTGTTGTTTGTCATTCTCTGAAAATATTTGACAGTTCTTAGGGTGCAAACTCCGAATCTTCTCAATTGAAGGCCTGTTAAATCACCAAGGGAACAATACTTTCATTGATATTAAGTTCTAGGTTGGAGTTCCGTCTGGTGGGGAGTCTCCCTTGAATGAAGAAAGTAAATGCCTTCAGGCCCAAGGCATAAGCACAGTGCCATGAAAAGGAGACAAAATAAACATTCAAGAGTTGGCATTTAGGCAAGTGCTAAGGCCAAAGTCAAGATCAAAGGTGTAAGACTTTTTCAGTATCAGGATTGGGATGCCTGAAGTTAATATTGCTGCTCACCTAGCTTAGCCTAGAATAAAAGTTCTCGTTTGGCGATTCAGATTGGTCGCTAGATTTCCTTAATGTGTTTGTCTATGTATGCATGCCTCTCGCTGTGTGTGTATCTTTGAATCATTTTGATGAAGTCATAGACTAAAATGTGGAATTTTGGCTTCAAAGTCTAAGATTTCTGACTCACATCAGATACTCCTAGTTGTCTTCTTTATTTATAAGATTCAGCCTCCCACAGTCCAAGGACTGTTTCTCTGCTTCTGGAAAGAAATTCTTAAAAATGGCACCATATAACACTGAGAATTACACAGACCTTGGGTCTAGTCCTTTGCTGAGTGGAAGTATAGATTGGTACATATAAATTACTCATAAGATTCATTTGTCACCTTAGCAATTGCCCTAAAATGTCTTGTCATATTCTGACATGAATATAAATAGAAGTCTTCATACTCTGAGATGCCAAGGGGGGTCAGCAGCTATTCCAGTATGGTAGATGCATTCTGAGTATAGATTTCAGAACTGAAACTTCAGTCCACATATTACATGTTATCATCATTGTCATCATCATCACAACCACCATCTCTGCTAGTGATACTCTTCACAGGTGATAATGGCTTTTGAATACAACATCTGGGGCTGGACAGATGGCTCAGAGATTAAACTGCTTCATAAGCAGAAAGATCTTGGTTCAGATCCCAGATCCCATGTAAAAATGCCAGGTGGAAATGGGGGCAGCCTGTATTTCTGGTACTCTCCACAGGCATGCACAATGTCCTTTTACACACACACACACACACACACACACACACACGTCCATATATAAAAAACACAGCAGCTAACTGAGTACATTAGATTTTAACTATCATTTTGTATATCTCCATTGGTTGTAATGTTTGATGGCCTCTTTCTAGGTTATTCTGTATGTAGAGTTTGAAACTCATGGAATAGCTCACATGGAATGTGCTATTTGAGACAAAGACCATAATTACAAAAATAAATAAAATTACACGCACATGCACACATGTCCTATAATACTCAGATAATAATTCTTTGTTTTAGTTGACTCATTGAGGCTTAATGAGTTCTCCTGGTCTTTCTGAGTATACCTAGCTTATGGCATTGGAGGAACTTGATTGCGGATTTCAAATTTTGGTGTCTTACGATGAATAGAGGGTGTCTTCCTAATTTACAGGGCAGTTTGAATTGGCAGCAGGGATATCTTGGACAGATTATAAAGATAAAAATGGGCAATATAGTTTTTGCTTGGTGGTCACACTGTTACAATGTTGACTATCTGGAAACATGAACTGACTGGCCATGTAATATTTGAAAGATAGCTCCAAGCAAAGGACAGTCACGAATGGACTGGTGTCCATCAGAATGTTCAAGGGCTAGTCGAAGATTTGTCCCTGAGTTCTATTGTATCTGATATATTATCCCATTTAATGTAAGTGCATTGGTCAAAATGTAAGTGCATTTAATGTAAGTGCATAGGAACAAAATGAATTTTCATAAACAAAAAATTAGGGGTTTCTCATAGTTCTAATCACAGGACAGTGATGTGTTTATGATTGCTTCTTCACCATAAATCCACTTAGCAAGAAAGCAACATCATCCAAGGAAGAGCACCGTGGTGGTATTTGGTGCAGCTCTGGAGGAACTTTGCACGGAAGAGGAACTTAAATAAACGAAGGATATAGAAAAAGAAGAGGGCAGGAGTGTGGAGGAACTCAAAACCACAACATTTCATTTTTATTTTACTTTTTTTTAGATCACAGCTCCACACATAGAGAAAGATTCAAGTCAGATAAGGCCAGTGCAGATCTGTCTTGAAGAAAAGAGGAAGCTTTTTCCTGTGGCTCTAAGTTGGGTGTTAAAGATTGGGGGTGGGAGAAAAGGGATGCATTTTAGCTTGGAAGCAATAAAGTACTGCGATCGCCAAAACTGTGGCAATGTGAGGAAATAGAAAAGATGATCATTGGGAAGGCTCTTTTCAGTATCAATGAGTATCTTCCTACACAGAGATACTGCACTGCACAGCTCTTTAAAATTTGATGGCAGAATCTTCACCCTTTTTACTTCTGCATGCCCTGGATTGGAAACCACTGTCACTGTCATGAGATTATGACGATGCTGAAGATCTGCAGCAGAGTTCAACCTGTGTTTTACTTTGCATGCTGATTTCACAAAAGAAGAAGGAAGCTCACAAATGCCTTATGCAAATGTGTTCCAAATCAGCTCTGTAGATGGATGTGGAGCTAATTGTTCTGGCATTTATTTCAGTGAAGATAAAACACTGGCAGAACCTATTTCAAATTGAGGAAGAGGCTGTTTCAGCATCATGCCCAAGCACGCAAGTAATTTGGAAAAGGACAGTGGCTTCCAAGTCTCCAGGGAGAAGAGAGCTTGCTACTGAACCACTTGGAAATAATGCAGCCTTGAAGGTAATCAGTGTCAAATCGCTTATGAAGCCATTTAACTTCCAATGTGACTCATTAAAAACTTTTATTAGTTAAGAATATTGAGTCCGCAGAAAAGAAGACAAATCACCAAGGAAGTTGATTAGCCACACCAGCTCAGACACAAAACAGAGTCCCCATCTTCCAGTCACTACCTCACAGTCCTCCCATTAGGTTCCAGTGATCCTCACTGGTCACACTTGCAGTGTCATAGATGAATGTACCTGAGTTTAAACTTCATAGAAAAGTCACTGCACAGCAAGTTCCTTGGTACTGGCTCTTCTTACTCAATATGAATTTCCAAAGTGTGTCTCCAAGAGTTTCATTTCCCCGTTTTTATTATTACAGAGCAATGTTTCACTTTTCATACCAATATACGATCTGCATTGAGGACATTTCTGAATTTGGATAAATGTACATACTTGGATGAACATTCTTGTAACCTTTTGGTGTATATACACATATGTGTTTTCTGTCAGGTTTGAATCTAACACTGGAGTTTCTAGAACATGGTCACATGTGAGTTTAGGTGCAGACAGAAAATTTATTGTTAGAGTGGAGAAAGTTCTCTGATAAGGCCAGTCATACTAACCAGCTTTTCTCTGAATCTCTAGTCTCTGCTTTCCAAGGGTGAAATTACAAGAAGGTTGCCACTGGCACCCAGCATTTTACATGGAACCTGGTCATCTTAACTCTTGCTTGCATGGAAAAACCTTTAACCACAGGGCCATTTCACCAGTCCCAGAATTTAATTTTAAAGGCTTTCAAATTGTTGATTTCTTCTCAAATAGTTTAGTGAAGTTCATATTCTTTATTATTTTCCAGGAATTTACAATCTTTCCATATTGATCAGTGTAGTGCTTACTTTCATATATGGTGAAAAGAAGAGCCAAGACTCATTTCACCATTAAAAAAATTTCCATTTAACAACTACGCAGAGCGTAAACGCTCCTACATTTTATCAAGTGTAACAGGATCATATGAATAAGTTAATAGAATCGTAATTTGCAGGCCAGTGGGATAGCTCAACTAGGGTAAAGTGGGTGCTCTCAAACCTGATGACCTGAATTCAATCCCCTGATTCCAAGTGGCAGAAGGAGAGAACTGACTTCTGGATGTTGTGTATGCTGTGACATGTTCTCTCTGTCTCTGTCTCTGTCTCTGTCTCTGTCTCTCTGTCTCTCTCTCTATCTGCCCTTCTCTCAAATAAAACTTACCAGGTTTAGTTCATTCCCAGGATGAGCTCTGTCTTTGCTGGCTATGGGCAGGTAAACCAAGTTAGATTTACAGACTTCATTCTTTGTATCTACTACCTGCACACTGCAATTCTGACCACCGGTTCAGTCAGATTTTTAGCAAGCTCTATTAAAAATTTCCCACTGTGAAAACTGATTTGTTGACTTTTCCATTAGTGATGCTATCAATTGGCTTAATATATCCAAAATCTACATTATGAAGCATATGATTCAGAATTGCAGTGTTTCGGAGAAATTAACCATGCTATCTTAACAAAATGACCTCTATATACTACAAGTAATATTTCAGTGCATAATGCATACTTTACCTAACACATGCACATAAACACTTATTTATGTTGGCTTGGAAATAATTTTCATTATAAAACTTTTAATCTATTGCTGCAGGACTTTTGATGTTATGACATTTTCAGTGTGTTTCTTTTGATGCATACAGAATGCATTCACTTCCTTCTTGTTGTTCAGCATGCTGGATAATCCACTTTTTGTTTTCTGCTTATCTCAAAAGTAGTATGTACCTTTTCCTCTCTTTCTTGGACTCTTTAGGAGTAATATCTTTTCTATATTGGTATTATTATTATGTTGGTCATAGAAATTATGATGAGTATTATTGATCGATTGAATATAAATTAGTACTTATGCTTGCTCTACTAAGACGCATGTGTTTTAGATTACTTATTTTAGTTTGCCTTTTCCCCATGCTTTAGCCTATTGGAATCACATATTCTGAATTGTCTGTTTTAGAGACCTTGTTAATCGTAATTACTATTATTATTTTATGTCTTCAATATTTTTCAGGTTTACCCACATATTTATTTTCCATAGCATTTGAGCTATACATTTAGTTCTGATTTCAGTTTTCTATTATCCTTGCTGAGGCCAAAGTGTTCCTTTTTCTTTTTTTGTATTTCCATTATTTCTTGTCAATCACATACAAATGTTTTTATTTGTATGAAAAAGTTATGATTAGTCTATTTCCTAGAAAGTGAATATTCTCAGCGAGAAAGTACATTAACTTGTGGCTATTCTCACTCTCAATTTGAAAGATACCATTCCATTCCCCTGGATTTCATAGATGTTTGCTAGGACCTCTCCCATAAGAATGTCTCCTGAGGAATGGCACTCAAGGTTGACCCCTGGTTTACACATGCACATTGTACACATGTGCAAGTGCCCTTCTACTACACATCAATGAACATACATACATCATTCCCCATGCAAAAAAAAAAAAACCATTTTTCAGGCTTCCAAATTAATTTTAAGAATTTGCTTTCTCTTTTGGCTTTCAACACCTTTGACATATGTACATATTTTCTGTGTATTTGTTCATGTTAGATTTAGTAATGGAAGCTTTGCATTAACCACCTCTTCAGATATTGCTTCTTCCAAATTCCTTCTCAGGAACAAACTGTAGACATGTGTGTGCTTTTATATTATTTTTATTTTCATTTTTTCCACCAATGGCCTTCAGTCCACTGCTTTCTGTAGACTTAATTCTCCTGCATTTCATCTTACAACACTTTTTAGAAATTGGCATGGTTTTTTTTTTAAATTTCAGAATTTCCATTTGATGTTTTAAAATACAGTCGAGCATAAAGTTCTCTTTACTTCATCTCCTTTCATCAAACTATTAATTATGGCTATTAAAGCTCATCACTTCTGTGCCTTTTGGGCATTTATCTCTACTTTTTCTGCTTCTGCATGATTTTTTATCCCATATTTTATTTTTCTCCTAATCATACAAGCTCAATAGGTACTCACATACTCTCCCTCCCCACTCCCCACAGCATTACACTCTCCTTCTTCCCCCTTTCCTTTCACTCACCTCCCTTCCCTCCCCTCTTCCAATGCCTTCCCCTTCCTCCCTCCCATCCCCTGGAACATCCTCTATTATAACTGCTTAATCCCTTGCCTCTAAGGATCCTACTACCTGGAGCCTTCTCCCCTGTGATCCTTGCTAGACTTCCCAGGGTTGTCAGCCATTGTACAGGTCAGGCAAAGTCCAATGCTGGCTGCTGTGGCCCTAACTTGTGTGGAGTATATTGTATATCTTTGGTCCTCCCCATCTTTAGGCTCTTACAGTCTTGCCGCCCACTCTTCTGCAAGGTTCCCTGAACTTTCGGATGGGGAATTTGGCTGATCCGTTTCCAGGTGAATAATGTAGGGTCTTTGGTGTTCTAAATTATGGTCTGTTTTTTTTTTTCAGTTTCGCTTTTCCTGTACTACCACTCGCTGCATCCTGATTGGTATCGAAGGTCATCTCCTAACCAAAGATAAAAAATTCTTTAAATGAAGATTTTAATATAAGAGGAGACTCAAAGGTAGATGGAAGAATAGGAGTAGGACATGGCAGTGGGGAGGGGGGTCAGTGTCCCATTTGTCCCAGGAAGGGAAGTGAGAGTGAGCTGCACCAGATGTTTTGCTACTTACGTGCAATACTTGACTGTGGCCTAATTTCTCAACTCCAGAGTGATCCCCTATCTCCTTTCTTGTGAGGCCCTCCTTCCCCTTTCCTCCTATTTATAATCCTTTGTGATTACAGTGGGTATTAAAGAGATTTATCTTTGAATATGTCATTAAGTGGATTTCAAACTAGAATCCACTTATTAGGGAATACATACAGTATCTAACTTTCTGTGTCTGGGATACTTCGCTCAGTATCATTTTCCTAATTCCATCCATTTCCTGGAAAATTTCATTAATTAATCCTTTTTGATGGCTGAGTAATATTCCACTGTATAAATGTACCACATTTTCATTATCCATTCATCAACTGTTGGGCATTTGGGTTGATTCCATGACTGTTGTTTCCACAACTGCTATTGTAAATAGTGTTGCAATGAACATGGTTGTGGTCATGTCACTGTAATGAATTTCTGCATTATGGGGGATTATTCCCAGTAGTATACCAGGGTCATATGAGATTTTAATGTTTAACTGTTTTAGAAATCGCCATACTGATCGCTAGAGTGATTGTATAAGCCTGCATCCCCACCAGCAATGTATAGAGTTCCCTTTTCTCCACATCCTCTCCAGAGTTTGATGTTGTTTGTATTGTGGATTTTTTTGCTATCCTGACTGGGGTGAGATGATATTTCAGGGTTATTTTGATTTGCATTTCCCCGATGGCTAGGGATATTTAAGATATTTGTTCAACATTTTGATTTCCTCCCTGGCAAAGTTTCTTTTGTGTTCTGAGGCCATTTTTTAATTGGACCATTTATTTCCTTGGTGTTCAGTTTTTTTAAATTTTTTGTGCACTCTGGATAATAGAGCTCTATCTTATAAGTGGTTAATGAAGATTTTATCTCATTCTCTGGGTTTTCTTTTTGCTCAGTTTACAATCTTTTTAGCTGAACAGAAGCTCTTTAATTTTCTTAAGATCTTCTATTCTGTGGGTTGCCTTTTTGCTTGGTTTACAATCTCTTTATCTGAACAGAAGCTCTTTAATTTCCTAAGATCCCATTTGTTTAGTGTTGGTTCCAGTGACTGTGCTATTGGATTTCTGTTTAGGAACTGTTGGCCTAGCCAAACAGCTCTAAGGAATTCCCTACTTTTTCAGCTAGGGTTTTTTTTAGTCTCTGGCCTTTTATGAGTGCAAAGTCAAAAAAAAAAAAAAAAAAAAGACAAAGACAAAAGGAAATTGGGTGGGATGTGGGCTGGAGTGTAGCTGGGTTTAAATGTTTCTCCAACTTGTGCTGCGTAGGCCTGCATAGGCTGATTCCTAGAACACACATACGCAGACACACACCTTACACACACACGCACACACACACACACACACACGCATACACACAAAGCACATGCACACATGCACAAATATGTTCACATACAAATGTGCATGCACACATGCATGACATACACTCACACATATGCATTCACAGCATGTGAAGGAATAAAGAAGAGCAGTAAGAGCATTCCCACAGCATGGCTTCTCTGTGCACACATGCACACACATACACACACACAGACGTTTGCGCACACACACACAGACATTTGCGCACACACACACATGCACATACACATGCACACATGACACTGCACATGCAACATGTGGGGGGAATAAAGAAAAGCAATGGGAGTACTCTTACAGCAGTACTTCTCTATACACACACACACACACACACACACACACACACACACACACACAAAACAGCACGAGAAGGAATAAAGAAGAGCAGTGAGTGTACTACCACAGCAGCACTTCTCTGCACAAAGCAAGCTAGGGTACTGAAGGAATTGTCACGTGTAGAGAAAGGCACATTCCTGGGCAAGTTTCTTCATATACTGCTTGTTTAAAGATGGCAACAATGTCCCCAGTACAAATGATTTGGTATCAGAATTAGAATTTAGGAAGCAGAGTGCACACATCTAGAGAGACTCTGGGTGGCCAAAGTGGTTTGACACATTCCTTGTGGTTTTCTCAGCAGAACCATACCTGAGACAAACAAACCAAAAACCAAAACTAAAAGAAAGCATCAACTGGAAAGGAGTTGTCATCACAGGGTTCAACAGCTTCTGTCCCAAAAGTACAGGAAAGTTCTGCTCATGGTTTAGCAGTTCAACTTAAATGTGATGTAGTGGTTAAGACTGCAGAATTACTAATATGGATATAGTTGTCCTTCAGAGAATATTTACTTTTTCACACTGGGCAGGTGGAGCTTTGATAATAGTGTCAAGATCCTTAATGTATCCAGTGTTCATATAAGTATCATATTAGACATAGGTGTCAACTTGACAAGTGAGAATCGAGCTTTTTAGGACACCTATGAAGAATTTTTTACTTAAGGCAAATCCTGAGCAAGCTTGTGAGAGATTATACGATTGATGTGGGAAGACCCAGCCCGTAGTCTGTGGGACCAGGAAACTGGATAAAATGGAGAAAGTTGGTTCAGTATTTTGGAAGACTGGTAAGTGAGGAAAGTATGCCTCTCTTTCAGTTCTTCCATGGTGTGGCCACGTCTCCGGACTCCTGATGCTGCTAAGAACTGTTGCCATGCCGATGAACTGTAATCAGAAGCTGTAAGCCAAGAATGAACTGCCTACTTCCCTAAGTTGCTTGGATCTTCTATTCATTTGCCACAGGAAGATGAAACCACCAGAGGCTTCAACTGTGCCATGAGATGACTTCCGGTTCATGTCTTCTGGGGAGATACGGCTCTTTCAGAGTTTTGAAGGAAAGAAAGTCTGCAGTAATTAGTAAGGGACTGACTCCTTCAAACTCTCCAGTTGCCCCTAAACTGAATCTCTGTTACTTCTGAGCATGTTATCTGCCATTCTGTTTCTTGGCCTCACCGTGTTCAGTTGGAAATCGGCAGTTCCTTGAGCGAGAAAGTGCAACTGAGAATCAGGCACAAATTCTGTTTCCTTCTGCAGCATCTCCTTTTTATCGCAGGAGGGTGTATCTACAAAATCTATGGTTACCAAACATTAACACTCCTTTCTCTTGAGCTGTTTTAAAGCTTGTGTTTTAACTCATGTGATGGGAGGAGCATGCACTGAGGACCTGCAGAGCCCTTGTATTCGGACTAAAAAAGATGAAGCCAGAAGCACTTGCCTGGGACTTGCAATGAGATGTGTGTGATGGTTGACTGAAACCAAATTTTAAAACATTGGCCCCCAAATATTAATGTTCCAACATTGCAACAAATCCCAGAGAACATTAGAAATCCTCAATCTAATTATGTGTCTAATTATGGCCTTTAACTTAGAGAGAACTCAAGGCCAATATCAACTATCCTTCCATAATGCCTTTCAAAAATGCAGCTATATCTACTTATAGCTTAAAATGCAGGCATGTTTAAAATTTTCATAATTAACAAATTAAAAGTTTATAGCTCAAAAGTGAATGGACAATATTATTTGTGATTCATAAGGTAATTATAACATTTATAAAACATTACAGTGTACATGTTGGAGTCAAGAGCTTTCTCTTTATACTTAGAGAAAATCTTTATGAATACTTGTACATTTTTTAAAGATCACGTTAAATGTCAAAAGTGAGTCTACACATAAATGTGCTCTCTTCTCCCACCATTTGTGTAAGCTAATTTTTTAAAAGACGTTTTAGAGGGGCTGGAGAGGTGGCTCAGGGGTTAAGCCTCTGCCTTGCAGGTGGAAGATCCTGAGTTAGGATCCTAAACCCCACGTATAGATGCGCTGGATGGAAGCGGGGGCGGCCTTACGTTTCCGGTCCTGATAGGGCGGAGCCTGTGAATCCTGGGGCAGAGTAAACAAGGAGGAGGTGGAGGCGGATGGTGGTTCCTAAATTCGCCCGTGGTTCTCCATACACACACATACATACACACACACATGCATACGCACACACACACACACACACACACATAAACACACATGTACACATGCACAATTGAATAAATAAAAAATTAAAAATAAATAGATGTTTTAGAACACACTTTAAATATTTATCATGTATTACTTAATGGTGGGGAAACATACATGCCATGGCAGGCACGAAAGTCAGGGAGCAACTTTCAGAAGTCATTTCTGTCTTCCTCTGTGTGGCCTTCAACATTTGAATTCAGGTCTGCACATTTGTTTTTCAAATGTACTTTCACTTATCAAACTGAGATTATGCTAATGTTATACCTTAGTCAGTATTATATAGCAATAAAAATATTAATGTTAGAGATAATCAACAAAACTAGAAGAAAAGGAGCCCTGGGAAAATTGTGTGTCTACCTAACACAAACACACACACACACACACACACACACACACACACACACACACACACACAGAATACACTGTAAACACAGCACACAGGTTCTTTCCTATTTCTATTTTTAAATATCAATATCCACTATCATCTAAATGATTTGGCATAAAATACTCAGTTGTCCTTTCTGTTATTTTTTGCAACTTGGATTGTTCATCGTTAAGGGCCTGGCTTTTCAGCACTCATGCACTTGAAATGGTTTTGAGGTTTTGTGGTCTGTTGACACCATGAGGAACTTAGAACCCTGTAGCTTCCCTTCCTTTGGTGGCTGCTCAGGGCCCTTGTGTGCACAACAGAGTGTGGAAGTGCTGGAGCAGTTCTGCTGTTCTTGAAGAACCAGCTGGGAGGATCTGGTGTGTAGCCCTTCTTGGCAGCTCACCCTGGACATCTACCTTATCAAGGTAAGCACAAAAGATTTGGGGAAGAGTCTCCTAATCACACACACACACACACACACACACACACACACACACACACACCCCATGCTGTCCAGCCCTAATACATGATTTTCAGATGTACTTGCTGTAAACAGAAAGCTGTTCGACTTTTACCACAACTCTCCGTAACAGAAAGGCCTTCTCTCTTCTTCCTGTGTGGGGCATGCTATCTGAAATTATCTGAAACTTAGTTTGCATTAGAGATTAAATATATATCAAATTCTTTTCAGAATCAGAGCAAAAAGAAAAATACAAATGAATTCCAGTTTTCAGGGTTACACAGGATTTAATATTAGGTTGATATATAGAGGCTCAGTTACTCATCTTGAAAATGATATGTGGATTTTTCTGTTGTCAAGTAACTTTTAAGTAACTGTTATTGGTGATATTATCATATGTAGTTTGAAATGATATATATAAAACCATGATCAATACAAGAAATTCACAGGAGTGCTTGGACACTGAGGAGTATCTAAGGAAGAATATTCAAAATATCATATGAAATTGTGGCTATTTTAAATCCTTCTTGTCCTTGTTGCTTTATCTTTGTCTTTCCAAGAATCAAACTCAGGGTCTCCAGCATGATGGGAAAGCCTTCGGTCCCCACCATACTGTAATCCTTTCACTTTATATTTAGAGTACTAGCTGATAGGAAGAGTTTATTTAAGCATTTATTAAGGAAGAACATTTG
Organism: Typhlomys cinereus; assembly: GCA_023101885.1. NCBI lineage: Eukaryota > Metazoa > Chordata > Mammalia > Rodentia > Platacanthomyidae > Typhlomys > Typhlomys cinereus. Next base: position 5,231,138 of record JALPQD010000091.1, read on the forward strand.
TTCAAATAGTTCTAATTAAAACTCCTTTTTGGCCATCATCGCCCATTTATACATATTAGTGTGTTTACACTATGTGATGTACAAAATAATACAAATTCAAAAAATAACAATAGCAGCGTGCCAGTAACACACAGTCTGAAGGTAAGATTTTGGATTAGCTTCTTTGGCTGCATGATTTTTGATAACTCATTAAATTCATTGAACTCCAGTTTCCTCCCAAGAGGAAATGTTAATTCTCCAGTTTTGCAACTCCTTGTGTTGTTTTATTAAATATGATTTCAATCAGTTAATTAGTCAATACTTTGTTCAGTTAATAGAAGGAATAGAAGAGTAACCAGGTGATATGAATTTTTGTGCTCTGAAAGATAAGATAAATATTATTTGAAAATTCTAGATTAGAAGTTTGGCAATAAATACATATATATATTATATGTCTGCAAGTACAATAATATGGCTACTTAGCAAATATTTTAGAATTTACACACCTACAGGAAAAGTTGCTAGTAGTTACATTATTGTTTGAAATGCAACTATTTAAAAGCATAACAATCCTGAGTTCACAGAATGTACAAAAGTGTGATGTAGATTTGGTTGAGGGGACAGGATTGTGCACTATTTCTTCTAGTCTAGGCAGCCATTTTTAACAAGCATAAAATAGAAGACAGACTAGATCAGAAATGGCCAACTTGAGCTTAAGAGAGGTTAAGGATGTTTGTGGATGTTTTCAGGGTCATTCTCCAACCACTGAATCTGTATATCAAAATCTGAGTACAATGAAATATTTTTCTGTGGGAAAGAAAGGTACACAGACATCATTAGATTTTTACAGTGCTTCAAATTCCAATTCTTCTATTTAACAAAAAAGACTCATTTGGAAAGGTGCTTTTCCAATCTAAAATTTAATGAATTATTTTGCAATGTTTTTCAGAGTCTGCTATGTGGGAGTCATGTATTTAAAATAAATATAAAAATTTAGCTTGTTGTGACTAAAACAGAACATCAAAATATTTGAAAAACTATTTTATCATGAAATTGATGATAATTTTCAAATGAATTCAAGGTTGAAATATTACCTAGTAGGTATTTGAAAAGCTAACTCATAAGTTTTGTCAAATTTTCTTGTCTCAACTGATTTTGGATGCTGGTATCATTCACGACAAGCACAGTCAGCATCTCCCCCATACACATACTGTTAGCTTAACAGGAGCTATGTTTTTCCCATCTGTGTGTTCTAGAACGGTGTTGCCTCACAGTAAGTATCAGCACCCTTAAAATAGATGAGTGAACAAGTGTACAAAGAGGTAAAGACATGGTTACCAAGTTACGTGACAGATCTGAAGACTCCGATCCTCAAATGTTTCATTAATAGTTTCTATTTCCAAGGACTATTTCTCTTTTCAAATTTGGACGTAATGATGATTTCAAATTACATGGTGGACTACAGATCACAGTCCCTGAAGTTTAACTCTTTGGGGTGACATTTATTGCCTTTAACTCCTGTGCGAGAGAGAACGTTCCTGACAGAGGTTGGGCCTCAGCCCTTTGTAGTTGTATCCTGACACTGGATGGAGGTTGCACAGTGCACACGCCAAGCTCAAACCACAGGCCTTTTTGGACAACTTGCAAGTTAGATGTACAGCATAAAAGGAACCACTCTGCTCGCTGATAGCTCAGACTGAGCCCAACATCTTTTGTTCACTTGTTCAGCATTGGTAGCTGAGGACAGGCTCCCAGGATTCCAGAAAGATTAACATCTGCCACTGACATGGTCTAAACACCAAGCTTGCATGTTCGAGATCCCAAATCCATAATCTAAGTAAGTCTTGGGGTCTAGTTTTCATCTACATGATGCCAGGTAGCTTATTCTCCTTCCATAAGCATCCAGAGACTCAGGAGGGACATGTGTGTTCTGTAGGTTTAGCATAGGTAAAGTTAGGGAGCAGGTGACCCCTGACTCTGACACTTCCCTGGACTCTATCTTGCTCCTTTTATCCACTCAAGACCATAATCAAATGGAACCTAGGACAATCTCTGTGGAGTTTTCTGGATGACCATATTCTTAGAGAACCACCTAGCATATATTTCAGGTTTTGTGAGTCATGCAGTCTCTCATGCTGCTCCTTATCTCACACAGTTATCATGTGTGGAAGCACCCACGGATCACACAAAAGGAAGTCACAGTTATGGTCAGGGAAACATCTTTATCTATAAGACTATAGGCAGCTTGCTGGCCACTGAACTAAACTTCATAACAACTAAACAGAAAAGCAGACAGTGTATTCCAGGAAAATACAAAGCTCAGCAGAGATGCTTCCTGGAGATGCAGCACTTCTACTGGTATATCTCTAAGCACATTTTTGATTTATAGAAGATCTTTCTGCATGTTGTTCAGTGCAACAATGCTAGCTTGATATATTTACGTTGTCTTGCACCAGAGATAATTTTGGTGCAGATCTTAGATTATAATGTCTTTTCAAAGAAAAGGGAGGTACTTACAACAACACAATTTACTCTATTCAATAATCTACCATAAACAGTTTAGCATGAGATGCTCATAGGAAACTGCCATACTTCTTATTTCCATATATATATATATAAATATGTATATATAGAGAGTTTATCTTAACCAGAAAAATAGTTGATCTATATCAGATCTATTATTATAAACCAAATTTGAAAAAAAAATCAAGTTTCAGAAAGAATAATGTGTAATGGTAAAATGGGAATCCTTAGATTTACTTTAATCTTCAAAACGAAGAATAAAGTGAATATATTTATCTAAATAGATTCAATTATCTATAATGCCTGTGTTTTGGATTCTGTATTTTTGGAAGGATACAATTTACACATGTCAAACAAATGCATCAATCATGTATCATTATGAACATTGTTCATTATGAAATGATTTATGTTTTATAAAAAGTAGATAGGAACTGGAGAAATGGCTCAGAAGGTAGAGTTTATTGTATAAGCCTGATAATCTGAGTTTAGATCCCCAGATTCTGTGTTAATGCCAGACGCAGTGTATAAATGCTCATGATCCTGGTGTGCATATGGAAAATTGGAGACAGAGAATCTAGGATCTCCCAAGAAGCTCCCAAGCCAGCCATCTTGGTTTGTATAGCAGTGATGAGAGACCCACTACCAAACAAGATGGAAAGAGAAAAAACATACCAGAAGGCTGTCTTCTTGACTCCACGTATACACATTCACACGTATACACACACACACACGCACACACACACACACACACATACCGTCTCTCTCTCTCTCTCACACACACACAGTCACATACTCACAGCACACACACATATGCACACATGTCCAAACATACTTCAACTCATTTATCATCCGCATATATTAAAGCAAGAAGAGATAAAAAACCAGGCATAGTGACATTTATCTGTAATCCAATAACTTGGATTGAAGGGTGGGGCAGCAGGATTGCTATGAGTTTGGGGTCAGCTTGAGTTACACATTTACTTCAAGTCCAGACTGGAAGATAGATGAGATTATGTATCAAAACTCCAAAACCAGAAAACCAAAATAAGATGAGGCAATTACAGTAGTTCTTACTTTCTTCTTTTTCCAGAAAATTTCAGTGAAATTGCAAAGTTAGTGTTAAATTTTCTTCACAGGAAGAGATCCAATTCAAATCTTTGCCCATGGACTTTCAGGCCATGATTCCAGCGAGGATTCACTTTGGTGGATGCTGTCAGAAAGTGCAGGCAATTTTTGGTTACATAAAGAAAGACTGATCACTTGTTTTAGCTGTGAAGGAAGTATTCAGTATTTTATGGCTGTCCCAGCGGTCTTGTTTTTGACTATGCTTAGATGAAATTAAGCAATGGCTTCTCTGTTTTATTATAGCCTCAGCATGATATTCATGAACTTTTTGCCTTATTTCAAATCTGAACCAAAATAGTATTGGGAAAATCAACATACTTTCACATTTATATCGATAGGAAAGATGAAGAGATAAAATGCTTATTGCACAAACATTGTATCCATCTCCTGTGTTAAGCTGGGCTTTAATACTCACAAATGTCTCACAAGTACAGTGTCTGCATAAAGTAGGTGAGTATCTAGCTGATGTTTCTCAGCAGAGCACTCCTGAGAGCAAGCCTCTCCTGAGCTGGGCTGGACTCCTGCTACACAGGAACAGTCTTCACTTCATTCACCACAGGAAGAGCACTTTGATCCAAAATCAAAGACTGATGACTATTTCTTAGAATAGGTCAGGAAGAATATATTTTTGGCTCTGAAGTTCTCCATCAGAACTATTCAACTCTCAATGTAGCAAGAAAATGGGCAAAGATCCCAAACGAAGGTGTGAGTATGTCTGTGTTCTGTTAAAACTTTATTTATAAAATCAATTGGCTTTTGCTCTGTAGTTCTCAAGTTCTGGATCTAGATTTTAAGTAATCAGAAGTCTAGACTAAATGCGGATTTAAAATTTTTGATAGATTTAAAGATGCTTTGGATAATTATATAGCCATGCATTCTAAAATAAGTAACAAGCATGAATAAATATGCATTTAAAGGCTCTCATTTGTTTAAGACTCCAATAATTGATTTTGAATAAACTTTCTACTGCTTGCATAGCAGAGTATCAGGATGAGGTCTCACACCACTTATTCCTCCACTCCTGTACCATGATCACTGGAGCATCAGGGGACAAAGGCCATCTGCTGGTCCATCTGCAGTTCAGTGTTTTGGTTACTACCCTTGACCCCTATTTTCATTATTCCTTGAAGGATGAATCTGGTGAGCCAGACTGAAGTTTATCAGATCCAACAATTTGCCTTCAGTTGCTCAGACACTGTGCTAAGCTCTCTATCCTCTCCTCTATCCCTTATCCCCCAATTTTGATAGATGACTAAAACAATGAGTAGTCTGGGGACACAAGAAAATCCTTGAATTGTCTTCTGAACCATCAGAGTAATATTGTATTATCAGAATAAATTCAGTGCAGAGCAATTTTGTACATCTTAATTTTGCAGAAGTTAAGATGAGATGAGAAGGCAGATGTATAACTTGGAATCCAGTACCATAGAATGGTAGATACATTGTGACCCCACCCTGAACATCCCAACCTCCTTTTGGTAGGTTACTGTGCACAAGGGATAGCAGTGTCTCAGCTGCAAACAAAACCATAGACTATCATGGCCTTGACCCCACAGACTTGAGGGTAGAAAGTGCTGTGGGCCAAATGTTTGCTCTGAAGCCTCTGACAACGAGTTACGCCCCTGCTGTCAGTCCAAAGGAACTTAAAGCTACAATGTTCTATTCCTCAACTGTGAAAAATGAGCACAACTGTTTATAATAACAAAAATGGGAATATTTTTACCATTTATAGTTGAGTATTGTGCAAGGATACTTTATACAGATCAATTTACAACTTCCTAGTCTTATAAATTATAAATTGTTTTGAACTGCATGCTCAGCTCCTGCATGTTTCTATAAATTGATGCAGAAGCTTCTCCAACAATCTCATGAATATATTATCTGCGTAACTGGTATTTGAGATCTGAAGCCAGAGCTTCAAATCTTTGTATCTTCATTGCTGCTTCCAGGCAATATTCTCTTTTTTAGAAGAGTTCAAACAACTTTCTTTATCACCACACTCAGTTTAAAAATCACATTCTTCAGGAAATCAGGGAATTTTACCCTGGATTTTTAATATTTCTAGGCAAGCCTGAATTTGTGTTTCTGACTTACAAACATAGACCTCCATCATACATGAAACTGTCATCGTGGTAGGGATTTTAATAGTTCCAATATTATCTACGAGACCATTTGCAAATTTATCCAATAAACTTCAGGATTTTTTTGTGCTGTGCAAAGAAAACACTTTTTCCAAGTGCTAGTAATAGAACATGAAGCATAATTGTTAACATAACAGTAATTATATATATATATATATATATATATATATATAAATTTAAAAAATGGGGTTGGAGAGGTGGCTCAGGGGTTAAGCCTCTGCCTTGTAGGTGGAAGGTCCTGAGTTCAGGTCCTAGACCCCATGTATAGATGCCAGGTGGAAACGGGGGAGGCCTGTATTTCTAGTCCAGGTAGGGCGGAACCTGTGAATCCCTGGGCAGAGTAAACAAGGAGGAGGTGGAGGTGGTCCATGGTGGTTCCCGAATTTGCCATGGTTCAACACACACACACACACATACATATATACACGCGCACACACGCACAATTGAATAAACAATAAAAAATAATAATATATATAAATAAATAATAGAAACATGAATCTTTTCCCAGTATATCTATATCTGTATGTTTGTCTCCAATGTATCTATTTCCAATCTATCTATCTATCTATCTATCTATCTATCTATCTATCTATCTATCTATCTATCTATCTATCTATCTATCATCTATCATCTATTTATCTATCTATCATTTATTTATCTGTTATATATTGGTCTTTGTATTCAATTGGCTTGTTAGAAGAAAAACAGAAGGGAAGACTTGTCTCATGGCAAAAGAAATACCTCTGAGAAACACACCTCATCTCAGCTCAACTCTGTCCTTCCTTTTGTTTCATCCCCTACTTAAAGTGGACATATCCAAAAATAAATGTATTCAGTCTTAGTTAAGAGAACTATTGAGTTATATCTTTGTATAAGTAAATCCAAATATTGCATAGAACACTTAGATAAAAAATTGTTATCTATTTTAAATTGAAATGAGCATGCTGAATTTTACACTTCAAAATTCCATACCTATTTTCCTGGTTCTAGTTTTCACATGGTAAGCCTTTTTTTTTCTCCCAACATTTTATTTTTTTCCTAATCATACAAGCGCAATAGATACTCTTATCCTCTCCCTCCACCCTCTTCTCCCCATTGCACTCTCTCCCCTTCCCCCCTTCCTTTCACCCCTCTTCCCTTTCTCCCCCTCTCCCGGTGTCTCCTCCTTCCTCCCTCCCATCCCCTGGAGCATCATTTTGTGTGAACCCCAAACCTCCCTCTGAGTCCTCCACCTTAGTGGAGTGTTCAGGAGAGTCTTTTCCCCTGTGATCCATGCTAGACTTTGGGGAATCGTTGACATGTCAGCCATTGTGCAGGTCAGGCAAAGTCCAATCCTGGCTGCTGCAGCCCTAACTTGTGTGGGATATATTGTATATCTTTGGTCCTCCCCATCTTTAGGCTCTTACAATCTTGCAGCCCCCTCTTCTGAAAAGTTCCTTGAGCTTCAGGTTGGGGAGAGATTTGGCTGGTCTGTTTCCAGGTGAATAATGTAGAGTTTTTGGTGTTCTGAATTATGGTCTGTTGTTTTCAGTTTTGCTTTTCTGCACTGCCCTTGACTGCATCCCAATTGGTATCGAAGGTCGCCTCCTAACCAAAGATAAAAGACTGTTCAAATGAGGATCTTAATATAAGAATAGACTCAAAAGTAAATGGAAGAATAGGAGTAGGACACAGTAGCGTTGGGGGGGCATCAGTGTCCAATTCGCTGTATGGTTATAATCTATCTGCCAGTCCCTATATCCTCCCTGATTGGTGAAATCAAACCAGTTCAGTTGCAAGTGACAAGGAAGGGAAGCGAGAATGAGCTTCACTAGATGTCTCAATAATTACATGCAATACATGACTGTGGCCTAGTTTCTCTACCCCAGCATGATCCCTTATCTCCTTTCTTTTGAAATCCTCCTTCCCCTTTCATCCTGTTTATAATGCTTTGGGATTACAGTAGGTAGTACAGAGATTTACCATTGAATATGTCATTAAGTGGGTTTGTAACTATGATCCACCAATTAGGCAGTATATACAGTATCTAATTTTCTGTGTTTTGGATATTTCACTCAATAAAATTTTTTCTAATTTCATATATTTCCTGGCAAATTTTATTAATTCATCTTTTGGATGGCTGAGTAGTATTCCATTGTATAAAATTTATCACATTTTTATTATCTATTTGTCAACTGTTGGGCCTTTGGGTTGATTCCATGACTTTGCTATTGTAAATAGTGCTGCAATGAGCATGCTTGTGCTCATGTCACTGCAGTGTATTGTTTCATTATGAGGAATTATTCCCAGTAGTGGTATAGCAGGGTCACATGGCATTTCAATGTTTAACTTTTTTAGAAATCACCATATTGATGGCCAGAGTGGTTGTATAAGCCTGCATTCCCATCAGCAATGTATTCCCTTCTCTTCATATCCTCTCCAGCATTCGGTGTTGTTTATATTGTGGATTTTTGCCATCCTGACCGGGGTGAGATGATATGTCAGAGTAGTTTTGATTTGCATTTCCCTGATGGCTAGGAATGTGGAGAATTTTTCAAGATATGTGTTAGATATTTTTATTTTGTCCCTGGCAAAGTTTCTTTTGAGTTCTCGGGCCCATTTTTTAATTGTGCCATTTATCTCCTAGGCGTTTTTTTTTTTTTTTTTTTTTTTTTTTTTAAGTTCTTTGTGCACTCTGGAAAATAGAGTTCTATCATGTAAGCAGTTAGTGAAGATTTTCTCCCATTCTTTGTGTTGCCTTTTTGTTTGGTTTTCATCTCTTTAGCTGAACAGAAGCTCTAATTTCTTAAGATCCCATTTGTTGAGTTTTGTTTTTAATGCCTTTGCTATTGGATTTCTATTTAGGAACTGTTCGGGTCAGCTCTAGGGAGTTCCCTACCTTTTCAACTATGGTTTTTATAGTCTCTGGCCTAATATTTAGGTCTTTGATGCATTTGGAATCAATTTTTCTGCATGGTGACAAGTACGGGTCCAGTTTTAATCTTCTGCATGTGGACATCCAGTTTTGCCAGCACCATTTGTCAAAGACACTGTTCTTTTTCCATTGAATTTTTTGGGCCCCTTTGTCAAAGATCAAATGGCTGCAATTGTGGGGCTTATATCTGGGTCTCCCACCCTTATCCATTGATCTACATGTCCATTTTGCAGCCAGTACCAGGCTGTTTTTATTACTATGGATGTGTAGTATAGATTAAGGTTTGGTAAATGTATTTCATCATATAAACCAATCCAAAGTCCAAGACTACATGATACTCTCAAGAGATGCAGAAAAAGCTTTTGACAAGATCCAACAGCCTTTTATGATCAAAACCCTAGAGACAATTGGAATGGAAGGAACTTATGTCAACATAATAAAGGTTGTATGTAACAAGCCACCAGCAAGGATTATACTCAAAGGGGAAAAACGTGAAGCATTCCCACTTCGATCAGGAACTAGACAAGGCTGTCCACTCTCACCACTTCTAGTCAATATTGTACTTGAAGTCTTAGCTAGAGCCATGAGACAAGAGAGGGAGCTAAAAGGGATTAAAATTGGAAAGGAAGAAGTCAAGATATCTCTATTTGCAGATGGCATGATCATATACCTGAGTGATCCTAAAATCTCCAGGAAACTTGTGGAGCTAATACATAAGTTCAGCCGAGTGACAGGTTACAAAATAAACATGCAGAAATCAGTGTCCTTCCTATACACTGGGGATGAAAAAAGTGAAAAAGTCCTAAGAGAAACAATCCCATTTATTCTAGCCCCCCCCCAAATGAAATACCTTGGTATGCATCTAACCAAAGAAGTGAGAGACCTATAAAAGTCTTTAAAACCCTTAAGAAAGAAATTACAAAAAACACCAGAAGGTGGAAAGACCCTCCCATTCTGGATGGGCAGAAACAACATCATAAAAATGACCCTCCTACCAAAAGCAATATACAAATTCAATGCTATACCAATCAAAATCCCCAAGCAATTCTCTACAGAAATTGACCAAACAATCTCAAAATTCACATGGAAGCATAAAAAACCCAGGATAGCAAAAACAATCCTGAGTAGCAAAAACATATGGGAAGTTTTTTACTTTGACATTGCACCGATGCCTCCTTGGCCATGCAGGATGCTCTAGACAAACTGCTTCACCTGGAGGTACTTTTCTCCTATGGAGTTTCTGCAGGGTTAAGAGAGGAGAATGGAGATACACACCTGGAAACAAGGCAGGAGCTCAGGAAATACTGGTCAAATGCTAGTATTCTGTGTTTCTCCAGCATCTTCTTTGTCCTTTTCCCATGACTTATAGTGGAAAATTTTCTGTACAGGGACTTGATTCATTTTATTTCTATTACAGAAATTATAAGAAGTGGCTCAAGAATTTTTCTGTAACAATGACCATATTAACACACTTTTTTATTAATATTTACTTAGTATAAATTTATTCATCTTTTAATTTTAAGCATTTTAAGATGTTTCTAAACAGTGGTTTAAGATTATTCTAAGCAGTGGACTCCAAATCAAGATGTAGACATAAAGTCATATGAACTATTTAAAAATGTAGTATTTGGCCCACAGATGATTAAAAAAACTTATATTTATTTTTCATATTTTTCTTTCTGTTTGTATATAAATTTGTGATTTCATTTTCTTTATCAATTCCATCTCTCCTTCCTTATCTTTTCTCCTTTTGATTTCCCTTTCTTTGAATCAATTGATCTCATTTGTTCTTCATGTTTATCTTTATTATTAAAGAAAACAAATACTCAATTTTTATTTTTTCAAGGCTACTAAATAAACATAACTTTCTATATCAATTTAAACAATTTCTTAGTATTTTTCCAGACAGAAAACATTTCATGACCAGTTTATTTGTTGTCCAGTATTTTAATATTTTTAAAATTTTATTTATAGGAAATAAATATAAACACCTTTATTCGCAATCTTTCTTCATAGTTCATTGTTTACATTTTCCATCTTTCTTAGATATGTTCTTCACGTGCGTTTTACTTTCTTCAATATGCTCCTTTAAATTATGCTTTTTCCAATTTTTTTGCATAAAAAGTTATTGTTTTGAACACATTCTTCTAAGGTAATCCTACCAGATACACACTATAAGTTCATGGTTGTTCTACTTTATTTTTTCAATTATTTATTTCTTTTTTATTAATTGAATTTTGTTTTTGACAATTTCATGATGTATGTCAAGTATTTTGATTTCTGATTCTGTTGGCAATTAGTCATCAATTGGGCGGGACACATAGGATTCTATCTGCTGAAGGATTGTCAACTGATAGATTCAGGGAGAAAAAAGTAAGCTTACATAGGTAAGCTCACCAGACTCTAGCAATAGTTTCAAAATCTTGGCCATACAGGCAGTGCTGATTAATCCCAGCAGGTCCCTCATGGTTTTTAAGAGAATAGCCTGCTATCTCCTTCATTATTTTTCTCAGAAGCCTCCAGGCTCTATACATGATTTTCAGTTTAGTGATCAATCTTTTCTTGTGGGTTCCTTTGCATTAAGATTCTGTAGCCACACCATGCTGTGTCTGACTATGACTTATTTTCTATAAATTCTACTTAAGAATTTTGACCTTCCCTGAATTGAATGCTTGATGTTTTCCATTAGCTATGGTGAATTGCTAAGTAACCACAGGGCAATCATTACCTTTTTGGATTTATATTTTATCAATTCTTTTTACTTGCTTTCTGCTTCTAACTTATCCATAGATTTTTAAAATAGATTTAATGAGTAAGGTGGAAATCACTTGGAAAGTAACTTTTTAGTATGCACAGGATCCATTCCCTTACCTCAGCTTCCAAAACAGATAAAAAGCTTTTTTGAAGGATGATCGTTGGCATTTCAAGATACTTTGTACTATGAACTGAGGTCATACTCTCCAGCTGTGCTCTGAATTCCCTGCAGGGGCCTTCATGATCTCCCTGGCAAGCTCAATGTGTGATGTGAATACACAACACTGATAACATTTTTAAGTACAATGCGCATGTGTTTGAATGTAACTTTGCTATTATTTAGAAACTTCTCTAAAAGAGTATGGAAATTTCATTGCCATATCTTAGGTAAACAACTTTCAAAATGTGTCAAACTCTTAATAAAATGGAAGAACTCTGATTACTACACTGATGGTCTCTTAGTTTCAAATAGTAGAGCAAAGCTTAGAGACAGAATAAATGCCAAAGTTTTCTGTGAATTCAGTGGCTTGCCATGTAGGGTACTTTCTGTAGATGCATTCAATTTTGCATTTGTGTAGATTCACATCCATCTTTAGACTTACCAACCAACTACAATTCGAAACAATTCAAAAAAAAAGGCTTTGTGTTGAACTGTACATACCTACTTTTCTCCTTGCAATTATTCCGTAAACAATATAAAATAGCAACTATTGACAAAGCATTTACATGAAGTTCCATAAGAGATCTAGAGAATGATTACAGTTTTATGAGAATATGCGAATCAGTTAACTAGGTTAAATATTGTGCTATTGGAGTTAGGAGTTAAAGCTTTGATTGCTGCATAAACAAAAGTTCTGGAGTTCAAATACAAATCCCATGCAAAATTCTGGGGATATGGCAACCTGATTATATTTCCAGTCCTGGAAAGTGGAGCCTGGGACTCTCCTGAGCAAGATGGCTAGCCAACTAGCCTTATAAGGAAGCTCTGGATTCATCTTGATAGCTAGGCTCGAAACAATAAGAGTGATTAAGAATGATTCCTGATATCCCTCTCAAGCTTACACATACACATGTATATACACCCACCCATACTAACTCACATGCAAATAAATAATACTCTTTTGTTCTGTGTAAGAGGCAAATGACTACAGATCTTTATATGTTCATTGAGTCCTTGATCTAATTCCTTGAAAACATCAGTGGAAGATTTTGTACTTGAATTAATGATTTGATGACTAGATATGCCAGTGAAACCTGGTTCTGTTCCATGAAGTGCGAGGCATGCAGAGATATTCCAAAGCTTCTCAGGCAATTATGTGGTGCCACCAGCAGGACACCGTAACCAAGGAGTCATGAGACGGCAGAAGTGCTCTGTGTGTTCCCTCCAGTAGGGCTGCAAGGCAGAGTCTCAGCTGCCACAGCAGCATTGGAAGGCTCGGGGGAAAAGATCAGAGAAGCTGCTGCACCTGCTCTGGAAATCAGGTGGTGCAGACAGAAATCTTGGGACTACGACAGAAGAGTGCAGTGGTTTTCACTCCAGCTAGGGGGTTTGTAGGAAGCCTGGAGCCTACAGGTAGAGCTTTAGGAATCTCCTGAAGTTGAGCCTGATGTTGGGAGTGTAGGAAAAACAATAGTTTCATTTCAGTTTCTCCCTCAGAACACTGGTGTCACCTCTTAGTGCTGGCAAGTCACATAAATTCTCTAGGGCTCCTCAGAAATTCATAGAAGGGAATGGTGGCAGCTGTATATAGACAGAGAACCACAACTTTGTGATAGCAGAACTAAAATCCAGAGCATTTGGGCTGATGAAATAGCTCAGTTAGTAAGGCACCTGCTTGCAAATTTGGTGATCTGAGTTCAATTCCTGGAATCCCACATGGTAAAAGGAGAGAACTGATTTTCAAAATGTTGTCCTCTTCCCTCCGCTGTTGCGCCATAGCATGCATGTATGTATCTAATCTTTTCCACCCCATCTCTCTAATAAATAATAAACAAATTAATTAAAAATAAAATCCAGAGTAATTTGTGGACTCAAGGATTTCTGTAAACTTGTAACACTGAAATGCTTGTGGAATTTATCTAGATTCAAAGAAGTAGCTTGGGATTAAACTCAAGTAAAGCGAATTTTATTCAACTCTCCAAATCTCTGTGAGTTCCAGGGAGAAGTGAATGTCTTTTCTTTCCTATACTTCCTTTAACTTTCCTGCCAGTATTTAAAATTATGTGCAAGAGGCTGGAGGACATGGTTCAGCCATGAAAATACTTATTGCACAAGCCAAAGGGCAGGAGTTTGGATCCTCAAAATCTAATGCCAGACAGATGTGGTGACTCACCTATAATTCAATCCTCAGAAGGTATTACACAGGAATGCCCATAACAAGTTGGTTAGCCAGATTAGCCCTATATGCCAGCTCTGTGTTAATTAAAGTTCCAGGCTCAAAAGAGTAAGGTAGTAACAACTGAGGAGGATTGTTGATATCATCCTCAAGCCTTTACAGGCAAGTGTACTTATTTGTGAATGCACCTGCACACAGAAATGTACCTACTCATAGCCAAACACATGAACACATACATGTGTTTATAAATGCATATACATGAAAGTGGAAGAAACTTCATATATCAATAATGAAAAGAATATGTAAGGTTTTAGTCCTATGAATTAAAAACTGTAATTGGTATTCAATCTGGTATTCATATGAAGAAGTTTAATAATGGTTATTATGGAAATATGACTTTCAAAAAAGGAACATTTGTCTGATACTAAGGTTCATTTCATTGTACTGTTCCTTGTAAGTAAGTGAATTTTATCGGGTATTAAAAAATTCATGTAGATCATGATTGACTTATAGAGTATTGCAGATCTTACAAAGAGGTTACGCATGGGAAGAAGTTTAGAGGCACCCCTTCTTATGTGTGTCCACTCAGATGCCCTCTCCTGCAGCCCTCACCCACTTGCCATCTTCCTACTTCTCTTTCACTCGCACTGCCTCTTTCACTTTTTATCCTGTGCTTTCTAAGACCATCTCTCTTCTACTTCCCTTTATCCCCTTCCCGTTAAAGGGTTTGGTGGCAGAGCCAGGCAGACTGTGGTCAGACTCAAATGGGACTCCTCAGGGGCAGGGCAGCCTCACACATGTGTCTGTGGGAAACACATTGCCCTCAAGGCATCCAGCTGTTTTTGAGCCACCAGAACTTCTCCTGTCAGAGCAGCAAATGTTCCTTGCTCTCTGAGTCAATTCTGAGTATTTGTAAACTTGATGCTGAGGACTAGGGTTTGCATAAGTCTACTACTTTATAAGATGGATACTCCTATCTCATTGCACATGAGAAAACCATAGGCCTAAAGATAAAAATCACTTGCTCAGAATTTCAGACAACTACTGTCTAGAGCAAGTAAGTTCTCCTAATTGAAGCATTTTTATGCCTCTAGTTGGGCCATTATAATTTATGAAGGTCATTGGTAAATAAGATGTCCAAATGACCTAAGGGCAAGAGGAAGGTATTGGGCTTCACACCATCCTTATCATTCTCAATGACAGTAAACATTTATTTAGTGTGATGTCTGTGCTGGATTCTAAAGTATGTTTTAGGCAGGTTCTCTGCATGTGTTAATAAAATACATAATATAACAACTTTAAAACACAGGTAGCATTTTGATGATAAAGTATATGCTAAATATGTAAATATTCTATGACCTGCTCAAAATAGCTCAATTAGTAAATTATAGCTGCAAGGCTCTGGAGTCTACACTCACATGCTGCTAGGAAACACAGCTACTTTCCTGAATAACCAAAAGGGCAAGGTTCAAGGGAAGAAAAATTGAGAGCAAAGACAGTTATGTCCAGTTAATGAGGAAATATCATTTGGATAGGATAAACACAGCATAAAACTCCTAAGGGCAGAATCATAACAACAGTAGGATTGTTACACAGAAATGAATGATTTCTGTCCAATAATACCACAAACTCATCTGAAAACAGTGTGGGTTTTCTCACCTTTAAAGTTTGGGACATAAAAGAAATTTCCCAAATTGAAGAGAACATTATATTGTGCATAGTCTCTATACTAGTAAGTGACCCTGATGGTGCTTTGGATTGTAGATACTGGCTCATCTGAACTACCAAAGAGAACTAGCAGATGCAAGGATAGAGGTTTACAAAGTGCCTGTATTGAAGCATAATGAGGAGATATGGTTGAACTCAGGTCAAAAACTGACTTAACCATTGAACTGAGCTCTGAATCTTGTCTCTGGTTCTGTAGGCTTTTTTATTCCCCTTCAAATTGTTCTCTGAAAAAATTTTTGGAGAAAAAGCTGGCCCAGTATAGCCTATATTCTAATTAAGTAGAGCGTTGTTCTTAAATTTAAGTTTGTACTTGGAAGAAGAAGCGTTTCTTCCTCTTTGATCTAGTAAGCTGTAAGGGGACAGCAGAGCAAGATGCCATTTTCAGGGAGTAGGAAGATCTGAGGCTGACCTGGTGACAGCTGGGAAAATGAGCAAGTGCATTGTGTCTGAATCAATGTCACCAGACTGTACACATGGAAACCTCCTGGATCACTCCTGGGGAAAGAAAGACTGAATCAGAACACTAGTAGATGTGAGGGGGCGTGGGGGCAGCAGGGAGATTGTCAAGGTGATGACTCCACATAGATTGGATCCTTCCCTCATATAACTGTTAGTTTCAAAAGGAAAGAGATGACAGGAATGGTAGGGAAACAGCCATGTGTGGATGTTCACATGTCTTGTTTATGAAACTGAGTCCATAAGTCACAGAGATGGCTCCCATTTTTACAGCATTTCACAGATAACAATGCACACTAGCTATGGACTCATAGCAGCTTTACATATAGATGATTCTGAATTTAAAGGCTTGTGGAATTCTTTTATTTGTAGCATCACAATTATCTTCTATAATACTCTAAGATGGCGATGTCACTAAACTATGCTCTTAGCCAATCTTAGAAAATCTATATATAGAAAAAAGCTATATATAGAAAAGCTATATATAGATGCACAAGTGATAGCACATCATGAAAATATCTAAGTGTTGCTTTGTTTCTCATCACAAAGTCATTAGGAAACAAAATAATTCTGACAACATCTCATTAAGGAATTTAGGACAATTTTGTGTTGTACAATTATAGTATTAGTAATTTAAAAATTCATGGATGATTATGAAAATAATGCTATTTTCGCAGAAAATCTGAACATATCACAAATCTTTACTGAAAGGAATAAAAGCAATTTATGGTCTAACTGCCCAGACCAATCAAGTTCATGATACAGCTACATTCAATAAGTGGATATGTTCAGATGATGCTGTGGACATCTCAATATGTATGCCTATTGTCCTCATTCATCATGAGCATTTCTTATTTAATTTAATTTAATTTATTTAATTAAATAATTATAATTTTATTTTATTTAATATTTTTTGTCAGCATCATTTTAGTTCCACAGAAGATCCTTAAATTAAAGCATGCTCTATAAGTTATTTTTAGATGTACTTGCAGAGAACACATGCATTTCCTATGTATTACTAGACTTGGGCTTTGTTACTTGTGGATCAAGTTTTCTTGTCTCAAACAGCAAGTACATTAATGAACTTGATCTACATAGCCAGGTGGATTTCTACATACAACTACCAAATTCAGCTCTAAAGAGCAGCACACTCACCCTTCCAACACTGAAGACTGTCCAGTATTTTCATTTGCTAGTTCTTCAATACAAGATGTCTTGCCATTTTTAGTTCTCACTTATTCAAAGATCACTGATGGCAAAGTCACTTCAGCTTGTCAGTACACTTTGTCAATACATATATAAGGAAATATCTGTAAATGGCAGAGATCTCCACTTCAAGAGTAGAGATTATATATACAACCATGAGTAATTCCTAGCATGCCAAAGTGAGTACTCAGTGCTCAGATGTGTTTAGGTATTGAATATAAGATCAGGAATTGTGGCAGAGACTATGCCATCAGCATGCCACTCTCTCTAGTACTCTGAGTGTTTTCACTGAATGGCCAGTGAATGTGCTGATGACCCTACGTGCCTGCGCCAAGCATCCTCTGAGCATTTTTTCCCAGCATGGGTCTTTGTTCCCAAAGCTGCATGGTAGATAGTGAAAGGAAAAGGTTCTGATTAGAGTGACAAAGAGCTCCTGGTGACTCACGGGAAACCCCTTGGTGATGCTTCTTTCAGAGTTGTTGACTGTGGTTATATTTTACCCCTCATTCCTTTTTTAATATTTATCACATTTACTAAAAACATTCATTTGTTGATTAAAAATTTGCCACAATATACACAAAAAATTGTGATTATGTTTTTTAGTTACTGTGATCCCCTCTCATGTCCATAAAACCTAGATTGGTTTAATCTTGAAGTGTAATCCAGTAAGACTGAACACTAAACGCTTCAGGTCCTGGACAAGATAATAAAATACTCTTAACCTTCTGGATCCTTGGATTGATTGATATCAATAAGGGAACCAATTTCTGACATTGTGAAAGCAATGTGTTCATCTCCAATGACAATTTCAAGCACTTGTTGGCCTACTCTATCACAAGGAGGCCACAAAGCATCGATTTCTTGGAAATTTCACTGTAGTCAACAATTCTCTTTAATTCTTCCATCATGCTTTCATGTAAATGAGCTTTGATCATGACATTGTTTTTGTAATTGCTATTGTTGGTATGTTTCAATTTCCCATCAGGTCACAAGTCAAACTCCGGGAACTCATATCTAAACTTGCCTTTGTTTTTTTTTTTTTTTTTTTTATATATCAGCTCATACAAACTTATTAGGTACACCAGTTCCCTCCCTCCCTCCTCCTCCCCCCGTACCCCCTGCTCCCCCTCCCCACCCTTCTCCCTCCCCATCCCCCAGTGCCTCCCACCCTAATTCCCAGAGAGTCCTTTCTTGTGCATGTCTGATTTTCCTTTGGGCCCTCCTCTCCGATGACGTACAAGGACCCAGTGGCCTTTCCCGAACCCTTTCCCGTGTTCCCCTTAGGTATAGGAACACTGCTGTGGCTGCCAATCCTTTGCCTCCAAGGATCTTGGTGCCTTTAGCAGATGCTAGACTTTGTGAGGTCAACAGTGTGTTGGACAATGCGCAGGGCATGCAAAGTCCAATTATGATTGCTTCAGCCCTAACTAGTATAGAGTATCTTACATATCATTGCTCCTCCCATCCTTATGCTCTTACACTCTTACCGCCCCCTCTTCCGCAAATTTCCCTGAGCTTCAAGATGGGGAGAGACTAAGCTGGCCTAGTTCTAGGTGGTTGATATAGAGTCTCTGAAGTTCTGGATTGTGGTTTGTTGATTTTCTTTTGCAGTTTTGCTGCTCCTGCAATGCCCTTCACTCCATCCTGGTGGGCATTGTATGTTACCCTCTGGCCAGAGACAAAAAGCTGTTAGAGTCTTGTGATAAAAGCACATTCAAAGGTAGATGTAATAAAAGTGGGAAACCACAGTGAGGGAGGGGTCTATCACCCATTTGCAAAATGGTTACTTTTTATCTGCCAGACTATATGCCCTCCTCTTCTGGTGAGATCACACCCCCTCAGTAGTAAATGATCAGGAACAAAAGTCTGTGAACTTAATCAGATGTCTCATTACTTATTTGGGTCCTTGGTGGAGGCCTATTTTCCCTGCTGTAACATGGTCCCTTCTCTCCTTGTTTCTGGTGTGGCCCTCCTACCCCATCCCTCCTGTTCATAATCCTTAGAATTACTGTCTCTAGGTGGGCTGGGTGGGTTTGGTACTAGGAACCACCTATTAGGGAGTACATACGGCACTTAATTTTCTGTGTCTGGGATACTTCACTTAATATAATTGTTTCTAATGACATCCATTTCCCGGCGAATTCCAGTAATTCATCATTTTTGATGGCTGAGTAGTACTCCATTGTATAGATGTACCACTGTTTCCTTATCCACTCATCAACTGTTGGACATTTGGGCTGATTCCATGACTTTGCTATTGTAAACAGTACTGCTATGAACATGGTCGTGCTTGTGCTATCGAGGTGAACCTCTGCCGTATGGGGGGTTATTCCCAAAAGTGGAATAGCAGGGTCATATGGCATTTCAATCTTTAATTTCTTTAAGAATCTCCAGACGGCTCGCCAGAGTGGCTGTATGAGCCTGCATTTCCACCAGCAATGTAGGAGAGTTCCCCTCTCTCCACATCCTCTCCAGCATTTGTCGTTGTTAGTATTGTGGATTTTTGCCATCCTGACCGGGGTGAGATGATATCTCAGGGAAGTTTTGATTTGCATTTCCCTGATGGCTAAAGAAGTGGAGCATTTTTTAAGATATTTGTTAGACATTTTAATTTCATCCCTGGTAAAATGTCTTTTAAGTTCCAGGGCCCATTTTTTAATTGGGCCATTGGTTTCCTTGGTGTTTAGTTTTCTAAGTTCTTTGTGCACTCTGGACAATAGAGCTCTATCAGATATGTGGTTAGTGAAGATTTTCTCCCATTCTGTGGGTTGCCTTTGAGCTCGCGTTACAATCTCTTTATCTGAACAGAAGCTCTTTAATTTCACAAGATCCCAACTGTTGAGAGTTGGTAGCAGTGACTGTGCCATTGGATGTCTGTTTAGGAACTGTTGGCCTAGCCCAATCAGCTCGAGGGAGTTCCCTATCCTTTCAACTATGGTTTTTATAGTCTCTGGCCTGATATCAAGGTCCTTGATCCATTTGGAATTAAGTCTTGTACATGGTGACAAGTACGGGTCCAGCTTTAATCTTCTGCATGTGGAGATCCAGTATTGCCAGCACCATTTGTTGAAGATGCTGTTCTTTTTCCATTGGATTCTTTGGGCCCCTTTGTCAAAGACCAAATGGCTGTAACTTTGTGGGCTTATATCTGGGTCTTCAATCCTTATCCATTGATCTGTGTGTCTATTTTGGAGCCAGTACCAGGCTGTCTTTACAACTATGGATTTGTAGTATAGACTAAGGTTTGGTATGGTAATACCTCCAGCTGTGTTTTTGTTACTCAGGATTGTTTTTGCTATCCTGGGTCTTTTGTGCCTCCATATGAACTTTGAGATTGTTTGGTCAACTTCTTTGAAGAATTGCTTTGGGATTTTGATTGGTATAGCATTGAATCTGTATATTGCCTTTGGTAGGACTGGTCATTTTTACGATGTTGATTCTGCCAATCCAGGAACAAGGGAGGTCTTTCCACCTTCTGGTGTCTTCTGCTATTTCTTTCTTTAGGGTTTTAAAGTTTTCATTGTAAAGGTCTTTTACCTCCTTAGTTAGGTTTATACCAAGGTATTTCATTTTTTTAGGGGCTATAATAAATGGTATTGTTTCTCTCAAGGCTTTTTCACTTCTTTCATTCTGGGCATATAGGAAGGCCTCTGATTTTTGCACATTTATTTTGTATCCTGCCACCCTGCTAAACTTCTCAATTAGTTCCAGGAGCTTCCTGGTGGAGTTTTTGGGATCACTCAGGTATAAGATCATGTCATCTGCAAATAGAGATAGCTTGACTTCTCTCTTGCCGATTTGAATCCCTCTTATGTCCCTTTCTTGTCTTATGGCTTCAGCTAACACTTCAAGTACAATATTGAATAGAAGTGGTGAGAATGGACAGCCTTGTCTAGTTCCTGATCGAAGTGGAATGCTTCCAATTGTTCCCCATTGAGCATAATCCTTGCTGTGGGCTTGTTGTATATAGCTTTTATTATATTGATAAAGGTTCCTTCCATTCCCACTGTCTCTAGCGTTTTGATCATAAAAGGCTGTTGGATCTTGTCAAAAGCTTTTTCTGCATCTCTCGAGAGTATCATGTGGTCTTGGACTTTGGACTGGTTTACATGATGAATTACATTTATTGATTTGCGTATGTTGAACCAACCTTGTGTGCCGGGGATGAAGCCTACTTGGTCCCCGTGAATGATCTTTTTAATATGTTTTTGAATCCGATTTGCTAAGACTTTGTTGAGAATCTTTGCGTCTGTGTTCATCAGGGAGATTGGCCTGTAGTTTTCTTTTTTAAGGGAATCTATATTAGGTTTTGGGATTAAAACGATATTAGCTTCATAGAAGGAATTTGGTAGTGTTCCTTCCTTTGCTATTTCATGGAACAGTTTAAGGAGTATTGGTGTTATTAACTCCTTAAATGTCTGGTAGAACTCTGTGCTGAATCCATCTGGCCCAGGACATTTTTTGGTGGGAAGATTTGAGATTAATTCCTCAATTTCCTTATATGTTATGGGACTATTTAAATAATTCACAACTTCCTGATTCAATTTAGGTAAGTTGTGTTTACTTAGAAATTCATCCATCTCTTTTGTGTTGTCAAACTTCACAGAGTATAAATTTTTGAAATATGATGTTATAAGTCTCTGGATTTCTTGGGTATCAGTAGTGATAACTCCATGTTCATTTCTAATTTTGTTTATTTGGATTTTCTCTCTCTTGCTTTTGGTTAGTTTAGCTAGGGGTGTATCAATCTTATTGATTTTTTCAAAGAACCAGCTTTTTGACTGGTTGATTTTTTCTATCATTTTCTTAATCTCGATTTCAGATATTTCTCCCCTTATTTTGCTAATCTCCTCTCTTCTACTACTTTTGGATCAGATTGCTCTAGTTTCTCTAAAGCTTTAAGCTGCATTGTTAAGTTGTTTATTTCTGATGTTTCCATTTTTTTGACGTAGGGCATTAAGAGCTATGAACTTACCTCTTAGAACAGCTTTCATTGTGTCCCAGAGATTTTGGTAAGTTGTATTTTCGTTATCATTCACTTTCAGGAAATCTTGAATTTCCTTTTTAATTTCTTCCTGAATCCAGTTCTCATTCAGCATCATCGTGTTAAGTTTCCAGGAGTTAGTGTATTTTCTCTTGTTTGATGTGTTGCAGATGTCCAGCTTTAGGCCGTGATGGTCTGATAGGGCACAGGTTAGAATTCCAACTTTCTTGTATATGTGTAGATTCATTTTGTGGCCCAATATGTGATCTATTTTGGAGAAAGTTCCGTGTGCTGCTGAGAAAAATGTGTATTCTTTGGTGCGTGGGTGAAAAGTTCGATAGAGATCTGTAAGGTCCATTTCTTTCAGGGTTTGATTAAGTTCCAAAGTGTCTCTGTTAAGCTTTTGACGTGTTGATCTATCCCATGTTGAGAGGGCAGTGTTGAAGTCCCCAAGAATTATCATTTGGGGATTGATTTCTTGCTTTAGACGCTGTAGGGTTTTCTTAATGAATGTGGAGGAGCCCGTATTGGGTGCATATATGTTCAGTATTGTGAAGTCTTCCTGGTGAATTGTATCTGTGACTAAAATGTAGTATACATCCGTGTCTCTTATAATTTTCTTTGGTTTGATAGCATAATGGCTACCCCTGCCTGTTTTCTGCTTCCATTTGCTTGTAGAATTGTTGACCAGCCTTTTATTTTTAGAGCGTGCCTATCTTTTGTGGTGAGATGGGTTTCCTGCAGGCAGCAGATTGATGGATTGTGATTTTTAATCCAAGTTGGAATCTGTGTCTCTTGATCGGTGAATTAATTCCATTAACATTTAGTGTTATAATGGAGAAACTATTGTTAATTCCAGACATTTATTATGTTTAGTAGCTTTTATAAGTATATTGCTTCGTTTTTAATGATGTTATACTTGCCTTCTGTTCTCCTGGATATGCCTGTTTTTTTCTTCACGCTTGAGTATCATTTCTAGCATTTTTTGAAGGCCTGGTTTGGTGGCCATGTATCCCTTAAAGTTGTCTTTGTGCTGGAAAATTTTTCTTTCTCCCTTGATCATGACTGATAGTTTTGCAGGGTAAATCAGCCTGGGTTGACATTTTTGCTCATTCAATACTTGAAGTATGTCTCTCCAAGCTCTTCTTGCTTTTACTGTTTCGACTGAGAAGTCATTTGGTAGTTTAATAGGTTTACCTTTAAAAGTGACTTGTTTTTTCTCCCTTGAAGCTCTCAGCACCAGTTCTTTATCTTGAATGTGGAGTGTTTTAACTATTATTTGCCGTGGGGTGCTTCTATTTTGGTCGTATCTGTTTGGGGTGCGGAATGCCTCTTGTATATGGATGGGCCTCTCTTTTTTTAGATGAGGAAAGTTTTCCTTGATGATCGTTTGAAAAATTTCCTCAGGGGTGGTATTTTGAGATTCTTGCTCTGGTATTCCATGAATACGCATGTTAGGCTTTTTCAGGATGTCTCATATCTCTTGGATATTTCTCTCAAGTATCTTTTTGGCTTTAACAACCTCTTCCATTGAGCTGGTTAGTACTCCCACTTTATCTTCAAGGTCTGAAATTCTGTTTTCTGCTTCCTTAGTTCTGTTGATAAGACTCTCTGTGGCGTTCTGGGTTGAAGATAACTTGTCTTTTCGCTCAGTTTTAAACTCTGTTTGAGTTTGTTTTAACTGCTCTATGCCACTTTTTGTTTCTTGCACTGTTTTTCTCAACTCCTCTAGATGTCTGTTGTGTTCCTCTTCAAAGCGATTGATTCGATTATGTAATTCCTCCCTGATTTCCTCTTTCATAGTATTGAACATGGTAATGATCATATTTTGAAAGTCTTTATCCTGGGTGGGGCTTTCTTGGCCTTTTTCCGTGGGTTTGTTCTTGTTGGAGTCTAACATTATGGGATTAATTTCTTCAGTGGGAAATTTGTTTACTTGAGTGTTGCTTCTCATGGATTTGCACTTTGACTTTGGCATTGTCATTTTAACTCTTAAGATCTCTCAATTTCACTAAACTGAATTATTTGGCCTGGGGTCTGGTGGGCGGGGCGGGCGGAGACTTACCTAGGTCGGGGGTGAGGCCCGGCTGGACCGCGCGCGTCCCGACCGGGGCGGGGTGGGGTGAAAGGGGGATGGGGCGAGGCGTGGAGCTATTTAACCCGAGGGCAGCTGGGGCGGGGCCCGGGCGCAGGGGGAGGTCCTCCTCGTCCCTCGGCCCCGCGCGCTCCGCTCCGGCTGGATGGTGGGAGTCGGAGCCGGGTCCCTGTGGGCCGACCTGGGGTCCTGATGGGCGGTGCGCGGGGCGGGGACTTACCACCTAGGGCGCGGGGTTGAGGCCCGGCTGGACCGCGCGTGCGTTCCGACCGGCAGAGCGGGGTGGGGTGCAAAGGGGGGATGGGGGCGAAGGTGTGGAGCTATTTAACCCGAGGGCAACTGGGGCGGGGCTAAACTTGCCTTTGTGACCCATGTAGCAATGCAGGTAAAAGTCACTCTACCAGGGGTGAGGGGTGAATGCTCAATGTGCTTGTAAAAGTAAAAAAAAAAAATAATGAAGTCAATCTGTATAGCTCACAAACAATGATTCACTCCTTTTTTTCTAATAAAAGATACTGGGTTTTCTTGACTCTAGTCTTGCTGAAATTTAGGTGGTCTCATTGGCAGCAACTTGGGAGCAGACGCAGGAGCAGGAGCGTCACGGGGTCAGTAAGAGAGAAGTTCCATGTTGACTCCAAGCTTACTTACTTGATGCCACTTAGGAGGCGAGAATGCTTCTTTGAGACTACTTGGAGTGCTTCAAGTCTCTGTCAGAGATTCAGTCCTTTGGGGTAATTCTCCTTAAAAATCAAATCAAAAGGAAAAACTTGCGCATATAGATTCAAGGGATTGTTCCCAACTTTAGTCACTTTCCAATACAACTTGAAATTGTCATGAGTTTTCCGACAAGGTCAATCTGTGTGAAATCCACAATGACTGCCTCTCTAGTACTGCTGGGTTTGTTCAAACGTTCTTGAACAGAGAGTGATCCCTGGAAAACCAGGGGTCTTTGGGATCCTATTTTTAACTTCAAAGTAAAGACTATGCTGGCTTACTGAGATAACAGTCCTAAGGTTTTATTAGATAAAACCAGCAGCAGTGGTACAAACTTAAGAAACCCAATGTGCTCAACCTATGAAAAACACCCCAAAGTCAAGACATGCCTTCATTTTCACAACAATTCAGAAATCTGTCTAAGAACCATGTTTAGAATTTTGAGGTTTCCAGAAGCTTTGTAATTCTTTCTGGAGAACTGTCTTCCTCATATCATTTCTGTTACCTTATTACTAGTAAGATCTGAATGCCCAAAGGCAGGTCCTAAGGAGATGGAATCTGGTCTAGAGAAAGAAAGCCCAAAGGAAAGAGAAAGTGTTGTATCACTGGGGATGGAAACATAATTGGCCTTTGGAGACACAAACAAATACTAAGAGGTCAGTTTTCTGCCTAGGACTTTCTTGAGAAGAGTGTCACACTCACTCCCATATCACCTGGGCTCATGGTAATAAGTGGTACCTGCTTTCTCAGAGAAATGGACCTAAGGGTGAAGGGTGGTTAATGGACTCAGGAGTATACTCATGGGAAATAGAGTGAATATTTATTTATATAGAGCGTGAAAGAAACAAGAGAAAGAAAACACGGTGTTCACATTTGTCTAGTTAATGTTTTTGTGATTAATTCACCACTCTCAGCTGTCTCCATTTCTCTAAATGATAAATCAATGTATCAGGTTATAACTCAAAGGCATTTTAAAAAAAAATTGAAAGCAAACCTGATATTTGAAAGATGTCTTAGCTGTTTTTGTCACTATAAACCATGAACAGATGGGGACAGTAAATTAAAAAACAAGATGTCTATTAAGAGCATTGTGTTTAGTTGCCTATTGCTAGAAAATATTGGGTAGTAAGTCATCTCACATCTCAGGAGCATCAGGGAACACTTTTTCAGGACCTGTGTATTTGCTGAGTATCAGCCAATAAGTCAACTCAGTGAGCTTCCCTGTGCACACCAGGGAAGAGCTCGATCCCATTGTTGTGTGCTGACTATGGTGACACTTCCAGAAGGTTTAGATCCATTCCATGGGCCTTTCTTCCTGGCACAAGAGGTTGGTCCACAAGACGTTCTCCTGGCAATGATGGAGATATGGGGGAGATGCATAAACAGTCACTTTTTCTTTCTTTTTATCTTTTGAAACTTTTATATACAAATATAATGCATATATGTTTTTCTGTCCTACTATCTTCTTCTTCTTCCATCCTTCCTTCCCACCTTACTCATTTTCCTTTCCTTCCAGTCAGCATCCCCCTCCCTGTTTCCCTATGTGTGTGACTGCTCTATTCAGGATGCATGTATTGGCATGTGCCTGGGTGTCCACTGGGCCTAAAGGATCCACCAGTGGAATATCAAGCTGATAATCTCTTTCTCATGTCCTGCACCAATCTCTCAGTATGGCACTGTATCTCTTGAAGTCATCCTTCCTTTGTAATGAAATGTTGATATATCAGCTAGTGAGGGGATTTAGTGCTTCACTATATTGAGTTCTTGGTTATGGCAGTCTTGATTTGATGGAGGCTTCTGTCTGGCTTCTTTTCATCTTCAGATTCTTTTTTTATTTTTTCCACTCATGCAAAGTTGATAAGTAGCCCATTCCCCTTCCTCCCTCCTCCCCTCTCTTGACCTTCCCCCGCTCCCTCTCCCCCTTTCCCTTTCCTTTCTTCCCTTCCTCCCATTCTCCCAGCCCCCACCCCATTCCTGGAGCATCCTTTAGTGTGTATATCAAACTTCCCTCTGGATCCTCCTCTCTGATCAGGTGTAAGACTCAATAGCATTGCCTAGAGCTCTTTTTTTGTGTTCCCCTTTAGTATAGGAACACTATTGTGGCTGTTAATCCCTTGCTTCTAAGGATCCTAGTGCCTGTGATCCATGCTAGACTTTGGGGGTTCAATGATATGTTGGTCATTGCGCGCCACCTTCAGACTCTTACATTCTTACTGTCCCCTCTTCCACAAGATTCCTTGATCCATGGGTTGGGGGGAGGTAATTTAAATGTCCCATTTGGGGCCAAGTTGTTTATAGTTGTTTTTACTTTGTACTTTTTTGGCTCTTTGCATTGCATCTCCTCCAGTCCTGTTGTAGCCCTCTGCATCACATCTCCTCCATTCCTGGTGTGGCTCTCTGCATTGCATTCCTCCATTGTAGATACTTCTAGGGTGAATGCTGAGTGCTGAATGCTTTTTAATCTAAGGATATAAAGGTAAGTATTTTAGTTACATCTTGCTGTTAAGCATTTACAGTTAACACTAAAAAGTTTGTTTCTACCTGAGGCTTAGGTCTCCCCTTCTTTGGGTATTTGGTTTGAATACTCAGTTTTGAGGGCATGATCAAAATGGCACCCTGTCACTTCTGCCTTCACTTATTGGACAAAGCAAACTAATTGGACAAGCCCAAAGTTAAAGAGTAACAGATATGTTTTTGACTCTACAGCCAGGTCATGTGTGATGGAGGGGTTGGTTGTATATTTAACTTGGGTAGAGAATCAGAAAAATGATTTCCTTTACACAAATGTTTAAATACATGTGATATTTATCAACTAAGTTCAGTCTTCTTACTTTAAGAAATTTTGATTGAATTCCATTGATTTGTATGGCAATTTATAATGCGTTCATATGGATAACTGTGAAACATGTTATTAGTCATATAGTCACATTATTTGATTTTCTCCAGATTTCATTTCTTTTTTTGCTGCCTAACCTCTTGTCTCTGATCAAGTGGCTTCAGTGCTGTGTGTGAAGGTTTGTTCATCCAATAACTGTCCCAGGTTTTGTATGGGTGAATGTTCAGTCATTTTAGCCACATGCCGTCTTCTGGAAGCTTCCCTTCTTCTCTGAAAAATGTCTTTCATTATCTCACCACGTGAGTGAAATCTCATTTCTCTTCTTGGGCACTCTACTTTTAGCAAGTATTTCTTAAGACGGTCTTATGCAAGGCTCTGAGCACAGTCCTGCCTATCTTTCTTGTCTCCTTTGGTGCTCACTCAACTCTGCAATGTAGATAAGGTAATCCTTTCTCATAAACTATACTTTAAGGAGAAAAATGATACCATCAGCATTCAAATATGCTTGGTTCTTTTTGGGGGGAGAGAAGAGCTACAAAGTCTTTGGTTCTATTTTCCACATTTTAAATCTCAACAATATTCCCTACCTCTATATACTTTGGTTTGTAGATTTTTCCTCTGAGATATAGTGGGTGAGATTTATGTCAATATTTTGGTGAAGAATGTGAGTAGTAGCCCATGTCATTACCCTGAGAGCCAATATGCATAGTGAAACACTTACCATTAACTTCTGTGAAGCTGAGGGATCAGAAATGAGATTTAGCAGCAATTAAGTGATACGACTGGACTGCAGGCTCAGAATTTTCCTATCTGTCATTTGGAATAGTGCATCTAATCATGGTAATTGAAACTGTGAAACTGTACAATTTGCTAATGGAACTAGTCAGGTAAGGTGTACTTCAAAAGACTATATTTCCCTCTAAGGTAGTAAAGACTCTGGACCTAATAAAAAAGTGCATATGCACCACAATTTAACAACACAAAAATAAATTCCTAGAAGAATATCACTATGTAGTCTTTAAGTCTACTGGATTTTATAGTGTTGATTTTATAGCAGGAATTTTTGGTATTTTGGGTCTCATAGTAACTAGCTGTTGGTTACCAAACTTAACAATTCAGGCTAAAGAATAATCCTAAAAATCAATGAAGCTAACTTACTTGTATCTAAGTAGCCTCAAAAAAGGGGAGGGGGAGGAATAGAAGCTTTGTCCCTTATGATATATTCATTTTAAAGAAAATATTTTTCATTTGAAAGACACAAATCAAGAAATCAGGAGGCCAGTTCTCCACATGCTGTTTTGATCTAACACTGTGTAGAAAGCCCAGTTGCATCATGCTCTGTTGCTTCTGAGTGTAGAAACAGGAAGCACTAAGTGTGTCTCAAGCATCAGACATTTTAGACAGCCAGTGAAATCTATATTAGTATATGCCCATGCATGATACTTATTCTAAGTTTTCTGAAACACATCATTATGAAAATTTAAGACAACGACCTCTAAGATATAAAAAGAAAGAAAAACCACTTTATTTATTCTGTCAATTTATATTTGAGTGTCCATTATGATGACATTAGAGCATTTTAATTGGTGTTAATTCAATCGAAATTTCATTTCACTGTCCCCTTTTTTCACTAGTCAAACTCTGACAGGCTCAGATCTTAGTTGTTGATTTTCACCAGCATTGATTTAAGATGTTGACTTTTGCTGCAGCAATGCCAGATTTGCAGTCTCCATCCAGGTCACAAGCACATACTTGACACTGATTAGAACAAGAGACTTTGCCTTTGATGAGCTTCCTGAGACAGAGCCCCAGATTCATTCTGATTGGCCATCTCAGAACACGTGTCTAGTGGAGATGAGGCGATGGGAGAGAGGGGAAAGCACACTGCTCAGTTCAGGTCAGGCTCAGATGCTCCAAGGAGCTGAGGCATGACTTCGCTGCCCTCCTCAGGTGATGTGGATTTTGAATGGAAAGGAGATTTAGGAAAGACAGAAACAGAGTCTGGAGAGATAGACAGACAAGACAGTCCACATTATCATTCATTCTTCCAATGATCAGAATACACAGCTGACTTACCAAGAACCACAAGGGAAATTGAGAAAAATGAGATTCACTTTTTACCCAGAGTGTCTATATTCTATTGTAGAGAGAATGGCTATATTCAAACCTTGAAATGATTAGTGGTGCAACTTACATTTTATCCACTTCCTGAAAAGTGTTCCAAGAGGAGGGGCAGTGCCATAGGGTCCCAGGAACTGGTTACGTGGGGTGTAGTGGCTCCCGACAGAAACTGAAACACAGAAAAGATCAAGTCTCTTTAGAAAACAGGAGAATCGGGGCTGGAGAGGTGGCTCAGGGGTTACGCCTCTGCCTTGCAGGCGGAAGGTCCTGAGTTCAGATCCCAGATCCCACATATAGACGCCAGGCGGCGGAAGCGGAAGCGGGGGCGGCCTGTGCTTCTGGTCCTGGTATGGGGGAGCCTGTGAATCCCAGGGCAGAAGGGGGTGGAGACGTCCATGGTGGTTCCCGAATTCGTCCGTGGTTCTACACACACACACACACACACACACACACACACACACGCACGCGCGCGCGCGAGCACATACATACGCACACACGCACAATTGAATAAAGAATGATAAAAAATTAAAAAAAAAACAGGAGGATCAGAGAGATTAAAAGAGTAAACAATGCTCAGGGCTTTGGCAGGAAAAAAATAGGGCTCCAAAGATGCAAATTGCCTTGTCTCACCATTTGGTTCAAGCTGGCTTCTCTACAGAGAGAGAGAGTAAAAAAGCTAGGAGTGTGTGGACATCGGTAATTTTTCTAGTGGGTTGCAAGTGATAGCTTCTGCATTCTTTGGTGAGTTAGCCATATTTGCTTAGGAAACCAGTGTAGTGAAAAGCATATTGTCTTTTAGTTGATATGGTTTAGTCTTAGGAGTCGCTATTTATTTCTCTTTTGTTGTTCTAAAAGAGGACAAAAAATAGCTGAGTTTTCAGTCAAATTTCAGTTCAGATTCTTTGTTTCTAAATACTGACAGGAGCCGATAGATGATTCATGCTCCAGCAAATACTCAATTGCTTTCCATCCAGATGAGATTCATTGGGCCACATATGCAAGAAGACCTGAAAGTAGGAGGGAGACTGGTACGGAAGAAGATTGTCATGGAAAAAGGACAGGGAATGGAATAGGATAGTTAAGAAGTGAAAATAGCATAAATTCACTGTTTTCACATATGAAACTCTAACATAATACACACAAGATAAATCATCCTGAGATGTTTTTCCTTTACTTATTTCTTAAATTTTTACTAATAAATTTTGTTCTTTGGCATGTAAATAGTACATGTAACCAGTGCATGTAAATAGTACATTTTTATTATTCCCTCATATTTTTGCCTTCCCTCACAAGGGAAGCTATGCTATGTCTCCAATTTTTCCCTATAGATCTTGTTCCTAGATCACAACTTGTGGTTTTGGTTTGTGTCCCACAAGGTTTAATGAGGCATCTTTGTGACCATGGGTTTGAAACCAACTGTTGGGCTTGGTAGGCTTATCAGTTTGTATACAACTTAACACTATGCCTCCCTCTCTTTGAGAATCTATTAGCTACCAATAGTCCAGCAAGGTTTTTTCTTTATATACTAGAAATAGACAAAGTACCTACTATCAGGGATCAAGGATTGAGAGCTCTGAGTGGCACTGAGTGGATACCTATTGTACATAAGGTACGTACAAAGGTAATGAGACCTTTTGTTTACTCAGTGTGATTCTGTTTTCCTTATAGATCAAAATTAAATAAGGCCATGTCCAAAACAAGGATATATGAGATGGCACATAGCTCTGTTCATTACAGGTATCTCTAACTAAAGCTCAAAGTGACTTAATTTTTTAAAACATGTTAGGAACATAACCAGGGAAAGAAAACTAGAAAAGATGGAGAAAACTCTGTGAAAAGAATAAAAACCTGCAGTCCTATGTACAGAAAGCTATGTTTTCTACTTCTCTGATGTTTATAGACTATCCACAAACAAAAATAAGAGAGAATTAATAGAGACAATATATTTCTTCTTGGTAGCTAAATATTGCAGTTCGCCTGCATAGTTGCTAATAAATGACCATCAAATGGCTTAAGGGAACAAGGGATTTATTTTCTCTAATGATTACTGATGACAGTTCTTAGTCCAACTTGATGGGAAAGCATGCACCAATACCAGGACCAAGAGAACTGGCCACATCATTTCTACACAATGGCTGAGAGAGGAACAATCCTTACTTGTCAGACCAGCATGTCTGGCCAAGTGTACAGAAGGATGCCAACTTCCTCAACCAGCTCTCTGTATTTTATTCTAGGGCCTAGTCCCACTCACCATAGGTTGGGCCCTCCCATCAGCTAGACAATCTCCTTCAGGTTTGCTCTGAGCCCTACTCAACCACTAATTCTCCACAAATGTGCCCAGAGCTCAAACCTCAATCATTAAGATGACACCTGTGCCTAATTATGACACTAAATCTATTAGAATCTGCTCTGAAAAATTGGATCTACAAATCAAAGTCAAGATGAAAAGACTGTGAATTTGTTGACAGAGGTTTCTAGACAACAGGACAAAGTCTCTTGACCCTTTCCATGCTTGGCATTTGCTCTGCATGACTAATTCTGTTCTCTCTCTTTTGACATTTTCTATCTCCAATCTCTTTCTTTCGGCCCTTCTGCCTGACAAATCCTTTTCAGCCTTCAGTTCTGCTTCAAATACAGCTTTTCTTGTATTCCCAAGTGCCAGTTTGGCTTGTTGTCCCACCACTAGGCTCTTGTTGCATGATATTCTTCTCATGTATTTTTATCACATTCATTTGTTTATCAGATTTCAAACTAGAGAGCAATAGCCTTCTTTTACCTTATGTCTTAATTATTATGACAATTATACGTATTACTTTGCATGTTGCTGGGACAAAAATCCCCGAAAAGAATAAGTTCAGAAGGAAGGGTTGTTTCAGCTGACAGAACAAAAGGATGTCCATCATGGCAGGGAACACAGGGCAGCAGAAGCATGAGGCTGCTGGACACATTGCATCTTCAGTCAGAAAACAGAGACACATGTTCATGCTCGGCTTGCTTTCTCTTTTTTCTTTTTTTTAGTATATTTTTTGTTATTATTTCAGCTCATACAAACTTAATAGGTACACCAGTTCCCTCCCTCCCTCCTCCTCCCCCCGAACCCTCTGCTCCCCCTCCCCTCCCATCCCCCAGTATCTCTTTTTTCTTTAGACAAGGATCTTAGCCCATGGATAATCTAATTTACATAATCTCTCACAAAAATACTCAGAAGCTTGCCTCCTAAGTTACTTTAGAGTCTGTCTAGTGGACAATATTACCCATACCACACATCTCTTAGGTGAATAGGTACATTAAGTATAGTTGAATTAAGTACAATTTTCCATATGGTTGGGAAATATAATTATTTAATAAATATAGCATCAAATAAATACTCTGATTTCAGCCTAGCCAAATATTCTTTCTTTTCTTTGGGCTGAAATAAATCAATTACATTGAAAGTTTCTAATGTTTAGAAATTTACTGGTAACCATAGCCAGACCATGATGGAAAAGGCCTTCATCTTGATTTCAGAATCATGGATCACTCATTTTCCCACACCTTGTCCTTCCCACCTTATCAGCCCCTTAGATCCCTAACAAGCCCTTAGCAAAATTATCAGTTTCCCCTTTTACCTCCCTGAAAACCACATAGCATCATCTGATAGAGGTAAGGAGCCCTTTACTCCCTTGCCTTTCTTACCTATATCTAGCTCACTTTGTGAGTGGCAGGTAAGATTTTGGTCCTACCCTATACGCCAGAGGATGATCCCTCTGCAGGCTTTAGTCTCAAATAAAACTTGTTGTGTCTTAGAGTCTCTCCTTTCCTTATCTGCCCTTCCTTCCATCATCCTTACATTACAAGTAGAAATAAGTAATCTTAAATTCAGCTAATAGAAATATGTAGGATACACTGTATACACAGCATCTTATCAGTAATGAGCTAATCAGTCATGGTGGCTACCCTTATGGAAATTTTAGTCTAGTAAGGAAAATGGTCAACCAATATGCATAAAGACAAAACCACTTGCAGTTAAACTTTGTGTGCTGTGAAGAATGCAAGCAGCAATTCAAGATAAAATAGAAGATTTAGAGAAAAATATGACGAAAAGTTGTGGCAAGCTTGTGATGCAGGTAGTCACACACCCACACTTCCCTATTTGCACTCCGAATTGATGCGGGGTTCCTGAAGCAGCTGCTGCTCAGCAAAGGAAACAGCCCTGCATGGGAGCGTCAAGGAGCGTAGTCCACATGCACTGAAGCTTTGACTCTCCTGAGGTAGGTGACAAGGTGACCAAGAAAGCAATCCCCCTGAACTGCTGAGCTCCATCCGAGGGGCCCCAGGCTTCCTGTCAGACCAACAGCATGGACTCACTTCCGCTTTTCTTTCTTGGATTTTTTCTGATCAACTTTTTGGGGGTCAGGGTGGACAGTGCCTTTCACAAACAAAGAATAGAATTTCCTGTTTATGGAAGAGTTTCCTTAGAGGAGGTGTACATTCTTCTTAATCTGGAAAAGTTGAGATTTCTAAAGCCTAAAGGATGTGTGATTTAAAGTATCCAGATAGACCCGAGGGGACCTGATGTTCAGGGATCAAAGGTGGGGTGAGGCTCTTGGCAGTTTGGCCATCAGTGCTGTCATGGTATAATTCTGTTGTTTGAGTTTCAAGTGGAAGCCAGTGTGAGCGAAGAGATAAACAGGACAGGACTGCAGAAGCAGGTCTGAATCCAGCCATAGAATCTCAAGATTGACCGTCTTATCTGGCCATTAGTCTAGGGATGTATTTTCTGTACACAAATCTGCCCCCCAAAAATTCAGTCAACATTTGGCTGTCTGTGCTTCTGCTTCTTTCATCAACATTGATGACTGATTGTTTCTTCCAGTCATTCCAGCTTCTATAATGTGGGCAGCGCTCTATGTTTAATAATGGAAAAAGGGTCCATGTTTCTTCTAAAGAAGGCCAAAAAGTTTCTAGAAGCTAGGTTCTTTTCTTCAGAAACATCAACACTTGCCTTTTGCTGTACACAAGCTGTGAGTCACAAGTCACTATGGTAACAACTGAATTATCTAATCTTGGGGATCTTAGCTTTTACCTCAGCCATGCTCAGAGGCAGCTAGAAGAAAACCATTTTGAGAAACTGAGAATGATACAATATATGAAGAAACTGACACAATTGTCCCATGCCAAGATTTCCATGGGAAATAACTCCAGAATAATCTTCTGGATGGAATTGTAAGAGAGAGTGAAAGGCAGAGTCCAAATCTTCGTAGGGCTGCTTGATTTAAGGCAAAGATGATGAAAGTAGCCTTTGCAGAGTCCAGCAAGAATTATAGAGGAGGCAGCTCCAGAGGGCAGAGGGGCCAGACCTGAGCCAGTGTCTGAGGGGCAGCTAGTTGTGATGGGATCATTCAGTGCTCAGTAAGGCACATCTAAAATACTGCTAGAGCCATGAAAGGAAGAGAAAGGAATGTGTAGGAAGGGGAGATGGTTGGCTTTATGGAGCCTTGGGTTGCATACAGCAGGGGCTGGAAGGTGGACCAGGGAAAAGGGAGGCAGAGGAAAGGCATAGTGTGAACAAAGTCAGGCATTTTCATAAGGCGGCCAAGGGCAGAAAGCTCTCACTTGTTGCCACTGCAAAACTAGATGGGACTGCTTTGGGGACAGCCACTGGGGCTGAGAAGGTGGCCAGGCTCCACCCTAACAAACTCCCAGGCTAACTTCCCATCTTAAAGGTGCGGAATTTAAGAATTAAAAAAGTGAAAAACTGAGGAAAGAATCTGGACTCTTCCTAGGTCAAATTCAAAATTGTTTTATTTCCCATCTATGGAAATCTGATGAGCTGATGGTCTGATGTTTATTGTCTTCAGAGAATTTTGAATTCTCTAAATTTGAATACTTTTTTAAGTTATCTGAGTTTCCTGCTAATATTGAAATGAATTGCCTTTATGCATCCTGATGATTGGCCACTGAGATCTAAGGACAGTGTTTAACCAAAGGTTGTAGAATTCTCAACTCTGGAGAGCAGTGATAGAACAGGAAGACCTGTTCAGAGTCCGCATCTTCTGCGATGATGTTCCTCTGAGGTGCTGTGCAGAAGCCCAGTTCAGTGCTGCCATTTGTTGCAAAGAATCCTGGGACACTTGGGTAACTTCCTAACCTTTGATTTTATCTTTTAACATTTGGGACAAAATTACAACCCACGAGGAATCCTTGAGAGCATTATAACTAACATACTAGACACAAAATTTCCACTTTAGTGTCAAGATTAGGGGTGACACTCAAGACTTTGTGCTCCACTTATAAGCCAGTGAACCCCAGAAGCTCCTGGGACTGAAGATAAGGGTGAAACTCAGTAGATGTGCTGGATACTTTCTCAGTTGCTTTGACTTGAGGAAAACATCACTGATCTAAGCTTGTAGATAAAACTCACTCTGGAACTGTGGTGATTTCTAACTATAGATGTTAAGCGATTCTCCAAGTGAAAGATCATCTTTTATTTTGTAAATTTCTAAAATTGCCTTCTGTTGTTGATTCTTTCAGTTTTGATGTTGGTATGATGCTTGGATTTTCTTTCCTTTTTTTCATGTGTAGATGTCAGTATGTATGTCTGTGTGTACGCCTGAGGGGATGGATGTAGAAGGCCTCTGCAATTTCTGTCAGTTGCTTTTACATGGGATCTGGAATCCCAACTTTTTTGCTTGTGAAGCAAAGTTTTAAACCCTTAGCCATCTTTCCAGGACCCTCCCTCCCTCCCTCCCTCTTTCCCTCTCTCCCTCCCTCCTTTTCTTCCTTCTTTCCTTTCTTCCTTGCTTCTTTTCTTCCTTCCTTCTTTCTTCTTTCTTGCATGCACATGTATGGGGGGTACACATGTATATGCATATTCACATGTGCATAGGTACGTGTATGTGTAGATGCAAGTACATATATGTGAGCATGAGCGCGGAGTGAATGTCAGTTATATTATATTGCTTTCCACTTTTATTATTAAATCATAGTTTCTCAGTTGAACCCAGAGCTCACCAATCAGCCTAGATGGCCAACTTGTTCTGTGGACCTTCTGTCTTTGTCTCTTGAATGTAAGGATTACAGGTAGTTGCCATGTCTGCTCTTTTCTTATTTACTTGAGTCCTTACACTTGTGGGGCAAGTGCCCCACCCACTGACTTACTGCTTCACCCACATCTACACTTCTTCCTGGCAGGCTGTATCTGGTGTCAAGATGGAGATCTGTCATTTCTTTCTCCAGGGCTGTTTGGATGTGAAGAGGAGGCACACTGGACAGGAGAATGCCTGCAGAACCTTTGAGAAAGGTTTCTGTCACAGCTAACTTGACTCACAGAGGCCTGTGAGTTATGTGTGGCCCAGCAGTAATGAACAATATCAGAACAGTATTCCCTTGCAACACCTTGCCTTCATTCATTTCAAAAATTTGTCCATAAGAACATCAAGTGAAGACTGATACTAGAGTAAAGTCAAGTTATGAGGGTCCAATGTAACATAAATCAATACTAGGAATAGCTTAAATTAGAAAGGAAGAACAAGTTTGTGATTTTAAGAAATATTTTACATTTTTTAATGTGAATCAATTTGATACTATAACTCTGTAGTTATCAATATGTTTACTTAATTTGACCACTCTTTTCTGGACTATTACCTTTGGGAAATCATGTAAAATACACAACACTTAGCTCACAAAGCACTTATCATGATTGTTTATAACAGCAGAAGTAGAAACATATCGTCATTGGACACTGGCCTAAACAATTCTGGAGATGTCTACTCGATGAGATATTAGACAGTCATTTTAATGTGCAGACACCTCAAGGCTCTGTGCTTTGATATGCTGCCAGTGAAAAGCATTGCTGTAACAGATGTGACTGAAGATGCATGGAAAGACATTAGCAAGAAATAGGCTTACTTAAGACAGTGTAAGAATTCTGCTCATCTAATTTTTAATCAGTTTCTTTTTGGTTTCCTTTTTGGGTGATGTGATGAAAAGGAATACAGAAACAGAAAGGAGCTCCTATTAGTGACCAGAAAGAAGTCAAGCTGATTTCTGAGTAGAGGAGCAGGGAGGTAGCTAAGCAGGGAAGACCTGCTGCTGCGAGGGGGTAGATAATGCCTGTTTAGAGAGCATGTAGAAATAGCCTTGTTGACTCACCTGTTCTTATTTGAAGATGCTTTGGTGTTTAACGGACCACAAAGAAATTTGGAGATGAGGAAGTCACCAGTATTGGTTGATTACAGCAGTTCTGTCTTGTTCTTGGGGATATATTTCATGACTGCCAGGGATAGTGAAATCTATAGGCAACACCATATGCTACAACTTCATGTATTGTCCTTCTAAACCTAGAACTTATCACTTACTGGGACCTTAACTTCTGTATTTTTTAGGTGTGATAGCAAAATCAGCATGTTTCTTTTTCCTTCTTCATAGTTTCAGCGCAAGATACTTTTTTTATTTTGATCTTAGCAACCTCAACTTTGGCATGAATATCCTTTCTTTCCTTAAATCCATGGCTTTTGTAGTTTTTGCTAGCTTGTGTTATGGGACCATTATCAAGTAAAATGCAGGTTGTTGAGCATAAGCTCTAAGATACAACAGGAGTGGATCTGGCAATCCAGTTTCACAGTGATTAAGGACAGGTATTGTATACAATGTGGACATGCTGGAAAAAGAGGTGACTTATGTCTTAGGAGGGAGGAATGTCGAGCCATGAGACTTTAACATGCTACTCAGAATGGCTTACTCTTAAAACTTAAGATTATTTTTGTATGTGTGTATATGCAGAAGACATATACTCTGTATGTCTGTATGTCTGGGCAGATCCAAGGATAACTTCGGGAATCATCTTGGATTGCTCTACCTCCCGGGGTTTCCCATGTTCTGCCTTCCAGGGACAGAAATGCAGGCCACCACTATTTCCTCTTGGCCTTTTTATGTGGGATCTGGTATCTTTTACTTTTAGAGGCAGAAGACTTAACCTCTAAGCCAACTTATGAATTTCTTATTTTTTTTTTAATTTTTTATTATTATTTTTTTTATTCAACTGTGCGCATGTGCGTGTGCGTGTGCGCGCGTGTGTGTCTGTGTGTGTGTGTGTCTGTGTATATATAGAACCACGGACGAATTCGCGAACCACCATGGACGCCTCCACCTCCTTCTGCCCCGGGATTCACAGGCTCCGCCCTACCAGGACCAGAAGCGCAGGCCGCCCCCGCTTCCGCCTGGCGTCTATACGTGGGATCTGGGATCCGAACTCGGGACCTTCCGCCTGCAAGGCGGAGGCTTAAGCCCTGAGCCACCTCTCCAGTCCCGAATTTCTTATTTTTTGACGTTTGAATTATTGACTTCAGTTGACTATGGACACATGTAGTTTTGGATAATGAAGCCATAGGTAAGGAAAGATGACTGGATCAGGTTTTGTTGGATTGTAGTACTCTTCTTTTTAGTGTTTATATAAATACCTCTTGTCATAGTTAGGCACAGGTTGACAGTTGAGGGTTTGAGCTCTGGGAGATTTGTGGAGATTTAGTGGTTGGGTTAAGCCCAGAGCAAACCTGAAGGAGATTGTCTGGCTGATAGGGGAAGGCCCAGGTGGGTGGGATGGGACCCAGAAATAAAATATAGAGAGCTGATTGAGAGAGTTGCCATCCTTGTGTATACTTGACCAGACATGCTGATCTGACAAATAAGGATCGTCCCTCTCTCAGCATTACATAGAGATGGTGTGACAGGTTCCCTTGGCCCTGGTGTTGGTGCATGCCCTCCCGTCAAGCTGGACTCAGACTGTAACTCGACTATCCTAAGAAAATAAACCTTCTGTTCCCTTAAGCCATTTGATGGTCATTTATCAGTAATGATGCAGGCTGACTAAAATGCATCTGCAGATCAACAGCATGTTTTCTCTGTTTTGTGGGGTTGGGAAACTTTAATGAGGGCGGCAAAAAGGCTGTTATAACCCCGTGCACAAGGAAGTCTATGCACAGTACCCGCAGAGTTATTTCTTGAGAACAAATCATAATCCCTTAAGGAAGAAGAACATTTGGGAGGATTAGAATTCACAGTGTAGCTCAGTACTTTGAGATCTGCAGCTCTATGCAGAAAACCCCTGGGGATTGGAAAGAATTCATGGCCTGCTTCTTCATGTCTAGCAGCAGGAGAAGACATACCTTATAAAGTAGCATAACTCTTGCCCCATGCAAACACAAGTAGTCTGTCACCTTCAAACTCATGTAGCTTACACCTCATCCTCTCCTCCTTTCTATGTAATACAATGATGTACCCACACCAGGAATAAAGGGGCATATTTAACACCTTAAGTGACAGAGGAAATTCTAGCTCAAACTGAAATTCTCTTCTGCAGTTGGAATGGATCAGGGAGGATTCAGGTCTCATTTCCTTGGAACTTATCCAAGCAAATCTTTTTGCTAAGAAAACTGTGAGTGTTTGTATGCATGTGTGTGTATGTGTGTGTGTTACTATAGGACACTTGAGTGTGTGTGCCTATGGGAGCCCAAAGGAGACACTGAAGATCATGTTGGATTGCTCTGCCTCCATATTACTCTGCTCTGGGGTTTCCCAGGCTCTGCCTTCCAGGACGAGAATTGCAGACCACCTCCATTTTGCTTGACATTTTTATTTTACATGGCATCTGGGGATCCAAACTCAGTTCTTTTTGTTTGTGAGGTCAAGGCTTTAACTTCTGAGGCACATTCCCAGACCACCAAGTTTCTCTTTTTTTCTTTTAAACAAAAAGTTAAAGATTCTGAAAATACCTTCCAAACATCTACAATAGGATGTGAAGGAGAAGATAACTGTTTGAGAGTGAAAATTTGGAAGGCTGTATGTGAAACTGTTTTTACAACCCATGTGCCTGTGTATGTATGCATGTGTTGCATACGCTTGCATGTGCAGGTCTATGTTCTACTTCAGGGGTTCAGCAGGAGCTATGCGTCTTATTTATTGACCTGAAGCACATCACGTTGGCCAGATGGCCTGCTCAGTGACTATCTCATCTGTCTCTGCCTTCCCAGAACTAGGATTACAAATGCCATCCACCATGGCTGGCTTGTTACGTGGGTGCTAAGGATTGATGTACTGACTGAACCATCTCCTCAGCCCAGAAAGTGATTTTTAGCTACTTCTTAGGTTTATAATTCCCTCAAAGGGATTTCTCCACAGCTGTTTGTTGCTGTTATTGTTTATCTGTCCCTGATATCCTTAAATTACATTTGGAGTCTCTTTTCTGTTTTTTGGTGTACTGAGATGCTCTTTAATGCGAGAGCTGTAATCTCATGCTTTTTATCAATACCTGTTGGTTAGACTGCTGCTAATTTTCCCATGTGACTAAAGTGACATCATCTATTTCTTTCCAGCAAATGTAACACACTGATTTTAAGGATAGCACAAAGGCAGGGAAGCCATTTGCTCACCAACAGTGACTTTCTGTAAACCCCATCTGCCTCTTCTGACCGAACTGGATATCTACCCCTAGTTCCTAACTGGTGTCTTAGCAGAAAGAACATAGGATGGATGGACTTAAAGGAGGGCTTTGTCAAGCTGTGGAGATTCTGCCTTTCATTTCTCAAGCCTCTTGGAGTCAGCCTGTAACAGGTCTGCCTGTGTTATTAGCACAGTTCTAGAATAGAACTTGAGACCTGAGATTTAGCCAGTGAGTAGCCTGCTAGCTTCTGGAAGCCCCATGTGGGCCTAGGGGCCTTCAGCAGTTTGATGGATGTTTTTGGCAATCAACAGGAAGACTGTGTTCTTGCTCTCTGACCTATGGCACATGTACTCCTTCCACTATGGAGATGAAGCAGGTGCAAGGAAAGGTGGGAGAGAGACAAGGGAGAAGCAAGGACTAAATGAAGAGTAGGACAAAGGTCAGACCAGGATAGGTTCCTTGGAATTAAGTGATTAAGAAGCAGAAATTAAAGTCATATCCCTTCAAAGTACAGCAGGAGGAGGTGAATTCAGGGACGGATCAGCAATAAACAGGAATGAGCAGTAAAGTCAGAAGGCATAGGTCTTAATCAAGACCCGGGCCAGGTCCTCTGATCTCTGGAATACTGACTGCCACGATGCCTGTTTGGAAAATTGTGAGTCATGCACATTCCTGTCCTGTTTTACCTAAGAAGGTGGGCCTCAGCTGCGCCTCTGCCTTCATTTTTTTGTGGGTGGAAGTGGGCAGCTGGAATCCCGGGTTTATACTGAACACACACTATGCTTCTGAGCTGTACCCCCAGCCCTCCAGTCTTAATTCTTTGCCAGTAATTCTCCGTCCTCACCACAGAGGCTCTGATTAGACACAATCTCCCTCTCTCTCTTTAAATAAAGATTTTATTGAGATTATTCACCAGCTATGAAATTTGTACTTTTTAAATGCACATTTCAGTTGACTTTTACTGTATTAACAGAGTCCTGGGCATAATTTCCCTTTTAAACACAGCAAACAGATTGTAAGTCATTTATACTCAACAGGGTAGGTCTGCTAACTTTTCGGCTGCTATTTACATTTATCTACCCATAAATATCTATCTCACTATCCACCTATATATTATTTATGTAAAAATTGAGAGTCACTATGTATCCCAGGCTGGCCCTTAACTCATCCTGGAGTGGCAGGATTCTAGGCATGCACCGTCACTCCTAGCTGGATGCTGGCTTTTATTATTTTCTTTTTAATTTGTCTGCCCATGATATTTTCTTGCTGGCTTTCTGCGTTCATTCTTCCTGCTGTTGACTGGATTGATTGGTTGTGCTGTTTCATTTTTCCTTCTCATAATTTCTAAACTGCACATGTAGCATGGTTTGTGCTTTGTGGAAATTTCTAGTATGCCTGATTTTAGTCATTCGTTTCTCTCTTTTTTATATTTATTTATTTTTCTTCCACATTTTACTTTTTTCCTAATCATACATGCTCAATAGGTACCTCTGTCTTCCCCCTCTCCCGCTCCTTCCCAGGTGTCCCCCATTGCACTCTCCCTCCTTTTCCCCCTTTTTTAACTTCCCTCCCTCCCTCCACCTCTCCCAGGGCCTCCTCCTTCGTCCCTCCCCGGAAGCATCCATTTATGTGAACTCCAAGCCTTTCTCTGAGTCCTCCACCCTAGTGAGGGTTCAGGACTCAGTGGCATAGCTTGGAGTCTCTTCTTGGGCTTCTCTGTTAATATGAAAACTCTATTATGATTGTTAATCCTTTGTCTTTAAGGATCCCACTGCCTGGAGCCTTCTCCCCTGTGATCCATGCTAGACTTTGTGGAGTCATTGACATTTCAGTTATTGTTCAATCCTGGCTGCTGCTTGTGTGGAGTATCTTGTCTACTGTTGGTCCTCCATCTTCAAGCTCTTACAATCTTGCCTCCCCCTCTTCAAAAGGTTCCCTGAGCTTCAGGATGGGGAGAGATTTGGCTGGTCTAGTTCCAGGTGAATAATGTAGGATCTTTGGTGGTTTGAATTGTGGTTTGTTGTTGTTTTCAGTTTTGCTTTTCCTGAACCACCCTTGGCTGCCTCCTGACTGATATTAAAGGTCACTTCCTTTTTTTATATATATTTATTCAATTGGGCGTGTGTGTGTGTGTGTGTGTGTGTGTGTGTGTGTGTGTGTGTGTGTAGAACCACGGACGAATTCAGGAACCACCATGGACGCCTCCACCTCCTTGTTTACTCTGCCCCGGAATTCACAGGCTCCCCTACCAGGACCAGAAACGCATAGCCGCCCCTGCTTCTGCCTGGTGTCTATATGTGGGGTCTAGGATCCGAACTCAGGACCTTCCACCTGCAAGGTAGAAGATTAACCCCTGAGCCCTCTCCAGCCCCAAAGGTCACTTTCTAACCATAGATAAAAGATCTTAATGTACGAGGAAGACTCAAAGATAGCAGTGTTAGGAGGGGTCAGTGTCCCATTTGCTGGATGGTTACCATCTATCTGCCAGTCCCTATATCTTCCCTGACTGGGGAGATCAAGCCTGTTTAGTAGCAAGTGACCAGAAAGAGAAGTGAGAGTGAGCTGCACCAGATGTCTTGGTACTTACATGCAATACATGACCATGGGCTATTTTCTCTACTGCAGCATGATCCCCCATCTTCTTTCTTTTGAGATCCTCCTTCCCTTTTCCTCCTGTTTACAATCCTTTGCAATTACAGTGAGTATTACAGAGATTTACCTTTGAATATGTCATTCAGTGGGTTTGGAACTAGGATCCACTGATTAAGGA
The DNA here is from genome assembly GCA_023101885.1 of Typhlomys cinereus. Lineage (NCBI taxonomy): Eukaryota > Metazoa > Chordata > Mammalia > Rodentia > Platacanthomyidae > Typhlomys > Typhlomys cinereus. The sequence continues at coordinate 5,275,239 of JALPQD010000091.1, forward strand.
GTACATATGGTGTCTAATTTTCTGAGCCTAGGATACTTCACTCAGTATCATTTTTTCTGATTCCATCCATTTCCTGGCAAATTTCATTAAATCATCTTTTTGATGGCATTTATAAATGTATCACATTTTCATTATCCATTTGTCAACTGTAGGGCAATTGGATTGATTCCATGACTTTACTATTGCAAACAGTGCTGCGATGAATATAGTTGTGCTCATGTCACTGCAGTAATTTTTTCATTATGGAGGATTATTCCCAGTAATGGTGTAACAAGGTCCATTTCTTATTTATTGAGAAGATATTATATGCGAATCTCTTTTCCAGATTCTGGAGGTAAAAACGTAAACAGCAAATTTCTTGTCTCTAAGTCGCTTTCATTCTAGTGGATGGAACAGCAGGATAAACAGGCAGATAAGTAAGTCATGTGTCATGTCATCAACTCCTGCCCCAGAGAATGATAGCCTATGGGCAGATGAATAAAGCATAGGACATATAATTGACACACTCTTGAGAATAATGACTTACCAAAGGAGGATGTGTGGGCTAGGTGGCATCCTATTTTAAATAGGAAGGTTGTAAAAGAACTCATTGAAGAAGTGACTTGTGGCCAGGCCTTGAAGGATGTAAGCAGACAGACCCTGCAGACATCTGGAGAAAGAGTAGTCCTGAGGGAAAGTCTTCATGTGCAAAGGTCCCAAACTAGAGGCTGTGTGCATCTGGAGTATGTTAATGAGGAAGGAACTTGCAAGGGTGCGATTGAAGACATAGGGCAAGCAGGAGGGTTTACTTCCCAAAGGATTTTATAGAGCACTTGCACTTCTTGTTTTGATTACAAGCAAGATGAGAGCCATTGGTGATAAGAACAACATCTGACTTCCTTTTTTGTTGCTCAGTTGAGAATAGACTATAGGGGAAACAAGGGAACAAGAAAGAATCAATGGGTTTGTCATAACTCAATTGAAGGATTATGTACCTGTTCGCAGTTATAGCAATGTAAGTTGTGAGAAATTTGCTAGATTCATCTTTTTCCAATTGTTTTGCAATATTTTACATTGAAAGGAATTGCACACTGAATATTTGCAGAAACATAAAAATGATATAAAGAATTTCAATATCTTCTCTTACCTAGATTTCTTCAATTGAGTTTTTACCACACTGACTTTTTATATGTATATTATTATTTTTTGGGTCAATCTGAAAATGAATTGGAGATATCAGCTTTTAAATTAGTATATACCATTGTTAAAAATATAGGTTCCATCATGACATTCCTTTTTTTCTAGTTTCATTTTCATGTATCTGTGTTGGGGGAATGCACACATATGTGTTTGCATATATATGGGCACATGTGTTTGTGTGTGTGCAGGTGCATTTGCATGTGTATGTATGTGTATGCCTAAGGTTGAAATTGGGAATAGTTCTTCCACTCAGTTCTTTTGAGACAGGGTCTGTAATTCAATCCAGAGCTTGCTCATAAACTCTTCTGGTTATTAAGCTCACCCTGGAGATTCCCAAGCTCCTCTTTCTAAGGCGGGAATTATGGGCAGCCCATCACATTTGCCCCACATTTTCACATGAGATCTGAATGTTAGTCCTTTTGCTTGTGCTGCATGTACTTTAACTTCTAAACATCTCCTCAGCTTTCATTATAATGTATTCTTATTTGCACATCATGTACTTTGTACATATTAATTAACATCACAGTGCGTCTTTGCCTTCTCTTCCCTCTTCTTGTTGGTCCCTTCTTTTTTCCTAATATCCTCCTTTCATTTTTATAACATATACATGGATAAATTTCTATTACTTAATCTGTATACATGCATATACATGAAATCTGTATATGTATACACTAATTATGACATGTACATTATATCTACATATAGATACATGCACAGATATGTATCTAAATATAGGTTCTATATATGAAAGAAAACATGTGATATTTATCTTTCTGAGTATAGTTTACTTTGCTTGACTTGATCATTTGTAGTTCCATCAATTTTCTTGCAGATGACATGAATTCATTCTTCTTTATCTGTATTATATATATATATAAAATATATATTATACATGTATTATATATATAAAAAACACAGTGTCTTTACCCATCAGTTCATTGAAGGGCATCTAGGCTGATCCCATGTCTTGTCTATGTGAATATACAGCAATAGCCATGTATATGTAGGTATCTACATATACATGTAGTGGTGTGATGCTTGGAATCTGTTTGGTATGTATCTAAGTGTTGTATAGCTGGATCAGTTCTTTTGAGGGCTTTCCATGACTGATCTCCAAGTGGCTATACAAGTTTACATTCCCACTCACACTGTGTAATGGTTTCTCTTTCCCTACATTCTCTCCAGTGTTTGTAATCATTTATTTTCTTAATGTATTCATTCTGACTGAAGCAAATGGAATCTTAATGCCATTTTGATTGTCATTTCCCTGATGGCTAAAGATGTTGAACTTTGCCATATATTTATTGACTATTTTTACTGCTTCTTTTGAGAACTGTTTTTTGACTTCTTTATTAATTGCATTATTTGTTTAATTTTTTGTTCCTATGATTTTTGTAGATAATCCTTAAAAACGAGGTGTTCTTTTATTTAACTATATTTAATTATGGTTAGTCAAGCAGCAATGATGCAGTGCTATTACTTAATTTATAGGCTCTGTTAACATTTTGTGAATTATAGCTTGTATCCTCCACAAAGGAAAACCCAGGTCTTGTGTAGGTTGTTGTGTAGGACAGGATTTGCTACAAGAGATGAGATAGATTTGAGGCAGATACAAAAAGTCTGACTGCTGGCTTTCAGTCAAGCAATTGGAAAATCAGCTTACTAGGTCAGGGAGAATGTTGCAAGGAAAACTTTGTAAAATCCCATGTCTGGGTTTTGTAGGTGGTGTTGAGCTTTAGATAGACTAACTTTGAGAGGCATATGAGACATTGATGTGAATCTGTATGTTTTTTTTCTTAGAGATTTGACACCTTCATCTGTACATATAAGTCTTTTCTGTTGATTCTGCTCACCGTTGGATAAGATCTAAACACATTTTGACCTTTTAATGAATGCAAAACGTTCTTTAATTACTTATTTGAACATTCCATTCTGTTTGGTTGTCTAGATGATGTTGGAACTTCTGGTTTTGTGTGCCTTTTAATCTTTTATCCTCTGTACTTTTGATATTTTTGCTCGATCTGTGAAAAACTCCCCAGCTCACTTATTGTAAAGCAGTATGTTTTCATTTCAGTGACAGTTCTGAGTCGTTTTTCATATTGCTTCCTCTTCTCCGAGGACTTTCAAAATTACTTGTGTCTCTTTTCCTTTTTTGCCAACTCACCCGGCGGGTTAACTCTTGCCTGAGGGATTCCCACATGGCCTTGTTTTTCTAAAATGTTCAGAGACTGCTTCTTGTTTTTCAGGCTTGTGTTTGCTATGAAGACAGCATCACTTGCAGATGTAAGGGCTTGAAGTACACACTGGCTGCCCTCTCCAACTATTCTCATTTTCTGTTCAGCGTAGGGGCAAATTGTCTTGGTGTTGTTGACCCACAACCTTGTGTTATTTAAAATTGACCAACGGAATAACCAGGTCCTAATGATAGTCAATGATACCATCTTTTTCTGTAGCCTTTCTCTATTTCTGCATTTGTTTGTCAAAATTAACTTTCAAAACCGAAATATCAAAATGTCATTTGGTATTATAACATTCCCTGCATCACTCATAATTTCAGTCTAAAATAAGAAATCTTTAGTGCGGCTGCCTGCTGTGTGTTTGGTAAGCCTCTTAGGCAGACACCTGTGCTTTTCTAATTGAGTCAGTCAATGTCTCAGTCACATCAGACTATCCGCAATCCCTCAAGTGGGCATCCAAGCCTTTGCTCAGAGTTGTGTTTACCCCGACTGCTTTATGGCCCCCTCTGGACATCAGAAGTTCAATGTATCTTTCAAAACACAGTGTCTGTTACGGCCTTGAGGCAAGCATCCATTACTCCTTCAATAACTTCATTTTTTAACTTATCGTCAATTCACTGTCTCCTTTCTGAATTCCTATCACATTTTTTTCCTTTAAGTGATTTATCTACCTGTTTCCCTCCTACCAAATGAAAAAAATTTAAATGTAGACATGTGCTTTATATATTACAAAATTTTCACTGCTTGGTTTCAATAAATACTAAATGGCATTTGTTTAATAAGTGAAATGAAAAATCCCAGGACAGATCATTACTTCTCATCTGCTTATTCATGAAGAAAGATTCTGGCAAGATATCTTCATACTCATGAGGATGTGGATTGTTTAGCTTTATTGTGTAGGATTCTACAAATTTCCTAAGGCTCTTATTTTGTAGGTTATTCTCAACTTTTGGATCTGTCTTGTATTCTTTAAAAGACAGTCACAGAAACCACTTTCCAGTTTCATTTTTGACTTCATGATTGTTCTGGTAGAAAGCGCAAGGACCATCATGGCCTAAGCAAGGTAGTGGGCAAGGTCTTCGAAAAAGCATTGGCAAGATAGAAGGAAACTGCCACCAGTAAAATCGGTTCCATGTATGACATAAGTAGTACAAGAGTACACATGCTCCAGCCAAATAGGCAAAGGCTGACTTGGATTAAAAAAAAAAAAGCATATGACCCCTGGTCTACTACATTTAGCTAATAAGTGTATTCATCCCCTATAAATAATGAGAAACTAGAGAAAGTTGTGTAAGATGAGAATTTTAAATAACTTAGTACAATTTGGATTTAAGGCCAGATGACTAGTTGTGCATTTTGAGTACACAAAGAGACGAAACAATCTGGAGCAGTTAAAAAGAGCATTCTAGGATGAGTACTCAATATGCTTGTAAAAGTAGAAAAATAAATAAATAAAAATTTTTGAAAAAGAACATTCTAGCAATGGTAGTCTGGCCATAGGATGGAGGTGAAAGAAGTATACCAGAAGAAGAGACAAGACTTAAAATCTACATCAAAGCCAGATTACAAAGATTTAACTGAATTGACATGGTGGGTGGTTAGACTTCATCCTTTTCATTAAAGACACCTAAGTAGTTTAAAATAGTAGAATAAGAGAGTGTGGGAGGGACACCGGCGTTTGAGACACAGCTTCAGGCCTACCTGCTGGGGCTGATCAAAGACAGAGAAGGGGTGTTGCCCTGGGTGGTCCATGCACAGTTAGAAGGAGGCCATGTTCTCAAAAAGAGCTTGCTCAGGGAACCACAAATTATTCTGGGGATCTTGCCATCAGTTGCTACTCTAGATCCAAACCTGGAACTCTCAAAGAAAAGGTTAATAATGCCAATAAATCTTTCATCATGATTTTACATAAATTTAAAAGAAATTTAAAGTGATGAGCATGTACATGGTAAAACATGGATAAAGTAGTAATTAATGAAACAAAGAAGAAGGAAGGAAGGAAGGAAAGAAGGAGGGAGGGAGAGAGAGAGGGAAGAAGGAAGGAAGGAAGATGAGAATGTCTGCAGTGGCATGCTGGGGTTCCTAGAGAAATGGAATCTAAAGTTAAAACTTACAGATGTGTAGCAATATTTTAATAGGGTGCCCTGTTTGGGAAAGGAATACAATGACATCTGATGTATGGGTGAAATATCAAAATGGCCCTATGAAATAAATATCAGTGTTTTTATAGACAGTCCCAGATCCTTCTATTTAGAAGGTTTGTTTCTATGACACTAGAACTAAGATGCCTCATTGTCTTTCAGGTCTTATAAGAAGACCTGAACCCAAGAAATGATGAGAGTTGGCCTTGAGTCTGAGGGCAACATTGCTGTCCCAGACCTTCAGAGCCTTTCTCCCTCATTTTTTCTCTAGTTTGCTTCTCCTCTTTCTTCTTTTTTTTTAATATTTTATTATTTATTTATTTATTGTGTGTGTGTGTGTGTGTGTGTGTGTGTGTGTGTGTCTAAGTGTGACCAGGGGTGACTTTGGGAATCATCCTGGATTGCTTCCATCTCCTTTCTTCACTCTGGGATTTCCCAGGCTCCACCCACCAGGGCCAGAATTGCAAGTCATGGCATTTTCCACCTGGCATTTTTTTCCATGGGATCCGGGATCCAAACTCAGGACCTTCTGCTTGTGAGGCAAAGTTTCAACCCTTAACCATCTCTCTAGACCTCCTCTTTCTTCTTATTCCTTCCCTTTGGTTTGTTTTTCTCTTCTCAACATATCTTTCCTTCATCACTATATGGCGCCATAGCAGACATATTAAATATTCCCAAATATTAGCTATTATATACTTTTTTCACAACAAGTGGGTGTGAGAGGGTGTCTTTAACACTAATAAGTACATTGCAAACATTCTACTTTTTGGAATCTTTTAGGTTTGTTTTTTGTTTCTTCTTTAAAGTATGGGTCTAACAGGCTTCAGGAAAGCATTCATCTACACTTGATATTAGGAAGAGAAACTGATATCTCCCACAGTAAAGGAATGCTCACTGAATCACACTTTACAAGCTTTGCGTACAGCACACTGCAAGTCATCGTCTGTGCTTGTTGTTGAGCTTGGTGACTGTGGATGCTGGCAAGTTGTTCCATGTCCTAGGTTCTGCCATGGTGACCATCCCTAGGCCCAGGTGTCACATACCTAGCCATTCTCAGCATCACAGTTAACTGCCTCTCTCAGACACCATGGCATAGCTTTCCCACAGTCTTGGTATTGTTCCCATTAGCACTACTTATTCTGAATGGAGTCACTGAAAAAAAAAAGAAAATATTTGTGACTAGCATTTATTATTTTCTTTGTTTTCTTATTTCTCATTAATCTTTTTGTGTGATCAGCTTTTATTTTTGTACTGAAGGCCTTCTTTCTAAAAGTTTTTAACCTTTGACTTTTCCATTTTATACGGAACCTATAGCTTCTGCATCCTTCCTTTATATATTTATTCTTTTGGGGGGCACACAACTCTAGCAAGGCAATAGATTAAGAAATCTTTAATAGCTGAGGTTTAAACAAGCGTGTTTATGTTTTTGAATGATGCTTCTAGTCAATACCTACCTAAAGAAACCATTGAAAATTGTTAAAGAAAATCGCCCTGCAAGATCAACACAACACCTTTCAAATCAAATTGGAAAATGGGAATTGTCTGGATTTCAATACTTTCATTTCATTTTTGAGCATACAATTCTTTAATGTGATATTGATAAAATGATGGTATTGGCCAATTGTGTTCTCTCATAGCTCAGAGAGCAGCCTACTGTGAATATGTAGCAACATTCCTAGTAACCTGCACAGCTGATGTGGTCACTGTAGAAGTCAGCTTCTGTAGTCCGGAAACACCCCGTTATGGCTCCAAACTATTCAGGCACATGGGGAAAAAAAAGGGAAAAAAAGGAGAGGCTTTTTTCAGGTCAACTAATTAAGAAGTCCTAACAACTCTTGGACTGACCTGTCAGATAGCCAGGACTATTTAGTGGGGGCGTACATTCTTTTTATTGTCCTGGTAAAATTGGATGTCCAACCCCTTTTCCACCTCCCTTGATACAAGTGATCTCAAAATATGTTGCTGATCCATTGCCTTTTTCCATTGGCTAGTATACCAGTTGCTTGGCTTTCCAATGCAGGTGACCCAAACTGGAGAGTGGTTGTTAAAAAGGGTAGAGTTAGCTTCAAGACAACAGGAAAAACATGTGCCTTGTAGAATTAGAGAAAGAGGAAGTAACTTTTCCTTTTTGTTTAAAACAAAAGCACACGGTAGACAGAGAGAGATTTGCAACCTCTTCTCTTTTTTCTCATTGCATTATCTAGGTCTGTGGGAATCTGGCTGGTTGGTAGTGATGTGAAGAAAGAGTGTGCCCTCACCAGGCCAACTGAAAGAAAGGCAGCACAATTTAGTGCAAGGGTTGTTTTGAGAGTTTGAGTTAAACCATCTGAGAGTCTATCTCTAGATCTTGATTAAATGGGCAACAAGAAGTAAAAATGAAATCATAAACTCTCAAAATGTGGGCTCAGGCCTATGTGCAGGTGCCAGCTGGAAATCCTCTAAGGACTCAGTCCCAGGACAGAGCAGGGTATGACATGGCAGGTGTTCCTTCACAGATGGAATGAGAGAATGTGACCATCAAGACTGCAGGCAGCAGTGACTGATAGCTCTGAGAGTGAAGGTCCCCGTGCAAAGAAGCAGCACACCTAAGGCTTCTGGGAATGGAACTGGAGTAAAGGAGAAGAGTGAAACTCTGCAAGAACTGGAAAAATGTTAGGGACGGGTTGGAACACCAAGGGGTTCATGCAGAATGTTCTGGAATGTTGGCAAACCCTTTCCTGTTGGGAAACGAATATTAAAACTTGAGAGTGATTAAGTTCACAGACTTTCGTTACTGATCATTTACTACTGAGGGGTATGATCTCACCAGAAGAGGAGGGCATATAGTCGGGCAGATAAAAAGTAACCATTTTGCAAATGGGTGATAGACCCCTCCCTCACTGTGGTTTCCTACTTTTATTACATCTACCTTTGAATGTGCTCTTATCACAAGACTCTAGTTTAACAGCTTTTTGTCTCTGGCCAGGGGGTGACATACAATGCCCACCAGGATGGAGTGAAGGGCATTGCAGGAGCAGTAAAACTGCAAAAGAAAATCAACAAACCACAATCCAGAACTTCAGAGACTATGTCAACCACCTAGAACTAGGCCAGCCTAATTTCTCCCCATCCTGAAGCTCAGGGAAATTTGCGGAAGAGAGGGTGGTAAGAGTGTAAGAGCAAAAGGATGGGAGGAGCAATGATATGCAAGATGCTCCATACAAGTTAGGGCTGAAGCAATCATAATTGGACTTTACATGGCCTGCGCATTGTCCAACACACTATTGACCTCACAAAGTCTAGCATCTGCTGGGGGATCTCCAAGATCCTTGGAGGCAAGGGATTGGCAGCCACTGTAGTGTTCCTATACCTAAGGAGAACACGGGAAAGGGTTCAGGGAAAGGCCACTGGGTCCTTGTACGTCTTCAGAGAGGAGGGCCCAGAGGAAAATCAGGCATGCACAAGAAAGGACTCTCTGGGAATTGGGGCAGGAGGTACTGGGGGATGGGAAGGGAGGGGGGTGTGGAGGGGGAGCAGGGGTACAGGGGAGGAGGAGGGAGGGAGGGAACTGGTGTACCTATTAAGTTTGTATGAACTGAAATAATAAAAAATGTATTAATAATAATAAAAAAACTTGAAGGTGAACTGAAATCACAGGGGAGGAGCAAGAAGGATAAAGGGCACACTTGGGAGGAAAAATCAGATGTCAAAATCAGGCCGGAAGTCTGTTTGTGAAATACCCAGGGTGGTCAGAAGGGCCTCATCTGTGCTAGGAGTTTGGTAGAGAGTGAGCCCAAGAGTGTCAGGCTTGGCAGACAATCTAGATCAGATGTCTGTGTGAGGCATGAATGAGCAAGAGACAGACCTGTACAGGAATGGGAATTTGTGCTGTTCCTTGGGCTTGACTGGTGGGAAACTTTTAGCTGTGACTATAGCTGCTTTTATTCTCCTACTGTCTGGTGGGGAAAATCACATAAACAGTTTGGGATCTAGGCTGTGGGCCATGAAGCAGCCTGAGCTCCTAGGAATAATGTCACTACAATGTCAAATATTTCTATACTTGCCATGGACTAGGACATAGGAGGGAAAAGCCATAGAAAACCGTTAGTGTCGCCAGAATCATTGATTTTTAGCATCTCTGCTGTCATCCATTCCTCTCAGGAAACCAGCAGGTTGAAGGAACATTGCTGCTTATAGGAGATATTTAGGATATTTTGGGATAATTTTTTTACTTCATAACTTTGTTTCACTTCCTCTTAAAGTAATCAACACTATTAACTATTATGTGATATATTATTTTACCTCAGCACAAATCATGCAAATCACCTCATAATGACTGTTTGATTTATGTGGAGATTATATTTTAGGTGAAGGAAGCAAGCCTCATGGAGACTTTTCTCACAGTAACTGCAAACAGCAATGGAAACAAGAATTGGAATGATGATTTGTGCTCCCATGAGGAGATTTAGTTGTTCTTCACCCTGATATTTAGGATCATATTCTGGGTGTTGGTGATGGCTATGTGTTGATGCAAGAATGGGAAAGAATACAAATATGCAGGGTTCTTGTCTTCATCAAATTTGTCATCTGAAGACTAGGTTGTAGAGAAACTGGCAAGGTTGTAGAGAAACTACAACTAGTATCTGTTTATCTAAGTAATTATTTAGTCAAATTTGCAGAAAGCTTTCTGCAACAGAAGGGCAGGCAAATTTGACCTGAGATGGAATTCCAAACCCCAAGAGACTGACAACAGCTTTGACTTCTGTAGGATTACTAGGTCACTGGGTAATAGGGGCCATGGTAGGAGTGCTGAGGTAGAAAAAGAACCTGGGTAACCAGAGCTCAGAGGGTGCCTGGAGATTATCATAGCATGCTGTTCACAGGGATTAGAAAATATCTGTCAAAATTTGCAAATAATAGAATCCATAGTTTGCAGTTCATAATGGAATAGTGCTATTAGTTCTATTAAGCAATAGAAATTTTATAAAGGTAAAAGAGCAAGTCTTTGTGTGCTTGTAAGGAAATTTCCTTTCCCTTTTGCTAAATTGAATACATCTCAAAGCTGTAATGCCTTATTTAGCTACTGAAACACTGAAAGATGCATTAGTTTCATAATCAGCATGACATGGAATCTCAGAGTTTTCACCAAAAAGAATCTAAAAGCTAAATAAAGTAAAATACAGAGCTGGGGATGTAGCTCAGTGTTAGCACACTTGTTTGGCACCCACAGTCCTTGTGGTTCAATTGTCAGCACCATAAATTAAAATAAGATATTGAATAATATAATGAAATGCAGAAATGATGGTGAAGTCCAACTGATACAATAAGCAAAATGACCATGATTCTAAATGACAGAAAAGCTCCAAAACATTATTAAGCATCATCTTTTCCCATATTATTCTAATTCAGGGCTGAGAATTTGAACTCTAATTAACTCTGCCTTAATCATCAAAATAAATAATGTGAATGTTTAAAGCAAAAGTTTGCCTGACTCCTGCTTGGAGAGCAATATCATTCATTTTGAAACTGTACATTAAAATATACCCAGATATTAATATTAAATGTTAAAAACTTAAGAAAATGTAATGGCAAGCCAAGAAAAAAACAAAGAAATATATCTATCTATAATTGCTCATGACAAAGGTTTTACAATAAAATGATTAAGACACAAGAAAATAAGATGGTGAAGTAGATTACAAGAAAATTTCACAAGTAACGTAAAATCTATGAATCAAAATAAGCATACATTTTAAAACTGAAAATATTTCACATCTGATATCATGAACTCAGCTGGTTTAGCAGGTTGAACACAGCTTAAGATGGGGGCACTGAACAAGAATCATTGAAAATATCCAAAGGGAAGAAGAAATGGAGAAAAAGTTAAGTAATATAGTAAAAAGTTTAGGTATGGAAGAGACCATGAAAATGTCCAGAACAGTATAACTGATCTCTGATAGAAAAGACTAGACTGAGATCAAATAGCATTTCTAGGGATGATGGTAAGTATTTTCCTGAAGTCAAAAGGATATTGACCCATGTATTTAAGAAACAATGAAGATCCCTAAGCAGAGAAAAAAAATGCACAGACATAAAACTATGCTACACATAAAGAAAATAATTTTACCTATTCATAAAGCTCAAGAAAAAATCCCACAATCTTAATGGATACTGCAGCTTTATCTGTGACAGAAGTGTCTATACTGTGAAGCTGGAAATGTGTTTGATATTATCTTTAAAATAGTGAAAATGCATCTTGCAAATAAAGATGAAATGAAAACATTTTCTGATGCCCACACACAAAAGCTGAAATTCAGACTTGCCCTGAAATAAAAATTAAATGGAGCTTTCCAGAGAAAGAAGTTAGTCTGGCTACAAACCTGGAAAAGCAGGAAAAACTAAGGAGCAATGGACAAAGAAATAAGGAGTGTATAGATGGAAATGGATGAAACATTAGCAGAAACACTGCATGAAAAAATAACTAATGACCATTTGGAAAAGCTCATCTGAAAACATAGGTAAACCTTATATTTAAAATTTTTGTTCAGAAAACTGAAGTACATATGGATTTAAAATTCATGTAAACAGTAAAATAGAGGAAAGCGGCCTATGAAAATAAAAATGCTATGAATTCGTAGCTCTACAAGGGAGGAGTTAAAAATAGTTACATTCTAAATTTAAGAATAAGACTGTGAACAATGAAAAGGATATGGTAGAGACCCTAAATCAAAGATGTTCAGGCTTATCAGAAAAGGTAGATAATGACCAAAATAATTTATATTAGAAATAATAATATCTAATTTATTATTGGAAATACAGAAGACAAAGCTGTGGGTGGTGGCATATGCTTTTAATCAACATTTGATTTACCAGCTGGCTGAAGCGGGATAGGATAATCTAATGCCAACACGGGCTGTATGGTCACATGGTGTTTCCAAAATGAAAAGAAATAAATAAGGCCTTTCATAGTGAATATATGCATATATCACAATGTTTATTATGACTCACATTTAAAATATGTTTCCATAAACATCATAGAGCTGGACTCTTTCTTTAGTTCAGCCTGACAACCTTTGTCCTTTAGTTTTTTCACTCTGCTTGCATTTTCTGTAATTTCTAACTGGTTATGTCTGGAGCAAAAGTTGACCTAACTCCTACTTGAAGAACAACACTACTCATGTGGGAACTGAACATTTAAAACACTCCAGAAATTAATGAGGAATTACTAGGTATGTTAAAAGCATAAGAACAGATAACAGGAAAACAAGAGATAAAAAGGAAACATGAGATTTGTAACACTGAGTACCAGAATTCTGCCATTCAGAGCAGCCAACAATTCCCACTGCTGTCTTACCACTGACATCCATCTTTGGCTGACTTGTCTCCATGTGAAGTAGTGCAAAAGGTGTGTAGAAACACATCCTTAGCCATCAGGGAAATGCAAATCAAAACTTCCCTGAGATATCATCTCACCCCGGTCAGGATGGCAAAAACCCACAATACAAACAACACCAAATGCTGGAGAGGATGTGGAGAGAGGGGAACACTCCTACATTGTTGGTGGAATGCAGGCTCATACAACCACTCTGGCGAGCCATCTGGAGATTCTTAAAGAACTTAAAGATTGAAATGCCATATGACCCACCTATTCCACTTTTGGGAATAACCCCCCATACAGCAAAAATTCACTCGATAGCACAAGCACGACCATGTTCATAGCAGCACTGTTTACAATAGCAAAGTCATGGGGAATCAACCCAAATGTCCAACACTTGACGAGTGGATAAGGAAAATGTGGTATATTTATACAATGGAATACTACTCAGCCATCAAAAATGAATTAATGCAATTTGCTAGGAAATGGATGGAATTAGAAACGATTATATTGAGTGAAGTATCCCAGACACAGAAAATTAAGCACCGTATGTACTCCCTAATAGGTGGATCCTAGTACCAAACCAACTTAGAGAGACACTCAATGATAAATCTCTGTAATACCTACAGTAATTGCAAGGATTATAAACAGGAGAGAAGCGGAAGGAGGGCCCCGCCAGAAACAAGGAGAGAGGGGATCATGTTACAGCAGAGATAATAGGCCACCATCAAGGCTGCAAGGGGTGACATCCAATACCCATCAAGATGGAGCCAAGGGCATTGCAACAAACCATAATTCAGAACATCAGAGACTCTATATCAACCACCTGGAATCAGGCCTGTCTAATCTCTCCCCATTCTGAAGCTCAGGGAAATTTGCGGAAGAGGGGGCAGTAAGATTGTAAGAGCACAAGGACGGGAGGAGCAATGATATGCAAGATACTCCACACAAGTTAGGGCTGAAGCAATTATAATAGGACTCTGCACGATCTGCGCAATGACCAACATACCATTGACTCCTCAGAGTCTAGCATGGACTAAGAGAACTAGGATCCTTAGAAGCAAAGGATTGACAGCCACAATAGTGTTCCTATACTTAAGGGGAACACAAGAAAGAGTTCTAGGAAATGCCACTGAGTCCTTACACCTCATCAGAGAGGAGGACCCAGAGGAAAGTTTGATATACACATTAGAGGATGCTTCAGAGATGGGGGGGGGGGCACTGGGAGAAAGGGAGGGAGGGGGAAAAGGAAAGGAAAAGGTCCAGGGAGGGGTGGAGGGAGGGAGGGGACAGGGATAGCTATTACGTTTGTATGAGCAGAAAAATAAAAAAGGCACATGCAAGCACAGTGTCTTCAAATAGTCTGTATCTGAGAGAGTCAGAGTGGACCCTGAGTGGGCTCCATAGAATCTTCTGTCAACCAAGTATATATATTTCTTTGTTTTTTTTCTCTTGGTTTACAATTGCATTTTCTTAAGTTTTTAACATTTAATATTAATATCTGGGTATATTTTAATGTACAGTTTCAAAATGAATGATATTGCTCTCCAAGTCAGGCAAACTTTTGCTTTAAACATCCATATTATTTATTTTGAGAAGGGGTAGAGAGAGAGAGAGAGAGACAGAGAGAGAGAGAGAGAGAGAGCGCAATGCTCAATGTCATTGTCATTTTGTCATTGAGCAATTGTTCAAATGACTTATCCTGTATAGGGCTTGGGTTTGTTATTTAAAAGTCAATATAATAATATATTAAGCAGCTCATGAGCTGTGAGAGTCAAATTAAATAGCACAGTATAGCATGGTCGTAGCATTCAGAAATTGCTTAACTTGTGTTTCTCATATTTGAAACACGTAGTTTGTGCCAGTTTATAAGGAAGAATGACTCAAGACACTACTGATTTTACTCTTCTTTGTCAGACCTCAGTCTTCCTATGCTAACAGCCAGAGGAAGTGGTGAGCACAGGTGATGGTGGCGTACCTGACCCAGATGAAAACACAAGACGATTTCTACCTGATGGAACTGCTCTGCTAAGGAGAAAAATAAAAAGCAAAGTAGAGAGTTCACACAAGAAAGCAAAACACCCTTTCAAAGCCCCTAAGAGAATGCCCTGTGCACTACAATTCTCTGAAATACAATTTGTACTCCATGCTGACAAAAGTTGAGGTTTTCTGACTTAGTCTATGATTATTCATTTTTAATTGAAGTGTAAGCAATTACAAGAAAAATTCATCAATTTTAAATGTACAGTTAAATGATCTTTGACAAATGGTTACACTGCTAACCAACATGTTGTGAAACATCCATCATCCCTACGAACTCATACATCTTTTTACAGTCAACTCCTCTTCCTACCACTGGGATACACGTACTGATTTTCCTCCCATTAGTTTCATCTTTTCTGGGAACAAAAATCATATGATCTGTGGCTGGCATCTTTTATTTATTCAGTAACCCTAAACATTTTAGGAACTTTTCTTCTCCCTAGAAAATGTTTTAAGATATTTTTTCCTCCAATTGCCTTTCTTCTCCTCCTGAAAATTTAATACAACGGATATGCCTATGTATCTGCTTAGATATTACACCTATATCTCTCCTCCTTATATACAGGATTATATATTTTTTATACCTCAACAACTTTTTTGTCCCTTTAGGAGCACTGAATAACTTTATTTCAATTACATACAACTTAGTATAGTACCTTTGGCTCCATCAGTAGTGTATGTATCACTTGGTTTATTAATTGGTTTATAACTTTAGCAATAATCCAATAATAGTAACTATAGATAGTTAAAGGGTCAGGTGTAAAATAAATTAATTAATTATTGTTCTCGATCCTTTGAGTCCTCCTAGTATTACTAAATAAATATCTTGCTGGAGGCTTGCCTTATTAAACAATTTTTCAAGTCAGAAAGTGAGACTTAGTCAAGATTTTTCTCTTTTTCACCATCAGTGAGGTTCTGGCCATGCCATCCAAAAAGTTCTGGATATTCTTGATCTCTGTCTTCAAACAAAGGTGGAAAATCACGAAAGGATTTAGATTATAAAGAATTGTGGCTTTGACTTGTGTAATAATATTCAAAGATGTTTAAAGTTTCGCTAACAACCAATGAATAAGAATATAGAGAATATAGTATATTGGACTGTGAACTTGAGAGAGAAACTGTAGGAGCCTGGGGGGCAAATGACAGTGGCACCTTTTTGAGTTTGCAAGGGAGACCTGGGAGACCTGACATTATCAGTGATTTTTCACTGCCAATTGCCAGTGTGATTATAATAAGAGGTTAAGATATGCCTTCGTGTGGTTCTCTATTGCCTTGACTTTACTGAGTTTTTATTAAATTAATAAATATTTCATGAATTAAATATAAACACTTGAGCCATTTGCTAGTTAGTTAGAAGGATTTAAGGAATTGGAACCATGTCTAAAAATGATTGCATCACTCATTATTCCCATCACTTAGCAATTTTTTGCAATGAATACTATAGTATTATGTACCAACTCTTTGTGGTTCATAATTCTCTTGAGTATTAATGTGCATATGTTATGCATATATAACTACAATTATTTATAAATACTTGCCATTAAACATATATTAGTATATTATGTGTATATCCATTTAGTTAAATATATCTGTATAAAAATATATATAAATGTATGTAAATATATATGGGAAGATATGTATCATCTTTCATTCTACATATTTAGAAAAACTTTGACTTTTTTTCTCTTTTTTTTTATTTCCACTCATACAAACTTAACAGGTACACTGGTCCCCCCCTTCCTCCAACTCTCTACCCCCAGTGCCTCCCCCGGAGCATCCTTTAATGTGTATGCCAAACTCTCCTCTGGGTCCTCCTCTCCAATGAGGTGCAAGGACCCAGTGGCATTTCCCAGTACCCTCTCCTGTGTTCCTGTTAAGCATAGGAACACTACTGTGGCTGTTAATCCCTTGCCTCCCAGGATCCTAGTGCCTTTAGCAAATGCTAGACTTTGTGAGGTCAATAGTGTGTTGGACATTGCACAGGGCATGTAAAGTCCAAATATTATTGCTTCGCCCCTAACTTGTGTGGAGTATCTTGCATATCATTGCTCCTCCCGTCCTTGTGCTCTTACAATCTTACCGCCCCCTCTTCCGCAAATTTCCCTGAGCTTCAGGATGGGGAGAAATTAGGCTGGCCTAGTTCCAGGTGATTGATATAGAGTCTTTCAAGTTTTGGATTATAGTTTGTTGATTTTTTTTTCAGTTTTGCTGCTCCCACAATGCCTTTGGCTCCACCCTGATGGGTATTGGCTGTCACCCCCTGGCCAGAGATAAAAACCTCTTAAATTAGAGTCTTGTTATAAGAGTATATTCAAAGGTAGATAGAATAAAAGCAGGAAACCGCGGTGAGGGAGGGGTCAATCACCCATCTGTGAAATGGTTACTTTCTATCTGCCAGACTATACGCCCTCCCCTTCTGGTGAGATCATACCCCATCATTTGTAAATCATCAGGAAGGGAAGTATGCATACATTCTGATACCATCTCAGAGATTAAGATTAGACTTTTTATCTTACCAAATGTTACGATTAGAGCAAGGGAAATGGCTCAGTCAGTGGGTAAAAATACTTGCTGTGCAAGACTGATGACCTGAGTCCAAAATATGAAAAATCAGATGTGGCAATGTACATCTGTGATCTCAGCACTCCTATGGTGAGATGGGACACATATGGCTCATAGGCCAGCTTGACTACAGTAAGTGGAAGAAACAACTAGCCATGCCTCACCATGTGGCTCTGCATGCTTGTATACTCTAAATCTGAAACAATAAGCCACTTTATATCTCTAACAACACAGTATCACAGAATGAGTAGCATAGAGGTTCATTTTGGCTTACAGTGCTGAAAGTTCCAGGTGAAGTATCTAGTCTTGATAATGAACTTATTTCTGGCAAAATCACAGAGTAATAAGAGGACACATGGTGTATGTGTGTGTGTGTGTGTGTGTGTGTGTGTGTGTATGTGTGTGCAGTATGCATATGATCCATGTGTGTGATCATGTGCATGTCCATGCATATATGTGTGTGCATCTGTGTACATGCATGCATGTACGTATGAGTGTATGTATGTGCGTGCTGTGTATATATGTGTGTCTGTGTCTTAATGGTGTTGAGTTCATATGTGTGCATGCATATGTGCAAGCATGAGTGTGTGTATGTGTGTGTGTATGTGTGTGTTTGTGTGTGTATATGTGTGTTTGTGTGTGTGTCTGTATATGGTGTGTGTTCGGGTTTCTTACCCTCTTCTCATAAAGCCAAGATTCATTCCTAGGGATTCTACACCCAAAATTTAGTCTAACCCTAATCCTATCCTTAAATCTCAACTCTGAGCATCTTAATTGGAAAATTTCCACATTATTAATATCTTGCAATGGCAATTAACTTTCAACATAGGATAATCAACACAAAATTAGTGTTAAAGATTTTCAAGTTTTAAAAATTTACTTGTGTGTACATATGTATGTATGTACATGTCACAACATGCATGTAGATGTCAAAGACAATGTATGGGGGTCAGTTCCCTTTATCCACCCGCTGAGGACACACTCCCTATTCCCTGTTGTCTCCCTGTGATTCTGCCAGAAAGCAGTCCATCAAGGGTGGCCCCTTCACCTGGAACTTTTAGCACTGAAAGCCAAAATGAACTCTTTAAATTATCAGTCTGTGATACTGTGCTATTAGAGATATAAAAATCCAATGAGATAGCTTACTGTTGTAGATTACTATTGTCTGTGAGCATGCAGGCAACATTATTGTTGTTCTAAAAGCACACACAGTGTATGTCATGAAAACAGATAAACTACCAAAACACCTTATCAGAGCACTGGTAGGGCACTAAATGAACCTCTGGTAGCTTGTCTGGTATACCTCTCTCTTTTCTCTTCCAGGCAATATTTGAAAGATGGCTGGCCACAATACCTCAGAGAACATTTCTTGTGATTCTATATTGACACCCCCACCTCACTTAACCAAGCTCTACTTCATAGTGCTCATTGGAGGACTGGCAGGCATCATCTCTATCCTGTTCCTGCTGGTGAACATGAATTCACGTTCAGTGACCACCATGGCAGTCATTAACCTCGTAGTGGTCCATGGGGTTTTCCTGATGACAGTGCCTTTCCGTTTGACCTACCTCATCAAGGGGACTTGGACGTTTGGGTTACGCTTCTGCAAATTCGTGAGCGCCATGTTGCATATACACATGTACCTCACCTTCCTCTTCTACGTGGTGATCCTGGTCATCAGGTACCTCATCTTCTTCAAGCGCAAGGACAAGGTAGAATTCTACAGAAAGCTGCATGCTGTTGCTGCCAGTACAGCCATGTGGCTTTTGGTGATTGTCATTGTGTTACCCCCGGTGGTTTCTAAATATGGAAATTATGAGGACTACAATGACCAGTACTGCTTTCGATTCCATAAAGAACTTGTTCTCGATTATGTGCAAATCGTCAACTACATTATAGTTGTCGTTGTCATCATCATCACCGTGATTCTCTTGGGCTTCCAGACCTTCATCACCATATCCATGGTGCGGAAGCTCCGCCACTCCTTACTCTCCCACCAGGAATTCTGGGCTCAGCTGAAAAACTTGCTTTTCCTAGGCATCATCCTTGTTTGTTTTCTTCCCTACCAGTTCTTCAGGATCTATTACTTGTATGTTGTGTCACATAATAAGGACTGTAATAACACAGTTGCATTCTACAATGAAATCTTTTTGAGCATAACAGCAATTAGCTGCTATGATTTGCTGATCTTTGTTTTGGGGGGCAGCCATTGGGTTAAGCAAAAGATAATTTACCTGTGGAATTGCCTTTTATGCTGTTAACCAAACAGATCACGGCATTCACTTCTTTACATTGCAAATAAAACTAGACAAGGGACATCAGAATATTTTTTTTTCAGTTTTTTTAGTTTGGTTTTGTTTTTGTTCTTTAGTCAAAACCAAGTTTTGACTGGGTCAGACAAAGAAACTATAAATTTGAGAGTTCTCAACCAGCAGCTTCCTCAATCCCTGTGAAGGATATCCATGCAAAGATAAGAGAGGCTAGAGGTCACATATATTTCCATACTGCATTTTTTCCAACATAGTTTTGGCTAAGCCCATCCCAGATCCTATTCTAGTGATTTCTAGAGTTTTGTTTGTGCATTCTGAGTTCTGGTTTGAAACACTTTCTTTTTTTGTTGGGGGGCATTCGATTGTACTTAGCTGACCAGTTATTTTCGCTTGACTTCATCTTAGGTAGGTTAATCTTGATAAGAAAAAAGCTACAAAGAGACATACTCTGTCTAACTCACTAGACAATCTGACCCACTCGATTCACGTTCTGGAAAAAAGACAAGTGAAATAATAAAAAGTTGTCTATATTATCTTAATGTAGAGGGAAGTCTTTTATCAGTAAATTAATAGAAAAGGAGCATGTGGACTTCTGCTCTTCCAAGCTTCTCTAGATTTGTATTTTCAAAGGTTGAATTTAAAGACATAGGGATTGATGACTCAGTATCACTAATTATCCTGTTTCTTCAGAGATCACTTACAAGTTTCTGAGCCTGTCTAACTAATCGTGTCACAAAGAAGGCTCTTGGCCAATATACTGCTAGACAGAAGGATGCCTGAGTTCCCAAGAAGGATAACTTCTTGTTTTTCCCTTTTCTGTTCACTTTGAAAAATTTTTCAGAAGTCTTAGGCCACAGTTAGAGTAAATTTTCTTTGCAGATAGGAGGTTTCACTGAGATCTTTCATTTTTATTTTTATTTTTGACACTTTCATAATAAATGCAATGAATTCATGTGCTTTCACCCTCATTATCCACCTCCACTCCTTCTATTCCACTTTGTACTTTCTCCTTTCCAGCAAATCTCCTTCCTATTTTCATGTCATTTTTGACCATGTTGCCCCCTGCATTTCATCTGGGATGCTGTACTGGCAATATATGCTGAGTATATATGCTGGGGCATGAATGGATCAATGGGCAAATTGTCAAGTAAAGAAGCTTCCCTTCTCATGTCTGGAATTAGTCTTAAATAGTCTCTCAATGAGAATTTTGTGCTATCTTTCTGCATCCTAACTATTGTGCAGGTCTTGAGGAAGTGGAAGTCAGTGTAGTGAGTTCATGAGTGCACAGCCTTGTCCTGACCAAAGACTATTGTCCAGCAGCACCTTCTTTACCCCTAAGGACTTACATTTGTGCTTGAGCCTTGGGAGGCTGGTGATTTCATGTCCTGATTATTTTCTGTATTTTGACACATTGTGGTTCTTTGCATTAAACATTTTCCACTGAAAAAGGCTTCTTGATTGAATCCCCCACTCATCTACGGACCGTAAGTGCTTAGATGACAGTTTATTATCAAGCATTTATAGTTAAAACAAAGGAGTTTATTCCCACCAATGGTGTCCCCTTATATGAGTATATGGCCAGGTTTGCAGTATCAGTTATCTGCTGTAAAGCAGGTCTTAAATTCAATTAGAATACAGTTGATATTCCAAAATCTTTTGAAGTTGTTATCCACTGTTATAGTCACATGTTTTTTAAAAAAACTATATTATTTTAAAAAGGACTTTTGAGGAATATATGGAATTGACTTTAATTTAGAGATTAGACTGCATTCAGAGGTTTTTTTTGGGCATTTGTGAGATAAATTAAAAATGTACTTGAAGTGATAAAAATAAAAGAAAAAAAGTAATAAAATTATCCCCCCTTATCCATAAGTTAGATTATCTAGAAGTTGTATTTTCCCACCAAATTATTAATAATAATTTTCATTTTTGATTCATAGCTTATAACCTGCATGTTAAAATGCATTAAATGATTTTTAAGGAAAATTAATGGTTAAGTTTGTGCAAAGGATATGATTTTATTCATATGTGTTTTCTTCCTTTCTGCGTTTTCCTTCTGCCCATATTTCCATTTCCCTCAAAGTTTCATGAAACTTTTTGAGGAGCTGATCCAGGTTCAGAAAACACAAATAATTATTGGTATGAATAGATGTTAAGTGAGTTCAGAGAACTTTTTCTTCTGCAAGGACTATCTTCATGATCTACAGATGTTCTTATAAGTTTTTGTTTTTCTGTGGATCCCAACTTTACCCAAGTTATGAGAAAATTTTTGTCACCACTAATATTTCTGAGATTAATTTTGAATAAGGAAAAGTAGAAGTTTATTGCCAACAAGACTGGCTTCCATT
This sequence comes from Typhlomys cinereus, assembly GCA_023101885.1. Classification (NCBI taxonomy): domain Eukaryota; kingdom Metazoa; phylum Chordata; class Mammalia; order Rodentia; family Platacanthomyidae; genus Typhlomys; species Typhlomys cinereus. The sequence continues at coordinate 5,297,370 of JALPQD010000091.1, forward strand.
TTTTCCTGTTTAGATTTTTATTTTTATGCTTGTTACTTTTTTTTTTACAATGCATTTCTTCATTATACTGCTTGTTCTATTTTGTTGTTCATTTTTAGAGTATTTTTACTTTCTTACTGTGACCCATAAAGTTTGAGATAATTATTAAAAATGTTACATATAATAATAAATGTTCTAAGAAAATTTGTAGTATCACAAAAATGTGTAAGTAAATAAAATCATGAAGCAAAGTATTAAAGATTTTACTTGTGAAAACTTCCTTGGATTTCTTTTCTTGTAGCCACCATGATTTGGAGTCTTCAGGGTAGGTTATAAATCTTCCAGGCTTTAGACATGTCAATGTCAAATAAATATGCTTCTCTCTTTATTATAGTCCAGTAAAGGTTTTATTTCTGTGGGCTTAGTTATAGAAATAATATAAAATAAAGAAATGCAACATTCTATAATATAAAATCTCTTAGTCCATTGGTTTGCTCAGAACAAATGGAAAGATTTTATAGTTGCCTGGAGTTTAATTGATCAAGTGAGTGGCTTCACAGGCTGCATTTGAATGCCACTTTCATAAGAGATAAGGTCAGGAATGAGATAATTCTCCATACATACAAAAAAGAATCACGTATTTTGCTTCACATTTAAATAATCAGTCAGATGTTTATGATGTAAAACATATAGGTAATAATTGGAGAAATTAAGTAGGTTTTATTCAATTGTCCTGTATTTCATGTACTTATTTATTTGAGAGAGAGAGGAAGAGTGAGAGAGAGAGAGAAGCAGAGGTGAGCATGCTAAAGCAAATGTGTAGAGTCAGAGAGGACTACTTTCAGAAGTCAATTCTCTCTCTTTTTCTACCATGTGTACTTCTTGGGATTGAACTCAGGTTGCCACATTTATGCCCAGGTATTCTTATGCACTGAATCATCTCTCTAGTACAGCATATCATAATTTGAATATCAAATAAAGTTTTTGAATTTGCTAAAAATGCTACTGCCCATATATATTAAGAAAAGATTTTATTCTGAGAACTTTACCAAGAGTAGCTTTTATTATATTAGAAAACCATATGATTAATATAAAAGCCATTTGTCACATCAACATAAAGTACAACATTCCTGTAGGTGGTCATTTTAACTGATGTATTCCAGTGGTAGAGTACATATAGATTGCTTAATTTTTGTCCATTTTATTATTATGCTTTAGTATGCATTGAAGTATATTATTTTGTTATATGTTATATTTTATGAAAGGAAGTTTGTTGAATTAATTTTAGAATGGTAAAGTTGTCTGCATATGATAATGGGAAAGTATGGCCTCATATTTGTGATGAAAACCAGGGCTTAGAGCTCAGAACGCTAAGAGCCACGGATGCTCCACAAAGAGGATCAATTTAAAAAGCAGATTTGTTTACCAATGCAAACATTAGAAAGGTTTATCCTATATTTTGCAAACCTTTACCTCAGGTTAATAAAATTTTCAATTACTTCTTTTATTTCAGCAGCTATTATTTGTGATTTTTAGGAAAACACCCAGAAAATCCACATATGTACTTTCTGTGTGGATAAATAAGAGGTATTTCTCTGAATATCAGAACTCAAAGACTCTTTCATGATCAGTGTCTACCAGATGCCAAAACCAAAGATATTGATGATACTTGAGATCTCGGTAGGAAGATTACTTCTGGTCCATTGAAATCTACTCTAATCACTTATTGTTCATTTCTTCATTTTTCTTGTGAAAGTTAGGGTGAAAGCCACTGTGCTTACCTGTGGATGAAATGATTTGGGGGGAGGTATTCGAAAGATCTAGCAAGTCCCTTTGTCTTTCGAATTCTCCTCCAAGAAGCCTCCATTAACATAGTACTCCCGAGTTACAAGGTCCATCTTTTTGGAAAGTGAGTGTCAGGAAAAATCTTTTGCTATCAGTTTTTGAGTGCTATATCACTGAATGGAAGACTTCTTATAATGTCAAAACTTAGATTGAACTTTTTTTCCCTTCTTACCTTTAATAAGAGATGTGACAAGACTTAGGGCAATGTTGAGAAGAAAAGAAATTCATCGCTTCTCGGCCTTTTGGCTAAGATCAAGTGGAGAAGAAAAGAAATTCTAAATTCTAAAACAGCAGGTGATATCAGTCACCTGGTAAAGGATCATAGTAGTAGTGAATTATTTTGATAATGTGGAGAAATCCTGGCGTGCAAGGGGTCTAGGCATATTAGAGTTCAGGGGAATCTGAGAATCAGAAGGATCTCTTGGGAAAAATGAGAGCCAAGTCTGAGAAACCTGAATTCAGGGCAGGATGGCTTAGGTAAGCCTTGTTCAGAAGTTCTGAGCAAGCAGGAACTGTGCTTAGAAGACACACCAGCCACCCAGTGAATGAAGCACACAAGAAAGACACTTTGAACCAAGGTTAAAAAGACCACTGTTTGCTTTATTTTAAGTTTATCCTAGTATTAGCTATTATTTATTAGCAATGGATGATTTCCTGCTTTTTTTTTTATTAAAAATTTAATTATACATTTTAAAAATTTTTTACCAGTTCCCTCCCTCCCCCCTCTTCCCCCTCCCCTTCCCCCAGTGCCTCCCCCCCAATTCCCAGATAGTCCTTTATTGTGTGTGCCTAACTCTCCACTGTGTCCTCCTCTCCGATGACATATAAGGACCCAGTGGCATTTCCATAAGCCCTTTCTCTTGTTCCCCTTAAGCATAAGATCACTACTATGGCTGTCAATCCCTTGCCTGCTTTTTATAAACCTGATTCATAAAATTAACAGAAGGCTCGGTATGGTACAAAGATGTGAACACTTCTCATTTGAGCAGTTGTTTCGGAGCAGATTCTTCCACACCAAGCTGTTCCCCACATTTCCACTTCCTTACTTGAGGCAAAGATATTTTCATAGGAGGCATAATGTTAGACAAATCCATAGTTACTTTCACAACATGACCCATTAAGCAGCGAGTGTGGAGAGGATTTATTCCATGATTCTTACAGCAACCTCCCCAGCTTCTCTCTTAGGCCCTCTCACTCCCTAAATAATGCTACTCCTTCTTTTGTCTCATGTTCTGAATGAACTTCCTCTTACGCTTTGCCATCATCTCCAAAAATTTACTCATCTTAAAATTGTAGCTGCATGTCTAATTTCGGCAGATCACGTCTTTAAATTAAAATGAATTTTCAACCCCTCTTCCAGATCTCCATTTGTATTATAACTCATTGACCTATAATTTCAGCTTTATTCTTTAAGAAACATATACTTCAAATCTTATGAATAGTTCAAAATTAATCAAGCCTGTCCACAGTTTCTGTCTCATTCAGAAAATTCGTTTCAAAGTGCTTTTGTCTATCATCTGAGTAGCACTCATGATTTGTACCAATTATCTGTTTACATATTTTTCAGTGGCTGCTTAACATTTTTTAAATCTAGACAAGAAGCTGAGTGCTAATTGCTTATGTCAGTAGCTAAAGATCTGTGAGGATTATAAGAAATCTACCAAACCTGCAGCTCTTGCTGTTACAGTTTGCCTACATGGTTGCTGATAAATGACCATCAAACTGCTTAAGGGAACAAGGGTTTATTCTCTCTTAGGATTCCTGGTTACAGTTCTCAGTCCAGCTTGACAGGAGAGCATGCACCAACACCAGGGCCAAGGGAACTGGCCACACCATCACCACATAACAGCTGAGAGAGGGACAATCCTTACTTGCCAGACCAGCAATCCCTAGTCCCAACCACCATGGGCTGGACCTTCCTCATCAACTAGATCATCTCTTGCAGGTTTGCTCTGGGCTTAACTCAACCATCAACTCTCTACAAATGTGCCCAAAGCTCAAACCCTCAATAGTCAAGTTGACACCTGTGCCTAACTATGACACTTGCTCAGGACGACTCTGCAGTAAAGAAGCTGCCTTGACCCAGTGTATCAGCACTGGACTTCTAAGTAACATATGGGTCTGGTGTTAAGAGCTGCTAGTCCAAAGTGAAAAACCTCATCTTTTATAGACATTAAGAAATAAAATTTTAATGCAAAGGTCTTTCCTGAAGTGAAATATATTGCACAACACAGTGTAAATTACAAATTGCATCATGGCATATAAAGATGTAATAAATACTAACTAGGAAATCATAATGATGTTATCTACAAGATGATGTCTGTGGAAAGACCACATAGAGATAACTATCTTGACAGTATTAGTCAGCTTCTGGTCTTAGGTCTTCGTTTGGTCTGCCCCGCCTTGGTATGAAATGGAGACAAAAAGAGCCTGTATCTGCGTTGCTGTTGACAACATCATCACAGATGACACTTTTAGAGTCTGCCAAAGTTCAAAAGATATATTTTCCTTGAGGTTGGAGCTATATGTAAACATTCAAGAAGTCAACACATACTGAACTGTTTTGAAAGACTTAGCATGTGACATATTTAAATCTTAAAAAATTAACACTGTCTTTTGTCAATATTAAAAGATTAAACATGTTAGGCTTGTCAAAGGAAGGTTTGTTCCAACTGGCTGGGAATGTGGGAAAGTTTGAATGTTCTTTAAAAATGTGATGAAAATATGCTTGCCACGAAGTGTGCTCTGAGTAAGTTCACGTAAATGTATGGCCACAATAATACCTTGCCTTCCAGGGTAAGTTACCAAGAAACATGAGCATTCACATACCCTATCCTGAATCATGAACTTAAATGAAATTGATCCTCATAGCTAAGATATGATATATGAATGTATATTCTCTACCATAACACTTTCCAGAAACTTAGCTATGAGACACAGCTCTGAAAGATCGACATAGACCATGTTTTCCAGTAAGAAATCCAGAAACATGAAGCTCCGAAGTCATGAGCATGTACTTACCCTCCACTGTTCACTGGATCCATTCTTTTGCATCATCTGGGGGACCTTGTTCCTGGCACTAAGCCTCAAACTTATAGCTTCATTTTCTCCCTTTCTGCAAACCAACTTATTTGGGTAAAGATGCTGGAGACAGCAAACCATGCCCTGCATACTATGCCCCTCACCTTTGTCACCAATTTGCTCCCCTGTGTAAACTTTCCAAAAACATTACAAAACATTGTGTGCATTTCTGGTTCCATTTCCTCACCTCCTGTTATTTCTTTGCCCAGTTACCATAGTTTCTTTGATACTCCACTACAAGATCTTATCCTGGGTATTAATGACATTGGTTTACAAGGCTTACAAATCCAATAGTTAATTGTATCTTTTTTTTAATCTCTAAGAAGGGAATAATACAGACCACAAGGTCTTTGATTGAAACACCTCGTTTAGTTTTTAGACTCTTTTATTGATGAATTTTCTCTGAATTTAAATTTAAATTTCTTCCCAGTCCCTAAAGTCTGCAGTATACTAGGGGTTGGTCCCCAAAACTTTCCTTTTGTCTTCTGCACACCTGCAGAGATCCCACAAAGTCCTATGACTAAAATGCCATCAATATGACGATTTTCCAATTTACACCTCTTGTCTTGTCCTCTGTTTTGGATTCCAACTACGAATCCAGAAATGCCAAGTCAAAATCACTACTTACAATCATAATCAGCTTCAACTTAATGTAAGCAGAGCAGAACACTCAATTTCTTCCCATCAGTAGCCTTGCTCAGCTCTGTAAATGGCCCATTTTACCCATTTCTTCAGGCCAAATACCAAGAAACTATCCTCAACGCACTTTATATCTACCAAAGGTCCAATCAGTAGATGGAAAGCATGTGGCACTTCATCAGGGAACATTTAATGTAATGAGTCATTAGGAGCAACAGAAGACTGGCGTAATAAAGGAACTAGCTGCTGAGTGGTAAAGAGAACTAAAGAATACAGGAAAATAAGAAATAGAGCCAGGCTTTCAAGTGTGAGGCAGAATGCAAAAAGAAAAATAATGCCAGATGATGCCACCCAAACAACCCTGGGACTGAAATTCAGAACTTGCTTGAAAGAGTATAGCAGAGGTTCTTCACTACACCCACTGAAAGAGGGAAAAATCCAAAGTGGTGTTCTATAGATGGAATTCTCTAGAAGGCCACATGAAGAGTCTTTAGGACAGCTAGTTCTAAGAGACGAAATGCGTCTGAGGCCATGCTGGGAATCTGCCCAAAGGGCATTGGATGTTCTTGGGGAGCTGTCCCAAGGTACAGAGGAACTTGGCCCACGGAGAAATGCTACATATGATTGCAAATGTCTACTGTGAAGACCACACACCAGAATCAGGGAGTCAGCTCCCTGTCGTGAGGATGCTTAGTTTAGTGTTGTGCACTGCAAGGCAACAGGATGAATTTTCAACTCAAAAGCAACATCCTCAGTCCCACCTACAAGTGTTTTAATATCCAACATTGGCTGCCTTTGAAACGTGACTGTTCCTCATCAAGCTCATCATTACTGCCTGTATGTGCTTCCAGAACAGCCTCCTTCAGGTTATTTCAGTATTTGTAATTCCTTCATCCTTTGTCAGCTGTCATTTATGAGCATAAAGTAGATCTTGACTTCAGATGTTTCCTGATGACTTTCCCTTAGAACTCCACCGTCTCTCTGGTTAAAGTTAACCTGGTCTTCTTTGGGTTCTATGGTTGGTTTGTGTCATGGTTGAAAGCAACTTGCCCCCTACAGGCTTATGTGTTCGAAACCTTAACTGGTTTTCATGTTTGGGAATTGTGCCATCTTTAAGAGGCAGAGCCTTGCTGGAGGAAGACATGTCACAGAGGATGAGCCTCGAGGTTCAGTAGCCCAGCCCTGTTTTCTCTAGCACATCTTGTTCTCTGATGGTTGTAGTGACCTGAACTGGCCTCCTGCCTCTCTCTACATCCATTCTCTCTCCTACGTGATTCCCATTATGATAACTTATCATCTTTTCTGGATCCATAAACCAGATCAATCTCCCTTAATCTTTTAATTTGTGTGTGCGTCTTGTCTCGCAAAAAGCAAAGTAATGACCACAATAGCTTGGTCACTGAAGCTTTGCATTCTTTCTCTGGGACTGTACTCAGTTCTTCAGTTGGCTGGCTCTTCACTCATCCACATCCAATGTGTCCAATGCGATCTCTGAAAAGACAAGTGACTCCTCTCTCTAAAACGGTAGATTCTTACAATTATACTGAGTGAAGTATCCCAGATACAGAAAATTAAGCCCCGTATGTACTCTCTAATAGGTGGCTCCTAGTACCAAACCCACTTAGAGACACTCAAAGATAAATCTCTGTAATACCTACAGTAATTGCAAAGATTATGAACAGGAGGGATGGGGAAGGAGGGACACACCAGTAACAAGGAGAGAGAGGACCATGTTACAGCAGAGCAAATAGGCTGCCATCAAAGATTGCAAGTAAGTAATGAGACATCTGGTTAAGTTCACAGACTTTCCTTCTGATCATTTACAACGGATGGGGTGTGATCTTACCAGAAGGGGAGGGCATATAGTCTGGCAGACAGAAAGTAACCATTTCACAAATGGGCGATTGACCCCTCTATCACCACGGTTTCCTACTTTTATTACATCTACCTTTGAATATACTCTTATAACAAGATTCTAATTTAACAGGTTTTTATCTCTAGCCAGGGGGCGATATCCAAAACCCATCAAGATGGAGTGAAGGGCATTGCAGGAGCAGCAAAACTGGAAAATAAATCAACAAACCATAATTCAGAACATCAGAAACTCTTTATCAACCACCTGGAACTAGGCCAGCCTAATCTCTCCCCATCTTAACTGGAACACAAAAAACGGTTCTGGGAAGTGCCACTGGGTCCTTGCACCTCATCGGAGAGGAGGACCCAGAGGAGAGTTTGGCATGCTCATTAAAGGATGCTCCAGGGATGGGAGGGGGAGGCATGGGGGATGGGGAGGGAATGGGGAGGGGAGGGGGGCACAAGGGGGTGGGGGGGTGGAAGGAGGAAAGGGACCAGTGTACCTGTTAAGTTTGTATGAGTGGAAATAAAAAATATATATAAAAAAACCAAAAAAAAAAAAACCTCTGTAGATTCTTATTCTCTATCCTTTAGGCTATTTTGTAGATACTGAAGTATTACCATTACCCAACATTATATTATTGCTTATTTTCTGAATTTTCTATCATCTTCATGTCATGAAGAAAAACCTCTGTTGGTTTTTTCTTTTAGTCCTATTATAAGACAACTCTTTCAATAAACATGTATCCAAAGAAAAAAATGAGTGAGACAATATTTTTAGTTTATACTCTCCATCAGCCATTTATAGACATGAAATTTCAGTCTGTCTTTGATTTTCTCAATATCTTAAATTCCTCTTCTCTAGAATGGCAGTTCAAAAACATTCAGCACTTGGAGGATGACTTTGAAAATCCTATAAAAGTATAGGAAATAGTTTTTTTTTTAATCAAAGTCTGAGCTTTATGGAGACTGAGTAGTATCCAAAATAAGGAAATTCAGCCAGGATGATTACAGTTTGGGTGGTTTTAAAGAAAATCTACATATGTGGCGGGGGTGAATGTATTAGGCAGAACCATGAAATAATCACTCTTACAAATATGGTAAGGTGACATCATGGAGATAAGTTTAAATGGGTGAGCTGGAAGCACTACTTGGTGAAGGACTGGCTGCTTCGGAATCTTACACATGGACCCAACAACCTGTCTTCCATAGCCACGACTTCTCTCAATATTCATAGCTATCTCTATAGCCACACAAATCACTGCATCCCCAGGTTCTTCTGAGGTTTGAAACAACTGCAAATTTAAACTACTCTGAAGAAAAATTTTTGTTTCTAGCAAACATAACACAAACTTTTGGTCATTATTCTCTAAGCAACACAATAGCTATCTACAGATGATTTAAGTATTTGGAAGAATGTGCATATGTTAAATGCAGGTGCTATGCCATTTTTAATAAAGTATTTCAATACCATGAAACTTTGAAATCAGAGGGTCTTCAAATCAATCTCACATATGTCAAGGGTCAAATATTTTCAGGAGCAAGTACTTCAAAGACAAACAGCTAACTTCTGTCTACTTGTTCTCAGTATTAGTTAATAAACAGGAAGACTATTTGGTTTCAGATTTGGTTAGCATAAGAGCCAGAAAGCCTGCTTGACAGAAACGTTCTTATGGGACTAAGGGTCATTTTGGTTCCAGATCTGAAGGGACAGGGCATATAGTAGAGATAGTGCCCACTAATAGGACATGTGTCAGGAAGCAGAAGTGTGTATATGTGAACTGTTCTTCAGTGAAAGCTTAGTGTCTATTCAGATAGAAGCAGATAGAGGCTGAATCTGAAAAATACCCTAGGTTTTAGTGGAATATATTATTACTTTATAAATTCTGTGAAATTGTTAAGGGATATTTCATTGTCTGAGAACACTGGAATGTTTCTCTGACTTTGTGTGAGAAGGAGAAATATGGTACAGATAAGAAAGTAAGGGCATTGACTTACATATAATATATATATTGTTTGTGATATATACATATATAAGTATCACACTAAGTTTTTCTCTTTATATTTATGGTTTTCAGAAAGATGGATTCATATTGCAAGGGAACTAAGTTAAATTGAGAGAAGGCTAATGATTTTAGAATGTCAATGTATCTATTACATTATCAAGCCAGAGAGAATTAAGAAGCTGAATTACATATACCAATATGATTCATTGGAAATTTCTTTTTCAGTTGTCAAAAGTCAGGTTGAAACATTATAGTTATCATTGACTAGTTGAAGGGTGTAGTCAGACAATTACTATTTCTCTACTTAGCCTCATCTGTGGAGTGATGTGCACTGAGTGGACTTAGCCACCATAGGTACACACACGTGGGTAGACATGCATTGGCCAGGTCAAACTTTGATGCAGACTTCAGGATGCAAACTGTGGGCTCCTCCTGACTCCAATAATGCCTATTTCTTCAGTGTCACCTCTGTGACACAGTATGGAAGGGGTTTCTTCATGCGATTTAGAAGGAATCTCCCTTGTTTAGCCTCATGAACAATCTAACAATAGCTAACTATGACTAGGTATTCAGAATGCACCAAACATTATATAAAGGAACTTACTTGATTCTTTCAGTTATACTATGACTTAGGGTCTTGAACCATTCCTTTTTCACAGGTGAGGAAATGAGAATAAATACTTTCCCAAGGCCACAGAGCCAGTAAGCAGAAGATCAGAGATCCGGAACTAGGAGATATAACTTTAGAGTAGTCAAGATTCAAATTCAAGCAGTTTATCTCCAGTATTGCTTCTTATCTGCTACAAAGTTATTTAGTTTCACTTTATAAACAGATTCAACACTTAATGACTATAGAGTTGAGCAGTTTTCTTATTTGGCACCATATTATAAGTTCTCATTATTCATTTTCATTTTTTGATTTTCTGAGCATTGGAGAATATCTTGCCATGGTATGAAAAGGTGCTTTCCTCACAATTTTGATTTGTGAAGCATTGGAATCTAGTTGACTGTTGGGAAAGGGAGATAGGAGATGAAATTGTAGTCACCAAGTTCATCATCTTATTTGGGGTCTATGTTGGAGGTGTTTAGAGAAACTGATGTAGTTAAAGATCCATGACCATGTCCTGCAGTGTACCCAATAGGTTTTAAATCTGAAGAAATCAAAGACTGCCCACAGGTAGGCATAATATATGAGTAACTACTTTTGCTTCAACAGATCTTTGATATATTACTTCAGGTAAGAGTTAAATCAATAGAAATGTTTTTGAAATTTCTATATCATATGATGTGTGTATGTGTGTGTGTGAGTGTGTGTGTGTGTGTGTGTGTGTGTGTATGTGTGTGTGTGTGTGTGTATGGATATACTGTTTATTGATTAGTAAAACATTTATTAAAAAAGCATTTTTGGTACATTTTCCAGGAAGACTCATGACATTTATTTTAAAGGACTTCATTATTTCCCTTGATACATACATATTTCCATTTTCACATTAAAGCTTTATTTTTTTTCACTTTAGAGATTTATTTCTAAATGTTTTATTCTTTAATTCATGTCTTCAAGGACACTAAATCAATGTTAGATTATCTTTGCTTTGTACAAATTTATGATCTCTTAATCATATTACATCTTGACTCTCTTCTACTCTATTTAATGTAATTTACTTAAATCTATCTTATACTTAATTATATTGTTGTTCATTGGTAAAACTAAATCTAACAAGTCTTTCACCCACATAGTATTTAAGGTTTTTGTATTTCAGTTCTTTTCTAAAGTGACAGATCACTTTTCACCTACTTTATGACAATATTTTATTTGAATTTTCATTGTGTTCGTTTATAAAGATACCTTTTTCTTCTCTTTCTTTTCCTCCTCCTCTTTCTTCCTTCCTCCTCCCTCTCTTCTCCCTCTACCTCTTTCTCCTCCTTCTTCCTTATTTTCTTCTTTTTCCTTTTTTTTTTCTTTTTGAGACATAATATTATTCTACAGTCCAGTCTGTCCTTTAACTCAGCAATCTTCCTGATTCGATCTCCACAGGCTAAGGTTATAGGTTCAAGTCCCTACACCCAATATTCTTCTTGTCTAAAGTTTCTTTGAAAGACATAGTCATTGTTTTATTGGCCTCTTTCTCTCTTTTTTTTCAAATTCCTATTTGGAATGAAGCTCTTTATTTGTCTTTGCTTCGTATGCTTTTCAACCTCCTGCCCTTTGGTGTTTATGCTCATCTGGATGCTTTTTTTCTTATTTACCTTATAAAAGTCCATCTCTGTGTAAAAAAGATATGGAACTGAGTGGGAATAAATAAATGCTTAGTTTGACTCTCAATCAAGAGCAATCCCTTATAGCTTTCTTACTTGAAGTTGCCTAGTTTTTTTGCTTTGGATTTGTTTGCTTATGAAATACTTTATTAAATATTCTGGAAGCACAAGACACATCACTTTTCAGTCTTTAAGACAAGTTCCTGCTGTAAGGTTTTTCATCAATATATTTTGAGTAACTCTGCTTCTACCAAATATCTCCCTGCAGGAGTATTACAGCTGTGCTTACAGAATATAAAAATAATGCAGCAGCCTCACATTCCTTACTCCTTGGCTGGCATGTGGCGAGTGTGGACTGATGATAAAGCACTATGAAAACTCAGACAGTGCCTGTTGCTCCCTCCACACTGAATTTGGCCACATAACCATATGTAAATGTAGGGGAAACTGAAAAAGCAGTCTAGCTGTTTGAGCAGCAAGAGGTGGAGATTGGGGTGAAGGGAAAGCCCCAGCAGTCTCTGTAGGCTTCAGATTATTTTTGTTATTGTTATTGTCTCTTAGTTCAGGGATGACACAATTTTATTTTACTAATGAGCAACTGTCTATTTTGCTATGGTAAAAATTCCCAGCAATGTAACAATATGCATGGATCTTATCAGTTACTTATAGCAGTAGTAAAAATCAGAGAGGAAATGGCTGGTATGAAGATACAGAAGAACATGACAGACATGATCAAAGCCAAGTGTGTGGATGAAAGCACATGCTACGACTCCACATGATGGATGAAGAAAATCACTTATTGCTAAAGAAAGAACAAATTGAAAAGACATAGGGATCCAGAAACCACCTAGCAGAGAAAATCACATCTCTTTTTCAGTGATATCTGAACCTTGCTGAGGAATGGGGACAGTTGTGAGAAAAGCTTGGGTGCTGTTTTCAGATGTGAAGCACTCAGGACCAGAAACTACACTCCTTTCTTCCTTCCATCTGTATGTCCTGAAGGAGTCCTCAGCTGTATATCCAGTGAACACGTTCAGAGGAGGGTTGCCACTAAGGCTGAAGCTTGTAGAAGACTCAAGATAGAAGTCAAATGCATGATTAGGCTTGATATGTCCGTTAGGCATTTAAGAAAAAGACATCTGACTATCTTCCCCCTTTGTACCTCCCCTTTTGTACCAATCCAAAACAGTTCCTGATAAAAACAATCAGAATCTGCATGGTGGCTAACACAGTGTCTTCTGGTACATATGCATACCTACCCATCTGCCCACTCCCTCACACACACACACACAATAAAGATTGAATAACATTCCATTGACTATATACCACAAATTTGGCATAGGCTGTTTTCATAGCTATCGTCAATAATGTGATGTCAACACTGGATTTCATTTTATATATATTCATATATATGTACATATATGTATACATATATTCACCAGAAATAGCTTTTTTACATTTTTCTGAGGAATCTCAGTGCTGTAATGACCATACAACATGAATTTCCACTTAAAGTGTCAATAGTGTCCCTTTTACATTAAATCCTTGCTAACTCTTGCTTTAATCCATCCCATCTTTTAGTACTAGCTGTCTTATTAGGTATAATGTAATATCACCAGGGGTTTTGATTTACTTCACCTTGATGGTTTTTGGTACTGAGATGTTTTCTCTATGCCTTTGACTTAAATTGCATGCTTTCTTCAGAAAAAAAAAAGTTTATCTCTTCAGGTCTTTTGCCATTCATCAGTTTTATTTTCTTTACTGTTATTGTTATTGAACTACTTGGATTCATGCTGTATTTTGGGTACTAACATTGTGGGACCTGAACATAGGAGCTGCCATTTTATATATCTGTCCCCATTTTGTACTCCTTATGAACTTTAGTTATAGGAAAAACCACAAGCTATTCCAAGGAAGACTCCATCTAGGCTCAAACCAATCAGGAACAAGCAGTGAAACACCAGACTTGCCAGTGTTACACATGGACTGTTTAACCTAATTGCATACGTGACTCTAGCCATAACTAGTCAGCTCCAAATTAGGAAATACTTAATGTTCCGGGAGCCCCCTAAACTGGAAGAGAAGCCTTTTTTGGTAGTTTGTAAAATTTTGATCAGAGCAGGTAGAACTATCCAATCAGAAGCCGGCCACTAACTGCCCAGGGAATTCCAAAGGCCATAGGTAACATAAGGGGTACTAGAAACTGCTTATGGGGTGCTCAAAACTGCTGGTGGTCGGACCTGACCAATCCCCACATGCCAGCACTGCTTTTGCCTAAATTTACCCAATCATGCATCTATCTGCTAGGTTAGAAACCCTTTCCCCTAGAAATAGCCACTATAAAAACCTTGCTGGACAAAGACTGATGCTCTTGTTCCTGATCTGCTGCATCAGTGATGGCAGAGAGTCTGGGCTTGAATAAAGACCCATGTGTGATTGCATCAGTGTTGGCTCCTTAGTGGTTCTTGGGATCAACGGACTGGGTATAACATCTGGGGGCTCATCCAGGATTCCAGGGACCTCTTGGACCCCTGACCTGGAGGGCTGTACATCAGCTGGTGAGTAAGGTCATCTGTCTGTCTCTCTTTCTGTCTCTGAAAACTGCAGAGCTCCAGTCTGTTCTGAAAGAGGTCAGCATAAGACTTAAGTGGACATGCTAGTGGGTCATCAACCGGGGGTTTTGGGAGATGTCCTAGACCCCTATCTGGACGGCAAGGTCCTCATCTGCAAGGGAGAGGTGAATGCACTGCAATTAAGTAGTCCACCATGAGGAAACTTTCATTTCTGTCTCCACAGTCGTGGAGATAGAATCCTTTGTTTTTGTTTGTCCTTTCTTTTTGTTCTGTGTTGCCTTGTGGCACCACTGACAGATAAAATGGGACAGACTTAGATCTCTTAGATCTCTTTTACCTCTTATGATGGACCACTTCAGGCAAGTTAGGGAAAGATCTCAAAATCTGAGTGTTGAGATAAAGAAAGGGAAATTCATCACCCTCTGTTTTGATGAATGGCCAACCTTCAAAGTTGACTGGCCCCCTGAAGGGACTTGGAATCTATCTATTGTTTTACAGATCAAGGACATCATCTTTCTTCCAGGCTCATATGGATACCCAGATCAAGTCCTGTACATCCTTGTTTGGCAGGACCTCATAGAGAAACCCCCTTTTGGCTAAAGCCTTTTGTTCCCTTGCAGCTGGCACACACTAGGGGACTTTTTGCTCTTCAGGAACCAGACACATCTAAGGGAAAGAACACAACTAAACCACCACTGCTAAACCATCAGCAACATTCTACCGGTACTTCAGAGTGAGCCAGATGAGGACCTACTTTTTCCCTCACTTTATCAATCCTCAGTCCCAGCACCAATTGGGAGAGCACAATCTGGGGCTGGAGAAGAGCCACAACCTACTCCAGACAATGGGGCACCAGTTCATGGTCCTGCAGCTGGCACTAGGGGGAGGACACATAAGGCAGCACCTAATCAGGGACCAGCTGACCCCACAGTCTTCCCCTTGTGGGTTGTAAGGCCCTCTGATGAGACAGGAAGCCAGTTGATGTACTACTGACTATTTGTCACTAGTGACATCTATAACTGGAGAACTCAGAATGCTAAGTTTTCTGACAATCCAAAAGATCTCATAGATTTATTAGACCTTGTACTTTTTACCCACCAGCCTACTTGGGGTGACTGTGAGCAGCTCTTGCAAGCTCTCTTTATGATGGGAGAGAGAGAGAGGATCCAGATGGAAGCTTGGAAGCTAGTTCTGGGTGACAATGGGTAACCCATTGCTAATCCTGATGTGATCAATACTGTCTTTCCCCTTTCCTGCCCAACTTGGGATTTCAACACAGCCGAAGGTAAAGAGAGACTTGGGGTCTACTGCCAGACTCTAATGGCAGGTCTCAAAGCAAGTGCATGAAAGCCCACAAATCTGGCCAAGGTAGGTGACATACAACAAGGGAAAGATGAAAGCCTAGCTGCATTCTTAGACAGGATCATGGAGGCATTCTGACAGTACACTCCCATGAATCCTGAAGCCCCAGGGACTAAGGCAACCATTCAAATGGCTTTTGTAAACCAGTTAGCTCCAGATACAAAGAAAAAGTTACAAAAGGTATAGAGAGGTTAAGAGAAAAGAGTTTACAGGACTTAATGGCAGGGGCAGAAAGAGTTTACAACAACAGAGAAAGCCCAGAGGAACAAGAAGTTAGGACTATGGCAAAGATTAATGATCACTACACTCGGAATTTGGCAGAAATCCTGCTTGCTTCCACCACTGAGGGCCCCCATGAGAGAGAGAACAATGCCTAAGGAAGCTGGCCACAGGACATGGTAAGAGGGATTACCCCCAAAGGGGCACTCATGGCTAAATAAAGACCAGTGCACATATTGCAAGGAGGAAGGGCACTGGGCTTGGGAACGCCCTAAAAAGCAGCCTAGGAAGCTTCCTATGAAGATCTTGGGGGCAGAAGAACTTGACGATTAGGAACTATGGGGTTTGGTTTTCCTCCCCATGCCCAGGGTAACTCTTAGAGTGAAGGGGCAACCAGTTGAGTTTCTTGTGGATGCGGGAGTTCAACATCTTATTCTGCTGCAATCCCAGGTAGACTGGATAATAAGACCTCCTGGGTGCAAGGAGCAACCGGATGTGCCAGTACTCATGGACTACCCAGAGAACAGTGGATCTCGGTGTGGGCTGGGTATCCCACTCTTTTATGTCCCTGCCCCTTGCTAGGTTGAAACTTGTTAACAAAAATCGGGGGCCAGATCAGCTTCCATCCAGAAGGAACTAAGGTCTTAGACAAAAGAGGGTGTCCCATCCAAGTCCTGACTATGAGATTAGAAGATGAATGCTGTCTACATCAAGGACCTCCGTCTCCAATGTCAGATATGGACTATTGACTACAAAAATTTCTCCGAACATGGGCCGAGACAGTAAGAGTGGGGCTAGCAAAACACAGGCCAGCTATATACATGGAACTAAAGCTAGGGGCAGACCCAATCCAAGTCAGACAATACCCAGTGTCACTGGAAGCATGAGAGGGGATTCTGCCCCATATCAGAATTGCTTAATTTGGGTATTTTGAGGCCATGCCAATCTGCTTGGAATATCCCTCTGTTACCAGTCTGAAAGCCACAAGCCAACGACTACGGATGAATCCAGGACCTCAGGGAAGTGAACAATTGGGTAATGGACATACATCCAACTGTTCCATCATCTATATACCCTTCTCAGCACTCTATCTCCTGCCCGGACATGGTACATGGTATTAGATTTAAAGGATGCTTTCTTTAGCCTGCCATGGCACGAAAGAGCCAAGAAATATTTGCTTTTGAATGGGCTTATCCACAGGAGGGAATCAGTGGACAACTGACCTGGACCAGGCTGTGGCAAGGGTTCAAGAATTCCCCCACCATCTTTGATGAGACCCTCCATGACGATCTGGATGAGTTCTACTCTAACCACCCTGAGCTAACTCTTTTGCAGTACATGGACTACCTCTTGGTGGCAGCAGAGGATCAAGTAGCATGCCTGCTAGGTACCTTAGGGGCCCTAGGATACCAGGCCTCTGCAAAGAAGGCCCAGATCTGCAAAACTGAGCTAAGCTACCTGGGCTATAAACTAAAGGATGGGCAATGGTGGCTAACGGGACTGTACAAAGAATTCTGTGCCCCCAAAATGTCTGACAAGTACGTTTTGGGATCCGCCAGTTTCTGCTGGTTATGGATTCCTGAGTTTGCGGAATTGGCACGGCCCCTATATGAAGCCACCAAGGAGGGACAAGAATTCCAGTGGACTAAGGCCATGGCATAGTCTTTTGACAGACTCAAGGTCACCCTATTGTCAGCAACAGCGCTTGGGCTCCCTGACCTCACAAAATCATTCCACCTTTACATAGATGAAAGCAAAGGGATAGCAAAAGGAGTGCTGACTCAGTACTTGGGCCCTTGGAGGTGTCCTATAGCTTACCTCTTAAAGAAACTGGACTCTGTGGCAGTAGGGTGGCCCCCATGTTTGAGGATTATTGCAGAGGTTGCAACAGTAATTAGGATGCTGACAAACTCACCTTAGGTCAGAAGCTACATATCACTACCCTCCATGCTATTAAAGGGGTACTCAAACAATCACCTGACAGGTGGATTAGTGATGCCCACCTAACCCACTACCAGGACCTTCTCCTGAATCCAACCAGAATTCTGTTCTAGACCCCAGCGACCCTGAGCCCAGCTAACTTGCTGCCTAACCCAGACTGGGACACCCCACTCCATGAGTGTGCAAGGATCCTGACACAGATGCATAGAGTTTGAGACAACCTTAAGGACTGGCTCTTACCAGATGCAGACATCACCTGGTATATGGACGGCAGCAGCTTTGTACGAAATGGACAGAGATATGCAGGGGCAACAGTAACTACAGAGGCTGAGGCCATTTGAGTGGAACCATTGGCTTCTGGAACTTCAGCTCAACAGGCTGAACTAATTGCATTAACCAAGGTGCTGACCTTGGGAAAGGACAAAAAGCTAAATGTCTGCACAGACAGTAGATATGCCTTTGTTACTGCCCACATCCATGGTGCCCTCTATAAGAAGAGAGGGCTCCTGACTGCCGAGGGAAAGACTATTAAAAACAAAGAATACATTTTAGCTCTCCTAAAAGCTCTATGGTTGCTGAAGAAACTGGCTATTATCCATTGTCTTGGGCATCAAAAGGCAGACATCTCAGTAGTCAGAGAAATCAGGCCGGCAGATCAAAAGGCAAGGGAGGCAGCCTTAGCTGCGGACCATGCCTTAGTGACCAAGCTTCCAGACCTTGCCCCCCAACCTGCTGATAGCTGTAAATATACTTAGGAGAATCTGGAATGATCAAAGCCTATCCATGATCCAGTGCCTCCATGGATGGTGGAGAGCAGCTGATGTTAGCATCATCCTACGAGAAGAAACGGGACAATGAATTCTGACTAAAATGCACTGAACCACTCATGGGAACAGGGAAGATGCAGGATCTAATAAGGCATGTCCACATCACTGTCAAAGACTCCAAAACCAAGATTGAACAAATAGTGGTGAACTGCAAGACCTGCCAATTGACCAACGCC
Organism: Typhlomys cinereus; assembly: GCA_023101885.1. Lineage (NCBI taxonomy): Eukaryota > Metazoa > Chordata > Mammalia > Rodentia > Platacanthomyidae > Typhlomys > Typhlomys cinereus. Next base: position 5,316,128 of record JALPQD010000091.1, read on the forward strand.
ACAGCTCCCGGAGCCAATCCAGGTTTCCAGCTCCACAGCAACAAGCCATGGGCCTACTGGGAAGTGGACTTCACTAAGGTAACCAGGAAAGTATGGGTACAGGTATCTGCTACTGTTTGTAGATACTTTTTCAGGTTGGGTTGAGGCATTCCCCACCAAGCATGAGATGGCCCAGATGGTGGCAAAGAAACTGCTAGAGGACATCTTACCCAGGTATGGATTTCCTGCTATGATAGGCTCAGACACTGGACCAGGATTTGTCTCTAAGATAATTCAAGGAATAGCTCAGGTGCTTGGGGCAGATTGGAAATTGCATTGTGCTTACAGGCCCCAGAGTTCAGGACAGGTAGAGAGAATGAATAGAACTCTAAAAGAGACCTTGACTAAATTGGCCTTAGAGACTGGTGGGGACTGGGTAACTCTCCTCCCCTTCACTCTTTATAGGATCCACAACTTACCCTATAAACAAGGGCTTACCCCTTTCAAAATTATGTTTGGTATACCTCCCCCCATTTTCCTAAACTTACAGTCTAAAGTGCTTTCTGAATTTGATGATCATGAACTTCTTATCTCTCTTTGGGGGCTGCAGCTGGCTCACCAAGAAGTATGGTCTAAGCTTAAGGCCCTCTACAAGACTGGACCCTTCTGGATCCACACCGGTATTGGCCTGGCGACAGGTGTATGTTGGAGGCATCAATGGAAGACACTCCAGTAACTCTGAAAAGGACCATACATTGTGATCCTGATGACGCCCACATCCCTCAAAGTCGATGGCATCACCCCTGCATCCACTACACCCACATCCGGTCAGTTGATCCATTTGCCTTGAGAAAAGACTTTGTTCTGGAATGGAAATGCCAATGAGACAAGGACAATCCCCTAAAGCTAAGATTGTGCTGCTCTTCACCCTAATGCTGCTTGCATACCTCATATCTGCTGTTGACAATCCCCACTTACCTTACCAGACCTCATGGGTTCTAAGTAGAGTAGAGGATGGGCGTGTTGTACAAGTGATCCTTCTCACTGGACTGGACAAGACCAAATTTCCACTTTTAAGGTCAGAATCTGCCGGTTGTCTGGGATAACCTGTGGTTACAACCCCACGTCTATAGCAGGAGTAAGGTGCGGGAGCACAGGACACATAGGGGATTGCAGTGACTCCAGGCCTGTCGGGTTTACTTGTGCTTTGTGCTGCACTCACAAATACATGTCACAAGTTCCCTTCTATATATGTCCTAGAGGGGAGACAAAAGGCTGTGGGGTCCTGAAAGCTATTATTGTGCAAAATGGGGATGTGAGAAGCACACCCTATGGATTACTACTGGAGGCTCAGAGGATTTCATACAGGTGATTAGAAAACAAACTCCAGAGGATGATGAAGGATCTCTTAATATAACTCTGACTTCTGCAGGACAGAAATATGACTGATGGAGTCTTAGAAGAGTCTGAGGAATTCGGGCCTACCATACAGGGATGGATTTCGGGCTGCTTTTCTCTATCCACAAAGTCATTACTCCTCTTTATTCCTCCATAGGCTCCAATCTGGTCCTTACCCCAAGGGACCAGTCTCCAAAAATTGCCTCTTAAGCCTCCATCTGTTCTCACACTTACTTCATCCTCACACATACAGATCCTTCAGCCTCCAATAACTAACTTCCCCTAGTCCTATAAAGAATTCCCTCTAGGATCTCCTAGTACTGAGTTATAAGTTCCTGAATGCCACTCAGCCTAACCTAACTCAGTCCTGCTGGCTTTGCTATGATATGAGTCCCCTTTCTATGAAGGCATAGCTATAATGGGTAATTACACCACCCGTTCAGATTCTACCCAATGCAGGTGGCAGCAGAAAATTAAGGACTAACCTTGCAGTCAATCTCAGGACGAGGTCTCTGTGTAGGGACACCCTCTTCCAAGTACCAGTCCCTCTGTAACCAAACCATGGCCATCTCCAAAACGGGTTACTATGTATCCTCTGAAGATGGGTGATGGGTTTGCCCTATAAGCCTAAGTCCTTGCTTTCATGGATAGGTACTGAACCAAACAGGGGAATTCAGTGTACTAGTGAGACTTTTCTCCAAGATTATTTAACATCCCTATGAGGAAGTTCTTGACAGGGTCTTAGGCATGCCTGAGAAAATTAAGAGGGAACCAATAACCACACTCGCTCTCACCATGCTGTTTGGATTAGGCATTGCTGAAGCAGGGACTGGGATTTCTTCCTTGGTAATGCAGAACACTTATATACCACAGCCTGCAAGCCACTGTAGATGTGGACATAGAAAGACCAGAGATCTCCCACCTCCAGTAGACCTGTGCAGCCTTAGATGAGGAATGCTGTTTTTACTGACCACTTGGGTATGGTCAAAGAATCGATAGCCAAGGTGAGGGAGAGTCTTGCCGAACGAAAGAGAGAAAGAGAACAACAACAGGGTTGGTTTGAGTCTTGGTTCAATCACTCCCCATGGCTAGCCACCCTAATCTCCACTCTGTTGGGACCTCTATTGATCCTCCTACTGATCTTGACTTTGGGCCGTGCATTCTTAATAGAATGATTGCTTTCATCAAGGAAAGGATCACTACAGTACAATTAATGGTTCTAAGACATCAATACCTACTATTACAATTAACATATGAAGAGGAGGAATTTTCTGCTCCAGGCCATGACTGGGCCTTGGGAGGACCTAAGAAAAAGGGGGAATGTGGGACCTGAACATAGGAACTGCCATTTTGTACATCTGTCCTCATCTTGTACTTGTTCATTTGTCCTCCCTATGAATTTTAGTTATAGGAAAAAACCACAAGCTGTTCCAAGAAAGACTCCACCTAGGCCCAAACCAATCAGGAATGAGCAGTGAAACATTGGATTTGCCAGATGTTATACATAGACTGTTTAACCTAACTGTGTACATGACTTTAGCCATAACTAGTCAGATCCAAATTAGGAAATACTTAATGTTCCAGAGCCCCTCTGAACTGAGAGAGAAGCCTTTTATGGTAGTTTGTAAAAACTGTGGTCAGAGCAGGTAGAACTATCCAATCAGAAGCTGGCTACTAACTGCCCAGGGAATTCCAAAGGCCATAGGTAACATAAGGGGTACTAGAAACTGCTTATGGGGTGTTCAAAACTGCTGGTGGTCGGAGCTGACCAATCCCCATGTGCCAGCACTGCTTTTGCCTAAATTTACCCAATCATGTATCTGCTAGGTTAGAATCCCCTTTCCCTAGAAGTAGCCACTATAAAAACCCTACCTGACAAAGACTTGGGGCTCTCGTTCCTGATCTGCTGTGTCAGAGACAGCCGAGAGTCTGGGCTCAAACTTGAATAAAGACTCTCATGTGATTGCATTGGTGTTGGCTCCTTGGTGGTTCTTGGGATCAATAGACTAGGCATAATATCGGGGCATAACAAACATCTTATTAGATTATACTTTGGAAATATTTTCTCCAATTCCAGAGACTTCCTTTTCATTTTATTGATTCATCTTTTCCTTATAGTGTATAAGCCTTTAGTTTAATGTGTTCCCACTTGGTTATTTTAGTTTATGTGTAGATGTATCTCTCTCTCTCTCTCTCTCTCTGTGTGTGTGTGTGTGTGTGTGTGTGTGTGTGTGTGTGTGTGTGTGTGTGAGGGCAGAGGTACACCTGTGGCATTACAAGAGTGACTTTGGGAATCATCCTGGATTGTGCTATCTTCTCTTTGTTTTGCTCTGGGGTTTCAGAGCCAAAGAATAGGTCATTTTTGCCTGACATTTTTACATGGGATTCAGGATTTAAACTTTCTCCTTAACGACTGAGCCAACTCTCCAGCCCTTCTTTCAATAATTACTGTTCTGGGTTTTTTTGTTTGTTTGTTTCATATCCAGCCATTAGAATTTCTTTTTATCACATATATTCTTTGAGGCTTTCCTGTACAGACACAATGAGTTTGTATATTTTCACCCCCTACTTTTCACCCCATGTCTCCTCCTGTAACCTTTACTCTTAACTATTGCTGTGAAAGAGCATTCAAAGTCAAGCATCTTAAGGGAGAAAGATAGACTTATTCAGCTTACAGTTCCAGAGGGAAGACACAGTTTCTCATGTTGGAGGTGGCATGGCTGGATGGCCAAAGCCAGAGGAGGCCACTTCACTGCAGACATCATGAAGGCTGAGAGCTGCAAGACAGACTTCTCCTAGAGTTGGGGTGGGACTAATCCACCTCAAGGCCCACCCCTTGTGACTGCCTTCCTCCAGCAAGGCTCCACCTCTCAAGGTGCCATGACCTTGTCAAATACATGTCAAATGTGGGGGACACATTTCAAACCATGACACCTCCCCTCCCACCTCACAAGTTTTCCCTCCAAGCCAGTCTTCCTCCTGCTCCCACATACCCCTGCATGTGTGGTGCACTGCACCTGATCCAGGATACCTGCACTGTAAAGTGCCCCTTCACCTGCTGGAGTAACTATGTCCTCAGCATGGACAAAGCAGAGAGTGAAGAAGCTTCTCTTGTCCTGTCCAGTACCAATCCCTAGCAGTCTCTCAGGGTGGCATGGTGTCTCATGAGATCCTCTCTCCTTCATGGTGAAATGTTGCTAGGCCAGTCATATGGAGATCTAGTGGAAGTAGACATGGCTGCATTGTGCTCTTGAGTTTCAGCCATCAGAATCTCTTGGTAAATTTTAGATACAGTGGCTACATGTACTGTAATATCATTTTCTTATTAAAATACACAGAAAATACCTGCTTTGAATATTCACATTGATTATTCTGATATGGAGGCCATATTTTATTTCTTTAACTTTGCAAAAGGAAAAAGAAAGAAGCAACATGGAAGTTACCTGAGTTCCTGACAGCCTTCACTGTCTGGACATAGCTTCACAGGTGCTAACTGGACAAAGTTCTGAAACATCTGTGGCACTCACGGGAAGTCTTGTGCTTCTAAGTCACATGATATGCACAGAAGTCTTTGGATATCAATGTTCTTGTGTCATGTAGAAAATTGTGGCATCATATGATCTCAAGAACAGAAATCGGCCTTCTTCAGTACATCATTTTCTAAATTACTAGCCCTGGAAGAAAGAAATGCATCAAAGATGAAATGCATCATCTGAGTCGATGAAAATGAAATGAAGAGGCTAGAAGAAAGAATCTTGGTTTTCTAAGATTGGGAATCATGAAAGCATTAAACTTAAGAACTACAGTGAAATGAAGACCAGTCTAAGCACTGAGATGACACTGAGGGACCCCACAGGGCCCAGCACAGGACATGTGTGCTAGGAGTTTACATAATGTTTCATACCAAGGGAGCATTGGAGAGCAGATGGTGCTTACACTATATTTAGGTTATATTTAGAGCTTAGTTCTCTGACCATAACTTGACAGCAATCATTGGATAATGAACTAACTACAAGGAATCCATTCAGTAAATACAACATGGATAAATTCCCCAGTTGTAGAACCTATGGAGAGTATAGCAGAGTCACTCCCTGCCTTCTGGGAAAGCTGCTGGCTTACTGCAGCATAGCATTTTTCTGCACTAGAGACCAGGAATATATGAGAAGAAAGACCCGTCTCCATCCACAGCAGCTGTACCATAATGTGTCTAAGGTATAGAGGGGAATCAACAAAGAATCACCACGGTATAAAGTCAAGTCTATGCAAGGCTTCAGAAGATAATTTCCTCTCTGAAAAGAGGAAAAAGAAAAAAAAATGTAGGTGTCTGGGGATGTAGTTCCTGATTCTGTTTCTCTGGAAGACGGTGCAAGGCACTTGAAAACCGAAGTAGCAGTCACTGTTTTGTAACCATGAAAAGGTACCCATGAGAACCACCGGAAAAGCAACCCTGAGTTCTGCCGTCCTCAAGTGCTATGCAACAACCTGTCTCAAGGGATGTTCTTCTGAAATCTTTGTTAATGTGGGAAAAAAGTCTCATTGTCTTCAAGGTGGTGGTATTATAACTGGATGTCTGTATCTTGGTTATAAACCCTAGCTAATGCTCCTGCAGCTGTGGTGTCCCACCTATTTACACTTCTCTGAGGTTGGTTTTTTTCTCTAAGTTCTGCCTCTCCGGTCATAGCTCTCAGAAGTCATAATGTGTGGTAAGACATGTGAAATGGAAAAACTTGACTCATTCTTGAGTCAATGGTTTTTATCCACTAGACTAGGCCTCTGCTTCTGTTCCTCTGCAGAATGTCAGCTTTATTCTTGGGAGGCCATGCTGTGAACTCTGACCCTTTTATATGCTATCCAGATGCTGGGACAAATGGGGTCACTGTAGAAGTAGCCTTCTGGTCAAGGGCATCATAATAATCTGGGGTCCAATCAAAAGTGTGCTTGGTGTCTTCTACAGATGCTTGATTCATGCCTTACCCTCCACCTGTTCTTTCATGAAGCCTGTCCATATTGTCTAGACTGTTGCCTCTGCCTACCAATATCTAGGCTACTCACCATTTGATTTCCTCTTCCTCCTTCCTTCTCCACAGGCCCAGCTCCCTTCCTTTAGTCTGTAAACCTGCCTGCACCTTGCTCAGCTCTCTCGCTAGGGCAGATCTCTGTGGAGTTCATTTCCTTCCAGTCTTCCCTGGTTCAGTCTGTCTCTCTATGCCTGCATTTTAACTAAACTTAGTTATGTGATGCCCCAAAGTCTCCCTGGATAATTATCTAGTCATAAGATGTATAGAGATCTCTTAATTCCTTAAAAGAAAGCGAACAAACAAGCAACCAGTAGCTATGCACTAGAGAAGGCCAGAAAATGAGCCAATGAGATGTACTGCTTTCTTAAGAGAACAAGACATATTTGATGTACTTACCAGTTTCACATTTCTTAGCCAGGAAATGACTTACATGCTGCCTAATTTCATTATAATTATTTTATTCTCTGATACTTTCATACATAAATACACTTTGTGTGTTTTCACCCATTATCTATTTCCATCTCGTCTTCTCCAGCCACTGTCCCTCCTACTTTAAAATCTTTTTGCATGTGTGACCCTCTGGAATGTTTGCACTGGCAATTGTCTGAGCACATGCTGAAGTATGGATGCTGCCTATCTTTTTGTATGTAAAAGGAATCAAAGCTTCCATAGCTTGTACAAAGTCACACAATGGCACCTGAGCCCAATCACTTGTTCTGCTTGTCTCAAGAGTTTAGTTCAAGTAGCTTGGTGTCTGTCCATTGCATAACCAATTATGCAATGGCCTGATAGCAATTTGGAGCTGTCCAGAATGCAATATACTGAGAGCATCTGGGGTAGTAAGCTGCCCTGGGGAAATGAAACCTTCTCTCCAAGCCCATGATGCACAATGGCCTCCTTGAGCAGGCGTTTGTGATATAAAAGCAGACAATTGTAATCAACCTTGCTTATCACTGAGGTCTATAAGCCTTTGTGTGCTTTTTTATTTACTAATGATAGGGCAATTAATGTAATTTTAAGGTGTTTTTTTTCCATTGAAAGGAAGCTGGCCTGTGTACTTAATTAAAACTGCTTTTCACACTCTGAACAAGGTCTTGGGTTTCTATTAGCAAAATCCCATAGAGTATGATCTCTTCTTGAAAACACAGTTTATTTGTAAGGGCTGGGTGAGATTTTGAGAAAAAAGTGATTAGTTAAATTGTTCTTCATTCCAACCAGAGCTTGCAAAAGAGCCAGAAGCTCTATAGTCACTGGAGTAATAAAGAAAAAGTAATTATTTTTCTACTTGGCTGGAAGGAACTGTGAGGTTTCTTTGAAAACTTGAGACCTTGAAGAATAGAGTTTTGATCTTTAATGGCTAATGGCATTTCTTTGAGTCCTTTGAACTGTCAGGGCACAAAATAGGGCACTGTAGGATTTATTTTGAGTGAGTATTCAAAACTAGCCCTTGGCTAGTATTTCCGTGTCATAGAAGGGCAATTTTAATTTTAACAAATGAAGAAGCAAAACTTTTCCAGCTTCACAACCCTTCTCTGAGTCCGGAATCTCTGTCAGTAGCCCTTCTCGTATCCTTCCACCTGGCAGTGGTCAGTGGACTGCACTCAAGAGTGAGCTCTGTTTCCTCTCAGTCTGCGTTGGCCACACCTTTTCGGAAATCCCCTCTGTCATAGTTAAGCACAGGTGTCAACTTGACTGTTGAAGATTTGAGCTCTGGGCACATTTGTGGAGAATTAGTGGTTGAGTGAAGCCCAGAGCAAACCTGCAAGGGATTGTCTGGCTGGGGAAGGCCCAGCCTATGGTGGGTGGGATTAGGCCCTTGAATAAATCATAGAGAGTTGGTTGAGAGAGTTGGCATCTTTTTGTTCACTTGGCCAGACATGCTGGTCTGGTAAGTAAGGATTGTCCATCTCTCAGCCCTTATGTGGTGATGGTGTGGCCAGTTCCCTCAGCCCTGATGTTGGTGCGTGCTCTCCTGTCAAGCTGGACTGAGAACTGTAACCAGGAATCCTAAGAGAGAATAAACTTTTGTTCCCTTAAGCAGTTTGATGTTCATTTATCAGCAATGATGCAGACAAACTGCAACATCTTCCTTTTTGGGAGTTCTTACCAACACTCTTAGAATCTCACAGCTACAAATGACACTGGGACTAGGGATTGATTATTTAGTAGATTGTGTGTTTTGTTCTCCAGCAAAACTTTCTCTGATGGCCCTCTGGGCCATGGCTAAGGGGACGGAGGAAGTGAACAGTTACGGTTCAATTAATTACTTGAAATAGCCACAGGCATAGATGTCTGCCCTGGGCAGAGCTCCGCACAGCCTTCCTGTGCAGGTGTGAACCATGGACTGGCAGCTCATGCACCACCTGGCTGTGAGCCAGAAATACAGACTGCTAAGTCAGAACCTCCATCTTAACAAAGGGTGATTCCTAAGAACAATAATGATCAGAAATCATGTTCTAGGGAAGTTGATTTTTTAAAAATTTATCCTTATAGTTTGTTTTTTGGCAAATTAATACACATGCAACATATCCCAATACTATCTCCCCAACCATGCCATCTCTCTCTCTCCCATGCCTGCTAATGCACTTTCCTCCCTATCATGACCATCTCCAGATTCATGACTGTTTAGTTTGTTTTGTGACCCATGTAGTTTAACCAGGGCCATTGGATTAGATCAACTGAAGTCTGATGAGGTCATCAGTGAGCATGTGTAGGCAATTCCTCCACTCTCCTTGCTTCTATAAACCATTGCATCACAGAAAGATGTATGGCCTCCTCAGCTCCGGCCCATGTATGTCTGATCAGCCCTTGTTCAGACCCAGCACAGGCAACAAAACTGCTCTACATTCATGCCTCCAAGATGGCGTTTCACCACCCTTCCCCCTGTCCTTTGGCTCAGTGAGATATGTCTGACATACTACAATGAGTATGTGTGGCATGTTTGCATTCAAAACACACTTCTGGATAACATCATACAGTAGGGAAAAAAACCCTCTTATCTGTGGATTTTTACAGATAAGTTGGTCATCATATCTCAACTGAACTCTCTCTGGATGTCGAAATATTAAGATAATTATCATTTCAGGAAATTGCCAAGTTTAATCTATTGAACTGAACTGCATCTCACGTGTTAGTAAAACTGCCAATTCCTTTCCTGTGCTCTGAGAAGATAATCCCTTCTCTCTTTGTAAAGGAGTACAATATAGGAGAAAGAGAAAGAAAAGACTAAACCCCTTGTAAGCGATATTTATTTATTTGTTTGTTTGCTTGTTTGTTAGTTTGCTTGCTTGCTTGTTTGTTTGTTATGTGTGTATCAGAGGCCAATGGAGAATCATTAGGCATTGTTTTGCCTCCTTCCTTTGCTCTAATTTCCTGGGCTCCTACCAGGGCTGGAAGTACAAGCCACTATGGTTTCTGTCTGGTGATTTTATGTGGGACCTGGGATCTGAACTCAGGACCTTTTGCTTGTGAGATAATCTTAACCCCTGAGTCATGTCTCTAGTCTGTAAACAACTTTTAAAAAGTGAGTTGCTTTATGTATATTAAAACCAGACTGAAGCCTCAAGGTACAGAGATGGTTCTCACATATTAAGGCTCTGTAGCTTAAGAAGCTCATAAGCTAAGTCTATGTTGACCAAATGAGTCTTGTGTGTGTGTGTGCAGAAGAGGGCACTTGACTGTGTGTGCCTATGGAGGCCCAAGGCTTTGGGATTTCCCAGGCTCTGCCTTACAGGGCCAGAAGTGCAGTACACTGACATGTCCATTTGGCATTTTTTAATGTAAATCCGGGAATCCGAACTCAGGTTCTTTTGTTTGGGAGACAAAAGCTTTAACCCCTGAGTCATCTCTCCAGCCCAATGTGTCTTCATTTTTGATTGAATATGTACATGCTCTGGGATGCTTCTGAAATATTAATGGATATAGTATCTCCAAAATACTGAAGACCCTTGGAATATAAGCAACCTCCTTCAATGGTGTCGCCTTCAGCAGGAATGCAGGTCAAGAAAGACACACTGAGAGCCTCAAAGTCAGTTCCTCTATGTGCTCTTACTCAGGTTGCATCCCAGGGCTCAGTTCCTCCATGAAAAATAAGGAAGTGGATGTGACAGAATGTCTGTTGGAGACATGCCAGCGCTGATGCTCATCTCTGGCCCCAGAAAACAAAATAGTAGTTACTACTGAGAGACGATCTTGCGGACACTTAAAAATCACATACATTTCCCTAATTGTTGATTAGCTCAGAAATATATGCTGGATACTCATTTGGGTCCTGGGAACTACTAGTGAGCAACATGCTTTGGGTCATATGAAAAGTATATTTAGAAAGCACTGAACAACAGATTAATAATACTCAAATCTTTTGATCCAGACTAAGGCTTTAAAATGGTAGAGACTAAGCCCATGGAGAGACTAAAGGGAGAATATTTCCATAAAAGAGAAAAATGGGAAATAACCTATGATAAATAATTAGGCAACAAAAACATGAGGTAGAAAAATTAAACACAAAAAAAGTCAGACTAATTAGTGTGATGTATATGAGCTGGGTTTTTTTTGTTTTTTGTTTTTTTGGTTTTTTTTTTTTTTGCTATGGTGGGTTCCCCAGGAAATGACATCAATTCTGAAAACGCAGAATGACTAAGGACAGACTGAGGTGCAGAAGCAAGAAAAGCTCTCCAAGCAGAAAGGTCTGCATTGCAAAGTGCACAGTGCACAGAAGCTCTGGCTGGACTCTGAGGGCCAAAAGATATCCAAGAGATGGATCAGCCTTAAAGTCTAAGTTCAGCCTCTACTATTCCACTTAAACTATTCATTCTCCTTTCACATATAGAAAACCTTCTACCAAGACAGTTGGCCCTCAATGCTCATGAAAGTTTAGCCTAGGGCCAGAACCTGGATATCAAAATCCATTTCTTCTGTCCATTGTATAAAATAAAATAGTATTTGCGTATAACCATCTTGCCTCTTCCTGTAAATCTCAAAATAATTATATTTCAATGTAAATGTGACATAGATAGTTATATTTTGAAAAATAATGACAATTAAAAATCTTTATGTTTAATACTGAAATAATTTTTATCAAATACTTTCTAGATGCTGAAGCCATCCTGTATATTTGAAACTCTGTGTACTAGAAACTTTTGACCAAAAACAAAAAGAAAAAAGAAAAAGAAAACATGTTTGTTTTTCAAAAGATATGTGTGTTAGCTTGACTCTTAAAGATCCTCAGAAAAGCTGGTCTTGGGTGGAGGGTTCTGGGGGAGGAGTGATAGCAGCATTGTAGTTTTTTAGACTGCAGAGAGGAGAGGTTGGATAATCTGTCTTTATTCTTGTCCTTTCAAATTTCATGTCTCCATGTGGGAAAATTGAGTTGTGTTTATGAAAGCACGGGACAGAATGGACATGCACATACTCCATGGATAGAAGTAAATGAAGAGAGATTAAAAATACAAAAGATCAAAGGTGGGAATGGGTTGAAGTCCCCAACGCTGTTTTCAGTAGCTAGGCTGGCTTTGCCTCTGAGCATCCAGATCAACTATGGCGTCAAGATTGTCATTTCAAAAGACTTGCCTCCTGCATATGCATCTAAATAAATTTGAAAAAGGCTAGCATGTGCTACAAATCTCTTAATATTTCACAATATCAATTTAACAGTGCTTTGTTTCATTTCATTCATTTATTTAAGAGACAGTGAGAGCAAGAGCGAGAGTGAGAGAAAAAGGTAGAACGAGAGAGAAAGAGAGAGAGAGAGAGATTAGTTGGAAATCAAAGGACAACTTTCTTTTTGCCACTTGGACTTCTGGGGATTGAACTCAGGTAGGTAGCTCCGGTTTGTAGGCAGGCATCTTACCCACTGAACTATCTTACCAGCCCAATTTAACAACTTTTTAAAAAATTTAAACTTTATTTATTCATTCATTGTGTGTGTGTGTGTGTGCGTGTGTGTGTGTGTGTGTGTGTGTGTGTGTGTGTGTGTGTGTGTCAGAGGACACATGTGTTCCTGTGGAGGGCCAAGGGTGATTGGGGAATCATCTTGGAATGCTTCTACCTCTTTCTTGCTTCTCTCTGGGATTGTCCACCAGGGCCAGAAGTACAGGCTGCATTGCATTTTTACATTGGACCTGGGATCTGAACTCAGGACCTTCTGCTTGACAGGCAGAATCTTAACTCCTGATCTATCTCTCCAGCCCAACAACTCTTAAGATGAACAATTTCAGGAGCAAGATTTCCCACATCTCAAAAGACATCTTTCACAAAAAAGGGAGAAATGAGCAACATATTGCTACCTCTCCCTTACTGTCTGCTTGGAATGTGCCCTAGCCCAAGGAGACTGAAAACAGACAGGTCAATTGTTCATGCTCATACCCTGAATCTATCAGCTGGAGTAAGGGAGGCTACAGTTAATTTTGATTCTGTGGAATTTTAGAAAATGCTTCTATTATAAGTATTGTTTCATTCCAAAATTTAGATCACAGGGGAGAATGTAGAAAACTCATCCAGGGATTGTTAACTTTTCTATCCTGAGATTGTCCTAAATGCCTCACAGTGGTCAAAAAAACAAAACAAAACAAAACAAAAAACTAAAGAACCTTCACACACAGCTAATGGGAATGCATTTAGTGCAGTCAGCATGGAAATCAGTATGGAGATTCTTCAAAAACTGAACATGGATACCATGGTATCCAGTTATACCACTTCAGGGAGACACTTGAAAGGTTCTAAGCCAACATGTTGCCAACATTTGCAGGTCCAAGCTTATTGATGCTCTGCTCAAACTGGCCGGGAAGCAGAAGCATCCTAGATTTCCACAGCTGAAAGGAAAATGCATGTCAGCATCTATATCTATGTTTGTACACTACAGTTTTATTTAGCCTTAAGAAGAATGAAGTCACATTATTTTCAGAAAAATGAGTGGAACTGAAAATTATCACATTAAGTGAAATAAATCAGACTTGGAAAGATAACTATTGGGTATTTTCTCTGATGCATTACACACACACACACACACACACACACACACACACGCACACACAAATAAAACAAAGTTTTAAAAAAGGTAAAATGACATGAAAATAGAAGTGAGACTAGGGACTGTTTGGTAAAATAAAGGGGACAAATGAAAGGAGGGAGAAGATACAAGAAAAAGAAGATACAAGAAAAAGGCAATGTGTGTAAATGTAAACAAAATTTCATACATGCACGAAAATAAATATCATACCGGGCCTCATTTTCATAGTGAATCTGTGCTAGTTAAAATAAGAAATAAACAACATAAAATAAAATGATTTTTAAAGTGATAGAAATAACCATAATATAAACATGGTGGTTTGGTAGGAATGAAACAGGAATAGAAATCATTTTTCACCAGTTCTGTGGCCTTATGATAGTGTTCTAAACTGAATTTTGATGACTTTGCCTGTTAAATAAAAAAATTGTCATCACCCCCCAAATTACTTTCCAGATCTCATATTAAAATTTTGTGTTTTTTTTCTTTAAATGATTGTCAAGTTTCCATGGAGAAAAGGATGAAACTTGAACACAGTTGGAAAAAATATGTGATCCATGTGTTGTAACTGTCATAATACAATATATATACCTTAGCAGAGACTTTATGTCACCAATGTGAACAATGGTATGCTGTTCACTGTTAAGAATTAGAGTTGTTCTATTTTCATGCTCCACTGGTGACCACATTCAAGTCATTTCCTTCATCAGACGAGCAAACCCTAAATATAGCATGGTTTCTATGGAAACATTCTTTATTCTGCAGAACCCAGGAACATATTTTATTTGAAAAATAAGGATTGTCAGATTAATATGTTCAGATCTGGGCCTATAACCCAGATTTTGTATTTTTTAAATTAATTTGATTTAAAGAGAGATGTTTAAAATCAGCTGAAAAATTGCTTCCATATGATTTTTTTTCCAGCTGAGTTGGTAACATGTTGAATTTCATAACAACAGTCAAAAACTTACCTTTCATTCAGATTTTTTAAAAAAAATAAGCATATGGTTCTATTATATGCAGGTGCTATTTATATCTTTGTGGTTGTAAGCAACATTGGCCGGTCAGACAGTAGATAGCATAGGGAAGCTGATACTTATTCTCTTCTAAAGCAATCGAGAATTGTCCTTTAGTACTTCTATGAGGACTATAAAGGGATTTGTATTATAAGTAGTTAAATTTCAATCATTTTTTTTCTGTAGCCGAGCATTAATATGATTCTGGATGAGTTTGCCTCTATCTGTTGAAGGAGTGTTGTGATATTGCATCCTTATGCTGCACCAGATTTGATGCTTCCTTCAAAACATGCTTTCATGTTTTAGGTCAGTTGAAGATGACTGTGAAGTTAGGACAGAAAGAGAAGTTTATGTAAGAAAATGAGGCATTTGACAGAAGCAAAACTTTGGTGAGGTTATGTCACGAAAACATCGATCTTTAGAGCAAATCTCCAAAGGCCAGTAGCATGAAGAAAGGGAGTCTTTGGAAATCACTTATAAGGTTGAGGTTACCTTGAGAATATGAAAGTTGTACAGAAAGTAAGTACTTCCTCAATCCATTCTTATTCTGAATGTGAAACCGTTTTAGAGTGATACATAAAAGTAGGATCAGAAATAGCACTGGAAAATAGAAGCCTTTTCAATTTTTTATTTAAATAGGAAAAAGTTCTCAGATAGTCATTGATAGTGAAAATGAAAGTCTTTACTTAGAGGAACACTTCATCTGCTTCACCATTTGCTGTAGTGATAAGCATCTGTTTGTGGCTTAGATAGTTTAAGGAAACTCTCCACTTAGACTGTTAAACCTTGTGAGCCTTCAGTCCCAAGACTGAGTTGTTCCCGCAGTTCACCATTCACCCTTGAGTTCCTTCCATATGATGTGGGTAAAAGAGTCTTGCTTCTAGCAAACTGCTCTTACTGCCTGCCCTGATGTAGATCAACGAAGACCACAGCATCTTGAGTATTCTACCAGAAGCAAATCACAAGAGGAAAAGAACAAGTAAGTGCTTTTGGTAGCCATTCATTTCTAGATAAAGAGCATTGAAATTTCGGCACTTAGTTTCAGTGAGCACAGAAATATCTAAAATTATAGGCTTTTTGAGGGTTATATTAGTAATAGGATAGTGGTTGTATCTTTTCTTCTCTATGACTTATCCCCATGACTTAAATGTTTGTAGAAGATTCTGAGAAACATTGCAAAAACCAAAACTGTCTTATGTGTCTTGTTTACATAGCAACTTGATATATATTGCAGAAGAAGAGATGACATTGCAACACTTTGATGATATATATCATATCTGGGAATCTGTTGATTTTTATTTAAAATTGTTTATTAATTTTTAAGTTAGCATGCAAGATGTGAATTTAATTCTGACATTTCTATACATGGAACCATTATAGTTTGTACTAATTCACTCCTACCCACTGAATTCTCCTATCCCACTTCACACCTCTGGCTGAGTACCTGTTTCTTTCCTCTCTCTTCTAAGTACACAGACTCAGAACGTCCATTAAGATTTCATCCTCCACCGCCCTAATCCTTTTTTAATTCCGTGGCCTCAACAATCTTAGACACATTGTATTAAATATATGTTGTCCACTCACATATGTATCAACATATATGCAAATATCTTCACATATACAATTTTAAACCAAGGCACTGCATGTGAGAAAAAGCATGCCCAATAAGTCTGACTTATCTCATTTACCCCCATCCATTCCCTATAGATGTCACAATTTCATTTTTATTAATGGATGCAATCTAAATTCCTTCCAGTAGAAATCTTGAAAAAAATATATAATTCAAATTTTCATAGCGACAGAGAAGTTGAAATCTGTGTTCCATTATCAACCAGCCAACAAGTGGTAGTGCCAGATATCCTTAATAGCCATACCCTAACAAACTGTGCAAATGATGAATAATTCAGGTTTTCACAGCTTTGAATTATTTTCAGACTTGAATCTCAATTATTTAAATGATCAAACATTAAAACTAAATCTGTGTCATTATTTGTTGTACTTAAAATCATATATTTTATGACTTTATATATGACAAATTATAGTTTTAATTTAAAATGTATAGAGATATATAGTTTGCATGTAGATACTTGTTCAAAATGCTTGTTTTAAATCTCTAAAATTTGTATAGTTATGCCAATTGTAATGTTTTTAACTACAATAAAATCTTACTGAAGTTAATTACTCTGCTAGATTCAGTAGAGTTTTAAAAAAATTATTATTTTTCCCAGAAAATATATCATATACAAAAAATCTCCAAGATTTTTAAGTTCATAATATGAATTATTATACTCTGCCTCTAGCCAGGTGGACAAGATATACATAAGGAAGAATCATAGACCCTCTCAGAACAATTATTAGTACCTGAATCTTACAGGGTCAGAACAGAGGTCTCAACATATCAATGTCATTTTAAATAATATTTATTAGGTACATTTTGGTGCAATAACATTTTTATGTAAGTTTAATGTGTATTTGCCTCTACTGAAAGTAAAAACCAAGAACTAACTGAAAATATCTTTTCATATTTTAATCTCAAAAATTATAACATTTATTTGGCCTTTAAGTACACTAGCTCACTGAACTTCTGAATATTCATTGAACATAGGCAATGCAAACCTTCTCATTCTGTAGCTAAAACTCCATGCAGCTAGTTTCTCAAGCCCATCCTTTGGCATCTGTGTGTATCTGCAGAGTGCATTATTGTTAATACTTAGTCTTATTGTTAATTTGCTGTAAGATCGTGACCCTGCAAACTTTCACACCTGTAAAACTCTATGACAACTCAGCAGATTCATCTTTGAACTGACTTTCACCAACATCAGAACATCAAGAGAAAATATTCCAGGAGAAGAAGGAAGCTATATAGGCAGTATGTATGGTTAGGCTGCTTTCTATTTAGAAACTGTCCCCAGAAAATACCCTAAAATGTCTGATATACTTTCTTATGTAATTGCACATGATTTATGTGGGGTTTTCTACATTGCCCTGATATGGTTTGCTTGAAAATAAGGGGTTTAGATTTATAAAGTGCACACCAGGTATCTACTGATCCTGACTTTATATAAAATTTTGTTACTTTACTCACAATCATTTTTTGCATTTTTATTGTTTTAAAAATATTTCATTAATTACTCTTATAATACTATTGTGACATAATATTACTATGTAATATTTATTTCAATTACTGAGAATTTTGGGTCTTAAATTTTATATTCAATGTGGATGAATCTCATGCTACATCTTGCCATGCTATATATAAATAAGTTTATCCCTGTGTAGAATACCTAAGTGCACAGTCTGAACCTTATATATTTCAACAAATTTGTGTTCTTTCTCAGTTATGTTGCCTTAGTGTGCTTAATTATTGAGTGAAGTCTCTTAACAATACTTTTTTTAGAATATAGCTTCAAAGTTTATAAGTAGATGTCTGGGATTACATAGTCAATATTTATTCTGTGAAGGCATCGTTTCAAAATGTCAGTTACAATCTTGTCAAACTTTTGATTCAGCAGTTTGTGACTTTTCTAATTTCTTCATGGCAGCCATGGAAATGAACACCACCACCGTGCTAAACGTCTCAAGTCTGCACCAAGAACTCTGTGATGCATACTGCAGGACAATTCTGGTAGCAATCTACAGTGTGGTGTTATGTGGAGGCACTATTGGAACAGCTACAATGGCACACATGATATTCAAAAGGAACAATCAATCAATGATTGCTACGATTGTTCTGAATATCATGGTGCTCCACTCCCTCCTCCTGGTCAGTCTTCCATTCCGCCTCAGTTACTACCTCTCCATGGTTTGGAAGCTGGGATCCTTCACCTGCCGAGTGATTAGTGGAGTCATATATGGCCATATGTACCTCACCTTTGTTTTCTATGTAGTCATTGTTACACTTCGCCTACTTATCTACTTTAAGAAACTCCAAATGCAACGGTTACAAAAGTACCATGCTGTGATTTTGAGTGTTATTATTTGGATGTCAGGGAGCTTCATCTTTTTGCCCATATTTTTCATGCAATATGGCACAGATCCAAGCTATTCAAAACAGAAGCGATGTTTTGAATTCCACAGAGATCTCAACCTCAGGGCAGTCATCATCGTGAACTACTCTATCATTGCCATTATGATGACAACGGTATTGGTCCTCTTTCTGATACAGATGGCTGTCATTCTTCAACTGGTGAAGGCCTTTTGGCCTGATATGTGGGCCCATCAGGAGTATAGGGCCCAAATCAAGAGTTTCTTCTTCCTGTTAGTCATAGTTGTATGTTTTATACCCCACCATGTATTCCGGCCATATTTTATTGAAAATTATTCAGAGGGAGAAAAGTCCAAGTTAGTATTTTACAATGAAATATGTATTGCTTTGACGACACTCTGCTGCCTGGATATGCTGTGTTTCATAGGTGGAGTCATCCATTAAACCTTCCCACTTGACTTTCTGTGCAATCACTTTCTGCAATATCCTGGCAAAATCATTTTAAACATTTTTAACTCTCTGCTTTTAAACATCAAATCACTGGATTGTTCTGAATCAAAGTTGTTTTTTCCACATAAAGATTGATCATTCCTTTCTCTTCAAAGAACACTTGCAAGCCCAAAGTTATCAAAGAAAATGTTCAATCTTTTAACTCTACCCAAAACCTACATCATCATTTATCATTATTTTTATGCAGTATTTACCTCAGCTAAGCATACCTACCAGTTTTCCCTGAAAGCTTCACAAATTTTCTCTGTGGAATACTGATGTGAGCATATCTGTTATCCATTTCTGTTGTTTGAGATCCAGTGAACTTATCGATGAGCACTCTGAGCTTAAATCAAAAAGATTAATTGATTCAACTTGAGACATTTGTTTCTTAAAAATGATTAATTACTTGTAAAACTACAGTTGCTGGTATTGCTGATCAATGGGAAGTATTGTCTCCTAGAGACCAAGTGAGGTAGAGCAAATTTTTCTAGGAAAGATTGAGCATGCATATAGTTACATTCTAATCAAGAATCAACAGAAGCAGAGGTTACCTCTCAAGTATATCTTCACAAATCAATCTAATAAGCAGGAAAAGAAATTGCAAAACGTGTTAAAAGACTGGTTGTAGATGGAATGAGTCAGCAGACTACCAGAGTTCAAACCTTGAAGACTATGAGGATATGTGTATTTTCTAAGGAACCCTATATAGCCAAAAAGTGTTACATAATTAAAATTAACACTTGTGTCAGCCTAATCTCAAGAAAAACACAAGTTTCTGCTTACATAATACTGAAATTTACGTGATTATACTTTGCTTATAGTGAGTCATTTAAGAATGTATTCAATGAATCATGTAGCCACACAATGAGCTAATATTTAACATGGGAGCATGGTTCATACACGTGAGTTTCAGAGTAATATGAAAATTTGAGGGATCAAACCATATTTGGTAATCATGAAACTTTGGGCTAGATATTAACAATTTTCTGTCTGTTTCTGTGTTGTATGATTCTGGTGAGGCAACATGTATGAAATACTAACAAAATGCCTGGCACATAGGACTCTGAGCAATATTACTTCTCTTTCCTAATTCAATGACATCTTTACTTGCATGAAAATTTTGATACAGGGATATGATAGTTTGATTTTGAAATGTGTCTGCGAATGGCTCATGCATTGAAAGATTGTTCCCAATTTCAGTAAGTTTTGGACAGTGGTATGATCTGTCTGGAAGAAGTCTCTGTAACCAGTCTTTGGTGTATATAGTCTCTGCTTCCTGTTTTCCAAGAACTGAAGTTTCTTTGCTAGGAATTCTATCGGCCACTATATTCTTTCTAAGAGCATGGGACCAAATGACCATGAGCCCTATTTGGAGTTGTTTTGTCAGTTTATTACAAGAGCACAAAAGCAACTAATATGGAAAACTGGTACTAATACTGAAAAGTGGAGTCATTGTTGTGGCTACATCTGACCATTTGGTTCTTAGGCCTTTGGAATCAGTTTACGGAAGGTTTGGAGATGTAGGCTTGAGACGACATGAAATTCTCTAAGGAAGAATTTAGTGGCTGATTCTGTTGGAAACTCAGAAGACCTTAACAACATTAGAGAAGTGGAAACTCAAGAGATTTTAGAGATATGTGGAGTAAAGAGGCTTACAAGGTCTCAGGTGTGAACAAAACTCATTGGATTTTTACCTGACATCGTTCATTGCCTTCTAACAAAGCCTGTATTTTGTTTGTGTCCTGAAATTTTGTGGAGTAGTTTAACATGATAAACTAATAAATGTGATAGAAGAAATTTTAAGAGAGTGTTTCATTCAAGTTTTAGCATGACTATCATTGATGAGTACTGTAGATCTATAGTGAGTTCTTTAACTAAAAGCAAAACAGAAAGATTAGAAAAATATGCAATCTGGCTCAAAAGGGAGTTAAAAGTTTGAGAAGGAAGACATGATTTTGCATTTATTTATTTTATATGAGTACGTGTGTGTGTGTGTGTATGTGTGTGTGTGTGTGTGTGTGTGTGTGTGTGAATGGGCTTGTGTATCCCCGTGGAGGACCAAGGTTGACTTGGGATTCATCCTGGATTGCTTCTACCTCCTTCTGGTTTCACTCTGGGATTTCCCAAGCTCTGCCCACCAGGGTCGGAAGTGCAGGGCAGCCGTGTTTCTGCCTGGCGTTTTCACATGCGACCTAGGATCTGAACTCAGGACCTTTTACTTACGAGACCGTCTTAGCTCCTTAGTCATCTCTCCAACCCAACATGATTTTTGAAGAGATTAACAGCATTAAGAAGCCAGGAACTTTGCTCTTAGACAACAGGAAAGATTCCTCAAGGGTTTCTCAGGTATTGGCTAAACTGTACCCAGCTTAGGCGCCAGAATATTTGAAAGATTTTCCCTTGAGAATTGAAAGCCTCGGGGGAATTTCTCTCACATGGCCACAGGCATCAACTAGGGAAACGTTTTCCTGGGTTCAGTTAACAAGACACTCCGGCCGCTGCAGCTGTGGTCCATGATCCAGCTACTGCTTCAGCATGTAGGGCTGGCTTTGCAAGCAAGCAGAATGCATGGGTTCAAGGATTATGGAAGTTTTCACCAAGATAAAAAAAGTCCTGATAGGCTAGGCAATGTGTAGAAGGGTCAGATAACCTTCCAGGTGCTTGTCCTCAGAGGTGAACCTTAAGCTGCTTTGGAGACCTGAGGATGTTGGAGAATCCAGGAATGCAGAATACCTGACCAGGGAAGCTGTAGACATGTCAGTGAAGCAAAAGAGGTTAGTGCATTCATTTTAATACAAACCAACATAAAAAAACAGTGTACTTGAATTAGATTTAGTCAACAGATTAAACTAAGCTGCTTTCAGAATCTGGACTAGAGCTATGAGATAAACAGATTTTTTTTAACATTATGTTTTGGAATGATATATTGTTGTTTTGTAGCAATGAAAAACTTACCTTGGAGAAATCATTTGCATTTATGGACTTCTTGCATGCAGGTGCAGTGTCTGACTTTGACAAGTCACTTGCTAATCTCTCTATGTTTCGGTATCTTGTAATAACAAACACATCCTTGCCTGTTCTCTAAGTCAACATGAACTGTGTCTGTTATTTCAAGCCTTCGTACTTTTAATGCAGTCTAAAATCAGAGAGCCACCATACTAAAATAAGAGATTACAAAGGGCCACAGATTTTTAGAGACTACTCCTACAGGCAGTCAGTATCTTTATCTCCTCTTACTCATTGTGGGTGGTATTGGTCATTGATCCAACCAGTAGAACATGGAACAAGTGGCAATCTACCCATTTCTAGGTGTGAGTGTTATGAGAGTAGCAAACACCATTTTCTTGAAGCCGGAACATTCATGGAAAAAGTCTGACTTCTATGTTGAAGTGAACACTTGGAGATGCCTGAGATTCAGGGCAGAGGTGAGGGAGAGGAGTCTTCCAGCCTGAACACCAGGCATGTGCTGTCTTGAGCCCTCCACACCAAACTGGCTGCCTTGTATGATACCAAGTGAACATGCATGGTCCACAGTATGGGATACAGAAAAGCTGCTCACATAACAGTGCTTAGATATGTATTAGTCCACATAATTGTGAGATGTAATGAAATGGTTGATTCTGGAATCATTTGTTATATAATTTAAAATTTTCTAATTGGTTAATTTAGCTAGGAGTGTATCAATCTTATTGATTCTTTCAAAGAACCAGCTTTTTGACTGGTTGATTCTCTATATCGTTTTCCTTATCTCAATTTCAGATATTTCTCCCCCGATTTTGCTAATCTCCTCTCTTCTACTGCTTTTGGGATGGGATTGCTCTTGTGTCTCTAAAGCTTTAAACTGCATTGTTAAGTTATTTATTTGTGACACAAGAAAGGGCTCTAGGCAATGCTAGTGAGTCCTTACGCCTCATTAGAGTGGAGGAACCAGAAGGAAGTTTGACATTCACACTAAAAGATGGGTCAGGAATTGGTGGGGGGGGGAGAGGGGGCACTGGGAGAAAGGGAGAAAGGAGGGGAAAGGGGGGAGGGAACAAGGGGATCCGGAGAGGGGTAGAGGGAGGGAGGGGACTCGGGTACCTATTAAGTTTGTATCAGTGGAAAAAATAAATTAATTAATTAAAAAAGTTTCTAATTGCCATTTAAAAATAAAAAGAGGGGCTGGAGAAGTGGCTCACGGGTTAAGCCTCTGCCTTGCAGGTGGAAGATCCTGAGTTCGGATCCTAGACCCCACGTATAGACGCCGGGCAGAAGCGGGGGCGGCCTGCATTTTTGGTCCTGGTGGGTGGAGCCTGTGAATCCCGGGGCAGAGTAAACAAGGAGGAGGTGGAGGTGGTCCATGGTGGTTCCGGAATTCGCCCGTGGTTCTACGCACGCACACACACACGCACACACACACACTTACATACATACACACATGCATATACGCACAATTGAATAAATAAAAAAAAGTTTAAAAATAAAAAGAAATTTGGTTTTTTAGTATAATTTATTAACCCATTTTAAATGATATTATTTAAATACATGGTAAATATAATGCTATCAATGGGCTATTTTACATTATGTTATTCATAGTAAGGTCTTAAAAAGTTTAATGCATATTTAATGAATGGAACACTTCCTACACCAGAGTAGACATTTTTCAACGTCCCATACAGCTCATGGTTAACATGTAGAACATAATACATCCATCTGATGATCATTTAGAGATGAGTTCAGGACGGGTCACAGAAAGATTCCACTGTCATCTGTCTGATGTCCTTCTGTATACAGAACAGAACCTATTTCAGAGAACTGATGTGAAAATGGCATGTGATTATAGGAGGTGTGAATAGCAGTGTCTAACAGATACCAGGCCCTCTGCAGGCAAATGGATTTACTTTGACTGTCTTTGTTTGAGACATAAGGAAAAGGAGAGCAAAGGTAAACTAAGGCACACTTGAGTGCTGCAGTGTTTCTGGGATGATTTAGCCTTGAGATCCCAACAAAGCTTTATGTTCTTTCTTTCTGCTTTTCACTGCATGCCTCTAAAATCCCTTATTTTCCTGTTTCTGTGTTACTATATTCAATGAGATGAAGGTGCAGCCTTTCTTTCTCATGGTCCTTCTTTGAGGAAAAATGTTTGGGTTGTGGCCCTGTGAAGAATCCTTCCTTTAATATCCTCAGATTCAGTGTGTACTGCTTCCCACCAGGTGTTCTCATTCACCTCCATGCATGTTGACCCCTAGATATCAGTACACATGGCTCAGCCAAAATATTTTTAGAAGTATAAGAGACAGCTATCCTAGTTTCTCCTAACTTCTGATTAATGCAAAATGTCATGTATGTCCTTATTAATCGATTTTTTGTTGCTCCAGGATGAATGCATAAGGGCCAGGAAGGACCCCTCCTATAGGTCTCTAGACACTTGATCATTTGTAACCATCACACAGATCTGTTCTATCCCTCCACTTCTGCTCAAACAGCAATTGCTAGTTTCTTTATCTACAATGAGCCATGAGAACTCCAATATCCATACTACAGTTGTCTCTGACTCACCTAGTGTTTGGTTCTTGCAACACCAGGGCACGACTGGATTCCAAAGGAGACTGAATAAATAGTCTCCTTTCTGAATTCAGAAAGGAGAACTGAAGCAGTTCTTGGGCCAAGAGCCTCACAAGCTGTTTCTTGTTCAGACCCTCAGCAAGTCTTTGATAAGTGTATTTGAATGTTTCTGATTACTCCTTTGTAGCCACAGGTGGGTTCCATTCTCTAGTCTTCTCCATCCTGCCCTTTTCTGAGCAGGAGGTTGACAGACCCATTGGCGTTGTAGTCTTCCTTGTCATTGAGCATCTTGTTGGATTTGGCCAATGAGGCAAAATCAAGGGATGACATCCAGTGAGAGAAGGGGGGCTGAGGCAGCTATTGTTTCTTCACATCACACTTCAGAAAATCCCTCCATCCTTTCCAGAGCGAAGCTCCTACAGAAGGATCAGTCTTCCTTGGACTCTGTTTTTATCGGGTCCCCTCTGTCTCTCCAGATCTACACATGCTGACCTTTGGCTTCATCATTCCCTTTGATGACTTTTCTGTGCCTGTCCACACAACAGATAAGCCCTTCCTAAAGCGCATTCATCGAAGTTACCCATCTGACCTAAATTCTATTTCATATAAGAAGCTGACTGAATACTGTACAGAATTCAATTCCATTCCTTGGGGCTGTGGGGGAAAGAAATAATCCCCTCCTGTTAGCTTCTTCTCCTTTCCATGAAAGACAGGCTTGTGAAAGTCAGTATACTTAAACAAATAACAGAGTGGGTAGAAGTGTGCTTTTTTGCAGTTACACATTCTCTGTGCTAGATGAAGGAAAATATGCCTTTTGTGCCTGTCTTAAGGAGAACTCGCTACCTCTTCCCTCATTCTCTAGGATGCAAAGTCATGAAATTTTTGTTTCACTAGAAATACCAGAACACTGAGATTCTAGCAAGGGGTTTTGAGTTGGCTCCAAAACTTCCTTACTCTCAGCTTCTTACAGTGAGAAGTGGCAGCTTCTCTTTACTAACACTGTGCTGAAAAAATATGTAATTTATTTTACGATGCACTTAAATCACAATTTCTTAAATTATGAATTATTCTGTTTTGATTAATGACATTGTCACATAGTTTAGTTTATATAATCAATGCTATTTTCTTCTTAGACTACTTTTGCAAAATGTCCCACTAAATTGCACATTAAAATGTTATTCCAACATATTTTGGATTAGATGAGGTTTTAAAAAAACTCTCTACCAAGTATTCAAAACATACTTATGTCTAGAGAGTGGCTATAGAATTTCTAGTTTCATGAGTTTCTTCCACTGAATATATTGGCAGGATGATCGCATGGGGAACTCGAAGGGCAGAAAAAATGAAAAAGGAAAAATGATACAGGAGCTAATAGTACTTCACACTGTATGTTTAGCACCATTCTTATTTCACGGATAAATGGGAACAGCAAAGTAGTCATTTATTGTAATGTAAAAGAGTTGTATTGAAACTTTTCTGACAAGGGAAGGAGCTAGTCTAGAGAGAAACTTGTCAACCACACTACTGAATGATAGTTTACAGGGATCAATTGGAATTTCTCCAGGAATCTGATGATGGAAGAAGGAAAAGCTGAAACTTAGTGCTAACTAGTGGAGGAATTTGTCTCCCAGGAACAAATTTCCCACAGTTCTGACAACCCGTGACGCTGTCTTGACAGAGAAATTCAAGGCAATGATTAAGTCAGTGGTGGGCAGGACACACGTTGAGTAGGAATGTTTTGAATCCAAACCTGTGTCAGACCTTGACATAAACTTTCAGGTCACTGAACCTCTGTATTTATTCCTCTTTCTAATGAGACCACATTAAAAACTCTTGCCCTGCTTTTCATTGTGACTCGTCTCTTTAACATGTTGAGTATGGGTAGCTGAGCCAAGCGTCCAGGGCTGCTGGAGTCCAGGTTGAGAACCTAACAACTCTTATAACAGTAGAAGAAACTTTATTTATATTATACTTTTATATAAAAAGCTGATTACCTTGTGCTGACTTTGTATATTATGTAAGTGGATTGTCACTTGTACATGGGTATAAGGTGTGAACAAATACACATTTAGTGGAAATGAATATTAACTCTAAAATAATAACTATGCATGATGAAATATTCTGTGACTATTCTAGAAGGACTTTCAGGAATTATATTCTTTTCACCTTAGTAAATTATGAAGACAGGTTGTAATTTAGAAACAGGGTAAATTTCTCAGTTAGTCCAGATGGAGAAGTTGGAAGTAATAGAAATTTGAGTATTACCCCTAGAGGGTTTAAGAAGGGCCTCTAAAATAAAAGCGCTGGGCTGGAGAAGCAGTCGGTAGGGACAGAGGGTTCTTGCAATGGGTCTGTCCTGTGATAGGCCTGAGGAGGTGACAGCTATTCCACAGACATAATCAGAGGTGAGATGCCGAATAGATATTGGATATATTTTATTCATTTTGACTAGCAGTTTGTTTAGAGCAGTTTTTCAGATTCACAGAAAAACTGAGCAGGAAATATAGTGTTTCAGGTCTTCTCCTATCCCATACACCCACACCCACCAACACTGTGAAAGACCCTCAATAGAGTAATTCTTTATTGCAATCAGTGCATCTGTATTGACATCATCATCAATCGGAATCTACAGTTGTATAAGAGCTTATAGTTGGTCCTATATATTATGGGGGCTCTCAAAGCTGTGCAATGGCATACAACTATTGTCATAGCCTCGTGAACAACACTCACCCTATTTAAAAAGTCCTCTGGCTTTACCTATTGATTCCTCCCTCTCTATAGGTAACCATTGATTTTTTTTAATGTCTCCAGAATTTTGCAGTTTTCAGAATCTCACATCATTGGGACCATATAGTCCATAGCCTTATCAGATTTTAGTTAGTATTAGGCACTTACCAACCTCTGGGTCTTCTTGTGCCTTGATATCATCTCTCTCTAGTATTGAATAACATTTTACCAGTTGGTGTTGATTCACTTTCTTTTTTTTTAAATTTTTTTTATTATTATTATTTATTCAACTGTGTGCATATGTGTGTATGTGCACGCGCGCGCACGTGTGTGTATGTGTGTGTGTGTGTGTGTATGTGTGTGTAGAACCAGGGACGAATTCACGAACCACCATGGACGCCTCCACTTCCTTCTGCCCCGGGATTCACAGGCTCCGCCCTACCAGGACCAGAAGCGCAGGCCGCCCCCGCTTCCGCCTGGCGTCTATATGTGGGATCTGGGATCCGAACTCAGGACCTTCCGCCTGCAAGGCGGAGGCTTAACCCCTGAGCCACCTCTCCAGCCCTGATTCACTTTCTGAAGAACAACCTGGATGCTTCCAAGTTTGGACACTGTTGAAAAAATTACAATAAGCAATCACATGTAGGTCTTTAAGAGGGTGTTTTCAGCTAGTCCAGGTAAATATCAAGGAGGCTGCTGTCTTACGGAGCAAAATAAAAAAGAAATTTTATTTGTAAGAAATTGCAAACTGTGGCTTCAGTTCCCACTGTTAGCCTTTAGGGAGGCTAACATCTCCACCAGAAATAAAAAAAAATGCTTCTGTGGAAAGATTTCTGAATTTGGCCAATTGCAATAGCTAAGTACTGGTATCTCACTTTTCTTTTAATTTGCATTTTCTAGATAGTCTTTGCTAGGGGACTATAGGGATAGTCTTTTCCTATGCCTATTTGTTACCCATACATTTTTTGTAAGATAGTCATTAAAGTTTTTGGCTCATTAAAAAAAACTTTTCTTATTATGAATTTTAACAATTCCTTGTATATTTTGGATACTAATTCATTGGTTAAATCTACTCTGTTTCCTCCAGTCTTTACTTGTCTTCTCTTGATGGTGATTTTCTTGGTATGATTTTTTAATTTTAATGATGACCATTGTCATAGTTAAGCACAGGTGTCAATTTGACTGTTGAGGGCTTGAGCTCTGGGCACATTTTAGAGAATTAGTGGTTGAGTTAAGCTCAGAGCAAACCCACAAGAGATTGTCTAGCTGCTGTGGAAGGCCCAGCCCATGGTGGGTGGGACTAGGCCCTGGAATAAATCATGGAGAGCTGGTTGAGAACATCCTTCTGTTCACTTGGCCAGACACACTGGTCTGGCAAGTAAGGATTGTCCATCTCTCAGCCGTTATGTGGTGATGGTATGACCAGTTCTCTCAGTGTGCTCTCCCGTCAAGTTGGACTGAGAACTATAATCAGAAAACATAAGAGAGAATAAACCCTTGTTCCCTTAAGCCGTTTGATGGTCATTTATCAGTAACCATGCAGGCTGACTGCAACAACCATATTTTTGATTATTCTTTAAATTGTGCTTTTCTTTTTAATTTTAAAACGTCATCATCAAACTCAGGATAAATTGTTATATTTTTTGCTTTGTATTCAGATTGTTGATATATTTTGAGTTAATTTTTATTACATTGAGTGATCTGACTCTAGATTTTTATTTATCACTTGTTTGTTAATAATGTGAATTTCCGATTGTTCTAGATTCTTCACCGAGACAAGCTTAGGTTACCAGTAAGCCCGTCAAGAGCATTTTTCATTTATATTGCAGCTTTTTCTGCCTTCATAGATTTTATTTCATTTGTTATTTCTCTTTTAGGGTCTGTTTGAATCACTCAGCAGTTCTTGTATTTTTGCCACCTTCCTCCTTAGCATTCTCAGCCATTTAGATACCTGGTGTGATCATACTGACCTCCCTGCAATATCTGAGTTTTATGTTATGTCTTGTTATTTCTTCTAATAATAGAACATGATGTACTGAGTAAAAGAAACTAGTACAAACTAGGTAAAATAGTGACAAGACGTTGACAGAAAGAAAGCAGTCTTGATTTCCACAATTAGAACTCAGTCTTAGATAGTGTCCCTGGACTGTGAATTTCACCCATGTTCTTTGGTTTATTTTCCACCCACTTTGGGAGAACAGGAAAGAAACAGCATCCTCGGACTTGTTTCTGCTAAAGTACTCTGCATTTCTCTTTCTTCAAGTTAGTACGACTCCTCACACACTGTAAGTAGACTGCAATCTGGCTAATGAGTTTCTTCTGAGGACAGGCTTTGTTGACAAAATGTCCATTATAGCCTCCAAAGATATCCTTTCTCTTCTTTGTGTGGAGAAGCAAGTCTTCATGGATGTGTGAGGACTTGCCATCAAAAAGATTGCCAACCACCATTCAAATTTTTCTTCGATATTCCTGTGGAAATTTGTTATATAGGTTTATGTGAGTTTCCTTGGAGTGTGTTGCTTATCTCAGTTTGCTAGTTGACTTTGTAATTGCCTTATGCTTTCTCTTATAGATCTAAAGAGGTTTTTACTTAGTGTCAATTCATTCAACTGTCTCCTTATTGTAAAGCTCCTTACCTGTAGAACCAGAGCACTCATACATTTTATTTTGGTCTGTTTTTCTGTCCTTTGACTTCATGCGTTTGTCTGTTTATTGGCATTGAGACTATGGTTTAAGCATCTTTCTTAACACGGCAGCCTTGGGGATCTACTAAGGCCCACCTAAGGCAATGATCAAAATAAAATTCCATGGGTCACTCAGTCTCAGCTGTACACATAGACCCTTTAGTTCTTTTTTCAGTGTTCAGAAGGTGAGAACAAGAGCAAATATCACAGGGAATTCACCTGACAGACAAGACATATTAACCTCATAGTGAGTTCCATTTTCTGCTGAAGTCCAGTTATTAAAGTCTGTTTCCTCAATTTGGAGTTAACAGACCATGCTGAAACTGGAGGTAGAACATTGGAGAAGCTTTTTAAAGACACACTAAGAGAAGACCTAGGAAGACAAGTCAGATTTTCTGCACCTTGTCTAGTGGTGTCTTTGTTGGCAGATGGGGCGTTGGTGATTATTCAAAGGCTATCTAAGAGTAACCCTGACTCAAGCTAAGAAATCAATATAAATCTACTGGTACCACGTTATATGTTTTAAAGTCCTGCAGCTGAGACCAATTACACATGTGTGTTTTGGTACAGTATGATGGAATGTGCTGGTGAGAAGGATTATTCTCCATGTTCTTATCTCAATGGAATATAATTGCTCACATAGGAAATGATATAAATAGTTGTAACAATTTAAAAGTTGCATTGGAACTTTGGGTACATGAGTGAAATAATGTAGAGTTGGGTAGAACAGAACCATGGGCCACAAGATAAGAATTATGGGGACTCTAGAAGTTAGAATGCAGGGTGCCCAGTAAGTTATAAAATTCAGAAAATTTTTAGAAATTTTAGAAACTTTCAGAATTCTGGAAGCTGGATTGAGAAAAAAATGATCAGAGTCATTTTTATTTGGTTGTGAAGCAACAGTGACCTCAAATAAGATAACTTAAACATCCTCAGAGGATATAGTAAGGCCAATGGCAAAAATCAGATAATATTGGTTTGAGATGTGGGAAGAACTTATTTTAAAGCTCTTCCCTTTTCCCTCAGCTGGAATGCATTGTGGACATTCAGGCTTCCAGATCCTGATTTTATTGTACCCTCTGAAAACTTTCTGTTACTACTTTCTTATTTTCACCCACGGCTTTCTTGTTACCAATTCCTTTTTTTTAAAAAAAAAATCTTCTTCTATTCCTCTTTATATTCCTATTCAAGCTCTAGCTTATGGAACAGTGGTATGTAAACAGCTATACCTAAAGTTCACATGTGAGGACAATGGTGTGGATCCACACAACAGGCTCCGAAGAAGAATAGTGGGCCCTCTGTAGGACCAGGTGTCACAAGGTGAGAACCACAGGAAACTGAGAGCTTCTACTAGTTCCCACCTCTTAAAGATTCCAATACCCCCTGTAGTAACGCTGACTGGAGGTCACACTGTTAACACACGGACCTTGGAAAACATGTTTGATTCCAACTCTAGGAATGTTCTTATCTGTTCAATCCAGCATCACTGTCACTTCTGGATCAGTTTTTCTTCACTGCTTTGCTTTTCATCCTAGGTCTTTTCCTGTATTTTCACTTACCTGCCCATTCTCATTTGTTAACATCCATTGTAAATCTTTCCTGGCTGGATGTTAGCTATGTTGTCCTTTGATAATGTTTTGCTTTCCTTTGGGTTGCAGTTTAATCCTTTTAGGTGTTTCTAAGATTCCTTGGGTAGATCCACAGCAGGGTTCCATCTTGGGTTGCTTATTATCTGCTGTTCAGCCAAATCTCCTTGAGTACTCTACCCACAGCCCCTCAAGGAAGTCTTTCAACCTGTCTTGTGGCAACAGGTGCTATTACCCAGTCCCTGTGAATTCCCAGCACATTTCCCACTAAGTCTCTGATACTCCTCTTTCCCAAGTCTGCTCAGAACACAGCAGAAGTCTGGAGTTGCAGGTGGAGGACTTTGAGGAGGAGGGGTCTGGAAATGTTTGCTGCTGTCTCTAGGCTGCTGTCTTCTCTCCATTACTCAGTGCTACAAATTTTAACTGATGACACTTTCACCCGGGCCTCCCAGAGAGACTCCTTCAGGTTGTGCCTGGCTTTTCCCTCCTTAAGCTGGAAGCTTTCCCAAGACAGTGAGCTGAGGCACCTGGGAGCCCATCTCGCCCAGTCACTGTCTCTCGTTGATCAACTTCTTTGCTTACACCCATCTAATAACCTAAAAAAAAAAATCATTTTCTTTACTTTGTTACTTTTTACTTATTGTTCCAGCTTCTGCTCTGACATCTTGGAAAGAATCTCAGAAATTTAATATAAAACAATATGCTATAGGTATTCAAGTCCTTCTTTTTCACTCTGTGGACTGAACAATTTGTCTCCGATTTCATAATGATATTAAGGTGACCTAAATTCAGATCCTGTAATCACATTTTGTTTTTCTCATTTCATAACCAATCAATAAATCTTCAGTGTAAAAGGATAACAGCATCCATCACCTGAACAAATATCACCATGTAAACCTCCCTCAGCCACTTCTGCACCTGCTCCCAGCCAGCCTTCCTATCATCACACTCTGTCCTTACTTAGTGGTGACAAAAATATTTGTGAAATGATACTCTTGCAAGTTTCAGAAACAATACAATTCCACACAAGAAAAACTAAGAAAAATATTTTAAAGTAATGTAGCACCATTGATTCAGGAAGGCCCTAGGCCGGCCTCCAGAATCCAGGAGGTCTGGTTACAGACAAGCCAGAACAAGTACAGACATGTGCTGGACATGTCCCAATAGAGGAACCATGCGGAGAGGTGGCAACACTGGATTGGACCCCTGATACTATATAAGCTCAAGTACTTCCTGGAATAAATGAGTCTGTGGCAGCTCATCTGCTTTCTTCTCGCCTGACTCCCGGTGTCTGTGTGGTGACTCTGCACTGCTCACCCCCTCGTCTTGAGCCCCCTGCTGATTTCCCCCCTTTTCTCCCTTGCTGGCCCAGGAGGGATTCGGCAACAAAGTAATAGTATCTCTGCACAGAAATAGATGATAATAACTGAGTGTTCATCAAAAGCTTGAGAATTAAACCACTTAACCTTCATAAAGTCATTCATTAAATTACACTATAATCTCTGTCAAAGGCAACGGGTGTTGGGAGGTTAGGAAACTTGTCTAAGGTCACAAAGACAACCACTATCCAACAGTGACTCTTGGAAATTTCATGGAAATTCTTTCTAGGGGGTGAATAATTAAATAGAAAAAGTCTTATAGGAGTGGTAAAGTGAATCTATCAATTTCCTGACATTTTTCCTATGGATGGAAGAAAAGTTAAAGATCTTAACTCTTATCCAAGTCAAACTCATCTGATCCCCTTCTACTAGTGACATTTGTGTTCTTATTGGAGTGACATGGACACGAAAGCACAGTCAGCTCATCTGACAAGAAGTGCACCGTGCACCCACAGAATACACAGAAGTCATGCTTAACCCAGGATGTAGAAAGGTACACACATAAACATAGAAAAAGGGAAAGAAATTTGAAGAGGAAAATTCTAAGTTGGGCAGAAATGAGTAACTGCATTCCTATGGAAGCTGGAAACTATTTTGTCTGACAATTACAAGTGTGATGTGCTATATTTATTGTATTGCTTATGTGAGAGTAATCCAAATGTTTTAGTTGTTTTCTAATTTTTCTTTTATTCCATCATAATTTTAAATAATTAGAATTATAGATTAAATAAAAAGACTATGCATCTAGATTTTTAAGTGGTAACTTTTTAAATTTCAGGGATCCTAAGAGATACATTCTAACAAAAATAATTCACATAAATATGCTAGAAAAGTGATTGGAAATCACTAACAAACATAAAATGAAGAAAAGCAGAGAGTAGAAAGAGACTTTGGTTTGCTTGGATCCTTCTGGAAGAGGTGCTGCTCCTCTTATCTGGGGCTCCTTCCTCTGTCTGTACCCCCCTGTCTGTTAGTCTTCTTCCCCAACCTCTTCTCTACTGACTCTCAAACCTCTTGGACCTTGTCAAACACAGGGAGACAAGTCCCACCACCAGTTTTCTTCTGAAATCAACTCTTTGATTCCTATCATCCTTCGCCCTTGAGATTCTAGGAAACAGTTGTTTTCACTTCCTGTCTGTCCTCCAATGATGGTCACATCCTCTCAGGTCCTGAACACCATCCATCCTGGATGGTCCCCTCTCAAACCGCAGACTTCCCTCAGCCCACACTCCCTACAACCCTTGTGTGATGACTGCATTCCAACCTGCATTTTGAGCCCAGATATTTCTTGGGTATCTCAATTTTATTTTATTTTCATTTATTTGATGATGACAATGGCATGTATGTATATGATGTATGCATGAGCACGGGTGTACACAAGCCACAACATGCCGGTAGAGATCATAGAAATCCTGTGTGGAGCTCGCTTCTTCCACTTTTAAGTAAACTCCAGAGATCAAACTCAGGTTATCAGGCTTGGGCAGCTTTTATCCTGCTGAGCCATCTCAGTGGCCCAAAGTGCAGCCCAGGCTATTATCAAATTCATGATCTTCCTTCCTCTATCCTTTCAGCATATCCTATCAGAGTGTTCTAGCACAACCAGCTCAATTTCTAAGCAACATTTATTTGTAAATTCTCTGGTCATACAATACAATCCCCAGAATTACAGGAAGAAAAAAACATTTTGATTTTACTAGTTTGCCTAGCTAAAGCAGGCGAGACATATTAGCCTCATTAGTTATATTATATTACCTTGTATATGAAACACTAGTAACAGTCTTTATAGATTCTTTGTGTTCCCATTCTTGGACAACAGAAAACCCTTTATCTCAAATCATCAGCTTCTACTATGCATGCTAAGTTATTAGGAAGCTCAAAGTTATTGCCTCTTGTTAGGAGCTGGTCAAACAGGCACATTCCACTTGTACACCAATGTCAGTCGTTAAACTATCTCTTCCTCTTTGTCCATGGTTCCAGCACAGCCAGGGAATACAACTTCTAAATCCCATTATCAATTCCACATAATGGTAATAGATTACTATGCCTCCTGAAACAATACAGAGACCCATAGCTTCAGAATATCGCTAAACTCCAATTAACCTATTCATAACACAAGTTAGTAGTCATAATGGAATTCTAGAATGTTTGGGTAATAAATAAGTGCTCATTCCAGACAATCTGGAATAAATTTATATTGTGCATGTGTCATGTTACATGTCTATAATCTCAACAGAATAGAATTGTGAAATATTATGTCTTACACAGGATAACTGTTACTACAACTGTATACCTGAGACTCAGAAATTTACAAACAGTAGCGGTGCATTTAGCTTGTGATGCTGAAGGATGAACAACCAAGTGTATGGTGCTTGTATTTGCAGAGGTACTTGTGACATGAGGCATCCACATGGAGAGACAGAGAATGCATGCTAGCTTAGGTTTCCTTCCTCTACTTATAAAGTCACTAATCTAATCACAAAAGTCTTATCTTCACGGCTTCATTTAATTCTAATTATTTTCCCCAAACCTCACCTTCAAATGGGAACAAGCATTCATAGCGTTGCAGAGATTGACTATAGAGATATTTTGTTCAACATAGTTTTGCTCTTTATTTCATGTCAAAGTTTATATTTATTTTCCACACAGGAAATTTGAGGACTTAATTGTGAGCATTTTGCTAGCTGAGGGATAAACTTGAAAAACATCATCATTATTATTTACCTCTTCAAAATGAGAGTAATGTCTTACAACACTGAAAAATCACTGCTCTTTGAAACAACTTGTGATAGGAAAGAGAGATCAGCAAGAAAATGGATACTTAGAAATATTTCCATAAATACCATTACTTGAATATGAAAAAAGACATGATGTATCCTAAATGGATGTATATACGTGCCTAAAATTTCTTGTGTTGGACTGAAAGCTGATCCCCAGTGCAACAGTGTGCGGAGACTAGACCTTGAAGAACTGTGCATGAATCATGCAAGGTACTTGTCATCAAAGGAAAAACAGATGAAACACAGTGGACCATACAAATGAAAAGGCTTGAAAGTAGGAGGGAGTCTACCAGGAGAGATAAGAGGATATAAGGGGAGAAGAATCAAAGCAGGACTACTGCGTATAGGAACTCACTTCAGTGAGATTTGTCTTTAATGATTGACATAACAACATGCCCCCATAGGCCATCAAGGAACTTAAGAGAGATGGTGACATATGGTAGAAATCTTGGGGACTAAACTTAGATGAGTGAAGGGAAATTCCCCATCAGTGGGGTGGCCTGAAGAGTGGCAACTTGTTATGCCACAGAGGCCTGAACCCCCACAGGAGTAGACAAGCCAGAGGAGACCTTGGGGTCCATAGAAGTGGACAGGCAGGCAAGTGGGAGGGAGTGGGATGGATTGATGAAGGAAAGGAAGGAGGATAAAAAGAAAGGGGGATGGAGGGAAGCAGGGATAAGTACTCAGTATGCTTGTAAAACCAGAAAAATAAAATAATTTTTTTAAAAAAGGGAGAAAGGAGGGAGATTGGTAATTAAGGGTGAAAATACCATAAATTCACTATAACTGTGTATGAAACACTAATATATATATACATATATATACATATTATATAATTAAAAGTAAAGACAGGATAAGAAAAAAATAATTGATTAGTTCCTGAGGGCTGCCCTTTGTAAGTGGATTCCTGCTGATTCAAAGGTGCAGCTTAGTGTTTCATGAGTGGGCTAATATGAAAGACTGGATTCAGCCAGACATGTGAGTCCATGTGTTCACTCTCCTCATTTGCTGTCCATCACATGATGTGGCCACTGGAATGCTCCTCTACACATGCTACCACCTGGATATTGGACTTCTCTGCTTGCAGAACAGTGAAAAATTCATTCTCTTCCCAAATTATGCAGTGTGTGATTCTCTACTGTAACATTACCAAGGGATGAGAATGACATTTGAACTATCGCATATTTTTACAAAATAAAAACACTTTCAAGAATACATTGTCTTACTCTGATGAAAAATTTTCCAGAGATATTCTTTTTTTCATGATTTGTTAAATACAAATTGTCCTGCTTTTTTTCATTTTTGCCAAGAAAAAGATTTATTTTTCCAAATGCCAAGCATTTCACTGTAATGCTGATAATGTCAGCTAGAAGGACAAGAAGCATGGTGGAAGTCTGGTTTTAGTGATAAGCTCCAAATGGGAAAAAGAAAGTTGGGGATAATGTATATACCCTTTACATCCTTTTGGAAAGGTCTGGCGGGCAGCCAACAGTGGAGGGACCGCAAGTGTGCCCAGGCAAGCCCAGCTGCTCAGAACTCAAAGGTCTACTGTGTGCCAACCACTCCCATCAAGGCATAAGCTTTTTATATATCTCCTTGAACATGAACCAAAAACAAATACTCTCTTAAAAAGAAAATACGACTAATTTTATGGAAAAAAGATTAGATTTTCTAGGAGATTGAAAGAATATGGAATAATTATAATAACAAAATCTCCATTTCTGAACAATTTGAAGGTCTTATGTTTTATGACCACAGAGTAACCACTGCCAGGAGCTCCTTTTAAGTAGCCTTTTCTTGTGCACAAATATTTCCACTATTAAAATAAATTAAAAAATCTTTTTCTAGACATTTGAATCATTGTATGATAAAAAATTAAATTGCTTTAAAAATAAAACATTTGATCACATTTTATTAAAAATGATAATGTTAATATTTAAGGAATGTATACAAGTCATGAACTTTTAAATAAGACCAAACATAACATGTTATTTATTTAATTAGGTAATCATCCGGCTTGAAGTTTGCTGTTGTTTGAGCTTTATCATATAAAAAATTTATCAGAAGGAAGATATATACATCTATTAATCATCCTTCTGAGCTGCATGCTTATAAGTGTTTTATCAATGTTCAAACTTACATAATTTCACTGCATTTTACTGTTGTGCTTTACAAAAACTTCTCTGTTTTTCTAAATTGTAGGTGTGTGGTAACCTGAGTGTGGTATTGGCAGCATCATTCTTGGAAGGCAGCTATTCTCACACTATTATACCACCAATGTTCAGCATCACAATTCTTATAACTCAAGTGGTCCCTGACACTATGAGTCATGACATAATTTTATTCAAGACATACACACTGTTTTTAAAAACATAATGCTGCTTCATGGTTAATAAAAATACCATGTATAATGTACTCTCTAATATGCTCTGAGAAACATACCCAAAATTCCCACCACTTGCTTTATCGCAGAGGTCTGCGACCTGGAACAGGTCCTTGACACCTACCAGGTGTGAGGTTGAGGTCATTACAAGCTCCCTCCCCTCATTGCAACTTTGCTTCTTCTGCCTCTCCTTGCTTCTTACAGCACATTATTCTCAAGCTGATTGCTCCATTGTCCCCAGACTTCATTTTTCTGACCCTCCTTCCTTCTCTTCCAACGTATTCTCAGATTCTCAGTGAATGTCTAAATTGTAGGAATGCTCGGAACACCTATGGAATCCCTCATGGATCTGTCTTGCTATGTGGACTTTTCCTGACTCCCATAACAATCCATGTGCCTGTGGACATGTAACCTGATGCTCCAGCCGCAGGCTGGATCATTTTCTCTCCCTGCATCCACATCCTGACCCATCAGTGCTGAGCACCACAGAGTTCCCGATATGTCCTGGCCCCTTATGAAAATGCCTCCATACGTGGATTCTTTTCAGAGGATGTCAGCAATTAAGCATATAGAGATGAAAGGAGTCAATTAGAAATGACTAAAATGAATTTCTAATTCACAATCTTATCTGTCAGAATGAGTCATATGACCTGTCCGGCTTCTGACATTATTTTGTTTGCTGTGAGATCAGGACAGAGGCTGAAAGAACACTGGGTAGTCTTTGCCTCTATCGCAATAAGAAACTAAAGCCAGACGTGTGATGGCTTTTGAGAGAGGCACTGTGTGTCTGCACTGCATTACTTCTTGACTGGAGTAGCAAGGACAGAAAAGGAGGTAGAAGACGTGCATGGTCTCCAGGGAGGAAGGGCTGATGCAGGTAATAAAACATGCGTGCAGGGCAGGGCCTATTTCTAGTATGATCAAAGTCACTGGTTCTTTTTTTTTCTTTTTTAAATTTTAAGCCCAAGAAGAAGCAACACTTTGATTAGCTTTCAAGTAAGTATTTCAAATAAATTTCTGTTCCTTCAGCTAACTTATCAATTTCTACATCCATAAGATGAGAATTCCTCTGTGTTTCCTTAGGATTCTTAAACAGCACCTGTCAAAATTTATAGGAATAATAATTTCTGCATATTCAGAATGTATCCTAGATCATTTAAATTACTAATTCCTACCAGCAGAGGTGTAGGAACCCAGTACTTTAAGAACTGTTGTTCAGTGAGCACAAAGAGCAACTGACATAATGACTTTTAGGATGCTCAGCAAAGGTCACTTTTCAACTACTTCAACTGTGAGATTTTAAGAGATTGCAGGAAACAAAATGAATCTGTGTTTAGCAACTCCCAGAGTTTGTAATCTACTTCAGAACCATGAGGTGGAACTAGTGGGAAACTGATCCTAAATAAACCAGCATGCACAACAATGTAGTTAAACCTCCAATCGAATAGTTCAGATGCATCACTTCAGAACAAGAGAAAGGATA
This sequence comes from Typhlomys cinereus, assembly GCA_023101885.1. NCBI lineage: Eukaryota > Metazoa > Chordata > Mammalia > Rodentia > Platacanthomyidae > Typhlomys > Typhlomys cinereus. Next base: position 5,355,582 of record JALPQD010000091.1, read on the forward strand.
CAAATGAGACTGTGCTCACAGAAAATTGGAAAGACTGAGAGTCACTATAATAGCAAGACTCATGGTTTTCAAACTCATAAGTACCCTGACCTTAGAACACAGACTCTTAGGCACAGAGACTAGGAATAACAGAAACCAGAACCATTACTTTGGTGATTCCTGCACTATGAATGCCTTCTAGTGGATGTAAAAGAACATTCAGCTTTAATTCTCTCCAAGAACCCCAGTTGAGTGGTTTAGAAGAGCCCCAAGGCTCAAGGGAGTCTTAGAACTATACTCGAGGAAGAAAAAGTCACAAAGCATGCTGCTGATGGGTCTAAAAATCCTAGCTCAGTAGTATAGTAGAAAGATTATAGGCCAAAATGAGAGGTGTCAGGCGGCCTCTATGAAATTCCACCTGCTGCTTCCGGGGAGTGGTCACCTTCCCTCATTATGCAGAGCAACATCTTTTCCACAATATCATAGGAACAGAAGATAGGCATCCTGAAAACTCACAAGTGGAGAATTTCCAGAGTTGCAGGAGGAAAGATTACACAGGATCTTACTGTATCCCTTCCAACCAGATGCTCTTTCTACCCAACTCTTTGTCACCATGCTTCCTTAGGAGAAAGTTGGGTGCCCTTAGGGACCCCTCTCCTTGCTGCAGCTCCTGTTACAGATGAATCTCTGGGGAGTCAGGTTTCTCCCTACGACTGACAGCTCCTTTTCTGCTTCCTGTGGAGGTGTGGCCTCTCTTCTCCAAGTGGTTTACAGGGAACTTCGCGACACTGTGACCTTGCCGTGTCATCATGTCCTGTGGATGTACGCTGAGACACCATCACTCTCCTTTCTAGGCTAGCTTCCTTGTTGAGGGAAGTTGATCTGAGATTTAGACACCATTGTGAACTTACACTTTAAAAATCAGAGCCTTCCCTTAGGTTGCCCTGAATATATGTTCTCCTCTCTTCCTTCTCCTTATTCCTGCTTTTAGGGCTGCTCTGCCTGGCCTAATTTTACTTCTTCCTGCAGTATCTTTGTCACAATGTTGAGAAGTGGAGGCAATGGCAGCACCTGAGTTCATCATTTTTTTCACTTTTACAGCATTGCTTTCTAGCTGATAATAAACCCCTCTCTTTCTGAACTGACACTCTTTAAAAATGTATAAACAAGCTGAGAAGATGGCTCAGTTGTTAAAGCCCATGCCTCGCAAACTAAGGGACCTGAGTTCAGATTCCAAGATTCCATGTAAAAATGTCCTGCTGGTGGGTGGCCCTCCTGTAAATCTAGCCTGGAAGGTGGAGCCTGCGATTCCCCAGAGCAAGCTGTCTAGCCAGACTAACCCTACTGAAGCACTCTGGATTTAATTAGAGGTTCAATTTCATAACGAAGTGGAAGAGTGATCAAGGATGATTCCTGATAGGATCCTTGGGCACCCACAGGCACACATACTCAAGTGTACTCGTGTACACACACTAATTCACGTGTGCCCACCCACATGCAAAATACATACTTTCATGCATGCACCTCATACACACATGCATTAAAAAATAAGAAAATATGCTGCAATTATTCTTGGTCTGATAGTGCCTGCCTGCCACTAGGCACTCAGGAGGCCGAGGCTGACCTGAATGTTCAAAGTTCAAAGTCAGTCTGATATATATAGCAGCATCTTGTCAAAAACAAAACAAAACAAAAACAAACACAAAAAACTAGGAGTAATTGTGCCTCAGGCTTACTTGAGCAGAGGGTAAGACTGTAGGTAGCTGGAAAATTCAATGTGAAGTCCTAGCTCAGGAGCTCAGAGATCTTGGTGTCTTCAGTGCTCCACGTAGGGTTTAGCCTCCAAAAGAGCAGCTAAAGATCCCAAAGGCAGCAAAATCTCAGAGATTGGAGGCTCCAGAGAAGTTTGGCAGATTTCTTCAGACTTTTTATTGCAGCTACACAAGTGCATACTGCCCCCTGATGGACCTCTTCAGAAATTGCACTTGTTTTCTAAAAACTTCAAACAGTAGGTAAGCATGAACTGTTTTTTCTTTACGTATAAATATGCACAAATGAAAAATTCAGATAAAGGCTCTGAAAATATTAAAATAAAAAGACTGAGGTGGAATTTCATTGAAGAAATTGAATCTCATTAGTAGAGAGCATATTCTTAAGGCTTAAAAATTTATTTTAAGAACTAGGGGTTTTTAATAAATTGAACATATGTACTTGCATGAAAATTGTGCAAAAAATTAATTTCAGTTACATTAATAATTGGCATTCTTTTGATGGCTTAATGCAAGTATTCTATGTAACAAAAGATATTTTATTTCTAAAGTCTCAGGAGCCAACCACTAATAAACCCAGGAGAGAAGGAAAGATATAGGCTACCTCTGAATTAATTTTCCCATGATCTCTTACATTGTTAATCTCACAAATAAGTGACTATCATTTGCATTAAAACATGGGAAAATTATGTGGGAAGAAAGTTTATTTAGAATTTCTTTCTGATCAGGCTAACGAAGTGCAAAAATGAAGTTTTGCTTCCGATCTGACCCATAGAACTCAAAATCTGTGCCTTTCTTTCCCCAAAGATAAAGAAGAAAACACCTTTTGAAGGAAACTAAGTTAAGAACAAGATAGAATAGCTTGATGCTTCTGAAAGGTCAAATAAACAACAACAACAAAAGCAAAAAGAGATAGAAAGGTAACTGAGGTGTCATGCTAAAAAGCAGGAAAGAAACCATATAAAGTGAAAGTAAATCTTTTGAAATACAGCTGAAAATACATGGAAAGAATCCAGGAACAATCAAGGTGAATCTTTGGCACAAATATCAAGGTGAAATTTTGTAGGTAAACTTTTTACTGCTTTTTCATAAAGCAAACACATTCACACTTAAAGTATTGAAAATATAAAATATAGAAATTCCCAAATGATTGCAAATAATTTCAGTGTCTTAAGTAGACAATATATTTTCTTTGTTTTTAAAATTTGTTAATTTTTAATAAATTCTTTCAGAGTGTCATCATGAATACAGTCAATTTATGATATTTGATCACCTTAATCCCCAGTCCCACCCCCTCTCCTCTCCCAGTGCATACCTTCTTGCCTACCAGTCTCCCCACTATTTTCACCAATCATTTGCAGCGTTGTAGAGTGTTTTTTGATTTTTCTTGTCTTCCTTTTTCTATGTTCCCCTCTGTAGATTATGCATGTTCTCACTGCTTTTTTAAGCAAAAACATTTTTGATATGCTAATAATGTGGGAGGCTTCTTCCTGGTTGTATTTTACAACATTTGTGTTGTCACTCAGTCCTTCCTGTTTCCTATCCCATCACCTTCTCGCCCCTTAAGCATTCTCTCTCCAATTATTCCCCTTTCCACTTGCCAACCTGTGGTTTTTTATAGCCCCTCCTTTGAGTTCGTCACCATAGACAACATATTTTCAACGTGTACATCATATTTATCTTTAATCACTGTTCACTGTGAGCAATCTTTGATATCCTCTGCCCATTGTACATCATTAATATTGTTTTGTGTTTCACTCTAATAAGTACTACTCTGGCAATACCAATATTTCCTTGGAATTCATATATCTGATTGTGCTCCTAGTATTATTTTTCTTGACCCATAACCTAATTCTTTCCAGGCTTCAGGTAATTGCTACTGTATGGTATAAATCTATTGGATCCATTATGTACTTAAACACATATATTTACATTTTCCATTAACCTGCTTGTAATGTGGAATATCATGAACATGGAGTGAATAAATGAATACTGCATACTTCTATAAAGAAATTCTACAAGGTTTAAGGATGTGTGAATTCCTTTGCTTATGAATTATGCCATTAGTCATAAAACTCTATCATTCGCTTTTTTTTTTGTTCAATTGTGCGTGTGTGCGTATGTATGTGTGCGCGCGCGCGTCTGTGTGTGTAGAACCACGGACGAATTCGGGAACCACCATGGACGCCTCCACTTCCTCCGCCCCGGGATTCACAGGCTCCCCCCTACCAGGACCAGAAACGCAGGCCGCTCCCGCTTCCGCCTGCCGTCTGTAGGTGGGATCTGGGATCCGAACTCAGGACCTTGCGCCTGCAAGGCAGAGGCTTAACCCCTGAACCACCTCTCCAGCCCCTATCATTTGCTTTTTAATTAAAAATATAACAAATGTATTTTTCTGTTTGTACCCATATATACCTTCAGCAGCATGTAACTATATATATACATATTTGTGCAATATTTGATAGTATACCATCATTTTTTTTGGTCACTCCCCGCTTCTGAGTGCTAAAGTGGTTTGTATGGTTTTACTCAGCTAAATAGCACTGGGATAAACACTTTCATATGTGTCATGCAACTTCTCAGTTCACTGGTGCTGTGCTGGCAACTTGGGGGCATACCAAACTATACTTATTTGTAGAAATAAAAATCAGTGGCATGGCTTATTATTTTGCTCATAATTATGTAGCTTAAAGTGAAATGTGTTGTTTATTAGTATTGTTTATTAGTATCATTAGATAGCACCTGAGATGGTTACTATTATTAATGAGCCATGTGGAAGGCAGGCCTTACAGCCCATCTGAGAAGGATTCTCTAGGTTAAGGCTGGTTTCTGGGCATGTGTGTGAAATTGTCTTAACAGTGTTCACTGAAGTGAACAACACCAGTCCCTAGAGCTGAGGCCCTGGGCTGATAAAATGATGAGAGTGAGCTGAGTACGAGCAAACATACATGGCTGGTGCATGGCTCTATGTTCTTGTGGTGGATGTGGTAGGAGCAGCTACTCAAAGCTGTTGCCATGGTAACTTTCCCTGGTGATACACTGCAATGTGAAATATTTTATCGCAGCAACAAGAAAGGAACCTAAAGAAGCATCCAATTCCAATTGCAAAATATCCAATTCAACAAGAGCTCATGTGTGTCATTAAGATGTGAGTGAAATTCTGACATAAATCTCCATTTCACTTCGTCATGCTTATTAACATGAAAACATCAACCAACCTTATTATTATAGCTACTAACATTCATGATTTAATTAATTTCTCTATTGAAAAAGTTCAGAAATAAGCATTCATTTTCTTTTTTTTTTTTTATTTCAGCTCATACAAACTTATTAGGTACACCAGTTCCCTCCCTCCCTCCTCCTCCCCCCGTACCCCCTGCTTCCCCTCCCCACCCCTCTCCCTCCCCATCCCCCAGTGCCTCCCACCCCAATTCCCAGAGAGTCCTTTCTTGTGCATGACTGATTTTCCTCTGGGCCCTCCTCTCCGATGACGTACAAGGACCCAGTGGCCTTTGCCGAACCCTTTCCCGTGTTCCCCTTAGGTATAGGAACACTGCTGTGGCTGCCAATTCTTTGCCTCCAAGGATCTTGGTGCCTTTAGCAGGTGCTAGACTTTGTGAGGTCAACAGTGTGTTGGACAATGCGCAGGGCATGCAAAGTCCAATGATGATTGCTTCAGCCCTAACTAGTATAGAGTATCTTACATATCATTGCTCCTCCCATCCTTGTGCTCTTACACTCTTACCGCCCCCTCTTCCGCAAATTTCCCTGAGCTTCAAGATGGGGAGAGACTAAGCTAGCCTAGTTCTAGGTGGTTGATATAGAGTCTCTGAAGTTCTGGATTGTGGTTTGTTGATTTTCTTTTGCAGTTTTGCTGCTCCTGCAATGCCCTTCACTCCATCCTGGTGGGCATTGTATGTTACCCCTTTTTATCTGCCAGACTATATGCCCTCCTCTGACCCCTCAGTAGTAAATGGTCAGGAACAAGAGTCTGTGAACTTAATCAGATGTCTCATTACTTATTTGGGTCCTTGGTGGAGGCCTATTTTCCCTGCTGTAATATGGTCCCTTCTCTCCTTCTTTCTGGTGTGGCCCTCCTACCCCATCCCTCCTGTTCATAATCCTTGGAATTCCTGTCTCTAGGTGGGCTGGGTGGGTTTGGTACTAGGAGCCACCTATTAGGGAGTACATACGGCGCTTAATTTTCTGGGTCTGGGATACTTCACTTAATACAATTGTTTCTAATGACATCCATTTCCCGGCAAATTCCAGTAATTCATCATTTTTGATGGCTGAGTAGTACTCCATTGTATAGATGTACCACAGTTTCCTTATCCACTCGTCAACTGTTGGACATTTGGGCTGATTCCATGACTTTGCTATTGTAAACAGTGCTGCTATGAACATGGTCGTGCTTGTGCTATCGAGGCGAACCTCTGCTGTATGGGGGGTTATTCCCAAAAGTGGAATAGCAGGATCATATGGCATTTCAATCTTTAATTTCTTTAAGAATCTCCAGACGGCTCGCCAGAGTGGCTGTATGAGCCTGCATTCCCACCAGCAATGTAGGAGAGTTCCCCTCTCTCCACATCCTCTCCAGCATTTGTCGTTGTTAGTATTGTGGATTTTTGCCATCCTGACCGGGGTGAGATGATATCTCAGGGAAGTTTTGATTTGCATTTCCCTGATGGCTAAAGAAGTGGAGCATTTTTTCAGATATTTGTTAGACATTTTAATTTCATCCCTGGTAAAGTTTCTTTTAAGTTCCAGGGCCCATTTTTTAATTGGGCCATTGGTTTCCTTGGTGTTTAGTTTTCTAAGTTCTTTGTGCACTCTGGACAATAGAGCTCTATCAGATATGTGGTTAGTGAAGATTTTCTCCCATTCTGTGGGTTGCCTTTGAGCTCGCGTTACAATCTCTTTATCTGAACAGAAGCTCTTTAATTTCACAAGATCCCAACTGTTAAGAGTTGGTAGCAGTGACTGTGCCATTGGATGTCTGTTTAGGAACTGTTGGCCTAGTCCAATCAGCTCGAGGGAGTTCCCTATCCTTTCAACTATGGTTTTTATAGTCTCTGGCCTGATATCAAGGTCCTTGATCCATTTGGAATTAAGTCTTGTACATGGTGACAAGTACGGGTCCAGCTTTAATCTTCTGCATGTGGAGATCCAGTTTTGCCAGCACCATTTGTTGAAGATGCTGTTCTTTTTCCATTGGATTCTTTGGGCCCCTTTGTCAAAGACCAAATGGCTGTAACTTTGTGGGCTTATATCTGGGTCTTCAAACCTTATCCATTGATCTGTGTGCCTATTTTGGAGCCAATACCAGGCTGTTTTTATAACTATGGATTTGTAGTATAGACTAAGGTTTGGTATGGTTATACCTCCAGCTGTGTTTTTGTTACTCAGGATTGTTTTTGCTATCCTGGGTCTTTTGTGCCTCCATATGAACTTTGAGATTGTTTGGTCAACTTCTTTGAAGAATTGCTTTGGGATTTTGATTGGTATAGCATTGAATCTGTATATTGCCTTTGGTAGGATGGTCATTTTCACGATGTTGATTCTGCCAATCCAGGAACAAGGGAGGTCTTTCCATCTTCTGGTGTCTTCGGCTATTTCTTTCCTTAGGGTTTTAAAGTTTTCATTGTAAAGGTCTTTTACCTCCTTAGTTAGGTTTATACCAATGTATTTCATTTTTTTAGGGGCTGTAATAAATGGTATTGTTTCTCTCAAGGCTTTTTCACTTCTTTCATTCTGGGCATATAGGAAGGCCTCTGATTTTTGCACATTTATTTTGTATCCTGCCACCCTGCTGAACTTCTCAATTAGTTCCAGGAGCTTCCTGGTGGAGTTTTTGGGATCACTCAGGTATAAGATCATGTCATCTGCAAATAGGGATAGCTTTACTTCTTCCTTGCCGATTTGAATCCCTCTTATGTCCCTTTCTTGTCTTATGGCTTCAGCTAAGACTTCAAGTACAATATTGAATAGAAGTGGTGAGAGTGGACAGCCTTGTCTAGTTCCTGATCGAAGTGGGAATGCTTCCAATTGTTCCCCATTGAGCATAATCCTTGCTGTGGGCTTGTTGTATATAGCTTTTATTATATTGATAAAGGTTCCTTCCATTCCTACTGTCTCTAGCGTTTTGATCATAAAAGGCTGTTGGATCTTGTCAAAAGCTTTTTCTGCATCTATCGAGAGTATCATGTGGTCTTGGACTTTGGACTGGTTTATATGATGAATTACATTTATTGATTTGCGTATGTTGAACCAACCTTGTGTGCCGGGGATGAAGCCTACTTGGTCCCCATGAATGATCTTTTTAATATGTTTTTGAATCCGATTTGCTAAGACTTTGTTGAGAATCTTTGCGTCTGTGTTCATCAGGGAGATCGGCCTATAGTTTTCTTTTTTAAGTGAATCTTTATTAGGTTTTGGGATTAAAACGATATTAGCTTCATAGAAGGAATTTGGTAGTGTTCCTTCCTTTGCTATTTGATGGAACAGTTTAAGGAGTATTGGTGTTATTAACTCCTTAAATGTCTGGTAGAACTCTGTGCTGAATCCATCTGGTCCAGGACATTTTTTGGTGGGAAGATTCGAGATTACTTCCTCAATTTCCTTATATGTTATAGGACTATTTAAATAATTCACAACTTCCTGATTCAATTTAGGTAAGTTGTGTTTACTTAGAAATTCATCCATCTCTTTTGTGTTGTCAAACTTCACAGAGTATAAGTTTTTGAAATATGATGTTATAATTCTCTGGAGTTCTTGGGTATCAGTAGTGATAACTCCATGTTCATTTCTAATTTTGTTAATTTGGGTTTTCTCTCTCTTGCTTTTGGTTAGTTTCGCTAGGGGTGTATCAATCTTATTGATTTTTTCAAAGAACCAGCTTTTTGACTGGTTGATTTTTTCTATCGTTTTCTTAATCTCGATTTCAGATATTTCTCCCCTTATTTTGCTAATCTCCTCTCTTCTACTACTTTTGGGATCAGATTGCTCTAGCTTCTCTAAAGCTTTAAGCTGCATTGTTAAGTTGTTTATTTCTGACGTTTCCATTTTTTTGACATAGGCATTAAGAGCTATGAACTTACCTCTTAAAACAGCTTTCATTGTGTCCCAGAGATTTTGGTAAGTTGTATTTTCGTTATCATTCACTTTCAGGAAATCTTGAATTTCCTTTTTAATTTCTTCCTGAATCCATGTCTCATTCAGCATCATAGTGTTAAGTTTCCAGGAGTTAGTGTATTTTCTCTTGTTTGATGTGTTGTGGATGTCCAGCTTTAGGCCGTGATGGTCTGATAGGGCACAGGTTAGAATTTCAACTTTCTTGTATATGTGTAGATTCATTTTGTGGCCCAATATGTGATCTATTTTGGAGAAAGTTCCGTGTGCTGCTGAGAAAAATGTGTATTCTTTGGTGTGTGGGTGAAAAGTTCGATAGAGATCTGTAAGGTCCATTTCTTTCAGGGTTTGATTAAGTTCCATATTGTCTCTGTTAAGCTTTTGACCTGTTGATCTATCCCATGTTGACAGGGCGGTGTTGAAGTCCCCAAGAATTATCGTTTGGGGATTGATTTCTTGCTTTAGACGCTGTAGGGTTTTCTTAATGAATGTGGAGGGGCCCGTATTGGGTGCATATATGTTCAGTATTGTGAAGTCTTCCTGGTGAATTGTACCTGTGACTAAAATGTAGTATCCATCCGTGTCTCTTATAATTTTCTTTGGTTTGAAATCCACTTTGTCTGATAGCATAATGGCTACCCCTGCCTGTTTTCTGCTTCCATTTGCTTGTAGAATTGTTGACCAGCCTTTTATTTTTAGAGCGTGCCTATCTTTTGTGGTGAGATGGGTTTCCTGCAGGCAGCAGATTGATGGATTGTGATTTTTAATCCATGTTTGTAATCTGTGTCTCTTGATCGGTGAATTAATTCCGTTAACATTTAGTGTTATAATGGAGAAACTATTGTTAATTCCAGACATTTATTATGTTTAGTAGCTTTTATATGTATATTGCTTCTTTTTTAATGATGTTATACTTGCCTTCTGTTCTCCTGGATATGCCTGTTTTTTTCTTCACGCTTGAGTATCATTTCTAGCATTTTTTGAAGGCCTGGTTTGGTGGCCATGTATCCCTTAAAGTTGTCTTTGTGCTGGAAAATTTTTCTTTCTCCCTCGATCATGACTGATAGTTTTGCAGGGTAAATCAGCCTGGGTTGACACTTTTGCTCATTCAATACTTGAAGTATGTCTCTCCAAGCTCTTCTTGCTTTTACTGTTTCAACTGAGAAGTCATTTGTTATTTTAATAGGTTTACCTTTAAAAGTGACTTGTTTTTTCTCCCTTGAAGCTCTCAGCACCAGTTCTTTATCTTGAATGTGGAGTGTTTTAACTATTATTTGCCGCGGCGTGCTTCTATTTTGGTCGTATCTGTTTGGGGTGCGGAATGCCTCTTGTATATGGATGGGCCTCTCTTTTTTTAGATGAGGAAAGTTTTCCTTGATGATCGTTTTAAAAATTTCCTCAGGGGTGGTATTTTGAGATTCTTGCTCTGGTATTCCATGGATACGCATGTTAGGCTTCTTCAGGGTGTCCCATATCTCTTGGATATTTCTCTCAAGTATCTTTTTGGCTTTAACAACCTCTTCCATTGAGCTGGTTAGTACTCCCACTTTATCTTCAAGGTCTGAAATTCTGTTTTCTGCTTCGTTAGTTCTGTTGGTAAGACTCTCTGTGGCGTTCTGGGTTGAAGATAACTTGTCTTTTAGCTCAGTTTTAAACTCTGCTTGAGTCTGTTTTAACTGCTCTATGCCACTTTTTGTTTCTTGCACTGTTTTTCTCAACTCCTCCAGATGTCTGTTGTGTTCCTCTTCAAAGCGATTGATTCGATTATTTAATTCCTCCCTGATTTCCTCTTTCATAGTATTGAACATGGTAATGATCATATTTTGAAAGTCTTTATCCTGGGTGGGGCTTTCTTGGCCTTTTTCCATGGGTTTGTTCTTGTTGGAGTCTAACATTGTGGGATTAATTTCTTCAGTGGGAAATTTGTTTACTTGATTGTTGCTTCTCATGGATTTGCACTTTGACTTTGGCATTGTCATTTTAACTCTTAAGATCTCTCAATTTCACTAAACTGAATTATTTGGCCTGTGGTCCTGGTGGGCGGGGCGGGCGGAGACTTACCTAGGTCGTGGGGTGAGGCCCGGCTGGACCGCGCGCGCGCGCGTCCCGACCGGTGGAGCGGGTCGGGGTGCAAAGGGGGGATGGGGGCGACCGCTTGGAGCTATTTAACCCGAGGGCAGCTGGGGCTGGGCCCGGGCGCAGGGGGAGGTCCTCCTGGTCCCTGGGTCCCGCCCGCGGCTCCGGCTGGATGGTGGGAGGCGAAGCCGGGTCCCCGTGGGCCGACCTGGGGGGTCCTGGTGGGCGGTGCGCGGGGGGGGGGGGGGGGCAGGCGGGGATACTCACCAGCTAGGGCGCGGCGTGGACGCCTGGCTGGACCGCGCGCGCGCGCGTCCCGACCAGCTGAGCGGGTTTAGGGTGCGAAAGGGGGGATGGGGGCGACGGCGTGGAGCTATTTAACCCGAGGGCAGCTGGGGCGGGGCCCGGGCGCAGGGGGAGGTCCTCCTGGTCCCTGGGTCCTGCGCGCGGCTCTGGCTGGATGGTGGGAGTCGGTTTTTTTTTTTTTTTCTTTTTTTTATTTAATTAATTAATTTATTTTTTCCATTCATACAAATTTAATAGGCACCCCGGTCCTCTCACTGCCTCCACCCCTCCTTGGACCCCCTTGCTCCCCGCCCCACTTTTCCCCTTCCTTTGGCCCTTCCCTCTCTTTCTTCCATTGCCCCCTCACCCCCCATCCTTAGAGCATCCTTTAGTATGAATGTCAAGCTTCTCTCTGGTTCCTACACTCCAATGGGGTGTAAGGACTCAGTAGCATTGTCTAGAGCCCTTTCTTGTGTTCCCCTTTAGTATAGGAACACTATTGTGGCTGTTAATCCCTTGCTTCTAAGGATCCTAGTGCCTGTGATCCATGCTAGACTTTGGGGGGGTCAATGCTGCATTGGTCGTTGTGCAGGTCATGCAAAGTCCTATTATGGTTACTTCGGCCCTAACTTGTGTGGAGTATCTTGCATATCATTACTCCTCTCCATCTTTAGGCTCTTACAATCTTACTGCCCACTTTTCCACAAATTTCCTGAGTTTTAGGATGGGGAGAGATTAGGCTGGCTTAGTTTCAGATGGCTAATATAGGGAGTTTGATGTTCTGAATTATAGGTTTTTTTTTCCAGTTTTGCTGTTCCTGCACTGCCCTTGGCTCCATGCTGATGGGTATTAGATGTCTCCTCCTAGCCAGAGATAAAAGTCTGTTAAATTAGAGTCTTACTATAAGAGTAGATTCAAAGTTAGATGGAATAAGAGTAGGAGACCGGGGTGAGGGGGGGTCAGTCTACCATTTTCAGGATGCTTACCATCTATCTGCCAGACTCTATGCTCTCCCTGACTGGTGAGATCAAACCCCCTCAGTTGGAAGTGACCAGGAATGAAAGTCTGTGAGCTTAACCAGATGTCTCACTACTTACTTGCAGTACTTGATGGTGGCCTATTTTCTCTGCTGTAGCATGATCCCCTCATTCCTTGTTTCTGGCAGGGTCCTCCTTCCCATGTTTATAATCTTTGCAATTACTGTAGGTATTACAGAGATTTATATTTGAGTATGTCACTAAGTGGGTTTGGTACTAGGATCCACCAATTAGGGAATACATATGGCAAATCATTTTCTGTGTCTGGGATACTTCGCTCAGTATAATTTTTTCTAATTCCATCCATTTCCTGGCAAATTTCATTAATTAATCTTTTCTGATGGCTGAGTAGTATTCCATTGTATAAATGTACCATTTTCCTTATTCACTTGTCAACTGTTGGGACTTTGGGTTGACTCCATGACTTTGCTATTGTAAACCTGCTGTTATGAATTTTCTCTGTATGGGGAATTATTCCTAAAAGTGGTATAGCAGGGTCATATGGCATTTCAATCTGTAACATTTTTTAAGAATTGCCAGACAGCTCGCCAGAGTGATTGTATGAGCCTGCATTCCCACCAGCAATGTAGGAGAGTTCCCCTTTCTCCACATCCTCTCCAGCATTTGGTGTTGTTTGTACTGTGGATTTTTGCCATCCTGACAGGGGTGAGATGATATCACAGGGAAGTTTTGATCTGTATTTCCCTGATGGCTAAGGATGCAGACCATTTTTTAAGATATTTGTTAGACATTTCAATTTTGTCCCTGGTAAAATTTCTTTTGAGTTCCAAGGCCCATTTTTAATTGGGCCATTTGTTTCCTTGGTGTTCAGTTTTCTAAGTTCTTTGTGCACTCTGGATAATAGAGCTCTATCAGATATGTGGTTAGTGAAGATTTTCTCCCATTCTGTGAGTTACATTTGTGCTCAGTTTAAAAATCTCTTTATCTGAGCAGAAGCTCTTTAATTTCATAAGATCCAATCTGTTGAGTGTTGGTTGTAGTGACTGTGCTATTGGATTTCCCTTTAGGAACTGATGGGCTAGCCCAATCACGTCGAGGGAGTTCCTTACCCTTCCAATTATGGTTTTTTTAGTCTCTGGCCTTATATTGAGGTCCTTGATCCATTTGGAATTAAGTCTTGTACATGGTGACAAATATGGGTCCAGTTTTAATCTTCTGCATGTGGACATCCAGTTTTGCCAGCACCGTTTGTTGAAGATGCTGTTCTTTTTCCATTGGATTTTTTGGGCCCCTTTGTCAAAGATCAAATGGTTGTACTTGTGTGGGCTTATATCTGGGTCTTCAACCCTTATCCGTTGATCTGTGTGTCTATTTTGGAGCCAGTACCAGGCTGATTTTATAACTATGGATTTGTAGTATAGACTAAGGTTTGGTATGATGATACCTCCAGCTGTGTTTTTGTTACTCAGGATTGTCTTTGCTATCCTGGGTCTTTTGTGTCTCCATGTGAATTTTGAGATTGTTTTGTCAACTTCTTTCAAGAATTGCTTTGGGATTTTAATTGGTATAGTATTGAATCTGTATATTGCCTTTGGTAGGATGGTCATTTTTATGATGTTGATTCTGCCAATCCAGGAACATAGGAGGTCTTTCCACCTTCTGGTGTCTTCAGCAATTTCTTTCCTGAGGGTTTTAAAGTTTTCATTATAAAGGTCTCTTACTTCTTTGATTAGGTTTATACCAAGGTATTTCTTTTTTTTTTAGGGGTTATAGTAAATAGCTTTTTCACTTCTTTCATTCTGGGCATATAGGAAGGCCACTGATTTTTGCACATTTATTTTGTATCCTGTCACCCTGCTGAACTTCTGTATTAGTTCCAGGAGCTTCCTGGTGGAATTTTTGGGATCACTCAGGTATAAGATCATGTCATGTGCATATAGAGATAACTTGACTTCTTCCTTGCCAATTTGAATCCCTTTTATCTCCCTGTCTTGTCTTACAGTTTCAGCTAAGATTCAATATTGAATAGAAGTGGTGAGAGTAGACAGTCTTGTCTCATTCCTGATCTAAGCGGAAATGCTTCAAGTTTTTCCCCATTGAGTATAATTTTTGCTGTTGACTTGTATACAGCTTTTATTACATTGATAAAGGTTCCTTCCATTCCAACTGTCTCTAGGGTTTTAGTCATAAAAGACTGTTGGATCTTGTCAAAAGCTTTTTCTGCATCTATTGAGAGTATCATGTGGTCTTGGATTTTGGACTGGTTTATATGGTGAATTACATTTAGTGATTTGCATATGTTGAGCCAACCTTGTGTGCCGGGGATAAAGCCTACTTGATCACTGTGAATGATCTTTTTGAATCCAATTTGCTAAGACTTTGTTAAGAATCTTTGCATTTGTGTTCATCAAAGAGTTTGGCCTATAGTTTTCTTTTTTCAGTGTGTCTTTATTAGGTTTTGGGATTAAAATGATATTAGCTTCATAGAAAGAATTTGGCAGTGTTCCTTCCTTTGCTATTTGATGGAACAGTTTAAGGAGTATTGGTGTGATTTTTTCCTTATATTCCTGGTAGAACTCTGTGCTGAATCCATCTGGTCCAGGACATTTTTTGATGGGAAGATTCGAGATTACTTCATCGATTTCCTCATACGTTATAGGACTATTTAAATAATTCACAACTTCCTGATTCAATTTAAGTAAGTTGTTCTTACTTAGGAATTCATCCATTTCTTTTGTATTGTCAAATTTCACATAGTATAAGTTTTTAAAATATGATGTTATAATTCTCTGAATTTCTTGGGTATCAGTAGTGATAACTCCATTTTCAATTCTAATTTTGTTAATTTGGATTTTTCTCTCTTGCTTTTTGTTAATTTAGCTAGAGGTGTATCAATCTTATTGATTTTTTCAAAGAACAAGCTTTTTGACTTTTTGATTCTCTGTATTGTTTCCCGTATCTCAATTTCAGATATTTTTCCCTGATTTTGCTCATCTCCTGTCTTCTACTGCTTTTGGGATTGGATTGCTCTTGTATCTCTGAAGCTTTAATTTCCTTTGTTAAGATATTTATTTGTGATGTTTCTATTTTTTTGTTGTAGTCATTAAGAACTATGAACTTGTCTCTTCGGACAGCTTTCATTGTGTCCCAAAGGTTTTGATAGGTTATATTTTCATTATCGTTTGCTTCCAAGAAATCTTGAATTCTGTTTAAAATTTCTTTCTGAAACCAATTCTCATTTGGCATCATAGTGTTTAGTTTCCAGGAGTTAGTGTATTTTCTGTTGTTTATTGTGTTGTGGATGTGAAACTTTAGACCATGGTGATCTGATAGGGTACAGACTAGAATTTCAACTTTCCTGTATATGTGGAGATTTCGTTTTGTGGCCCAATATGTGGTCTATTTTGGAGAAAGCTTCATGTGCTGCTGAATAAAATGTGTATTCTTTGGTGTGTGGATGAAAAGTTCGATAGAGATTAGTAAGGTCCATTTCAGTAAAAGTTTGATTAAGTTCCATTGTGTTTTTTAAGTTTTTGACATGTTGATCTGTGCCATGTTGAGAGGGTGGTTTTGAAATCCCCAAGAATTATCGTTTTGGGGTGATTTCTTGCTTTAGATGCTGTAGCATTTGCTTAATGAATGTGGAGGAGTCCGTATTAGGTGCATATATGTTCATTATTGTGAAGTCTTCCTGGTGAATTGTACCTGTAACTAAAATATAGTATCCATCTGTGTCTCTTATGATTTTTTTTTTGGTTTGAAGTACACTTTGTCCAATAGCATAATAGCTACCCCTGCCTGTTTCCTGGTTCCATTAGCTTGCAAAATTTTTGACCAGCCTTTTATTTTTAAGATGTGCCTATCTTTTGTGGTATCTCAGATGAGTTTCCTGAAGGCAGCAGATTGATGGGTTGTGTTTTTTAATCCAAGTTTGTAATCTGTGTCTCTTGATTTGTGAGTTAATTCCCTTGACATTTAATATTATAATGAAGAAATTACTTTTAATTCTGGATACTTTTTATGTGTTAGTGGCTTTCATAAGTGTATTATTTGGCTTTTAGGTTTTTGTGGTATCATATCTCTCTTCTGTCCTCCTAGATATGCTTGTTCTTTTCTTAAATATTGAGTATCTTTTCTAGCATTTTTTGAAGGAAGACCTGGCTTGGTAGACATGTAAGCATTCAAGTTGTCTTTGTGATGGAAAACTTTTCTTTCCCCCTGTTGCAGTCTACCTGCATAGTTACTGATAAATGACCATCACACAGCTTAAGGGAACAAGGAGTTTACTTTCTTACAACAGTCCAGTTACAGTTCATAGTCCAGCTTGACGGGAGAGCACACACCAACACCAGGGCCAAGGGAACTGGCCACACCATCACTGCATAACGACTGAGAGATGAACAATCCTTACTTGCCAGACCAGCATATCTGGCCAAGTGAACAGAACGATGCCAACTCTCTCAACTAGCTCTCTGTGATTTATCCAGGGTCTAATCCCACCCACCATGGGTTGGGTCTTCCTCATCAGCTAGACAATCTCCTTCAGGTTTGCTCTGGGCTTAACTCAACCATCAACTCTCTACAAGTGTGCCCAGAGCTCAAACTCTCAACTGTCAAGTTGACACCTGTGCTTAACTATGACACCCCTTCAATCATGTCAGATAGTTTTGCCAGGTATATCAGCCTGGGTTAACATTTTTGCTCATTCAATACTTGAAGTATGTCTCTCCAAGCTCTTCTTGCTTTTACTTTTTCCATTGAAAAGTCATTTGTTATTTTTTTTAGGTTTTTCTCTTGAAGCTCTCAGCGCTATTTCTTTGTCTTGAATGTGTAATGTTTTTTCTATTATTTCCTGTGCGAGTTTCTATTTTGGTCATATCTGTTTGGGGTGCAGAATGCCTCTTGTATTTGGATGAGCCTTCTCTCTTTAAATGAGAAAAGTTTTCCTTTATGATAATTTGAAAAATGTCATCAGGTGTGGTATTTTGAGATCTTGCTCTGGTGTTCCACAAATTTGCATGTTAGGCTTCTTCAGGGTGTCCCATAACTCTTGAATATTTCTCTCAAGTATCTTTTTGGCTTTAACAACCTCTTTCATTGAGCTGGTTAATTCTTCCACTTTGTCTTCAAGATCTGAAATTCTATTTTCTGCTTCATTAGTTCTGCTAATAAGACTCTCTATTGAGTTCTGGATTGAAGATAACTTGTCTTTTAGTTCAATTTTAAACTCTGCTTGAGACTGTTTTAACTGCTTTATGCCTGTTTTTGTTTCTTGAACTGTTTTTCTCAACTCCTCCAAGTGTCTGTTGTGTTCCTGTTCAAAGTGGTTGGTGTGGTTATTTAATTCCTCCCAGATTTCCTCTTTCATAGCATTGATCATGGTAATGATCATGTTTTGAGAGTCATTATTTTGGGTCTGGCTTTCTTGGCTAATTTTCTGTGAATTTGTTCTGGTTGGAATCTCTCATTATGGGGTTAATACTTTCAGTGGGAGATTTGTTTTCTTGGGTTTTGTTTCTCATGGATTTGCACTTTGACTTGGGTATTGTTGTTTTATCTGTTAAGTGCTTCTTTCAGTTTCTGCGTGTTTTTGACTGAGCTGAATTAGTTGGTATTACTATTCTCAAGCAGTTATTATTAGTGTTTGTCTTGGAGTTGGGTATGCTTGTCTGTTGTTATTGCTATTTCCTAGATGAGGCTATTAGACTGTTAGTACATCAATTAAGTTAGGTTTAGTGGACAGGGGGTGAATATTAGTATAGTAGCGCACTTTTACGATTTAGTACCTTGGTGATATGTGAGGGGGAATGATATAGTCCCTGAAGTTGTATATGTTTTAGGAGTGGCTATATGGAAAAGTTACTCTACAGTTACTAATAACTGAAAGGAATTGGATGGTAAAAAGTGTTTACTTATCTTTGCGCTGGATGTGAAGAATCTCTCCCATGTGATAGGATGATTTTAGAGGACTTCAGATGTGTGGCCTTTGTCACCTAGAGCTTTGCTTCGGTTTTCTTCAGATTCTGTTGAAGTCTGATAAGCAGTGTGTCCTCCCTGTACCATAAGCGTGGGGGGGCACAGAAAAAGCAGAGGTGTGGGTGAAGGCGCAGTTAACCTGGGGACCTGGAGTGTGGCCTAGTGGCCCTCCCTCAACTGGAGCAGGCTGGGTGAGGAGGCCTGGAAAGGGCAGAGGTGTGGGTGACAGCCCAGTTAACCTGTGGACCTGGGGTGTGGCCTAGTAGCATTCATTTTCTAAATCTTGTGTATTTTGAATGAACTGTAACTCTAAATTGAGAGTGAAGTAAAAAAAATCAATGAAAGCTATAAATATCAGTAGGCTATATAGAATTCTCAACATGAGAAATGCATATTTTACAATCATCACTTGTGTGTGAACATCATTTATACCTATTAAACTTGCAATATCTTAGCTATATACATTTTTGAAGAAAGCTGTTTGTTAATTTACTAGTACACCGTCATTCTTCCTGTATGTCTGTATGTCATGAGTTAGTTCTTCATTCTTCTAATCTTGATTTTCTTCTTTAGGAAGAATTGTGACTTTCCATGACAAGAAATGTACAGATGGGGGCCTATAGAGATGGCTCAGGGGTTAACACTCTGTTTCTGCAAGCAGGAGGTCCTAAGTTCGGAGTCCAGGCCCCACATAAAAATGACAGGCAGAAATGGAGGCAACCTACATTTCCTGCCCTGTGGGTGGACCTGGAAAATTCCAGAACAAAGCAAGGAGATGAAAGCAATTCAGTATGATTTCTGAAGTCACCCTTGGGCCTCCACAGGAACACACAGTGTCCTGACACACACACACACACACACACACACACACACACACACACATACACACACACACTAAATAATTTAAAAAAAAACAAATGTATGGATGGATAGAAAATATTGCTTCAGGGGCTGGAGAGGTGGCTCAGAGGTTAAGCCTCTGCCTTACAGGTGGAAGGTCCTGAGTTCAGATCCTAGAGCCCACATATAGACACTGAACAGAAGCAGGGGTGGCCTGCATAGGTCCTGGTAGGGCAGAGCTTGTGAATCCCCGGGCAGAGTAAATAAGGAGGAGGTGGAGGCAGTCCATAGGGGTTCCTGAATTCGTCTGCGGTTCTACACATACAGACACACATACATATACACACACACGCATAATTGAATAAATAAATAAATTTAAAAAAGAAAAAAAGAAAATATTGCTTCAATGGCCTTACACATCAGGACCACGGCTGACAGGGATATGTATTGTTTTGGTTTATTGCAAGTCTCTGAGACTAAGCCAGGAGGCAAAAAGAGATGTTCACAGACTATGCTTGATGCATTTTTCAGTTGGCAGAGATGCTTACATTTAGAGACTATACAAGCTACTTACCAATCCAGACTCATTGAACTTGTTTTCTGAAGGTTGTGGTATTAAGAGATCCTTTCACTTTGAGTTTTTAATATCATGACTTTTCACTGTTTTCTGAGCCTTAATTTTGTATTTAGTAGAAGAAGAGAATATTTGCTTCAGTATTATCATCCAGGAGGTATATATATTTTTAAATGTTTTTCTATTTAGTTTTGTGTGTGCACATGGCATGTGCACATAAGAGTGTTAGTGTATGTGTCTGTTGTTGAACATATGGAGGCTAGAGAGGGACCTCAGGTGTCTTGGTTTATCATTCTCTGCCTTTCTTCTTTGAGACAGGGTCTCTTGCTGAACCTTGAGCATGACCAACAAGCACATTTATCCTTCTGTCTCCATTTCTCCCACAGCACCAGGATTAAAGTACACACATAGCCGTGGTCAACATTTTTACATGGGTATTAGGATTGGGACACAGGTTCCCATGTTTGTGCATTATACATTACACTACCCACTGAGACATCCCCTCAGCCTCTGTGGGACTTTCAAAATTATTTAAAGGAAATAGGAAATTTAAGAATTATGTACAATTCCTTCAGACAGAAAATTAGTTTGTTTTGACTTCTAGCTGAAGCAATGAACTTTAAGTCTCTAAATCATTTGTTTTACTTATAATCTATCTCATTAGAAAAGATTTCTTGAACTCAAAAATAAGGGTTTTCTTTACCTCATTAATGAGTTCATAAAAGTGTCATGAATATCTGCTATTTCCAATGCATTAATTTGCTAAGTAATTTTTGAAATTTATGTATGAATGATGAAGCTAGATATGAAAAAGGGATTTTGGAGTAAATTAAATAATTCTACAAGTCATCTTCTCTGAGATCTATCTATCTATCTATCTATCTATCTATCTATCTATCTATCTATCTATCTCTCCTGAGTGTGTGTGTGTGTGTGTGTGTGTGTGTGTGTGTGTAGAGTGTGTATGTGTGTGTAGTGAGAGAGAAAAACAGAAAGACAGAAAATTTACCAAAAGCATAAATGGAATAACTGGTGTTAATAAACCTATATGTCTCAAGAAAAAATATAGGAATGATGCATAGAGTTATGAAAAGTCCCAAAAGTGGCAATGAAGTGAAGGAATAAATCTAGAAAGATAATATTAAATATATACTAGAAGTAAAATTGTTATGTTCTTTTAAGAACAGCATCTCTCATGAGTTATTTGGCATTTATAAATTATCCCATAGTAAACCATAAGTGCATTTAATTATACCCAATATTTCCAGGGTATATTGGACATCAATTCCAGAAAAATACAAGTCAAAAGATTACTAGTTTTATATTTTAGAGCCTCAACATTCAATTTTTTTCACTCAAATGGGAATGATGTTCTTTAAAAACTGGATTTTACAAAACACCTCGCTAGAGCTGGAGAGGTGGCTCAGGGGTTAAGCCTCCGCCTTGCAGGCGGAAGGTCCCGAGTTCGGATCCCAGATCCCACGTATAGACGCCAGACGGAAGCGGGGGCGGCCTGCACTTCTTGTCCTGGTAGGGCGGAGCCTGTGAATCCCGGGGCAGAAGGTGGAGGCGTCCATGGTGGTTCGCGAATTCGTCCGTGGTTCTACACACACATACACACACACACAGACACGCGCGCACACATACACACAGTTGAATAAAAAAAAAAAAAAAAAAAAAACACCTCGCTACTCAGTACCCCAAAACCCTTTGATAATCAAACATTCCTCAAACTCAAAACAAGGTCAGTGCCATGCACTGAAATGGGTACTGCTAAACTGCAGAAAAGATGCTTTGAATTAGATCCACTATTTAGCAAGCCAGAAATCTGGTCTGAGTTAGATTTGCAGAAGAATTTTCATCCATGTTCCACATGGTATGTGAAAATTGGGAAGGAGTGAACAGAGAAGAGTAAACATTCACAACTAGATTTTTGAAAGATTGTCCAAACATGAGATCAACATTCAAGACTCCACTTGTGAAGTACCATCCATGGACAAGACCAACATTTGTAACCCAATCTCCAAAGACCTGGAAGCAGGAATAGTACCATCAAACACACAGGAATGTCTAGAACATTCTCTCTCTCCTGTGGGTAGAATTTGGTGCTCTTATCATTAGTCTAACAAAATAACATCTCAACCCCACTATAACTCAGTCTGTCTTGAACATTGTAAGCACTTCCACAAAGATAGGAAAAGAGACTTAAATAACAAAAAATTTCAACCTAGTGACATAACAAGTCAATGTACATTAACAAGTTCAATATAAAAATAGAAAGAACATGAAAACCAAGGTGATGTGTCTCCTCCAAAGATTGTCAATCATAGAGTAGTCTCTCTGTAAGAGGGAATTAGATTAGTTTCCACACAAATAACTCTGAATAATGTTATAAATATGGTCAAAAAATCAAGAAGGTTATAAAATCCTGAATGAATTTTGACAGAATATAAACAGACAAAAGAGAAATGGAAATCAATATAGGTTATGAAACTGCCATCCAAGAAACAAATGCAAATATTAAGAAATATAAAAAATAGAGAAAATTGAGAAATATAGAAAACTAAAATATAGGGAATAAAAAATTCAGTATCAAATAATAGCCTCCATGGTGATCCTCACTGAAAAATTGGATCATGTGGAAAACAAAATATCAGAGCTTGATGACTTGGAACATTTGGTCAATGAATTAATAAAACCTGACTAGAAAATGTGAGATCTGTAGCATGATATAGAAAGAATGAATCTATAAATAAAAGATATAGAAGAAGAATTTCATGGAAAAAGCTTAAAAAACATTTTTAGTAAAGTCATAGCAGATCATTCAAGTCTAAGGAAAGAGATGTCTATGCATCAAACTTGTAATCATAGCACTATATATACAAAACAAAGAAAGTACATTGAGAGCCATGAGAAAGAAACACAGCTGACTTTTTATAGAACCTTTAAAGTCTAGAAGGACTTGGAATGTTTCATTTTGAATTATCGAAGACAGAAGCTGTCAGTCTAGATGATTGTACTCTGTAAAACAGTTGTCGTAATATGAGAAATAAAGCTTTTTCCACTGTAAAACTTAAAGAAGCCATGACCACTAAGGCAACTATACAGAAGATACTAGAAGGGAACCTTTGATGGAAGAGAAAGATGAACACATCCATGAACACATTCTCATTTCTGTAGAAAAGAGAAAAGAACACTAGAACAGTTGTTAAACAAATGAGGACTAGGAAAACACAAGATCAACAAATTGACAGGAATTAATTATGAATATCTTTCAATATAAATTTAAAATATTAATGATCTCAGTTCTTTAATTAGAAATCCAAAAACTATCAGATTGGATTTAAAAGCAGGATCCGTTCTATTATTGCTGCCAAGAAATGAACCTTACCATCAAAGAAAGATATTAAAGTGTGAAAGGATGTAGAAGAGCAAATTAAGCTAGAAAATAAGCAGGCATTGATACTGACAAAATGGACTTTGAACCAAAACTAAACAGAAGAGATATAGAAAGGTCTCTTGATATTAATTAAGTGAATAAACCATCAAATCCATAAAAATTCTAAATACATATGTGGTGAACAGAGGTGTACCAAATTTCATAAGACAGTTGCTACTAATATAAAATCATTGGTTAAACACAACTTTATTAGTAAGTGGCTTCAGTATCTCACTTTCATCAATAAACTGGTAATTCCAATAAAAAATTAAACAAAAATTAAAGAACAACATAGACTAAATGAATATAATAGACATTTATAGAGCATTCTGTTTAAAGCAATGTAGAATGAACATTCTCCTAATCACTTAATGTATTTTTACAAAACTGATTATATAATGGAATACAAAGTATATTTCAACAAATACAGGAAAATGGAACTAACTTCCTTATATGAACACAATTGAATAAAGCTTCAAACAGCAAGAGACATTACCCCCCAAAATGCACAAACACATGGAGATTAATCAACAGACTACTGAATGATGAATAATATGTCACTGAAGAATTCAAGAAGGACATAAAAATTCTTTGAAATCTTCGAAACTTAATCTAATAATCTAAACAAATTTAATAACATAATCTAATCTAAATCTAAAAATGATAGATGATATTATGCATAGTTACTGAAAATTCTGTTTTGGAAGTAATGTGGTCCTCAAAAACATGACCTGTAAATTTGGTTAAGTTTTTGGATGGTATGAAATCCCTTTATATTTCTGTATTTGCATGCTATAAGCTAGTTTTTAATTTTACATTTATGTTTACAGTTTTAAGAATTTTGTTTCTTAAACAACTCTTTGTAGTTTCTTCCTATGTTTAATCATTTGAAGCATGAAAATTTCAAAAAAGATTTTGAAAAATTCTAAATTTAAATCAAAATGAAACTGTACTGAATTATAATATATAATACATACTCAAATGTTATATACTCAATCCTATGAAACATAATAGAAGCAGTTCTAAGAAGGAATTTTATTTTTGTCTGTATTTACTTTGAAAAATCAGAGAGATCACAAATAAATAGCATAATGATATACTTTAGGTCCTTGGGAAAACAATAAAAGGCCAAATTCATAAAGAGAAGATGGAAAAATAAATAAGATCAGGGGAAATTTAATGAACTGGCAGTGAAATATCAATATAAAGAATCAGTGAAATGAAGAATTCATATTCTGAAAAGATAAATAGGATCAACAAACTATTAGCCATATTATTCATAGAAAAAAATAAAAGACCCAATTTAGTTAATTAAAGATGAAAAGGAAAGCATCACTAAACAAGTCAAAAAATTCAGAAATAATTAGGACACACTTTAAAAACTTGTATTTCAGTAAATAGGGAAATCTAAAAAAAAAAGATGTATGTGACCTACCAAACTTAAACTGAGTTGAGATAAATGATCAAAATAAAATTTTTCTCCCACATTTTATTTTTTTCCCAATCACATAAGCTCAATAGGTACCTCTATCCTCTCCCTCCTCCACCCCTCCCCAGTGCCCCCTTGCACTCTCCCCTCCTTTTCCCCTTCCTTTCACCCCCCCTTTCTCCTTCCCCTTTTCCCAGTGCCTCACCCTTCCCCCCTCTCATTCTCTGGAGCATCCTTTTGTATGAATGCCAAACCTTCCTCTGAGTTCTCCATCCTAGTGAGGTGTAAGGACTTAGTGGCATAGCCTGGAGCCCTTTCTTGGTATGGGAACTCTATAATGACTGTTAATCCTTTGCTTCTAAGGATCCTACTGCCTGTGATTTATGCTAGACTTTAGGGGGTTGTTGATATGTCAGCCATTGTGCAGGTCATGCAAAGTTCAATTATGGCTACTGAGACCCTAACTTGTGTGGAGTATCTTGCATATTGTTGGTCCTCCCCATCTTTAGGCTCTTACTATCTTGCCTCCTACTCTTCTGCAAGGTTCTCTGAGGTTTAGGATGGGGAGAGATTGGCTGGTTTGGTTCCAGGTGACTAATATAGGGTCTTTGGTGTTCTGAATTATGTTTCGTTGTTGTTTTCAGCTTTGCTGTTCCTGCACCATGCTTGGCTCCATCCTGATTGGTATTGAAGGTCACATCCTAACCAAAGATAAAAGGCTGTTTAAATGAAGATCTTAATATAAGAGAAGACTCAAAGGTAAATGGAATAGGAGTAGGACACCACAGTGAGTGGGGTCAGTGTCCCATTTGTAGGATGGTCACTGCCTATCTGCTAGCCCTTATACTCTCCCTGATTGGTGAGATCAAACCTCTTCAGTTGCAGGTGACCACGAAGGGAAGTGAGAGTGAGCTTCACTGATGTTTAGCTACTTACATGCAATACTTGATGGTGACCAGTTTTCTCTCTTGGAACATGATCCCTTCTCTCCTTTTTTCTGGGGGCCTCTCTTTCACCTTCCCTTTAGTTTATAATATTTGCAACTACAGTAAGTAGTACAGAGATTTATCTTTGAATATGTCATTAAGTGGGTTTGGTACTAGGATCTTCCTATTAGGGCATACATACGGGTGTCTAATTTTCTGTCTGGGATACTTCACTCAATATAACTTTTTCTAATTCCATCCATTTCCTGGCAAATTTCATTAATTCATCTTTTTTGTTGGCTGAGTACAAAATAAATTTATGACAAATAGGAGATCAAAATAGAAAAAAGAAACTCTCTCTCAAGTCAAAGAGTCTAGGACCAAGGAGATTCACTGCTGAATTCTAGTAGACCTTTTAAGAAGAATCAACAATACCCTTTTCCCCACTCGCCGGGGATGCACGCAGTCCAGCCAGGAGTCATGGTGACCCAGGTAAACTCTGCCCCCCCAAACCCCAAACCCCAGGCAGCCCACTGGTCCCAACTCCTCCCCCAGCCAGCCAGAGCCTGTGCTGTGCCCGGCCGGGAAGGACCGCCTGGGCCACGCTCCAGCTCCCCAGGTTAAGTAGCACCCCGCCACTGCCATCTCTTCCCTTTCCCCACCTGCCCGGGAAGCCCGCAGTCCAGCTGGGACTCATGGCGACCTAGGTAAGTTCCCCCTGCCCAACCCCAAATCCCAGGCCAAATAATTCAATTCAGTGAAAAACACACAGAAATTGAAAGAAGGTCTTAAGAGTTAAAAGTGCAAATCCATGAGAAACAACACCCAAGTAAAAAATCTCCCACTGAAAGAATTAATCCCATAATGATAGACTCCAACCAGAAAAAAAAACATGGAAAATAGCCAAGAAAGCCTGACTCAGGATAACAACATTAAAAACATGATCATTACCATGTTCAATACTATGAAAGAGGATATCCGGGAGGAATTAAATAACCATATCAATTACTTTGAAGAGGAACACAACAGACACTTGGAGGAGTTGAGAAAAACAGTTCAAGAAACAAAAACAAGCATAGAGCAGTTAAAACAGACCAAGCAGAGTTTAAAACTGAACTAAAGACAAGTTATCCTCAACCCAGAACTCAATAGAGTCTTATCAGCAGAACTAACGAAGCAGAAAAGAGAATTTCGGACCTTGAAGACAAAGTGGGAGTATTAACCAGCTCAGTGGAAGAGGTTGTTAAAGTCAAAAAGATACTCGAGAGAAATATTCAAGAGTTATGGAACACCCTGAAGAAGCTGAACATGCGTATTCATGGAATACCAGAACAAGAATCCCAAAATACCACACCTGAGGAAATTTTTCAAACGATCATCAAGGAAAACTTTCCTCATCTAAAAAAAGAGAGGTCCATCCATATACAAGAGGCATTCCACACCTCAAACAGATATGACCAAAATGGAAACTTGCCACAGCAAATAATAGTTAAAACACTCCATATTCAAGATAAAGAAATGGTGCTGAGAGCTTCAAGAGAAAAAAAAAAAGTCACTTTTAAAGGTAAACCTATTAAAATAACAAATGACTTCTCAATGGAATCAGTAAAAGCAAGAAGAGCTTAAAGAGATGTACTTCAAGTATTGAATGAGCAAAAATGTCAACCCAGGCTGATATACTCCACAAAATTATCCATCATGATCGAGGGAGAAAGAAAAGTTTTCCAGCACAAAGACAACCTGAAGGGATACATGTTCCTAAAAATGCTAGAAATGATACAAGCTTGAAGAAAAAAACAGGCATATCCAGGAGAACAGAAAGGAAGTATAATACCACCAAAACCTAAAAGTGAAACAATACACTTACAAAAGCCACTAAATATAATAAATGTCCGGAATTAAAAATAGTTTCTCCATTATAACATTAAATGTTAATGGAATTAACTCACCGATCAAGAAACACAGATTACAAACTTGGATTAAAAAACACAATCCATCAGTCTGCTGCCTGCAGGAAGCCCATCTCACCACAAAAGATGGGCGCATCCTAAAAATAAAAGGCTGGTCAAAAATTCTGCAAGCTAATGTAATCAGAAAACTGGCAGAGATAGCCATTATGCTATTGGACAAAGTGGACTTCAAGCCAAAAAAAAAAATCATAAGAGACACAAATGGATGGATACTACATTTTAGTTATAGGTACAATTCACCAGCAAGACTTCACAATACTGAACATATATGCACCCAATATGGCCCTCCCGCACATTCATTAAGCAAACCCTACAACATCTAAAGCAAGAAATCAATCCCAAAATGATGATTCTTGGGGACTTCAACACCACCCTTTCAACATGGGATAGATCAACAGGTAAAAAACTTAACAGAGACACTTTAGAGCTTAATCAAATCCTTACTGAAATGAACCTTACAGATCTCTATCGAACTTTTCATCCACACACCAAAGAATATACATTTTTCTCAGCAGCACACGGAACTCTCCAAAATAGATCACATATTGGGCCACAAAACGAATTTCCATGTATACATGAAAGTTCATATTCTAGCCTGTACCTTATCAGAACACCACGGCCTAAAGCTTGACATCCACAACACAACAAGCAACAGAAAATACACTAACTCCTGGAACCTTAACACTATGATGCTGAATGACAATTGGATTCAGGAAGAAATTACAAAGGAAATTCAAGATTTCCTGAAAGTGAACAATAATGAAAATACAACTTACCAAAATCTCTGGGACACAATGAAAGCTGTCCTAAGAGGTAAGTTCATAGCTCTTAATGTCTACATAAAAAAAAATTGAAACATCAGAAATAAATAACCTAACAATGCAGCTTAAAGCTTTAGAGACACTAGAACAATCTGATCCCAAAAGCAGTAGAAGGGAGGAGATTAGCAAAATAAAGGGAGAAATATCTGAAATCGAGATTAGGAAAATGATACAGAAAATCAACATGTCAAAAAGCTGGGTTTTGAAAAAAATAAGATTGATACACCCCCTAGCTAAATTAACCAAAAGCAAGAGAGAGAAAACTCAAATTAACAAAATTAGAAATGAAAAAGGATTATCACTACTGATACCCAAGAAATCCAGAGAATTATAACATCATATTTCAAAAACTTGTACTCAATGAAATTTGACAACACAAAAGAAATGGATGAATTCCTAAGTAAGAACAACTTACCTAAATTGAATCAGGAAGTTGTGAGTTATTTAAATAGCCCTATAACATATAAGGAAATCAATGAAGTAATTTTGAATCTTCCCACCAAAAAATGTCCTGGACCAGATGGATTCAGCACAGAATTCTACCAGACATTTAAGGAGCTAATAACACCAATACTCCTTAAAGTGTTCCATCAAATAGCAAAGGAAGGAACACAGCCAAATTCCTTCTATGAAGCTAATATCGTTTTAATCCCCAAACCTAATAAAGATTCACTTAAAAAAGAAAACTATAGGCTGATCTCTCTGATGAACACAGAGGCAAAGATTCTCAACAAAGTCTTAGCAAATCAGATTCAAAAACATATCAAAAAGATCATCCACAGGGATCAAGTAGGATTCAACATACGCAAATTAATAAATGTAATTCACCATATAAACCAGTCCAAAGTTCAAGACCACATGATACTCGATAGATGCAGAAAAAGCTTTTGATAAGATCCAACAGCCCTTTATGATCAAAACCCTAAATAAGGTTGGAATGGAAGGAATCTTTATCAATATAATAAAAGCTGTATACAACAAGCCAACAGCAAGGATTCTACTCATTCCCACTTCGACCAGGAATTAGACAAGGCTGTCCACTCTCACCACTTCTATTCAATATTGTACTTGAAGTCTTAGCAGAAGCCATAAAATAAGAAAGGGACATAAAAGGGATTCAAATTGGCAAGGAAGAAGTTAAGTTATCTCTATTTGCAGATGACATGATCTTATACCTGAGGGATCCTAAAAACTCCACCAGGAAGCTCCTGGAACTAATTGAGAAGTTCAGCAGGGGAGCAGGATACAAAATAAATGTGCAAAAATCAGTGGCCTTCCTATATGCCCAGAATGAAAGAAGTGAAAAAGCTATTGACTATAGCCCCTAAAAAAAAAAAAAGAAATACCTTGGTATAAACCTAATCAAAGAAGTAAGAGACCTTTATAATGAAAACTTTAAAACCCTCAGGAAAGAAATTGCTGAAGACACCAGAAGGTGGAAAGACCTCCTATGTTCCTGGATTGGCAGAATCAACATCATAAAAATGACCATCCTACCAAAGGCAATATACAGATTCAATGCTATACCAATTAAAATCCCAAAGCAATTCTTGAAAGAAGTTGACAAAACAATCTCAAAATTCACATGGAGACACAAAAGACCAAGGATAGCAAAGACAATCCTGAGTAACAAAAACACAGCTGGAGGTATCATCATACCAAACCTTAGTCTATACCACAAATCCATAGTTATAAAATCAGCCTGGTACTGGCTCCAAAATAGACACACAGATCAACGGATAAGGGTTGAAGACCCAGATATAAGCCCACACAAGTACAACCATTTGATCTTTGACAAAGGGGCCCAAAAAATCCAATGGAAAAAGAACAGCATCTTCAACAAACGGTGCTGGCAAAAGTGGATGTCCACATGCAGAAGATTAAAACTGGACCCATATTTGTCACCATGTACAAGACTTAATTCCAAATGGATCAAGGACCTCAATATAAGGCCAGAGACTAAAAAAACCATAATTGGAAGGGTAAGGAACTCCCTCTATGTGATTGGGCTAGCCCAACAGTTCTTAAACGTAAATCCAATAGCACAGTGCTACAGCCAACACTCAACAGATGGCATCTTGTGAAATTAAAGAGCTTCTGTTCAGATAAAGAGATTGTAACGCGAGCTCAAAGGCAACCCACAGAATGGGAGAAAATCTTCACTAACCACATATCTGATAGAGCTCTATTATCCAGAGTGCACAAAGAACTTAGAAAACTAAACACCAAGGAAACAAATAGGCCAATTAAAAAATAGGGACTTGAAACTTAAAAGAAACTTTACCAGGGATGAAATTAAAATGTCTAGCATATACCTTAAAAAAATGCTCCACATCCTTATCCATCAGGGAAATGCAAATCAAAATTCCCTGAAATATCATCTCACCACTGTCAGGATGGCAAAAATCCACAATACAAACAACTCCAAGTGCTGGAGATGTGGAGAAAGGGGAACTTTCCCACATTGCTGGTGGGAATGCAGGCTCATACAATCACTCTGGCAAGCCATCTGGCAATTTTTAAAGAAGTTAAAATTGAAATGCCATATGACCCTGTTTTTCCACTTTTGGGAATAATCCCCTATACAGCAAAAATTCACCTTCTATAGCACAAGCACGACCATGTTCATAGCAGCACTCTTTACAATAGCAAAGTCATGGAATCAGCCCAAATGTCCAACAGTTGACAAGTGGATAAGGAAAATGTGGTACATTTATACATGAATACTACTCAGCCATCAAAAAAGATGAATTAATACAAGTTTCTGGGAAATGGATAGAATTAGAAGCAATTATATTGAGTGAAGTATCCCAGAAATGGAAAATTAAGCACTGTATGTACTCCCTAATAGGTGGATCCTAGTACCAAACCCACTTAGAGACATCCAAAGACAAATCTCTGTAATATCTACAGTAATTGTAAAGAGTATAAACAGGAGGGATGGGGAATGAGGGCCCCACCAGAAACAAGGAGAGAGAGGACCATGTTACGGCAGAGAAAATAGGCCATCATCAAGGACTGCAAGTAAGTAATGAGACATCTAGTAAAGTTCACAGACTTTTTTTCCTGATCATTTGCAACTGATGGGGTATGATCTCACCAGAAGGGGAGGGCATATAGGCTGCCTGATAGAAAGTAACCATTTTGCAAATGGGTGATTGACCCCTCTCTCACTGCAGTCTCCTACTTTTATTCCATCTACCTTTGAATATACTCTTATAACAAGACTCTAATTTAACAGTTTTTCTTATCTCTGGCCAGGGGGCGACATCCAATATCTATCAGGATGGAGCCAAGGGCATTGCAGGAGCAGCAAAGCTGAAAAAAAACTCAACAAACCATAATTCAGAACATCAGAGACTCTATATCAACCGCCTGGAAGTGGGCCAGCCTAACCTCTCCCCATCCTGAAGCTCAGGGAAATTTGCAGAAGAGGGGGCGGTAAGATTGTAAGAGCACAAAGGATGGGCAGAGTAATGATATCCAAGATACTCCACACAAGTTAGGGCTGAAGCAATCATAATAGGACTTTGCATGACCTGCGCTATGTCCCAGAAAGTGTAGCATGGACTAAAGGTACTAGGATCCTTGGAGGCTAGAGACTGACAGTCACAGTAGTGTTCCTAAACTTAAGAACACAGGAAAGGGTTCTGGGAAATGTCCCTGGGTCTTTGCACCTCATCGGAGAGGAGGACCCAGAGGAGAGTTTGGCATGCACATTAAAGGATGCTCTGGCGATTGGGGGGGGGAGGCATTGGGGGGGAGGCACTGGGGAATGGGGAGGGAGGGGTGAGCAGAGGGGGGAGCAGAGGGGTCGGGGTAGAGGGAGGGAGGGGACCAGTGTACCTGTTAAACTTGTATGAGCAGAAAAAATAATAATAAAAAAATGTTAAAAAAAAGGAATCAACAATAATATTTTCAAACTACTCTTTAACATAGAAAAGGAAAGAGCAATACCAAACTCTGTAAAAAAAATCCTGTATTTTCTTGATATGAATACAATAAAGGGAGAATTATAGACCACTGATAAGATAAACACAGAAAAAACTCACTAAAATATTTGCAGACTAAATTTGAGAACACATCAACAAGTTATTCATTATGATTGTTTATTTCCAGAGATGCAGGAACTGGTCATTATATGCAAATAGATAAGTGTAATACATTATAAAAATGTACTCAAGAGCAGAAGTCACAGGATCATCTTAATAGATCCAGAAAAGACCATTTAAGAAATCCTACATCAATTAATGATGAAAGATCTAATTTAACTAGGAAATGGGGAGCATACATGCTAACACAAAAAAACACTATATAGATAAACCAATAGCCAATATTGTGCTTAATGGGAAAAGTTCAAAGCCCTTCCATTAAAATAAGGAACAAGACAGTTCCACATTTCCCACTCATTCAACTCAGAGTATGTAGTCTTAGCTAGAGTAATAAGACAAGAGAAAGAAATAAAAGGCTCTGCTCTTAATAGGAAAAGATGATGTCATCTTTATTTGTAAATTTGATTCTTTACATACGTTATCCTAAAAATTCTACCAGGAAAGTATTGGAGATCATAAAAAAATTTAGCGATGTGACAGAGTACAAAATTAACATGCAAATCTTAGTAGTTTTCCTTTATACTATTATCAAATATGCTGCAAAAAATTAATAAAAATACCTCATTATAAATACACCACTTAAAAGAAATTTGTAATAAAATTAACCAAGGAAGATGAATAACAATAAATGAAAACTTTAATTTTGTCTATCTATCTATCTATCTATCTATCTATCATCTATCTATCTAGTGCATGTGTGTAAGTGAATCAGAGGGCAGTGTATGTCCCGATGGAGGCCCATTGGTGACTTGAGAGGAGGCCCATTGGGTCATTCTGGATTGTTTCTACTCCTTCCATTTTGGCTCTAGGATTTCCCAGAGTCCACCCACCAGAGCTGGAAGTGCAGGCCATTTCTGCCTGGCTGTTTTTTTTTGGGGGGGGGGGGCTGGGATCTGAACTCAAGACCTTCTGCTTGCGAGGAAGAGTCTTAATGCCTGAGCCATCTCTCCAGCTCGAAACAGAAACTTTAAAACAGCGAGGAAGAAAGCAATTAAAGGAGATGGCAAAAGATGAAAATTCTTCCCATGCTCATAGATTAAAAGAATTGATATTTTGAAAAAGGGCATTTAACCAAAAGTAATCTACAAATTCAATAAAATCATGTTGAAAATTCTTTACAGAAATAGGAAAACAATCTTAATATTTGTATGAAAGCACAAAAGATCCCAGGTAGCAAAAGTAATTCTAGCAGTAAAAATAATTGCAGAGATGGTTCCATATAGAAGTTGAAATTATATTACAGAGCCATAGTAACAAAACCAGCATGATGCTAGCACAAGAACAAAGTATAGGGCATTAGTCACTAGGGGTGATAGTAAGGGGAGATATTGCTGCTTCCACCTCTTGATTCCTGGACCCGTGAATCCTGGCTATAGGGGACATAGTACCATATATTGGATGCTGATTTAAGGCATATACTGCCTTCTGGAGAATTCTGGCCCATCCCTCCAGACTATTACCATCTAATTGATGCTGCAATTGTGCCTTTAAAAGGCCATTTCACCATTTTATCAAGGCAGCTGCTTCAGAATGGTGGGGAACATGATTAGACCAATGAATTCCATGGTCATGAGCCCACTGCCATACTTCTTTAGCTGTGAAATGAGTTCACTGGTCAGAAACAATGCTGTGTGGAATTCCATGATGGTAGACAAGACATTCTGTAAGTGCCAAGGTCTTGGCAGAAGCATTACATGCAGGAAAGGCAAATCCATATCCAGAATAAGTATCTATGTATCTATCCCAGGAAGGATAAAGTGCTGTCCTTTCCATCTTGGAAGTGGTCCAACGTAGTTAACCTTCCACCATGTTGCTGGTTGGTCATCCCGGGGAATGGCTCCAACGTTGGTTTCTGTTACTGGCAGATTTGGTACTCAGCAGCAACTATAGCTAGGTCAGCCTTGGTGAGTGGAAGTCCATGTTATTGTGCCCATGCATAACCTCCATCTCTGTCACTATGTCCACTTTGTTTATGGGCCCATTGGGCAATGACAGGAATGGCTGGGGAAAGAGGTTGACTGTCCACAAAACAGGTCATCTTATCCACCTGATTATTAAATGTTTCTTCTGCTGATGTCATCTCTTGATGAGCACTTACATGGAACACAAATATCTTTGTGTCTTTTGCCCATTGGGAGAGATCTAGCCACATGCTTCTTCCCCAGATGTCTTTTTCGCCAATTTTCCAATTATATTCCTTCCAAGTCCCTGACCATCCTGCCAAACCATTGGCTACAACCTATGAATCAGTATACAGTTGCACGTCTGGCCATTTTTCCTTTCAGGCAAAGCATACAACCATGTGCACTGCCCAAAGTTCTGCCCACTTCAAAGATTTCCCTTCTCTAGTGTCTTTTAGAGTTGTTGCAGAAAGGGGTTGTAGCCCTGGAGCTGTCCACTTCTGGGTGGCATCTGAATAAGGAGCAGAACAGTCTGTGAACCAGGCCCTACTCTTTTCTTCTTCAGTCAGCTGATCATAAGGCACACCCCAGGAGGTCATAGGTGTGTGCTTGGAAATAAGCATTGCAACAGGCTGAGGTACCATAGGCATTTGAGCAACTTCTTCATGCAGCTTACTTGTGCTTTCAGGACCCACTCGAGCCCTGTCTCATATATATCATTTCCATTTGATAATAGATTGCTGCTGTGCCTGTCCAACTTTATGGCTTGCTGGGTCAGATAAAACCCAACTCATGATGGGTAACTCAAGTCACATGGTAACTTGGTGACCCGTTGTCAGACGTTCAGTTTCCACTAAGGCCCAATAACAGGCCAAGAGTTGTCTCTCAAAGCAGAGTAAATTGTCTGCGGATGATGGTAGGGCCTTGCTCCAAAATCCTAAGGGTCTCCACTCCGATTCACCTATAGGAACCTGCCAGAGACTCCAAACACCATCCCTATCTGAAACAGACACTTCCAATACCATTGAGTCTGCTGGATCATATGACCCAAGTGGCAAGGCAGCCTGTACAGCAGCTTGAACCTGCTGAAGAGCCTTCTCTTGTTCTGGCTCCACTCAAAGCTGGCAACTTTCTGAGTTACTTGATATATGGGCCTGAGTAACACACCCAAGTGAAGAATGTGCTGCCTCCAAAATCCAAAAAGGCCCACTAAACATTGTGCTTCTTTCTTAGTGTTTGGAGGGGCCAAGTGCAACAACTTATTCTTTATCTATATCTCTGCATGCCCCATACCACTGAACTAAAAATTTTATTGAAGCAGACAGTCCTTGGATTTTGGTTGGATTTATTTCCCATCCTCTGGTGTGCATATGCCTTACAAACAAATCCAAAATGCTTGCTACTTCCTGCTCACTTGGTCCAATCAGCATAATATCATCTATATAATGGAAAATATGTAGTACCTTGTGGAAAAGACAGCTGATCAAGATCGCTTTGAACTAAGTTATGGCAAAGAGCTGGAGAATTACTACACCCTTGAGGCAACACTGTAAATGTATACTGCTGGCCTTGCCAACTGAAACAAATTGCTTCTGATGATCTTTATGAATAGGTGTGGAGAAAATGCATTTTCAAGATCAATGGTTACATACCAAGTACTAGGAGATGTGTTGATCTGCTCAAGCAACAAAACCACATCTGGTACAGCAGCTACAACTAGAGTCAGGACTTGATTAAGTTTTTGATAATCAACTGTCATTCTCCATGATCCATCTGTCTTCTGTACAGGCCAAATAGGAGAATTAAGAGAGAGATGGTAGGAACCACCACCCCTGCATTCTTCAAGTCCTTAATGGTGGCACTAATTTCTGTAATTCCTCCAGGGATATGATTCTGTTTCTGATTCACTATTTCCTTGGTAGATGCAATTCTACAGCCTTCCATTTGGCCTTCCCAAATATAATTGCCCTTACTCCACATTTTAAGGAACGAATGTGAGGATTCTGCCAACCTCTAAGTATATCAATACCAATTATACACTCTGGAACTGGAGAAATAAACACAGGATGAGTTCAGGGATCTACTGGACCTAGTGTGAGTTGAACATTAGCCAAAACTCTATCAATCACCTAACTTCCATATGTCCCTACTTTAATTGGAGGGCCACAATGCTTTTTAGGGTCTCCTGGAATCAATGTCAATTCAGACCCAGTATCAAGTAGACCCCAAAATGTCTGATTATATTCTTTCCTCTAATGCACAGTTACTCTAGTGAAAGGCCTTAGGTCTCTTTGTGGAAGGACAGGAAAAAGACTAATATTAAAGCTTTTTGCTATGGTGCCAAAGACCTTCCTTAAAGAGACCTGGCCTCCCCCTCATTCAAGGGGTTCTGGATCTGTAAACTGGCTCAAGTCTGGAAATTGGTTGACAGGCCGTGATTCCCTGCTGCTACGAGTAAAGCAGCTTTCCTTCATTTCTATTAGAATTTTTCTCCTTGTGTAGGTCAAATAAGAACTTTGTACATTTCTTATCTATTTTACTTTTGGGGACACCATGGTTGATTAGCCAATGCCAAAGGTCCAAGCGAATGAGACCTTCATAAGTACTGCTCTGTCTATGCTGCGCATTATGGTTAGTACACTTACTTTGTCATTGGAGATTCAATGCTGCCACTTGGCCCCTACTACTCCTAGACCCACCTAGGCCCACTGATTTAAGTCCTCCAATTGGGTGACTGCATCTCCCATTGTTAGTTCTGGCACAAGGAGAAGAGAAATGGTAGGAGTCTTCATATTTGGTGCTGCCCCTCTCACCAATTTATTAAGTGCATTTCTGGTAAAAGGCATGTCATCTGGATTCTGCCATTGAGAATTGGATTTTAAAGAATGAATCCAGTCAAGTGTATCAATTTCTCTGAGCCTCCTAATCCCATCGTCAACACTAAACCAAGGAATCTCTAGATTCTTCTCAGAAGGCCAAACTTTAATAAATACTTCAGCTAACCACTCAAATAAACTCTTGGCACCATTCTTAACTATGAGTAGCAGTGTTAAACCTAGAATCTCTACTCAATGGGCCCATTTCTGTGAACTCACTTTTATCCAGTTTTTTTTTAATTTTTTAACATTTTTTTATTATTATTTCCGCTCATACAAACTTCCTCCCCCCCAACCCCTTGGTCCCCCTCCCTCCCTCCCCATCTCCCAGTGCCTCCCCCCTCCCAATTCCCAGAGAGTCCTTTATTGTGCATGCCTAACTCTCCTCTTGGTCCTCCTCTCCAATGACGTACAAGGATTCAGTGGCATTTCCCTGAACGCTTTCTCATGTTCCCCTTAAGCATAGGAACACTACTGTGCTGTCAATCCCTTGCCTCCAAGGATCTTGGTGCCTTTAGCCGATGTTAGACTTTGTGAGGTCAATAGTGTGTTGGACAATGCGCAGGGCATGCAAAGTCCTATTATGATTGCTTCAGCCCTAACTAGTGTGGAGAATCTTCAAATCATTGCTCCTCCCATCCTTTTGCTGTTACAATCTTACCACCCCCTCTTCCACAAATGTCCCCGAGCTTCAGGATGGGGGGAGATTAGGCTGGCTTAGTTCTATGTGGTTGATATAGAGTCTCTGAAGTTCTGGATTGTGGTTTGTTGATTTTCTTTTGCAGTTTTGCTGCTCCTGCAATGCCCTTCACTCCATCCTGATGGGCACTGTATGTCACCCCCTGGTCAGAGACAAAAAACTGTTAAACTGGAGTCTTGTTATAATAGCACATTCAAGGGTAGATGTAATAAAAGCAGGAAACCTCGGTGACGGAGGGTCAGTCACCCATTTGCAAAATGATCACCTTTCATCTGCCAGACTATATGCGCTCCCCTTCTGGTGCGATCATAACCCCTCAGTTGTACATGATCAGGAACGAACGTCTGTGAACTTAACCAGGTGTCGCATTACTTACTTGCATTCCTTGGAGGCCGATTTTCTCTGCTGTAACATGGTCCCCTCTCTCCTTGTGTCTGGTGTGGCCCTCCAACCCCATCCTTCCTGTTCACAATCCTTGCAATTAGTGTATTACATAGGTTTACCCTTGAGTGTCTCAATGTGGGCTGGGTGAGTTTGGTACTAGGAGCCACCTATTAGGGAGTACATATGGCACTTAACTTCTGGGTTTGGGATACTTCACTTAATATAATTGTTTCTAGTGACATCCATTTTCCAGCAAATTTCAGAAATTCATCATTTTTGATGGCTGAGTGGTACTCCATTGTACCACAGTTTCCTTATCCACTCGTCAACTGTTGGACATTTAGGTTGATTCCATGACTTTGCTATTGTAAACAGTGCTGCTATGAACATGGTCGAGCTTGTGCTATCGAGGCGAACCTCTGTTGCATGGGGGATTATTCCCAAAAGTGGAATAGCAGGGTCATTTGGGATTTCAATCTTTAATTTCTTTAAGAATCTCCAGACGGCTCGCCAGGATGGCTGTATGAGACTGCATTCCCACCAGCAATGTAGCAGAGTTCCCCTCTCTCCACATCCTCTCCAGCACTTGTTGTTTGTATTGTGGATTTTTGCCATCCTGACCAGGGTGAGATGATATCTCAGGGAGGTTTTGATTTGCATTTCCCTGATGGCTAAAGAAGTGGAGCATTTTTTAAGATATTTGTTAGACATTTTAATTTCATCTCTGGTAAAATTTCTTTTAAGTTCCAGGGCCCATTTTTTAATTGGGCCATTGGTTTCCTTGGTGTTT
Source organism: Typhlomys cinereus (assembly GCA_023101885.1). NCBI lineage: Eukaryota > Metazoa > Chordata > Mammalia > Rodentia > Platacanthomyidae > Typhlomys > Typhlomys cinereus. Next base: position 5,394,558 of record JALPQD010000091.1, read on the forward strand.
ACTTTTCTAAGTTCTTTGTGCACTCTGGACAGTAGAGCTCTATCAGATATGAGGTTAGTGAAGATTTTCTCCCATTCTGTGGGTTGCCTTTGAGCTCGTGTTACAATCTCTTTATCTGAACAGAAGCTCTTTAATTTCACAAGATCCCAACTGTTGAGAGTTGGTAGCAGGGACTGTGACATTGGATGTCTGTTTAGGAAATGTTGGCCTAGCCCAATCAGCTCGAGGGAGTTCCCTATCCGTTCAACTATGATTTTTATAGTCTCTGGCCTGATATCAAGGTCCTTGATCCATTTGGAATTAAGTCATGTGTATGGTGACAAGTACGGGTCCAGCTTTAATCTTCTGCATGTGGAGATCCAGTTTTGCCAGCACCAATTGTTGAAGATGCTGTTCTTTTTCCACTGGATTCTTTGGGCCCCTTTGTCAAAGATCAAATGGCTGTATTTTTGTGGGCTTATATCTGGGTCTTCAACCCTTATCCATTCATCTGTGTGTCTATTTTGGAGCCAGTACCAGGCTGTCTTTATAACTATGGATTTGTAGTATAGACTAAGGTTTGTTATGGTAATACCTCCAGAAGTGTTTTTGTTACTCAGGATTGTCTTTGCTATCCTGGGTCTTTTGTGCCTCCATATGAATTTTGAGATTATTTGGTCAACTTCTTTAAAGAATTGCTTTGGGATTTTAATTGGTATAGCATTGAATTTGTATATTGCCTTTGGCAGGATGGTCATTTTTATGATGTTGATTCTGCCAATCCAGAAACACTGGAGGTCTTTCCACCTTCTGGTGTCTTCTGCAATTTCTTTCTTTAGGGTTTTAAAGTTTTCATTGTAAAGGTCTTTTACCTCCTTGGTTAGGTTTATGGCAAGGTATTTCATTTTTTTAGGGGCTACAGTAAATGGGATTGATTGTCTCAAGGCTTTTTCACTTCTTTCATTCTGGGCATATAGGAAGGCCTCTGATTTTTGCACATTTATTTTGTATCCTGCCACCCTGCTGAACTTCTCAATTAGTTCCAGGAGCTTCCTGGTGGAGTTTTTGGGATCACTCAGTATAAGATCATGTCATCTGCAAATAGGGATAGCTTGACTTCTTCCTTGCCGATTTGAATCCCTCTTATGTTCCTTTCTTGTCTTATGCCTTCAGCTAAGACTTCAAGTAGAATATTGAATAAAAGTGGTGAGAGTGGACAGTCTTGTCTAGTTCCTGATCGAAGTGGGAATGCTTCCAATTGTTCCCCATTGAGCATAATCCTTGCTGTTGGCTTGTTGTATACAGCTTTTATTATATTGATAAAGGTTCCTTCCATTCCTACTGTCTCTAGCGTTTTGATCATAAAAGGCTGTTGGATCTTATCAAAAGCTTTTTCTGCATCTATGGAAGGTATCATGTGGTCTTGGACTTTGGACTGGTTTACATGATGAATTACATTTATTGACTTGCGTATGTTGAACCAACCTTGTGTGCCGGGGATGAAGCCTACTTGGTCCCTGTGAATGATCTTTTTGATATGGTTTTGAATCCGATTTGCTAAGACTTTGTTGAGAATGTTTGCGTCTGTGTTCATCAGAGAGATTGGCCTATAGTTTTCTTTTTTAAGTGAATCTTTATTAGGTTTTGGGATTAAGACGATATTAGCTTCATAGAAGGAATTTGGTAGTGTTCCTTCCTATGCTATTTGATGGAACAGTTTAAGGAGTATTGGTGTGATTTTTTCCTTATATTCCTGGTAGAATTCTGTGCTGAATCCATCTGGTCCAGGACATTTTTGGTGGGAAGATTCGAGATTACTTCTTCAATTTCCTTATATGTTATAGGGCTATTTAAGTAATTCACAACTTTCTAATTCAATTTAGGTAGGTTGTGTTTACTTAGAAATTCATCCATCTCTTTTGTGTTGTCAAACTTCACAGAGTATAAGTTTTTGAAATATGATGTTATAATTCTCTGGATTTCTTGGGTATCAGTAGTGATAACTCCATGTTCATTTCTAATTTTGTTAATTTGGGTTTTCTCTGTCTTGCTTTTGGTTAATTTAGCTAGGGGGTGTATCAATCTTATTGATTTTTTCAAAGAACCAGCTTTTTACTGGTTGATTTTTTCTATAGTTTTCTTAGTCTCGATTTCAGATATTTCTCCCCTTATTTTGCTAATCTCCTCTCTTCTACTACTTTTGGGATCAGATTGCTCAAGTTTCTCTAAAGCCTTAAGCTGCATCGTTAAGTTATTTATTTCTGATGTTTCCATTTTTTTGATGTAGGCATTAAGAACTATGAACTTACCTCTTCGGACAGCTTTCATTGTGTCCCAGAGATTTTGGTAAGTTGAATTTTCATTATCATTCACTTTCAGGAAATCTTGAATTTCCTTTTTAATTTCTTCCTGAATCCAGTTCTCATTCAGCATCATATTGTTAAGTTTCCAGGAGTTAGTGTATTTTCTCTTGTTTGTTGTGTTGTGGATGTCCAGCTTTAGGCCGTGGTGGTCTAACAGGGCACAGGTTAGAATTTCAACTTTTTTGGATATGTGTAGATTCGTTTTGTGGCCCAATATGTGATCTATGTTGGAAAAAGTTCCATGTGTTGCTGAGAAAAATGTGTATTCTTTTGTGCGTGGGTGAAAAGTTCGATAGAGATCTGTAAGGTCCATTTCTTTAAGGGTTTGATTAAGTTCCAAAGTGTCTCTGTTAAGCTTTTGACCTGTTGATCTATCCCATGTTGAGAGGGTGGTGTTGAAGTCCCCAAGAATTATCGTTTGGGGGTTGATTTCTTGCTTTAGGCGCTGTAGGGTTTTCTTAATGAATGTGGAGGGGCCCATATTGGGGGCATAAATGTTCAGGATTGTGAAGTCTTGCTGGTGAATTGTACCTGTGACCAAAATGTAGTATCTATCTGTGTCTCTTATGATTTTCTTTGGTTTGAAGTCCACTTTGTCTGAAAGCATAATTGCTACCCCTGCCTGTTTCCTGGTTCCATTAGCTTGCAAGATTTTGGACGAGCCTTTCATTCTTAGGATGTGCCTATCTTTTGTGGTGAGATGAGTTTCGTGAAGGCAGCAGATTGTTGGATTGTGTTTTTTAATCCAAGTTTGTAATCTGTGTGTCTTAATCGGCGAGTTAATACCATTGACATTTAATGTTATAATGGAGAAATTATTTTTAATTCTGGACATTTTTTACATTTAGTAGATTTTGTAAACATGTTGTTTGATATTTATGTTTTGGTGTTATTATACTTCCCTTCTGTCCTCCTGGATACGCTTGTTCTTTTCTTCAAGCTTGAGTATCATTTCTAGGATTTTTTGAAGGCCTGGTTTGGTAGACATGTATCCCCTCAAGTTGTCTTTGTGCTGGAAAACTTTTCTTTCTCCCTCAATCATGACAGATAGTTTTGCCGGGTATATCAGTCTGGGTTGGCATTTTTGCTCATTTAATACTTGAAGTATGTCTCTCCAAGCTCTTCTTGCTTTTACTGTTTCCATTGAGTAGTCATTTGTTATTCTAATAGGTTTACCTTTAAAAGTGAGTTGCTTTTTTTCTCTTGAAGCTCTCAGCACCTTTTCTTTGTCTTGAATGTAGAGTGTTTTGACTATTATTTGCCATGGCGATTTTCTATTTTGGTCATATCTGTTTGGAGTGCGAAATGCCTCTTGTATTTGGATAGGCCTCTCATTCTTTAGTTGTTGGAAGTTTTCATTTATGATGAATTGAAATATTTCCTCTGGTGTGGTATTTTGGGATTCTTGTTCTGGTATTCCATGAATGCGCATGTTAGGCTTCTTCAGGGTGTCCCATATCTCTTAAATGTTACTCTCCAGTATCTTTTTGGCTTTTACAATGTCTTCCATTGAGCTGGTTAATTCTCCCACTTTGTCTTCAAGATCTGAAATTCTATTTTCTGCCTCATTTGTTCTGCTGATAAGACTCTCTGTTGAGTTTTGGGTTGAAGATAACTTGTCTTTTAGTTCAATTTTAAACTCTGCCTGAGACTGTTTTAATTGCTCTATACCTATTTTTGTTTCTTGAACTGTTTTTCTCAACTCCTCCAAGTGCCTGTTGTGTTCCTGTTCAAAGTGGTTGATACAGTTGTTTAACTCTTCTCGGATTTCTTCTTTTATAGTATTAATCATAGCTATGATCATACTCTGAAAGTCGTTATGTTGGGTCTGGCTTTCATGGCTATTTTCTGTGGATTTGTTCTGGTCGGAATCCCTCATTATGGGATTGATTCTTTCGGCAGGAGATTGGTCTTCTTGGGTTTTGTTTCTCGTGGATCTGCACTTTGACTTGTACATTGTTGCTTTGTTTTTTAGGACCTTTCAGTTTCTGTGTGTTTTTCCCTGAATCGACGTAGTTGGTATTGTTACACTTGCCAGTTATTACTAGTGCTTGCCTTGGATTAGGTATGTTTGTGTATTGTTATTGTTATATCCTAGATGAGGCTACTAGGCTGTTAGTACGTCAGTTAAGTCAGGTTATGTTACCAGGGGTTGAATATTAGTTTGGTAGTGCACTTTTACAATTTAGTATCTTGGTGAAATGTGGGGGTGAGTGATGTACTCCGTGGAGTTGTATGTTGTGGGGTGGCTGTATGAGAAAGTTGATCTACAGCATTGATACTTTAAAGGATCAGTAAGGTGAAAAGAAAAAGTTTACTTATCTTTGGGCTGGATGAGAAGAATCTCGCCCACATGATATAATGATTGTAGTGGAGTCCAAATGTATGGCCTGCATTCCCTTTGTTCCTTAGAATTTTGCTTCAGTTTCCTTTGGGCTCTATTGAATTCTGAGTAGCAGTGTGTCTTCCGTGGACCACGTTTGTAGGTCCCCGGTGGGCCAGAGATGCAGAGGGTCTGATGTTGATGGCAGAATTCTTCACCTGCAACGGGGGGGAAGGGGGGGCAGTGGCTTGCGGGGGCGGGAGGGTGCGAGGGGCTGGGGTCCGGGGCAGGGCCCCGCACCTAAGCCAGTAGCCGGGCGGCTCCAGGGTGGGGGGCGGGGCTTGGCTGGGCTCTCTCGCTAGCTGGCTCAATGGTAGAATTCTTCACCTGAGACCTAGGAGGGTGGCGAGGCACACGGGGCGGGAGGATGTGAGGGGCTAGGGTCCGGGGCAAGGCCCAGGCTAGGCCGGAGTTGGCCTGGGTGCTCACCGCCGGGACGCGTGGGGCTCTGGGGTGGTTGGGCTGGGCTGGGCTCTTTCTCTCACTCACTTTGGGGAGCTGGCGGGGGCTGAGGTCGTCTGGGCCGGGGCTCAGGCCAAGCCTGAGTCGGCCTGGGTGCTCACTGCCGGGACGCATGGGGCTCCAGGGTGGTTATGCTGGGGTGGGCTCTCTCTCTCACTCACCTTGGGGAGCTGGCGGGGGCGAGGCAGCGCGGCGCGGAGGGGAGGGGGCTGGGGTCATCCGTGGCCGGGGCACAGGCCAAGCTGAAGTTGGCCTGGGTGCTCGCTGCCGGGGCGCGTTGGGCTCCCACTTTTATCCAGTTTTATACTCCTTCCACCAGTATTCCACGGACTTATAATCCATTCCCAGGCGTATTCCCCAGATTGCTGCTTGAATGTATTAGAAAAGTCATGCAGTTCTTTAGGGATATAGTGCACCTCCTCATGGACCACACTTTCTATTTCATCTTTAGGAGTCTGTTTAGTCTTAAGCCTAGTTATAGGCCTGGAAGCAATCCCAGGTGGACATGCCATAATATCAGCATTTTCGTGAGGCAAAGTCTTTGCTCTTTTTTCAGACAAATCATGAGTAAGTCTCTCAGGCAAAGATGGAGATAGAAATTCTGTAGAGCATAGGGGTGGGGATTTACTCTCTGCTAAGGGTGGAGAGACCATTTCCTCTGGCAGAATAAACACATTAGAATTTAAGAGTTCAACATCCTCATCATCAGTTTGATCTTCCCACACATCATTCCACTTTTCAGGATCCCACTCTTTGCCAATCAGCACTTTTATTTTGACCACTGACACATTTTGAGGCTGGGATTTTAATTTATGTTGTAATTCAGCCAATCTAGTGATCAAAGTTTGGGTTTGATTTTCTGTGATTCAAGCCCTGTTGCTACTGGAGAGAAGATTCTCTTCTAGGGCACACTTAGAAACTTTTAAGTTGTTTATGCGCATTTGGAGCTGGGCAATTTCACCTCTAAAGTCTTTCTTTTGCATTCTTACTTTATCCAGAGTTGCTTCTAGGTTACACTTAGAGGCCTCCAGATTGTTTACATGCTTTCTGAGTTGGATATTTTCGTGTCTGAAGTTTTCTTTCTCATTTTGTATGTTATCAAGAGATGCCAGTAGCAACCAACCAGCATCATTGTTTTCCTTATTTTTACTCATATTGTCAAAAATTTTATATATTGAATCACCAAGCTTCTCACTCCTCATAAGAGGTGAATCTGGACTGTCCAACACACCTATCTTTACCAATTCTCAGAACAGTTCACTCCAAACATTAACTTTCCCTTACTTTCAGGGCAGTCTTTAGTAGCTGGTGGTTTGATTGTGTTGGAGAGTCAACTCCAGATATTACCAAATCTACTAGCAAAATTCATCCTTACAATTCTGTTTCTCTAGGAAATTTATTGAGTTGGTTTACAGATATAGCTGAGGTAGTCCAACAGTGACTTCCAGTAGCTGCTCATTTCAGTAGTCAAGTGGGTGATGGCTGAAGGCTGGAGAATTCCTAGAGTTTTTAGTTTAGCTGACAACTTGGATGGTGGAAGGCTAGAAAGTCAAGGAAACCAGGTGGCTGGAAAGAAGAACAATTCCTTGCATAGCTGCAATATGCATCTCTTCTCTTTGGTGGCTCCTTTTTATATGATGCAGTACTGGGAGGATCCTATGAAATCTTTGGAGGTTCTGATAGGATCTAGAGCAGATATAATCTTTTCAAGTGGTCTCAGTTGATTCAGGTGTGGTCTCAGCCCATCTTAGTTAATACGAGGGGTGTCAAGTTGACATCCAGGCTTAACTATCACATATAGGTTAACAGACTACATTAAAGATGCATTAAAAAACCCATATTTTTTTTGTTTTTTGTTTTTTTAATTTAATATTTATTGTTATTATTATTTCTGCTCACACAAACTTACACTGGTCCCCTCCCTCCACCTCCCCCAGATCCCCCTGTTCCCCCTTCCCTCTCCCTTCCCTCTCCATCCCCCAGTGCCTCCCCCTCAATCCCTGGAGCATTCTTTAATTTGCATGCCAAACTCTCCTCTGGGTAAAAAACCCATATATCTTGTAGACAATTGATTTTTTAATGAAGATGCCAAAAATAAACACTGGAGAAAAGATAGCATCTGCCTTAAGCAATATAAGGGAAAATGAAGTATCCACATGTGGAAGAATGGAATTAGATCCGTATCTCCCATTCTATAAAAACAAACCAACTGTAAATGGATCAAAGGCCTCGCTGTAAGATATGGGACTCTGTAAATGTTAAAGAAAAACATAGAAAACATTTCATTTTATAAGTATAAGCTAGAGCTTTCTCAGTAGTTCTCCAGTTTCTTATTAAATAAGGCCAATAATAGGCAAATGAATGCCCCTTGAGTTAAAAAGATTCTGTACAATAAAGAACAAGTAATGTAGGCATGATGTATAGGATGGGAGAAAATCTTCACCAGCTATATAACTAAAAAGGATTAATATCAAAATACTAAATAAAAATCTAAGCAAGAAGAAGTCAATAGGCTAATAAGTTAATAATTAAAATAAAATGAAACACAAATGTATGATAAGCATATGAAAAAAATTTGAGTTTCACTAGCCATCAAAATACAGCTCAAACTTACATTGAGATTACATCTTATTCCAGTCAGAGTATCAGTCATTAAGAAAACAAATAAAAAATGTTGAGAGATATGTGGACAAAAGGGAACTGTTTGTAGAAATGTAAACTAGCTTAGACACCATGGGAATTAATATGGATTTTTTTTTCAAAAACCTAAAATGTATCTTCCATATGACCCAGCCTTTACCACTTCTGGGTATTTACCCACAGAAGTTCAAGGCAACACATCACAGAGATACTTGCTTATCAGTATTTATTACAGTACTGTTAACTACAACTAAATTAAGGAACCAACCTAGGTGCCAAATATCAAAGAAATGAATAAATAGCATGTCTTATGTACATAGTGAATGAGTCTTAACCATAAAGAAAAATGAAGTCTTACCATTTATAGGGAAATAGATGTAATGAGATAATCACATTAAGTGAATTAAATAGAAAACAATTATATGTTTTCTCTCATTTGTGGTTCCTAGATTTCATAATGACAAATAAAACTGCATGTATAGATAGCATGGGAGAAGTAAAACATTCTGGGAAGATAAAAGGAACTAATGGGAGGGTATGCTCAGGCAAAAGAGGTCAGGGTAACCTGAGGGTAAAAAGGCTCAGCACACAAATACATGTACACAAAATACTGTGAAGAACAATTAATTAAAAATATATGTGTCTTAGACTAAAATGCTTGAGGATTCCTGCTTCTAGTTCTAAGATAGAGAACTTAAGCTATCAACATATTTGATGAGTTCATAACTATTGTCTTACAACAAAATACACACAATTTTTTTCTTCTTATAAATTTGAGATGGGTGTTCTGGTGCCAGTCTTTGAGAAGTAGAGTCAGGAGGATCAGGAATTTAATCTTCAGCCTGTTTAAGGACAACCTGGGCCACAGAGACCCTGTCTGCAGTGAAAGAAAATTCTACAATGTTTTGTGGAATTCTTGTCCTTTTTCATCATTGGCATATTGTACGCAGCTGAAACTATGCTCACAAAGTTGGCTGTGGGGCCAAACAAGATCTGGCAACAGTATAAGTGCACAACAACCCTAAATGAACTTCAAGCTACTCATGCAATGAGCCAAGGTGCTTCTGGCAGTGTTCATCTGTTTTGTACCATCCTGATTCTAGACATGTAATTGTTATCATGCACTGCGTGTGACCTCGTGTGCATGCTGCTCAAACATCTCAACTCAGAACTACAATGCTTTCACCACACACACAAGATTTTTTGCTCTTATACAGAAATATTTTCCTACCCTTATTTCTTGGCATGGTTAGTACATGGCTAGTCAAAGAAGTATTACCTATGATTTATATTGCATTCAAAAGTTTGATTTTGAAAATTGACACACACACACATGAACATGTGTACGTGGTCATACACCCTCATACACAAATTCTTGAAAATTGCTCTTTGAGTGTTGACTTCAGTTTCACAAAAATGATTAAACGAATTTTGATTTGTACTTAATACAGAATTTCTGCAATTTCTGAAATGGCTCTTAACAATATTCTGCCATTTTTCACTATACTCTTATGTGGCACAGTGCTTTTAGCACTGATAGTGGCAAAACCCAAGTATCAATCAACCTTCACAAGTGCCGAAAATGCACTACATCCTGCAGTGCAAATGCTTCATCAGGATTTAATTTTAGGAAAAATAAACAAGAAAATCTATTATTATGCAAATTTGCTTTTTTCTTTAGTAAGTAGCAAAATTATGTGCTATAAAGAATTATTTTAAAATAATGCTCTTTGTGATTTATTTTCAGTAAATACTTGATCTGAAAACCCATATTATATATCTTTACGCCCTGGATCATGTAACAATTTATCAGGTGACAAATTTAAGAAGATCTAAACTAGGGACTCCTTAAGTCTCCAAGTCTTTTTAGAACTAGTAAATTCTTGAAAGGGAACAGCAAAAATCCAATGTTTACTTCAAAAATGATGCTTAAAAACTAGTTAAGACTTGTTCACATGCATTGTTTATTGTCCTTTGATAGATGTATTACTTGGCTTTCTGTCAGTATAAAAAGTATCTAAATTAATTGGTTTATAAGAAAAAGGTTGATTTTAGCTTACAACTGTGGAGATTCTAAGACCGAGGGACCATAACTTTGGGTCTTCATTGGGGTTCTGGATGGCAATGGCAGGGAGCTGTAGCAGAGCGACTCTTACCTCATAGCCTTGATGCAAAAATAATGAGAAGCAGCAGCAGATCCGTGGTTGCACTCAGGGACATGACTTCAATGATCTGAGGACTTCTTACTGGAACCCATGTCATGATAGTGGTTCCCTGAGCCCAAGTCTTACACATAGGGTCATTAGGGGCACATGCACCCTTCAGCTGATGACAGTGAGCGTTCATTCTCATTTAAGAGGAGGTTAAGTTTCTTGTGCTGGGGAAATGGATTAGGGGTTAAAGCATTTGCTTCAAAAGCAAAAGGGAGTTGAGTTTCAATCACCATATCCCACATTAAAAAAAAATACCAAGCAGACATGGTGGTAGTCTCAACTTCTACCCTGGAAGGCGGAATCTGGGAAACCCTAGAGCAAAGTGATAAGGTGGAAGAGTGATCAGAATGATTCCTGATGTCTCTCTTGGACATCCATAGGCATATATATTCAAGTATCCTCTTCAACACAAACACACATGAACAAAATTTACAAAAGAATGGTTAAAACTTTTTTGTAACATTTATATTTTTTCTCTTAAAAATATGTATATGTACATTCGCTACTTACAAAATTCTTTTTGTAAAGCCCTACAAAGTAGTATTTTTTTTTTTAGATAATAAAAGCTATTTTATTCTAAAATATTTCCGGATGCTGTATGTGGATTGAAATACAAGAAACCAATAGCCATGTCCCTAGAATAAGCAGAATTACTTATCAAAGGATATTTTAGTAGAGCTTGTTCCTGTCATGTATTATCCCTTGGACAGGACATGTATTATCTCTTCACTGTACCATCTGTTATTTTAAAAGTAGTGTTATATAGTTCCTAAAACTGCTCTTTAACCAAGACCAGGCTGTCAGTAATCTGACTCTTGTTTATTGTTTGGTTGACCACAACAATTGTCAGAGAGAAAGCTGTTCCTCCACAGGGAAGGTGGTGGACCCTCCACAGGGAAGGTGGTGTTGCCAGCATGAGCCCACAGGAAAACTTAAGTTACCAGAGCTTTACCAGGCACCTTTCTGGGAAAGGCAGTAAGAACTTGTCACACAGCAAAGTGGACTGTAGAACTGAGGCAAGCAACAACAAAGCCTACTGAATTGGAAACTTAACTGTTGCCCTGGGCTCTGGGATGCATGCTCCCGGGGAGCTCAGAATCAGAGAACTCCCACAGGGTTTGGTGGGAGGTACTGAGTCATTTTCTTCCTTCATCGAAAACAATGAAAAACAAAGATGCAGCCTTAGTAGAACCAGTGAGAAGGTTGCCAAACACAGAGATCCAGACTAGAAGTATGGAGTCTGTGCTTCAAGTACAGCTATCACTAATGATTTTCCATCCCAGTGACAATGAGCACCAAACAGTTAGTTCTTCTCCAAACCAGCCACTTTCCCTCTACCATAGCAAAGCAGATTTAGTTCTAAGTGTGAAAAGAAGGAAATGGGGGGAGGTAAAGGAAAAGAAGTTTGACTTCTGGAGAAGCTAAGAAAAATTCAGAAGCAGGATCTGTGAGAATAACTGCAGGCAAGTAAAGAAATGTGATGGCAGGACTGACTGGTAAGCATCATTAATCACAAGTCGTAGGGAGGCAGGGCTGGGGAGGAAACACAAAGGTTATTTTCTGAACTGGGTAGCAGGCTTCATCTTAATGGTGTCTCAAAGTACACACACCAAGAGTCATTCCATTTCATGACAACATATCTCCCACTATAAGGAAATTTGAAGGGACTTAGGAACTTTGTGTCAGAACTGTGTCAAAAATCAAATACTAGGACTGAGAAGATGGCTCGGGGGTTAAGTCTCTGCCTCAAAAGCAGAGAGACCTAAGTTCAGATCTCAGATCCCATGTAAAGATACATGGCTGAAATGGTAGAGGTCTTTACTTCCAACCCTGGAAAGCAGAGTCTTGGAAAACCCAGAGCAAAGCAAAAAGGAGGTAGAGCAATCCAGAACAATTCCTGGAATCACCCTTGGGTCTCCATGGGCACACACACACACACACACACACACGTGCGTGCATGCAAGCATGCACACATGCACACATATGCACATGTCATGCACACATATGCCAAAAAAATCAAATAGTAGAACAATTATTAGTAGATGCTCTTAGTAACCTTCATCACTAAAAGTGTTAATTCCTTGCCAAGACCAGGAGTGAGAATCCAATGTATTTCTTTCTTATAATGAAACAATGTCAAAGTGAAAAAGTCAGGATTGTGTCACAGTACAATCAAAAAAACTTGCTATGTGTTTTCTATTTCTATGAGAAATAGGAAAACTAAGCAGATAAATTACCATACAGTTAGTCTGATACTGTAGATATGGATGCGGCCAAGCAAAAAGATAGGAATGCTTCCACAATATTGTTATAAAAATATATATGTAAGTACTGTTTTATACAGTACTGAATAAAAATATACAAAAAGGATCAGAGTATAATTAAAAATTATAAACGCCGTTAGGAATAGAGGCAAAAGAGAGTCTATTGATTAAAAAAATACAACACAGCTTGCATCCCAAGAATGAGTCAGAAGCAGCTAAACATCATTTTAGAATCAGTGGGAAAGAAAGCATTTAAATACCAGGAATAACAGAATCATTTAAGTTATTTTATAGAAAAACCAGAAGAGTAATTTTCAGGGCTGAGGGCAAAAGTGTAAGGAGTCACTGTGGGAAGATGGAAATGTTTCAGGGCCAGTCGCATAGCAATGTGAATATATTTAAGACTGATAAACTTAGACACAGTTAAGAATGTCCATCTTAATCACTTTTACCACAACTAGAACTAATTTGATAGTTACTTTAAAAACATTCTTGGTATAAGACACTCCTGCCAAGATTGTAGTAGACAGACTCCAGATGAAAAGTTCTGAAGTGGTAAAGGTGGGACAATTAAACCTGAGTGGAACTCTGCACTGGACCCTGGCCAGAGAAAATGACTACAGACCGTGACAAATGTCACTGAGACTTACACAGAGTCGTAAAGTACTGTGTCAGTGTGTCCCTATTTCCATGAGGTTTGTGATAGTGTTAAGAAACAGGCTCATCTTAGAGGACGTGGGACTTCAGAGCATCATTTTGTCAGCATATCTGTAAGTCGCAAATTTTGGATAATTGAAGTGAAGAAGAGGATGCCCGGGAGCCCAGTTCTGAAGCACCGGGTAGACGCGGCTAAGCTGAAGAGTGAAGCAGAGTGGGAAGACAGAGTACTTCTGCGCCAACTTGAGGAATGCGGGGTAGCCCAGCATGCACCAAGTCACCCTGGAAAGCAGAGCTGAGGTGGAGTCAGTGGGTGGGGTCGAGAGAATGGGAGTACTCCACAGTAGCCCGGTGTCAGAGGGTTTTAGAGGCCAACCGTTCTGGGAACTCTGCACCATTTCTGCCTGCTGGGAACTGGTGCCTCGAGTCACTCCACAGGGAATGTGCGTTGAAGCTGGAGTTCTAAACGTTGGCGTCTCTCATCTTCCAGCAGGTGGGATTAAGCATCTTTCATCCTCTCCTTCAGCTGGGTCAGAGGAGGAGGAAGTCACAGCAAACCTGCCGCGCTCAGCCCTGGCTTGATCCCATGGTCCAAGCGGTAGACGTTCATGCTTATGTGTAGGCACAGACGCCACAAGAGAGCTGGTTGAGTGCCTCTCTGGCCCTCTTTAAAATTCCCACTGTAGCCCAGAAGCTCCATTATTGGAGGATGAAGTGCCTGTGTTAGGGTGAAATACTGGCGATCCTCCGGTGGCATCTTCTAGCACCCCATCCCCACTCATATTCACCAGTTCAACGCCCACAGAAAATTTATGCTGTGCTCCAGAGAACATTGGTGATTTTGTTCTAAAAACTAAAGTTTCCCAGAGTTAGCATGTCTGAAGAGAATCCCAACTGCATGTTGATAGACAACGCATGTGCACTGAAAATACAAGAAACCTCCATAATTTCAGAAATACTCAGGATTATTTTCTAAGTAAGATCTCACTGCTGATATTCTTACCTTGCTCCAGGGTTGTTGGGCGAATAAGACAGAATGACTGCTGTTCCCAAGCCACGTTGAAGGTGAAACTCTGCCTGTGACTCCAGCTCTTCTCCAGTAAAGGTGAGTCTGCTCAGACCAGTGTTTTAAAAGGAAAAGCCCTACAACATATTAAAAATTTGTGTGAGTATATGAAAAGAACATCATTTAACTTTCTCCTCATGTCTTGTGTCTCTTTTCCTTTAGCTTGCAAAAGGAGACAAATGGCAAGCAAAAAGCGTGAGATCCAGCTACAGGTGGGTACTGGATAACATCAGGTCTTTAACTGTACAGCAGTACTCGCTACCATTGCTGTGTTTTGTTTTGTTTTGTTTTTGCAGGCAGTCATCAACAACCAAAGCCTGTGGGATGAGATGTTGCTGAACAAGGGCTTGACAGGTACCTGGGACTCTGCATTTGTCCCGCGTCCCAGTGTACTTCACAGTGTCATGTAGAATCTAGCCCCTACTTCTAGCCTGAATCCCTGCCATCCTTTCCCTGGCCCATGCACCCTGGTTCCCTTTGCTTTACTCTGTTCTTTTGTAAATATTACCTTTTAGTGATCGACGTCTACCAAGCCTGGTGTGGACCTTGCAAAGCAGTACAAGCATTATTCAGAAAATTGAAAAATGAGTTGAATGAAGATGAAATTCTTCACTTTGCTATTGTAAGGTTTTTGTTTTCATGAAACTTCTGTTGCCAATTAAATGAGGGCTTAAGTAATTTTTCTTTGCCTGTTAGTCACTAAATATGATAAGATGTTAAAATATTACAGCAAAATTCCTTTAACTATTTAATTCATCTGCATTAAATTATCAAAGGAGTAAAACTTTTTGTCTAATAGAGAAGCCATAAATGAATACTTGAGATATGTCTTGACCAACTTCAGGATTGAATTTGTTATTTTTTTAATTTAAAAATCATCTTCTCTTTGATATTAAAATTTATAAGGATTGGTTATTAATTGATAATTATTAGAGATCAATATTTGAGATGGGTTTTAAGTATAAAATGGACACTATCATGATTCAGAGAGGAAACATGTGAACTATACCATCAATTTTTTTCCTTTGATTAGCTGTTAAGGTGATAATATTTGTTTATGGTAAGTGAAGGAAAAATATATTACATTATTTTCACCTGTTTATTTGTTATTCTTAAATGCAACTACTAGAGAATTTAAAAGTATGTTTCTCTTAGACAGGTGCATACCCAAAGCAGCTAGATCTAAAATGTTAAAACAGATAGCTGGTGTGAATATCTTTATCCTAATCAATAAAGTACGTAGTACAAGGAAACAGAACCTCATGCACGTTTGGGTGCAAGCCTTTCATGGCCCTTCCCAGAATGGGCTTTGGGATGAATTCTGTGACCTTAACTTGTGCTCCACTATCTGTTATCTTCAGCAGGAACATTTTTTAATAGAATTTAAGTTAATCTAAATTTATGAATAGGCATTTTAGTTTTTATTTCTATATATTTTTCTCTATTCAAGAGAATAATTTGCTGTCCACATTAGTTAAATTCCTTTGTACTCAGTGAATGGATTAACTGTTAACTTTTGAAATAGAAGTCTTACACTATTTTTCCTTGGGTTAAAACTATTTAAACTTCTGTATATTATATTTTGGAAGAGTTTTACATTTTACAGCAAGTGGGCAGAAGATTCAAAGAGTTTCCATTTCACCCTTACTTTCATACGTACATTGCCTCCATATGTATGTATGTAAATACATAATACAGCCTCCTGTGATACCTATATCCTACCCAAGGGGTTTGTTTATGACCAGTAGCCTGCATTACTCAAGAGTGAATAGTTTGCATTATTGTTCATTATTTGCACATTCTCTAGGTTTCAGCCAATGTTTGCTGATATATGTCGAGCATTGCGGTTTCAAATAGAATAGTTTATTCTTCTCAAACCCTCTGGTTCCATCTGCTATTCCTCCCTTTCTCTAATGTCTAGGCACCACTGATGTTTCTTCTCTTCCATAATATTTCATACCTGAAATCACAAAACACATGGCCTCCTTGGGTTGGTTTATTTGACTTCGTACTATACATTTGCATTTTCTCCATGTCTTTCCATGACTTGGTATCCTTCCTCTGCTATATTGACTAACAGTTCATAAACTAAATGTACCTCAGTTTACTTTCTGAAAATTGTCCTTGTTGCTTCCAAGTTTTCACAGTTTCGTACAAAGCTACCATGAGCATATGTGCTCACAGATTTTTGTGTGGATATAGGATCCTAATCTGGATAAACACAAAGAAGGATGATTGTTGAATCATTCAGTAAAATCAGGCAACGTGTTACTAGAAACTCCTCAACTTTCTTCCAATGGTATCATTTTATATCCCCATGAACAATAAATATGGGTTTATTTTATTCCCATTCTCATTGGTATTTGGAGTTGAGAAGGTTCTGGATATTTGTCATTTTAACAGTTATGAGGCAGAATCTTGTCATTGGTCTAACTTTCACTTTCCTTTTAACATGGGATGTGAGTCTTCTTTCTAAATTCTATCTTGCCATTTTTGACTCCAGTGAGGAGGCTTTGGCATACTTTTAGTTGACTGTTTTGTTTTTATCATTAATATTTAAGCATTCTTTGCATATAATGAGTAATAGTCCTGTGTCAGATATGTCTGTTGCAAATATTTTTCCTCAGTCTGTAGCTTGGGTTTTTTCTTTTGTTCTGTTTTTCACTCTCTAGACAGATTTTTTTTTTCCAAGGGCCCCGATAACAACCTATTCACTGAAGAGTCAGAACTGGTTGTAAGAAGGTGTGGTGCGACTTAAATTTGACTCTTGACAAACTTAAAAAGAAATTAAAACTAAATTCAGAGACTATAAAAGATGACCTAAAGTATATTGCTACATGCAGCGAACACAGGACTGGTCTAGAGAGTGAAAAAGAAATATCCTAAGGGTCTAACTTTTGGAGGATGGGCCATAGGTCAAGAATGAGTAAATTTTTGCAAAAGTGTAATATTATGCCTTTGGCAGATGCTGAAATTTTTGCATACTTTTTAGTGTGTAACAAATAAAATACTTGTGCATCCTGGAAATCAGGGAAGTTTGTCTGAAAAAGGGGAGAGTGAGAATTCACAAACTAAAGGTTAAGAAAACTTTCCAGTCCAATAGAGAAATGGGAGCCAAAAGAAGAAACTGACAACAAAGAACACCATATTTGCTTGTCAGTCAGTCTGAAAGCTTAACTTTTAGGCTGTCTGAGAGGGAACCTTGGCAAAATATAGCCATATAAAAGTCTTTAGAATAGCAGAAAATGAAATATGATGCTGTGTTTATAAAAGTCAATGTCATTAAGTCCTTCTTTTACATAGATTCTGAGTAGGAACAAACCAGTGGTATACATGTGCACTATGCATGATATGAATGCTGAGGAGTAGGCGTGGAAGAACATCTGGGATGCTATGTCACTACAGCTTCACATAGTAGGGATGCTATGTGAAGAGCAGAGTATTTTGACAGTGCTTTTGAAGGCCTTGGACTGTGTTTACCAGCCGTCCCTGGACCATATAGAATTACTCAGTTTACATCATGGGAATTAGTTCCACTATATCACTATGCAACTAAGAAGTGCTACCACTGTATAGTTTTACACTGTATGTGGAACATGCCACACTCACAGTTTTAGCTCATGTTGAATTTAAGAGCATGTGTGTAGTGTCCTTGACTCTTTTGTTGCATTTGCATTCATTCAAAACTATTGCAGTCACATGCATAATTCTATTTTGAAATGATCTGCTAAAAATACTGTTTTCCTCAGTTAAGTGAGATATGGGATCTTTTCTGAAAAACCACTTTCAAGTGCAAAATTAAAAGCCAAGGTTGATTACTTGCTAGGGGAGAGCGTCCTTGAGGAATAGCACTTGGGCTGACCTGGTAAAAGAATGACAGGACCAGACAATGAAAGGCAATGAAAGAAGCAGAGATAAGTGAGTATAGCTGAAGGCTGGCCTTGAAAGGAGACTTCTAAAGGGGTAGAGGTAATAGCAAATAGCTCTTGAGTTGCCTGCATTCACTATTTATTCCTAAATGCTTGAAAATGCTATAGTACCCATAAAACCATGTATATCTCTGAGTTTAAACATAGTATATCAAATGACATGGATATAGTTTCCTTATTGTTGCATAAAACATTTACAATTTCTTTTTTTTAGGCCGAGGCTGACAACATTGTGTCTTTGCAGTCATTTAGAGATAAATGCGAACCCATTTTTCTCTTCAGTCTTGTGAGTACAGCTGTTATTACCTTATTATCAGATTCCAGTTAAGAGAAAGGCACATTGAAAATTACTATGGGGCTATTTGCTGATGATAGCAATTGCACATTGCTTGCCTTATCTCTGCTTGACTAATAATATATAATTATATATAATTATATATAATATTTTATAATATAATATATAATAAATACATATAATAAATATATATAATATATAATAAATAATCCAACTTGGAGGAGCTTGTAATAAGTCGAAGTACATACACTATCACTCTGAACTGACTAGGAAAAAGACAAGTAAGATGTCACTTATCTTGACCAAGAAAGCCATCAGAGAGATGTACAATGAAATACTTGCAGGAGTGAAAACTAGAAACTTCTTAGATGACTTGTAAGAATGAATTACATGTAAATCATCAAGTATTTGTATGAAACAATCTGTACAAAATGATTTTGTAATACATTTTCCTTTTATCACTATATTTACAATACATAGAAACAGTATAGAAAGCATTTTCATTTTCCAAGTTTGGGGATCAGACTAGCAATTTTTTTCTTTCCTTACACTTTTCTATACTTTCCCTGCATTCTGTGATAAATACATATGCATGCTCGAATAACAATTAATTCTGTTCCTAATAACAGGGTTAAGACCCCAATTGTGTGAAGATGCTGCAGACTTGGGATGTTTGAGAGGCTTCACAGAGGGGGTAGACAAAACTTGGTCTATCTTACTGTATGATACTTATTTCTAATATTAATAATCTTAATATTTTATTATTTATTATTTATTCAATTGTGCCTGTATGTGCATGTGTGTTGTATGTATGTTATATGTATGTATGTGTGTGTGTGTGTAGAACCACAGGCGAATTCAGGAACCACCATGAACCGCCTCCACCTCCTCCTTGTTTACCCTGCCCAGGGATTCACAGGCTCCGCCCTACCAGGACCAGAAACGCAGGCCGCCCCCCTTCCGCCCGGCGTCTATACGTGGGGTCTAGGATCTGAACTCAGGACCTTCCACCTGCAAGGCAGAGGCTTAACCCCTGAGCCACCTCTCCAGGCCCCTAATATTAATAATTTTAAATGGTTATTAAGTATCATTTCTTCATTCTCTTAAGTAATAACTCTTGAAATTCTTTGAAGAAACTGAGTTACAAAGTTAATCAAATAAGAAAATACATCACTGTTTTTGCTCTGTTGAATATGTAGGATTGGGTAAGCCAGCTTTTTCTGTGAAGTGGCGCATAATAAATGTCTTCAGTTTTGTTACCTATCCAAGATGTAGTTTAAGGAATAGGGAGGAGCAGCAAGTGAAAGGAAGGAATGGGCTTGTTTGCAACATGGAGCACAAAGAGACTCTAGCAACAGGGAGCTATCAGGGGCTTGGCCATAAGGAAAATATATCAGCAGTGGGTCACCATGGAGTCTGAGCTCTTAGTGATAACCACACAGCCATGAGGCATGTCTGGCAATATCCAGAACTCTTTTCTGAAATGAACCACCAATCCATGTTCTCTGATCTCTGCAGTCAATGCCAGGGTGCAGTTAGCCTTTCTCCTAGTTGTGTGTCATGCATCCTCTATTGCTCATGCATTTGTTGATATAGTTTTCCCCTTCCTACACTTCTGAGTTTCAAATTGCTTCTCTGCAAGACAGTTAGATTGATTCACAAAACTTCCCATGATATTTGGCCATACCTTTGTGCTTTTGCTCTCCTTCCTGAAGGACTTGCTCCTTGCAGCCTAGATACAATAACTTGTTTGTTTTCCAGATTTTGTTAAGACCAGGAGTGAAATACGTTTCTCTTACCTCCTCTAATTCTTACTTATTAGTATTATTGTTAATATTCTTCTTCTTATTATTGACTTTATTGTTAATTAGATGTCCATTTCATTTAGCTAATTTTCCTTTGTATCTCACTCCTGTCACATATGGAGTAATTTTTCCGATTGAAGAGTTTGGCATGTGACTCAAAATCAGATTCTCAAACCCTAGTCCTGCCATTACCCTGAGAATTTCAATGTCCATGTTGACAACCCCTTCAACATTCTGGATTGTTGTTCTTGACATCTTTTCTACTAGAGAATTTTTCTTCCCATATACCTCATCCAGTGAGCCCTGGACTCATGCTTCAATTTTCATAATGTCTCACATCTGTAATCACTTTCTAACCACAAAGCTGCATCAAGCTTGTTATTTGTGTATTGGAATACACCCATAGTAGTGATCACTGTTATTGGTCAGGTTTTTAGGTGGTATATGTTAATTCCAGCAAGTTTCAATAAAAACAGCTTTTCTGAATGAATTCTTAGTTGGGGCTCAAAGTCAAACTCCTCAGCTTTAGTCCCTCTGCATCTGGGATTCCAAGCAAACGTCATCACACCCAGGTAGAATTAACCTTTCTTTTTTGTTCCATACTAGGCCTGTCTCTAGCTGCCATCCATTTATCTTCCTTAGCTCATAGCTGTATATTTACTCAGTATGCATACTTACTAGCTTTCTTTTATCCTGTTAACTCCTCAACCTATTCATGTGACTTGTGCCTGCTTACTATTCCTGATACATGTACTTGCTGATCTCTTGAAAACATGCTGTGCTTTTTAGAGGTTCATCTCTTTGTACTGTTTCAAAGTATACCAGTGGTGACCAGATTCTATTTTTTAAAAACTGGCTTCTTTTGACTCTTGGAATTGGGTTTGTTTTCTCCATCTTGATGTTACTGTCTATCATTTTGGCCAATGTGCCCTCCTATACTACCATTAGATGTGAACACTCTCCTTGAAAAATTTCCTCTGTATATACTTGCAGTGATTACTGATAAACACTCGAATTTTCATCTTTAGCTAAACCCTATACTTTAAATTCCTGAGTTGATCACTGTCTTAATTTCCTATTTTCATTACTTTAATACATGTATAACCCAGGCAATCTATGGAAATAAGAAAGTTTTCATTCTATGGGGACTAAGAAGGTTTTTAGTCCATCTTACGATTTCAAGTTACAGTTGATCATAATAGCAGGAGAGTTGCCAGCCAAAGTAACTGGTCATCTCACATCCACAGCAATAGCAGAGAGCAAGGACTAATATAGGTGAGTTTACTGCCAGTCTTCCAACTAGTTCTTCCTCGTATAATCCATACACTTAAGGACTAGTCAGATTCACCACGGTTGACTATTCTACCTTAATTAAATAATTTCCTTGTTCAGAGACTTGCCTTAACTAATACTTTTCAAGTGTTCAACTGATATCTGAGACTGTCACAGTCACTAAAAAGGTGTCTTGCTGTCTCCTCTTGGTTTTTGCAAAGGCAATAAGCAATGATAAGCAATAGCAATGGACAGGTCTAATGCCACCATTAGCCCTGAATTGATCTCCTAGTGCTCTTATTTGACAAGTATCTTTATAGTTCAGAACTTGCACACTTTTTAAAGTAGGAAAAAGAGTTACATAGTGGCCTCTTCTTGTATCACATCCAAATCAAACTGGACCTACAATGCATCACTTGCTCATCTGTTTCTATTCATTCTCCATTGTCACCACTTTCTGGAGCCTGAGAAACCAAATTGTATCACTCTTGTATCCCTTCGAATCTTTAACCTTTTCCACATACTAGATAAAATAATTTTTATTATGTGTACGCTCTAAACTCCAATGTTCCAGCATTATCCTATTACACATCTATTTATTTATTTATTTGCTTATTTATTTATTTGCTTATTTATTTATCTATCTATTTATTTATTTGGTGTGTGTGTGTGTGTGTGTGTGTGTGTGTGTGTGTGTGTATCAGAGGGCACTATATGTCCCTGTGGAGGACCAAAAGTGACCTCAAGAATCATCCTAGATTGCTTTTACCTCCTTTTTGTTTCACTCTGGGATTTCCCACCAGGGCCAGAAGTACAGGCTGCTGCTGTTTCCACCTGGCATTTTATATAGGACCTGGGATCTAAACTCAGGACCTTCTGCTTGTGAGGCAAAGTCTTAACCCCTGAGTCACCTCTCCAGACCCTAGGCACTTAAGAAGGTTGCTTCCTTCCAAGATGTCCAAGACTCTGGCATGGTTTGGCTCTCTCTAGGCGGGCTTTCTCACTTATCATGTTTTCTGATAACCCTAGACCCACTCATCTATTTTTTCTGCTTAGTATCTGTTTCTTTCCTATTCATTTTACTGTTTCTTCTACATCCTTCATATTTGAAAGGAAGAATCACTTCCTGATGTTAAGAAGCCCTTTCAATAATTTCTGTGATCAGACTATGCTCTGGTAAGTGATCTGAGCCCACTCTTTCTTAGTGGTACCCATTGGAGTTACTATTCTGACATGTTTGGAACATCATGAACACTTAAATATTTTTGCAATTTCATTAGGTTTTCCATTGCATATCATCATACCTGATCCCATGTTAGTAAAAAGATGCTCAGTAAATGTGATTTGAAAGATGAACAAAAAGGGCATAATATCAGAGTGAAATAGAGAGGGCATAACTGAGAGGCCTATTTAGATTTTCTGAAATATAAGGCAGGGATAAATACTGTGACATTTTATGAATGCTCCTGTAACATGATGGGGTACTGTAAGGTTATCCAGTGGAATGGGGTGGGGTGGGAGACCTGCCTCAGCTGTTAGGAGGACGGGTTTGATGTGGAACTTAAAGACTTGATTTTGTCTAAAAGTGGAAAACTTTCACACCGTTAAGAAGTTTGATTTGACTTTTAAAATAGTTCATTCCAATAGCTGAAAGAAGACTGGTCAGAAGGATGATGTGGCCCAAATTAAATGCTAATTCTTCACTTAGTATGAATATGAATATATTGTTTATATTCTCTTTTCTCTTACAGAATGGTAAAATTGTTGCAAAGATTCAGGGTGCTAATGCACCGCTTATTAATAGAAAAGTTATAAGCTTTATTGAAGAAGAAAGGAAAATTGAGGCAGGTGAACTCATTCGTCCTCAGGTAATGCCGTTGATGAATTATGACTGTGATTTTAAAATGCTAACACTTTTCATTTGCCTAAATATTTTTCCTAACTGCATGTGTTGTTAGGCTATGGTTTTCGTTGTTGTTGTTGTTGTTACTGTAATAAAATACCTAAGATACTGGACTTCTAAGAAGAAAAGGTGTGCCTTGGTTCCTGGTGTCAGAGGTTTCAGCCCATTGTCTCTTTGCCATGAGACTTTAGGGCTTAGGTGAGGAGAGAGTCTGTAGGAAAACAAGTTGCTTCCATTGCACGGTTGAGAAGAGAAAGAGGAGAGGAAGAGATCATTGTCCTACAATCCCTTTAAAAGCCATTTCTTTAATGACCTAACTTCATCCAAGTAAGCCTTGCCTTTTTAGAATTAGGCCCCTCCCACAAGCATCATGGACTTGGGCCCAAATTTTTAACACATGTGTCTCTAGGGCCATTATATGCTAATCACAACAACCTATAACCATGTAGGTATTTAAATGTAACAACCTTTCTTTTTCTAACTTTTTTATTACATTTTTTTTGCTTAGTTATACAAGCTAAATAGATACTCCATTCTTCTCGCGCCCTCCTTTCGTCCCCCAGTTGTTTCCCATTCCACTCTCCCCCTTTCCTGTTCTCACTCCTCCTTCCCTCTGCCTCTCTTGGTGCTTCCTGTTTTCTCCCTCCCATCCTCCAGAGCATTTGTTTATGTGGTTGCTGAATTTCCCTCTCAGTCATCTATACTAGTAAGGGTTCAGGGGTCAGTGGCAGAGCTTGGGGCCCCTTCTTGGGCTGCCCACTAGTATGAGAACTCTATTCTGTCTGTTTAACCCCTTGTCTTTAAGGATCCTGCTGCCTGAAGCCTTCTCCCCTGTGATCTGTGCTAGACTTTGAGGGGTTGTTGACATGTCAGCCATTGTGTAGGTCAGGCAAGGTCCAATCACATTGTGGCTATATCCTGGCTGCTGCAGCACTGACTTGTGTGGAGTATCTTGAATATTGGACAACCTTTCTTGGAATCATGCTGTCTACGTAAATCCAAGTCACATTTCTATTTTTCCTTCTATTCACTTGGGCAGTACTAACTAGCAATGATTCTAAACACTCTCACCACCACAATAAAGCAGTTATTATACTTTCATTTCTCTTTTATAGTATAATGAAATTCTACTCTCAGATGTACCTGAAGAGGAGACTGGGGAGGTACATTATGAAACTTTAGGTGAGTAATTTAAAGTGATGGCATTTCTTACACATATATGTTCATGATATTACACATAGCAACAAAATTCTGGCAATGATATAGATGTTAGTCATGCAAGGCTGTTCAAACACATGAAGACTCATGCTTAGCAATATACATCAATTTCTTTTGCTCTCCCTGCTTTGTACCTTTTCTTTCTGGTTCACAACCTCTCAAAGGTATCCAGGACCTTGTGCTCTTCTCCCCTGAAACTGATCTGGGAAGCAGTTCTTAGTTCATCTTTCACCATCTCTTGGAACTTGTGAAAATAATTTTTTTGAAGACAATGATTTTGTTGTACATTGTAGATGAAAATTCCATGCCTTTACTGGACTCTTTTTCTCTCTTTTTATTCTCTGAAGTTAGCAAAGACCTCCAGCTATACCTTCTGTGAAAAATTTCCCATGAGAGTTGTTTGATTCATAGATATGTGGTCTTTCCTTGCATAGTGCATAAATGAAATTTCAATCACTAATAACACTGAATCATAAGAGTGATTCTAATGTTATGTGAGTCACGTTAAAACTGTGCATGCCTACATGCTGATCTTGTGTCTCATTAAGAATTTTTGGGAATTCTTTTTTTAACATTTTTTATTATTATTTCTGCTCATACAAACTTAGTAGGTACACCGGTTCCCTCCCTCCGTCCTCCTCCCCCTGGCCCCCCCTAGTCCTCCTCCCCTCACCCTTCTCTCCCTATCCCCCCCAAAACCTGGGGAATCCTTTAGTGTGCATGCCAGACTCTTCTCAAATTCTTATCTTGCTTATAAATATAAGGAATGTGTAAACAGAAAGCCTACAGTGCCAATAAGCTATCAATGTTTAAAGTGTATGAATGTGTAAAAGTTCATCAGACACTATATACTCATATTTCTAATTACTAGATCATTCATTGCCTGGATCTTAAACTAATAAAATTAAATTTTCTTTTTCCCTAGGGGAACCTTACAGTATTGCAATTATCAAACCTGATGCTATACTCAGGAAAAAATATACAGAAATTATAGAAAAAGTAAGTAATAATTATGAGCAGTTGCTTAAATGAATTGCATAATAGCACACTAAAATAAAGCAGAATATACTGAATTGTTGATACTTGTAAAGGATTTAAGCATTCTTTATTCATTCCTGTATTTTCTGTCCAGTAACTATTGCTCTTCCAAAATCCCATCTAAATTAGATTTCACACTGGATCATTACAAATTTTTTTAAACAATATAATGCTGCTACAAACTCAATCATTTCATTTCTGGTATAATGACAGTCCCTTTCAATGCATTATAATTTAAGAAGTCATTCAATGCTCTCTTTCAGAGCCAAAGTCAAGCTTCCATATTTATCTTTGATATGTGATGTGTACTATACATAAAAATTTTATATAAATAAATATATTTTCATATACACTTACACATAGAAAAAACTAATTCAGAGGTGAGAAATAGTTCTCTGTATTTTATTATCACTTCTCAGCATTTTAACTAAGATCAATTATAGTTTTATTTTACTGATTTTATACATTTGATTTTTTATTCTTTTGACACTTTCACACATAAATACATTTAAGTCATTTTAGCTCTTTTCTACCCAGTTATACTCTTCCCCTGTGACACTATCGATTCAGGGAGGCCCTAGCCTGGGCTCCCGAATCCAGGAGGTCTGGCTGCAGACAAGCCTGAATAAGGAACCATACAGGCAGAGGAATGGACAACTAATGGGCAGAGGGATGACCAACCAATGGGAAGGAGGGATGAACAACCAATGGGAAGTGTCCATCTAAGCTGAACACCCAGTAAACAGCTAAATGATTGGTGGCTGCTCTCCCCCTCCCCTGAACAGAGGCGTGGCCACACCTGATTGGACCCCTGACCCTATATAAGCCCAAACACTTCCTGAATAAAGTTGAGTCTGCGGCCAACTCGTCCTCTGCTTGCTGCTTCTCACCTTACTCTCGGGGTCTGGGTGGTGACCCTGTCTCAGGCTCGCCCATTCGCCTAGCACCCACTAGGCCCTGCCATTTCCCCTGTTCCCCCGGCTGGCCCTGCGGGGAATTCGGCAACATTCCCCAATACTCCTCTCCCAGTACACAGTAGCTTCTCCTTTCCAGTCAGTCTTCCTTCTACTTTCAAGTCTTTTTATATATGTGGCCCATTGGATTTCATCAGGTGTGCCTGAACTGGCAAATGTCTGATACTTACTAGAGCATGAATGATTTATCAGTAGGTAAATCCTTGAGGAAAAAGGCTCCACTTCTGGCATTAAGTCTTCAAGGGTCTCTTAGTGAGGAGTAGTATTTCTTGAGATCTTCCCCTTCCTATAGTGAAATATTAATAGCCAAATAGTGTAGAGGTCTTGTGGAAATACACATTGCTTTGCTGAGCTTTTGGATACAGCATCCCTGTCATGACCAGGTGATATTATCTGGTCATAGCTGTTCATATCCTCAGACTTTTACATTTGTATGTACTTCTGCAAAGTTTCTTGAGCCTTAGGATGGGGAGTAGTAATGTAGTTAAGAAATGAACAGTCCACGGTCACTTTTCCCTGTACTTTGGCCAGTGGCAATTCTCTCTTTTCCAGTTTCCCCAGCATTGTTTATTAAAAATACTGGCTTTTTAAATCTCTGCTGATTGATTTTGATTTGACATATAATTTATCTCATATTGTAATTGCTCTTCCATGTTTGGTTTGCTCTCCATCATTTGTATCTTAGTCTGTGGTGTCTTTACAAGTTAGGTGTGTTTTCTGGATACAGCCAAGAGTTGGATCTAGTATTTTAATCCAATCTTTACCCCTTTCTTGGAAAATTGAAACATTGTATATTTAAGCTAATTATTGAGAGATGTTTTTCTCCATCTGTATCTGTCTCAGAGATAACTTTGTTGGCTATAGTAAGTTTGATTGGCAATTATTTACTTTAGGACTTGAGATATATTATCACATGCTTCCTGGCTTTGGAGCTGCTTAGGAATGATCTGTATCTTGTGTTCCTTATGTTTATGCTTCTATATTCTCATGGGTTTTTCCTTGCATAGGTTAGTTGATGTTTTCCTATACCGTTTTTAATATTGTTTCTTCATTTGTATTTTTTTCATCTGACATCAAGAGTATAATATGTCGTGGGAAGTTTCTTCTCTGTATATATCAATTTGGGATCCTAAATATCCTTTGACATTGATTGCCTACTTCTTTCTTTAGATTTGGGCAACTTCTGGTATACTTTCATTGTTACATATATGAAGCTGAAATTGTACATGCTTGTCTTTACTATGTTTTATGGTGTTGATGAGTATATACTGAATAAGTATCTGATGTGGATCAAAGAATTCTATCTTCACTATGGTAGGTTTTCTTCTGTGTGTACCAGGGTCTTCTTGTGGCAACGCTTGGCTTTATATTCTGCAGTCTAGGTAGCTTCTCTCACCTGGTGAGACTTTTCAGATTTTATCCCCTTTATTTACTAATGTTACTGTGGAAAAAAAGTTGTTTTTTTTTTTTTACAAATGCTTATAATTGTGAAAACCAATCAATATGAAAAGCACTAAGATCAGTACAGAAATGAACCTGTTTTACATCTTCAATCCCTCCTGAATATTGATCCCCTGCTGGAAAGAGGTAATTATGGTATCATGTACAACAATGGAATTTTAGAGTTTTCAGGCTTTACAGCAGTGCTTCAGAGATGATCTACCCATAGTAAGCTAGCACACTCCAGTTATTCTCAGTAGTAGATCTGCTCCCAGCTGCCATGTGTGGGGCTCTCTCTCTCTTCTCTCTCTTTGCACTTTCAGCCACCACCAGCTACCATCTCTGCTCGCCACGATTGCCTTCCTGAGTATTCCCTCACCCATGGCCTAGGAAAGGCCAAATTATGTCTTTGGTCTCTGGTTGCTCCCTGAGCTCAGTCTCCAAGGTATCTCAGGTTTAACAACAGATTTTTTTTTATTAGGAAGGTGCATGACATTGCACTCTGAGTTGAATCATATAATGTGAAAAAGAGATTTTTGGGATGCAACTTGTTTTCTCTACCCCTGCAAGGGCGGTGCATGGATGAGGTTGTGTTGGGGCTGTTTCTCTACATCAGGAATCCTTTTTTTCTGTTCTCAGTATCTATTGATTTCCATCATAGGTTTGAAAAGTTCTTCTTCTAATTCTTTCTTTGTGGTATAATTTTTTTTCTTATTCCATCTATCTCCTTCACCAGTTCACACAGTAATAGCCTCTAGTCTTCCATCTTTTCCAGTAATATACCAATTTGGGTATTTTTTCTGTTCAAAGAGAAAATAATCTTTAAAAAGAAGTAAAATTTGCTATTTTATGAGTTTTAGGACCTTCAAAAATGAAAGCAAAAGAATGAAACTAAAATAATTTTGAAAGTAATAAAGAAAAAAGTCTATCTTATAAATGATTCAGAAAGCTATGAATTCTTTCCTTGGAATTATGTTTTCGAGGTAACTTATCGAATTAGAAATATCAAAGTCTTAGTCCAAGCTTGGATAAATATTGAATATCTAGGGAGTATGAAAAGAACCTTTTTTTGTGCATTTCTGAGCCACTTCTATCCTAGCGTCCTGTAGATTTGCTGATGTTTATATATGATATTATTCAAATTTAGGTTTTTTAGTAAGCTTTGAGTTAAATATCCTTAATTTGTTTCATATGGGATCTTATGTCATGATTGTATCTGAAGATTACCCAGGAAGGATTTATCATAGAAGCAGAGGAAAGGATGATACTCAGTGAAGAGCAAGTGAGGAACTTCTATAGTCCAATAGCAGAGGAGGTAAAAAGGAGTTTTATTTTATTGTTTGTTTGTTTGGTTGTGTGTGTGTGTGTGTGTATGTGTCTCTGTGTGTGTGTGTATATTACAGGGCACTGTGTATGTCTGTGGAGGCCCAGGGTGACTTTGACAATAATCCTGTATTGCTCTTCCTTTTTGCTTTGCTCTGGGGATTTCCCAGGCTCTTCCTTCCAGAAGTACAAGCCACCACAATTTCCACCTGGAGTTTTTTACATGAGCTCTGGGACCAATGCAATGGTGTCTATTTCCACAAGACCATAATAAAAAAATTCTATCAACATTTTGCCATAGAAGGAGAAAGATGTCAAGAGTCCTCACTCCTCCTAGAGAGCCTATTGAGGGTTAATATACGATGGATTTTGGGGGGAAGGTGCTTTTCTCAGAAGTATACCCATTGGTATATGATTCATGTTCTAGTAAGTTCTCAGGCAAATGCCATCAAAGGCAACTCAGATGAAGCTCAGTGGTCCACACATGAAAAAAAGACATGAAAGTAAGGATACTGGTAAGGAAGATAAATGGTTATAATGGGGAAAGGAGAAGTGGAATTTGACAATCAGGGGAAAATAATGTAAATTTATTATATTCATATATGAAACTCTGAAAAAATGAATTTTTTTAAAAAAATGAATGAAATTGTACTCTTATCTGTCACCCTGAATGAAAATTAATACCAAATGGATCAAAGACTTCAATGTTCAGCCAGATACTACTACAAGAGCCCTAGAAGAAAGAATTGTGAATGCAGTTGAACTAATTGACTTTGGTTAGCATTTTCTGAATAGGACTCTGAATGCACAGAGAATAAGATACACGTCAACAATGGGATAGCTTGAAATTTAAAAGCTTCTATTTAGCACAAGATTTTGTTAACTGAGCAATAAGGCAACCCACATAATGGAAGCAAACTTTCACTAACCTTAAATTTGGTAGAAGATTAATATATAAATACAAAAAGAACTTAAAAAGTTAAATACCAAGGAGGCAAACAAGGCAATTAAAAATGGGCCTTAGCAATGCTATTGAGTCCTTACACCTCATCAGAGAGGAGGACCCAGAGGGAAGTTTGACATGCACACTAAAGAATGCTCCAGGAATGCTCCCCCAATTGGGAGAAAATGAATGAAACTGTACTAGGAGAAAGGGAGGGAGGGGGGAAAGGAAGGGGAGAAGGGAGGAGGGAGCAAGGGGATCCAGGGAGGGATGAAGGGAGGGAGGGGAATGGGGAACCTATCAAGTTTGTATGAGTGGAAAAAATAAATTTAAAAAAAGGGACTTAGAACTAAAAGAAACTTTTGTTCCACTTCCCTAGCCATTAGAGAAATGTAAAATTAAACCACTCTGAGATATCATTTCATCTGAGTCAGAATGGCTGAAATAAAAGCAAAAAAAAAATGCTGGCAAGGAAACACTCATACATTGCTGTTCAGAGTACAGACTTGGAGATTCCTAAGAGTTCCTAAGAAAAGTTAAAAATCAAAATATCATATGGCCTAAATATCTCATTCTTGGTAATATTCCCCCAAAAAAGCTTATTATTTATTATAGACATGTGTACATCCATGTTTTTTCAGCTATATTTAAAATAACAAAGAAGTGGAATCATCCTATGTGTTGAACAATAGACAAATAGATAAATAAAAATGTAATACACATATACAATGGAATATTATTCAGTTGTCAAGAAAATGAATTAATGAAATTTGCTGGTCAATGGATAGAGTTGGAAGAAATTATCCTCAGACACAGACAGCACATATTCTCCCTTATAACCGGATCCTAGCAGTAAGCCTTCAAAATGACACACTCAAAAGGAAACTTCTATAACACCCAAAACCTACAAAGGGGTATAAGAAAAGCTCTTAGAGCTCAACCAAGATGCACCCTATTACAATGTCAGACTAGTCAGGCAGAAAACAACAACTGGTCAGAGAGTAGAATATCAATGACCCTGGAATGCTTAGCCCTGATCAGGCCATCAAATTCTTTTCCCACCCCAAGGCTCAAGGAACCTTGTTAAAAAAGGGGTGCTAAGACTGTAAGAACCTAAAGGTGGACTGGTATACTTCTGACCAACACACTTCAGGCACAAAAGGGGATGCTGTATGCAGCAGCTTACTTCAAAAAATTCTTCCACAAGATCTACACAATGGCCAACATATCAACATTCCCTAAGGACTAAGAAGGATCTCAGAAGAAACAACTTCACTTGTAGAATGTGTCTAGGGCAGGTACTGGACAAGGGAAAGGGAACTTCCCCTCTTATGACTTTGTCCACTGAAGAGTCACATATACTGCAACAGATATCTGACTCCTTTACCACCACAGACATCCCAGAAGGGGCCCTGTGATTCACACATGCAGAGAAACAGGAGTAGGAAGGACTTGATTGGGTTGAAGATGGAAAGAGAAGGTATAAAAAAGAGGGGTGTGAGTGGACAGGAGAGGAGAGAGATGGGTGAGAAGGACACAAGGCAATGACACAAACCTATTTTGTTTGATATGAAAAATTTTCAATAAATAAATAAATCAGTTTTTGCAATAACATTTATTGCTCAAAAATGTCTTTGTAAACAAGGTGTAAAGATAACATAAGTCTGGTCAGTGTTCAAAAGAATAGATTTCACTGTTTTTGGAGAGCAGCTTCCATTTTAGTCTGACTTGTGTTAGGAGCCTAAGGTAAACAAGTTTCTCATCTTATTTTGTAGCCTGAATTTGAAGAGTTCCTGACTTCCATGACAACTGGGCTAAGCTATGTGCTCCTTATAACTCCAGGAGAAGATCCAGAGGATATTGAGGAAGAATCTGAACTTCAGTCTGACATGGAAGAGGAGGAATCAGCTGATACGCAAGATGTGAATAGAGATAGGCCTGCACATAAGCTGACAAAAAAGAAACGACACAGGTAGCAAAGACCAGGCTTCTGTCATTTGTAATACATCATTAGTCATTGAAGTATTATGGCAGTTGTTGTAGATGCCAACTTGACAATTGAGAAACAAACCTTCAGGTATATCTATGAAGAATTATTCACTTAAGGCAAGCTTCTGAAGTAAGTCTGTAGGAGATCAATTGATGTGGAAACTCCACTTCACATTGGGTGGTACTTTTGTCTTGTTAGGTTGTCTGATTTCTTGGATGTGAGAGATAATGGATTATTTAGACAAGTAGTAAATTGAACTGAGAGATGCAGAAGGGCTGTATCTTTCAGAAGACTGAACCCCTTCAACTGAAGTCTATACAAAAATTTATTGAGTACATTGCAAGAACCAGTACCTACAAGAATGAGGGACTTCAGTTTAAATTTTTATGGCAAGGAATCTTGGGGATTAAGATGTGCTCCTAAATAATGTATTAGTCCCAGTCAATATTAACACTATATGATTTGCATGTTCCTAACTAAGCTTGCCCCCAGACTTCCAACTTCGTGCAGCTTAGTACTATTTGTGACATTTACCTGGCAGATGGTGGTCACACTGACAACCATGTGACTGTCAAGAATTCATCTGTAGACTGTACTCTAGAGAATAGTAAACTGGAATAGAAGCACCTTACTCCCCTGAATTGTTTGTATCATGCATTTATCACAGCAATTGAAGAGTAGCTAATTCCCAAATGTTTTTAAATGTAAGGTCAAATATTTTCATGTTGAAACCACAATTATTGCTCTAAGTGAATCAGAATTTTATATGCTTGGAAAAGCTAGATTTTTCCTGAATGTTTATGCCAAGAATATTATAAAGGAAATAAGTTTTCCTGCTTAACTTACTAAACCTTTGTCCACCACTGTAGCCTTACCCTCTGGGGCTGGAAGGTTTTACTAGAACCCTGCCTAACCTCTCTCATCCCAGTCTTCCCTTATCCCACTCATTGTCTTCCACTTTGCACTTCTCTACAACTTCAGACATGCTGGTTAACTTAAGACACTTACTGGCCATACATTTTTAGTAACACAAGGATCATATATTTTTGTCAATGAATTTTTAAATATTTCAAAATGAACTTTTTGTGCCTTGTATTATTCTAAAGACTGGGAATGTTTCATACAATAGTTGTCTGGGCTGTGCCTACAAGAGTTTGGTGAGCAGGAGGGTATTTAGAAGACATGAGTCTGGAGACGTTCATTGCTCTGTAATCTGCTGCTATTATATTTTCTCTCTGAGAAACTCAATGTATCTTCTCTCACTAATCAGTTGTGCTGGCTGCTCTCTTAAGTAGCTTCAACTACAATTTTATGCTTCCTGATAGCAGAAGATCCTAAAATTTGTTTTGCTTGGGAGATACTGGAGATAATATATAATACAGAGTCTT
The DNA here is from genome assembly GCA_023101885.1 of Typhlomys cinereus. NCBI lineage: Eukaryota > Metazoa > Chordata > Mammalia > Rodentia > Platacanthomyidae > Typhlomys > Typhlomys cinereus. The sequence goes on from JALPQD010000091.1 coordinate 5,428,103, forward strand.
GAGCATAGTAGACAAGTGCTACTGTAGCACCAACTGCATTCCGGAATCAAGCAGCAGATTAGTATGTCATTTAGTTATGAATTTTTTTTAGTATTTGTTATTTATTCAATTGTGTGTGTGCGCATGTGTGCATGTGTGTGTGTAGAACCACGGGCGAATTCGGGAACAACCATGGACCGAGCCTCCACCTCCTCCTTGTTTACTCTGCCCCAGGACTCACAGGCTCCGCCCTACCAGGACCAGAAACGCAGGCCGCCCCCGCTTCCGCCCGGCGTCTATACGTGGGGTCTAGGATCCAAACTCAGGACCTTCTGCCTGCAAGGCAGAGGCTTAACCCCTGAGCCACCTCTCCAGCCCCTAGTTATGAATTTTAAGTAGGCTGGAGAGACTCATGGAGGAAATCAGTGGAAAACAGAGACGTGAACAGTGGGAGTTATTTTCAGGCGAAAATGATAATGAATAAGCAGTGAGAAATGCTGAGTGGGGAGTGCTAGTATCTTTTTAAAATATAGATTTTAAATCTCGGTTATATTCAGTTTTGAGAAGCAATAGACTCCACAACATGACCAAGTTGGCATTTCAATTGTCAGAGTAGGGTAGCATGAGACTCTGCAACCTTGCTTGGACAATCTGCAGTATTTTCTTTTACCTTTGGCCGAGGTAGGTCTTTGTCAATGGCCATAAGCAGGCAGCTTGTAGAGCATTTTGTGTGACACCTGTTATTGTTTCCACAGCTTCTGTTCTGGAAGGAGGGGTTAATAGTTGCTATCATATCCATCTGACATGACCTCGGTTGGTCCAGAACCTAAAGACAAAAGCTCTATAAGTAATTTAACATGTTCATCTTTGCTTTTCATGCACTGTTTCCCTAAGAGGAAGATTGATATTGGACTTTTCAGAGTCTTCCTTGGTCATGAAAGGACAGGATGAAGCTAAGCAGCACATCTGAATTTTTTGGTATCTGAAGTCCAAAGACATTGTTTTATGTACTTGCTTCTATAGGTAAATGCTAGCCATTAACTTTTGTAATACTTGTAGCTTAAAGACAAGTTTGTTCTAGGGTTTCCATCACTTAGTGAAGAACTGACTTAAACTTCTTTGAGCCACCAAAGAAAATGACCACTTGAGTTGAACATCAAGAGAAAGGAATATGGCCACGAAAATCAAAACCTAATCCCTGTGGGAAAAATTTTGCTGGAGGAAGAACAACTTATGAACTATAGTACTACTACTAATATGATAGCACTGTTTGATAGCCATATATATATATATATATATATATATATATATACATATATATATAATGTTTCTACTACAAATAAGCTTTAAATTTTGATGATCAAAATTGACCTAAAAATTCAGTGGATAATTAGAAAGTGTAACAGTCACTTGAAATTTGAATTAATTGCTTGTAAATCATATGCAAGAAATAGTAAAAGAGAAACTGAAAGCAAAGAAGGAAGAAAAGTGGAAAGGAAGGATGGAAGGAAAGGAAAGAAAAATAAGTACAAAGAGAAAAAAAATTAGATGGGCACTGGAGAGAGAAAGAACAGAAGTAGCAATTGTCATAGCAGATGTACCACATGAACAGAAGTGGGAAGGTATTATCCTGGTCTTATGACTTTTGTTCTTTAGAAGAAATGAACAAACAGAAAGAAAAAAATGAAGTATCAAGATTGACAAGAAAAGTTCAAACTTATCATTTAATGTCTCAGATTCTTGAGGAATGATAGGAATACATAGATGCATCTAGATAATCAAAATAATGATGTGAATTAAAAATTCAGTGAAGAAAGTGTGATAGTCACTGGAAACTTGAATTTGTGACTTTAAATATTTGCATCAATATAGTAAGCCAAAATACTATGACTCAACCAATATAACTAATTATGTAAAGATGAAATTGTTAGGCAACTTAGGAGAAATGGATTTAAAAGCCACCTGTTAGTAGACAGAATAAATAATGACGTGGAGGAATTGAAAAATGTGTACCCTAAGGAGATACTATACATATGAGCTGTAGCATATGGCATGTAACAAGCTAACATCCTGACATATCTCAGACAATTTTTTTCATTCCACAAATTGTGATGGTTGATCATCATTGTCAACCTCACTGGATTTAAAACTCACCATGGAAGCATATCTCTGAGTGTGCCAATGCCGATGGTTCTAGACAAGGTCTACCTGTGCATGGAAGACGTACTCTGAGAGTAGGTGGCACCATCCCATGAGCTGGGATCCCAGGCTGAATCAAACGGAGAAAGGAGGCTGAGCATCAGGATCATTTCTCTCTGCTTCCTGGCGTGGACGAAGTGTGACCAGCTGCCTCAGGCTCCTGTTGCCAGTCCTTTTCCCTGTCATGATGGACTAGTCCTCTGACTGAGGCTAAACGAATCCTTCTTTATGGTGCTTTTGCAGCTATTTATCACAGTAATGAGTGAAGTAGCTAGTACACAAATGAACCTTTAACAAAACGATTGGGCGATTATGATAGAACACAAATAAAAAAGAACAAAAATATATTACTTTAAAATATGAAATTTGTGACTAAAAATCCTTTATTAAAAGTCAGGGATAAAAATAAAAAATAGAAACCATTTGAATTTTCTTCACAAAAGAAAGGAAGAAAACATAAAAATGTAGGATTTCATCTTTAGCTTTGTTTAACTTCTCATAAAGACCAGTATAGAAACATCATATAACTAATTTTACAAATGGTTCAACAAAACTTGAATCAAATATAAATTTGGATATAACAGGTAAGTACCAAATACATTAAATTCAATTTTTCATATCACTCAACTCTACGTGACTCATTAGCATGTCATCAATTATCTTGCTGGCATAAATTGTTAAACTTTAGTTTATAGTCATCTTAATTGTGTTTGATTTCCACAGTTTGCAAGAATATCTGGAGCGGCAACATATATCTCAATATTGTGATGTTGATGATGATATATCTCATGTTAGTAAGTTCATGGACTCCTTCTTTGCTGACTTTAAAATGAAGAAAAACATGAAAATAGAAAATACACTGGCATTGCTAAGGCCAGATGTCTATGAAGAAAGGAAAGGTAAGAGACGAGGCACTAATTAAATCCTGTACAGGTAGAACTTGAATATTAGCTTACTAATTCCTCAGTAATGATGAGTAAGGCTCTTTTGTAGTTCACAAGTTTACCAAACATGTTTTACCTTGTGACTACAGTAGAGGTAAAAAGCAGTGTTACTATGTAAAGTTGAGGAAAGAGTAATTAACAGTGTAACTTGAGAAGGATATTTGACCAAGACTAGTTTTCCATTTATAAAAGTTAGAAGAGCAAAGTAATAAAGAATAAATAACAGCTTGAAACTAAGTGCCAGATTTTGTTCTGTTTTGTGGCTGGTGACACTGTTGAGAGAGATTGTAGAACTTTAGGAGGTGGAGCTTTGCTGAAGGAAGCATTTCACTGGGGTCAAGCCTTGATGTTTGACAGCCCAGTTCCACTTCCTGTCTTCTCATTGGTTCTCTCTGTGTAACTTTAAGGGAGGAGCTGGCTTTCTTATACAATGGTCATGCCTTCTCTGCCTGTTGTCAAGTGTTTCCTGCCATGATGAATTCTGTTCCTGTTAGAATTATAAGTCCAAATAATGAGCCCTTTCAACTTGAGCTGCTTGGGTCAGAATATTTATCTCCTGCCACAGAAGAATTCCAGGAGCATCACTAGTTTTGTGATACTGCTTCCTCATTTGTTTATTGAGAAGTATTGAGTTCCTTTTTCTTTTGTAATTTCCTGATTTTTGTCTCATATACTTGTCACTCTTTTTTTAGTTATAGATGCGGTTTAGATTCGTGATAGATAATTATGTCTTACAGAATCTCTGATAATTTTCTTTGTTCTGATAGAGCTATTTAGCTTTAGTTTAGAAGTAGCATGTATATATTGTACTATTCTTTTACTCTTATTTATCTGCTTATATATTTGAAACGTGTTTCTTTTTTGTTATTTTTGCCTAATTATAAAAGCTAGATAGGTACCCTCCACCTTCACCCTCCCCACTCCAATCCCCTCTGTTGTTCCCCCATCCCACTCTCCCCTCCCTTCCCTCTCTCTCACCCTCCTTTCCTCCCTCCTCCTCTTTTGGTGTTTCCTGCCTGTTCCCTCCCAACCTCCAGCTTTGAGATTTGGCTGGTCTGGTTCTGAGTGAACCATTGTAGGATCTTTGGTGTTCTGAATTATGGTTGGTTGTTGTTTTTAGTTTTGCTGTTCCTGCACTGCCCTTGGTTGCATCCTGGTTGAGTGTTGAGGTCATCTCCTAACCAAGGATAAAAGACTGTTTAAACGAAGATCTTAATATAAGGGAGAACATATGGTGCCCAACTTTCAGTGCCTGTGACATTTCACTCAGTATTTCTTCTAATTAAATCCATTTACCAGCAAATTTTATTAATTGTTTTATGGCTGAGTAGTAGTCCATTGTATAAATGTACAACATTTTCATTATCCAACTGGTCAACTGTTAGGCACTTGGATTGATTCCGTGACTGTGCTGTTGTACATAGTGCTACAATGAATATGGATGTACTCATATCACTATAGTGAATTGATGTATTTTTGGGGGTTATTCTCAATAGCGGTATAGCAGGGTCATATGGCATGTCAATCCTTAACTTTTTTAGAAACTGCCATAATTATCTCAAGAGTGGTTGTACAAGCCTGAATTCCCACCAGCAATGTTTGAGAGTTTCCTTCTCTCCAATCCTCTCCAACATTTGGTGATGTTTGTATTGTGGTTTTCACCAACTTGACCAGGGTGAGATGATATCTCAGGATAGTTTTGATTTTCATTTCTCTGGGGCTAGGGATGTGGAATATTTTTAATGATATTTGTTAGACATTTCAATTTTGTCCCTGGAAAAGTTTTTTTTTTAAGTTCCTCAGCCCATTTTCTTTTTTTTTAATTTTTTTTATTATTACTATTATTTATTCAACTGTGTGCATATGTGTGTGTATGTGCGCGCACGCGTGTGTGTCTGTGTGTGTGTGTGTGTGTATCTGTGTATGTGTACGTGTAGAACCACGGACGAATTCGCGAACCACCATGGACGCCTCCACCTCCTTCTGCCCCGGGATTCACAGGCTCTGCCCTACCAGGACCAGAAGCGCAGGCCGGCCCCGCTTCCGCCTGGCATCTATACGTGGGATCTGGGATCCGAACTCAGGACCTTCCGCCTGCAAGGCGGAGGCTTAACCCCTGAGCCACCTCTCCAGTCCCCCTCAGCCCATTTTCTAATTCGTCTATTTATCTCCTTGGTGTTTAATTTTTAAGTTTTTTTGTGGACTCTGGATAATAGAGATCTATCAGATGTATGGTTAATGGAGATTTTCTCTCATCTGTGGGTTGCCTTTTTGCTTGGTTTATAATCTCTTTAGTTGAACAGAAGTTCTTTAATTTTCTAAGATTCCATTTGCTGATTCTAGTGCCTGTGTAATTGGGTTTCTGTTTAGGAAACCAATCAGCTTGAGGGAGTTACCTACTCTTTCAACTAGGGTTTTTATAGTCTCTGGCCTAATTTTAAGGTCCTTGATCCACTTGGAATTGATTTTTGTGGATGGTGACAAGTACAGTCCAGTTTCAATCTTCTGCATGTAGATATCCAGTTTTGCCAGCACCACTTGTTAAAGATGCTGTTCTTTTTCCTTTGAGGTTTTTTTTTTTTTGACCCCTTTGTCAAAGATCAGATGACTGAATTGTGTGAGCTATATCTGGATCTTCAACCCTTATCTATTGAGCTATGTGTTTATTTTGGAGCCAGTACCAGGCTGTTTTTATTAACATGGATTCATACTACAGATTAAGATGTTTTTGTTACTCAGTGTTTTTGTTACTCAGGATTGTTTTTTACTATTCTGATCCTTCTGTGTTTCCATATGAATTTTGAGATTATTTGGCCAATTTCTGCATAGAATTGCTTTGGAATTTTGATTGGTATAGCATTGAACCTGTATATTGTTTTTGGTAGAATGGTTATTTTTATGATATTAATTCTATGGATCCAGGAGCTTGGGTTTTCTCTGCACCTTGTTAAATTCTTGAAAAGCTTTAAAGTTCTTTAATGATGGGGGGAGGGAAGAAGAGAAGAAGAAGAAGAGAGAAGGAAACAAACAGCACGAGGATGGGTAGGTGTCTAGGTAGTGAGAGGCAGTTCCTTCCTGTGACCCAGGGTGGAAAGAACCTTCCAGCTATCAAGACCCACATATGAGTTCTGGCCTGGGGCATGATTTAGCAACCACAGGCCAACCTTACAACAAAACATAGTTCCTCGCTGTGACCTGGGACAGAAAGTAAAATGCGTTTCTTATAGATCTGTTTTGGATTAGAGAAATGGTTCAGGGGTTAAGATTCTGCCTCACAAGCAGAAAGTCCTGAGTTTGGTAGCTAGATTCCATGTAAGAACGCTAGGTGGAAATGGCAGCAGCCTGCACTTCTGCCTTAGTGGGAGGAGGCTGGGAAATGCCAGAGTATAAAAAAAAAAAAGGAGGTAGAAGCAAACCAGGATGAATCCTGAAATCACTGTTGCTCCTCCACAAAAACATATAGCACACACACACACACACACACACATACACACAATAAAATAAACTGGATCTACTTCTACTATTTTTAAAAAGTTTTGTTGTTGTTTGTGTGTGTGTGTGTGTGTGTGTGTGTGTGTGTGTGTGTGTGTGTCTATGTGTATGTCTGTATCAAATGACAACATGTATGCTTGTGGAGATCCAAATTGCTTCTGAATTGCTTCTACTTCCTATTTACTTTGCTCTAGAGTTTCCCAGGCTTTGCTTTCTAGGACTGTAAGTGCAGGCCTCTGTCATTTCTGCCTAGTGTTTTACATGGTGTTTGGGATTTTAAACTCAGGATCTTTTGCTTTTCAGACAGAGGTTTGACCCCTGTTGCATCTCTCTAGTCCCTTGTAGATCTAGTTTAAATATGTTTATTTTAACTTTAGTGTTATACACAAGGATATAATGAATTTAAATCATTTTCGCCCCTTAATCCCAATGCCATTGTCTTTTCTTTTCTCCTTTCAACCTTGCATCTCTCCTGCCAAATTCCCTCCTACTTTCAAGTTTTTTCACTTGTGTGATCCACTGCATTTCATCTAGTTTGTCTTTGATGTCATATGCCTGACATGATTCATGCAATGCTCCAGCAAGACTCATAGATCAGTAAATATAGCATTGAGGAGAGCATCTTCTTTGACTTCCCTATCAGTATTATTTCTCATGGTGAGATGCTGACAGGACAATTCCTATGCATTTCTTAAGAAATTGTACATATCTGCCATGAAACATGTATACCAAAGCCCTGTCATGTGCAGAAAATAATGTGTAGATGACCACTTTTCCACTAGATTTTTACAATCTTACTACCCCTCTTCCACAATGTTCCCCAGTACTTGGAGTAGGGATGAGTGTGGCTTAAATGTCCTACTTAGGGCTATGCAGACCACAGTGACTTATTTTCTGTGATTTTGGCTGATTATTCTTTTCTGTAGTAAACACCTTCTGTTGCAGGAAGAGGTTTCCAGGTTGGATGTTGAATGCTCCTTCACTCTACTGGCATAATAATAGGTGTTTAGAAGGCTGTTTGATGTAGTGTCTTCGTAGATATAAATATTCATAGACTGCACTTCCTCTGGGACCTATGTTCTCCTCTTTCGTATGTTCTTGTTCTAGTTTACAATAAAATCATGTGTGCCATTCTGACAAGCAGTCCTAAATCCAATCAGAAAGCTGTTGGTTGCCTCCTTGATATCCCTGCCATTCATGGTCATCTCTCTCATTATAGTGATTAATATTGCAACTTGTATCTTTCACAGATTGATATACCTTTGATTGCTTTTATCCCCCAGTAGTTTTCACAGTATTCTCTGGTACTATGTAAGCTATCTAACAAGGAGGAAGCTTTCAGACCAGTTCCAGATGTCATTTTCCTGTCCATGTCCTATTCAGTTCATGTGTGTTGCATATTCAGTAATAGGGTCTTACTTTTAGTTTCTCGAGAGCAACCAAGAACGATGGCAAAAGCCTGTGCTTGTTCAGGGAGTTTTTTTTTTTAATAATACATTTTTTATTATTATTTCAGCTCATACAAACTTAATAGGTACACCAGTTCCCTCCCTCCCTCTCCCCCCCCCCGAACCCCCTGCTCATTCTCCCCTCACCCCTCCCTCCCCATCCCCCTGTGCCTCCCGCCCCAATTCCCAGAGTCCTTTCTTGTGCATGCCTGACTCTCCTCAGGGAGTTTTTGAGAACACTTTGACCAACAACTAATCAAGAGATCACATATCTGTCATGTCTAGTATAGTTTAATTGCTTCTGGGTTCTAGTTGAAGAATTTCATGGCATTTTTTGGTTTTGCCCTATCTTCTTCTGTCTGTGCTCCTTTAGAAAGAACTCTCTGTTCTTTTCCCTTTTTAAAAAATAACTAATGTTTGATATATTAATATCATAAAAGGTCCCTATCTAGTCGTGTCTCACATTGTTAAGGTTTTCTAGTAGTTCTTCAGTCACTCCTACACCCCATTCCCTCATCCCCCCTAGATAATTTCCCCCCTCACTCATGCCACTTGTGGTATCCTGTATCTCTTCCTCTAAAGTTTTCACCTTTACACTTCCCTCTTGCTCATTGGTATATTTCAAACTTTCTGTTACAGAACTCGCAAGCCAAATACTTCACTCTGAAAAGAACAAACAGCATTTGTCTTTCTATTTCTGGGATATCTCGCTTAATATTGTAGTTTCCAGTTCCATCCATTTACCAGCAAAGTCCAAAATTTCATCCTTATTGATGGCTGTGATAGTATTCTATTGTGTATATGCACCATCTTGCCTATTCCTCCGTTGATGGACATATTGGCTGGTTCCATTTTCTTGCAATTTTTAATAGTTATAAGGAACATGTATACCAAGATGTAAAGTCCTTTGGGAAAGTACCTAGAAGGTGTATAGCTGGTTCATATGATAATTCTATTTTTATCTTTCTAAGGAATCTCCACACTGATTTCTAAAGTGACTGTACTAGTTTACATTCACCAACAATGAGCAAGTGTTCCCTTTTCTCTGCATCCTTGTCAGCATTTGTTGTTGCTTGTGATTTTGATCTTTGCTAATCTGAGTAGGGTAAAATATCATGCAATAGTTTAATTTACATTTCTATAATGATGAGGGAAATTGAGCACTTTTTAAGATATTTGTTTGACATTTGAGCTTCTTTTTGCATGAAATCCCTTTTTAGCTCCAGGGTCCATTTTTTAATTTTATGGCTTGCTTTATTGGTGTCAATTTTTTTTTTAGTTTTTTGTATACTGTGAAGATTAATCCCTTGTCAGACTCATAAATAGCATAGATTTTCTCCCATTTTATGGACTGCCTTTTTGTACAACAGTCTTTTATAGAACAGAAGCTTTTTAATTCCATGAGGTCTTCCTTATTGATTGCTGGCCTTAATTCCTGGACTTTTGGCATTCTGTTCAGAAAAATCTTAACCGAGGCCTGTCAATTCAAATATTTTCCCATTTTTCATTCTAAAGTTTTCAGTTTTAGGTTTAAAATTGAGGTCTTTGCTTCACTTGGAGTTGATTTTTATGTTTCTAGCAAACAGATATCCAACACCACTTATTGAAGATGCTGTCTTTTCTCTAGCATGTATGTTTGACACCTTTGTCAAAAACCAAGTAACTATATGTGAGGGAGTTATGTCTAAGCCATTGACCGATGCATCTGTTTTTGTGCCAGTACTATGCTGTTTTTATTGCTATGACTATATAGTATAACTTGAAATCCAATATGGTGATATCTACAGTAGTTTTTTTTTTTTTTTTTTTTTTTTTGCTCAGGATTATTTTGGCTAATAAGGACATTTTGTCTTTTCATATGAATGTTAAGATTGTTTTTTCCAGCTCTGTGAAGAACTGTGTTGGCATTTTGATTAGGATTGCACTGAGTTTCCATATTTCCTTTGATAAAATGGTCATTTCCTTAGGTTAATTCTGCTAATTCATGATCATAAAAGGTCTTTCCACCTACTATCCTCATTAATTTCTTTCAGTGATGTTTTATGTTTTTTCATCATATAGGCTTTTCATTTCCATGGTTAAGTTTACTCCAAGGTGTTGCTTTTATGGAGGTTATTGTGAATTGGGATTGTTTTCTTCATTTCTTTCTCAATTTGTCTGTCCTGATATATAGAAAGATTTCTAATTTTTGTATGTTGACTTAATAGTCTGCCACTTCACTGAAATTGTTAATTCAAATAGTTTATTAGTGGAGCCATATGGATAGAATCATATCCTCTGCAAATAGGTATAATTTAAATTATTCATTTCCTATTTGTATCCTTTTTATCTCCCTCTCTTGCCTTATTGCTCTGGTTAAGATTTCAAGTACTTTACTGAACAGAAGTGGTAAAAGTGAATGGACTTGTTTCATTCCTGATTTAAGTTGAAATACTTCAAGTTTTTCCCCATTTAGGATAATGTCTGCCAAAGGTGTATTGTATATAGTCTTTAGTAGACTGAGATATGTCCGCTCAACTCCTGTTTTCTCCAGTAATTTTGTCATGAAACAAAGCTGAATTTTGTCAGAAACCTTTTCTACATCTATTGAGAGGATCCTATGGTTTTTGTCTTTATGTCTACTAATGTGATATCTTTATTTATGTGAAGAATTAAATCTTTTGATTTATGTACATTGAACCATCTTTGCATATCTACAATGAACCTTCTTGATCATGCTGTAAGATCTTTTGGATATGCTTTTGAATTTGGCATGCAAGCATTTTATTGAGGATCTTTTCATTTGTGTTTATTAGTGTGATTGATCTATAATCCTATTTCTTCAACGTGTCTTTGGTTTTGGAATTAGAGTAATACTAGCCTTACAGAAAGAGTTTAGTACTAATCCTTTTTCTATTTAATGAAATAATTTAAAGTTCTTATATAAAGGCTGGTATTCAGATGCACTGAATCTATCTGGTTCTAGGCTTTTTGGAGAGGATTTGTGATTACAAATTACATCACTTATTGTTGGCCCTTAAATTATTTATTTTATCTTGAGTCAATTTTGGCAAGTTGTATTTGTTTAGAAATTCATCCATTTCTTTTAGATGGTCCAATTAGTGGAGTATGATTTTAAAAAAAATGTATCATTAAGATTTTCTGGGTTTCTGTTGGTATCTGTGGTAGTTTCTCCCTCTTCATTTCTGATTTTATTGATTTGGGTGTTCTTTCTTTGTATTTTGATTCATGTGGCTAAGGGTTTGTTGATCTTGTTTATTTTCTGAAAGAACCAATTCTCCAATTTATTAATTTTAAATCATCGTTTTCAGTTCCAATTCATTGATTTCTATCCAGATATTAGATATTTCTTCCCATGTACTTCTTTTAGGATTGTTTTATCCTTGTTTTCCTAAAGCTTTCCGGTGTAATATTAAGTTATTTGTGATCTTTTTATTTTTCGATCCAGGCATTTAGCATTATAAACTTTTCTCTTAGGACTACTTTTAATTTGTCCCATAGATTTCGATAGGTTGTATCTTCATTTATATTGGACTGAAAGAATTTTTTAGTTTCTTGGCTTTTTTGCTTCCTTGGTCCATTCTTCATTCAAGAATGTGTTAGTTTCCATGAGTTTGTGTATTTTCCATTTGTGCTTTCTTTTTAACGAACAGAAAAAAAGAGAACATCCAAACCAATAAAATCAGAAATGAAAAGGGGGAAATTACAATAAATACCAGTGAAACACAGAGAATAATGGCATACTTAAATTTTTATTTCTGTGCTTTCTCTCACTTCCTTATTGTAGATGTTTAACTTTATTCCATGGTGGTCAGATAGCATGCAAAGTATGGTTTCAATTTTCCTGTATTTGTGGAAGCTTGTCTTTTGTCCTAGTATATGGTCATTTTTAAGAAAGTTCCATGGCCTGCTGAGAATAATACATATTCTTTAGTGTTTGGATGAAATGTTCTGTAAATATCTGTGAAATTCATTTAATTTATGATTTCTTTTAACTCTATTGTATCTCTGTTTAATTTTTGACCCACTGACCTGTCCAGTGGTGTGAATAGGGTACTGAAGTCTCCTATTATCACTGCATTTGAGTTGATTAGCTATCTTATATCCTGTGGTATTTGCTTGATGAATTTGGGTGAACCTGTATTTTGTGGATATATGTTTAGAATTATGGTATCCTTCTGCTGGAATGTTCCTTCAAATAGAAGGTAGAAACCATTTTATCTTTTTTTTCATTTTTATCTCTTATAGTTTTCTTTAGTTTGAAGTCTATTTTGTCCAACAGAAGATAGCAACTCCTGCTTGTTTTCTGTTTCCCTTTGTTTCAAGTACCTTTGACCATCCTTTCATTCTGAGACAGTGTCTATTTTTCATCGTGAGGATGGTTTCTTAGATGCAGAGCATGCATGGGTCATGATGTTTGACCCAAGATGAAAACTTGTGTCTCCTGACTGGGAGTCAGAGTTTGATTCATTCCAGTGTGTCTCTGTTCAGTTTTTGGCCTGTTGACCTATTTAATAATGAGAGTGGGATGTTGAATTCCCCTACAATTATCATTTTTGATTGATTTGTTGATTTTAGACATTTTAGTATTTAATGAATGTGGTGAACCAATATTAGATGCATTATGTTCAGCATTGTGAGGTCTTCCTGATGAATGTCTCCTTTGACTAATATGTGATATTCTTCTATGCCTCTTATTATTTCTTTTGCTTTCAAGTTTGTTTTTTCAGATACTAGAATTGCTTGTTTCCTTATTCCATTAGCTTGGAGAACCTTGGACCAGCCTTTTGCTCTGAAAATGAAAATCTTTCATGGTGAGATATGTTTCCTGAAGGCATCAGATTGATAGGTCATGATTTTCAATCCATGTTTTTAACTTGTGTCTCTTGATTGGAGAGTTAAAATTCCATTGGCATTTAAGGTTCTAATTGAAAAATATTTTCTGATTCCTGTTATTTTCTGTGTTTTGTAGTTTTATATGCGTATTTCTTTGCTCAGTAGTTGTGTAGGTATTGTATTCCCTTCTATCCTTTTGGATATTTTTGTCCTTTTCTTCAGGTTTGAGTATCTTTTCTAACATCTTCTATAGACCTGGTTTGGTGGTCATGTAAGCGTTAAGCTTATCCTCATGGTGGAAAGTTTTTTTTCACTCTCAATTGTGATTGATGGTTTTGATGGTTGTATCAGCCTTGTTTGGCATTTGTGCTCATTCATGTCTTGAAGTACTTCTTTTCAAGCTCTTCTGGCTTTTACCGTTTCCATTGAAAACTCAAAAATTAGCTGTTATTCCAATAAATTTACCTTTAAATGTGACATGATTTTTCTATCTTGAAGTTCTCAGCATGTTTTCTTTGTCTTATATCTGTAGTGTTTGAATATTATTTGTCATGGCAAGTTTCTATTTTGTTCATATCTGATTAGTGTGTGATATGCTTCTTGTGCTTGGAAGGGGATCTCTTTCCTTAGATATGGAAAATTTTTATTGATGGTAGTGTGAATAATCTCTTCTGGTGTGGTTTTTGGGTTTCTTGTTCTGGGATTCCATGAATGTGCAGGTTTGGCTTCTCCAAGGTGTCCCATAGAGCTTAAATATTTCTCTCGAGCGTTTTAAAAAACTTTTTCAATCTCTTTTAACAAATTTGTTCTGCTTTTTTGTCTTCTAGTTCTGAAGTCCTAATTTCTGCTTCCTTAGTTCTGTTGGTGAGACTCTGTTGAGTTTTGGATTGTAATTAGCTGTTTTTTTCATTCCAAATTTAATCTCCACGTGAGACTTTTTCAACTACTTTATACTTAGCTTTGTTTCTCATCCAAATGCCTGTTATTTTACTGTTCATATTTGTCTATGTGGTTATTTACCTCTTCTTGGATTTCCTCTTCCATTAACAATCATATGGTTAACAATCAAGCTTTGAAAATCATTATATTGGTTGTTGATTTCTTGGCCAATATTCAAGAAGCTATTCAGATTGGAATCCATTATTATGGGATTGACATTTTTTGTAAGTTTTTTCATCTTAGTTTTTGTTGTATTTTATGGATTTTATGAATTTACAGTGGGCATTTTGTGTTTTGTCTGTAGTATCTTTCTTAGGTGTGTGTTTTTTACTGTTTTGAATCAGACTTACCACACTTGGATAGTTGTTATGACTGTTTGCCTGGATATTAAGGGGTCAGTGCAGGGTTGCTTGTTGCTGTTTTGTGGATAAGGTTATTGTAGTGCCAAAGGAGTGTGTTAAGGAGATGACTGAGTCTTGTTTTAACTGAGAGGTTTAGAGTGAGTATCAAGATTTATTAGATGAGGTTTGCATTAAGTATCAGAACAGCTTTAAGATTACAAAATAATAAGGGTTTAGTATTCAGGAGTTAGTGATAAGTGTGATGTGGCAAATTTTATATTCTTAGAGGTGTGTGAGTGTGAATGGTTAAGACCCAAAGGGGTGAGTGTATAGGGCCTTGGCTATACTATATAAAAATCTTAAAGTGTGGTGACTATCAATTGAAGTTAAAGGAAAAATAAAATAGGTTACTTACCTTAGGGTTACATGTGAAGATTCTCTTCTGTTGGATGATAAACTTTTGGGGGTTCCCAGTTGTATGGTGTTGGTCCACTTTGGCTTGTGGTTTCTGGCTCAGGGTCACATCCTGGGGTGTTGGGTGCTGGGCTGATTGCTCTTCATGGTCCCCATGCCAGTTATCTCCAGTTTTAGGTTTTTTTTTTAGTGTTTCTAAGTTTGTTTTCAAAGCTTCAGCTGTCCTTCCAATTGTGTCTAGTTGTTTATTTGCGTTTTCTTGGTTTTCTTTCTTGTGTTTATTGTGTTCTTCTTAAAAGTTTTTAATCTATATTTTCTTAGTTATGCTTAAGCATTTTTGCAATTCTTCTTTGGATTTCACTATGAAGATTATTCCTCCCTTGGTTATTATCCAGTACACTATCCTCAGTAAGAGTTGATGGCTTTGGATTAGTGATTTGGGGAAGAGACATATTTCCTTTGCTTCTTGCATTGTTTGTTTTTTTTTTTTTTTTTTTTTTTGCATGATGTGGGTATATGGGTTTAGTTTGTTCTGTATTTTCTTCTGTGGTTTAAATTTTTAGTTCACTTGTATATACTTTCTGAGTTAGAGTCACCATTTTTACTGTCTTGTTAGATGTTGGCATATCTGTTTTGAGGCAATAGGTAAAGCTTCTAACATTTTCTAGCTATAGGGGAATATAGGTGCTTCTCAGATGAGTTTTCTGAAGTTGTTATTGTGCTTTCACATTGACCAGAAGTTTTTTCTCTCCTTAGTCTTAAGGTTTGCAGTTGGATCTCTGCAATGAGATTCTCAGGATCCTCTTCTGAGGGTTGGATTTGTTTTATCAGTCTTTGGTTTCGGTGGGATCCAATTCCTTTAAAAAAATCTTTTTTATTGTTATTGTTAGTGTTTGAGGGATTGAAAGCTTCTGGCAGATGGGCAGCTGCACAGTTACAGACCTTGGGAATCAGAGGATACCGGCAGCAGTAGTTCTTACAGCACAGGAATGGATGAAGAGTTAAATGTATTTACTTAAATATATCTATTACTGGGTGTGTTTGTCCTGCTCCAATAATTTCCTTTAAATATCATATTAAAGTTACTCTCATTTAAAGTGATTCTAGATGTAGTTGGATAAATGTAAAGATAGATATCACCAAGCCAGAAGGGGAGCCCTCACCAGAAATCAAACTTCCTTGGTCTTGGTCTTCTAACCTCTAGAACTGTGACAAAAATGCCTTTCTATTGTTTAATCCACTCAATCTGTGGTATTTTATTTATAGTAGCTCAAGCTGAATTTATTAAAAATTTCATTGGCTACTCTAAAGGTTGAAGTATTTTTGATAACCAATATAGGCCCATTTTGATAATACTATACTCCAGAGATAGTTTTTGTATGTTTTCAGAGATATCAGCCTGTTCATTTTGATATTTCTTACTTACTGGCAATTCTTTTTGCATGTCCATATGCCATAAACGCCCTACAGACCATACTGACACTGGATTAAGAATATGAAAAATAAAAGCTAAAGTTTTACTTTCACTTTTCATTTATTTGATATTGGTGCTCTTAGATATGTGGACATATCTAAGCTTTTAACATATTATTTTCCTTCTCCTTGAGAGAATTCTTTAAACATCCCTTGCAAGTCAGAAGCACTGATCACACATCTCTTTAATGTTTGTGTGCCTGAAGGAGTCGTTTGTCCTTTAATTTCAGTGGGAAGCTTCACTGGATATGGAGCTCTAGGTTGGAGTTCTTTTGCAACACTTTAGATATCTTGCTCCACTCTCTTCTTGTATAGTGTTTGATGTGAAGCCCCATATAATTTTTGTCCTCCTTTCTCATGATTTTATGTTTCTTTTTCTACTATTTGAATATAAGATGTAAAGAAATAAATATTTGAGATTTTAGCATGTGCTGGTATTTGCTGATCTTCTAAATATGTCATTTAGTGTCTGTCAGTAATTTTGAAATTTTCTCATCTATTACAATTTTCACAAATTTTAAGGTATTGCCATTATATGTTTCTTAAACATTCTTCCCTATTTTTTTATATGTGTGTGTGTACAAGAAGGCACTTGAGTATGTATGTCTGTGGAGGCCCAGGGTTGACATTTGGAAACATCCTGAATTTCTCTACCTCTTTGTTGCTTTGCTATGGGATTTTTTCATACTCTACCTAACAGGATGCTGCCTTATCTGTCCTTCATTTTTTATGTGGAATCTGTGGATTGGAACTCATGTCCTTTTGCTTTCAAGGCAAAGGATTTGATTCCTAAGCATTTCTCCTATCCTTTTCCTGTGGTTTTGAATTTTTCATCTTTTTTTTCATTCTAAATGTGAATTTGGGAAACTCCTATTAATATATCTTCAGTCTATTTCCCCTGGTTATGCTAAAACTACTAATGATTATTTGATAACTTCAAAATCTGTATTGTCTCCTCTTCAAACTATTTGTTTTCTTGCTTTATTGTTACTTTGATTTTCTTAATTGTTGTTGAAAGCGAGTCATTATGTGTCTGTAATAGGAACTGAAAGAATTAGGCTTCTACTTGAGGATTTCTGTTAACATGGTTAGGAGCTGGGCCGTGTTTAATGTTTGCTAGAGCTGAAGGCACTTCAATTTAGTCTCTGACTAAACCGTGTTTGGGTTTTCCTAAGAAGTTTAAAGCAAAATCTGTGTCTGTTATTCTCTTCATTAGAAGATGCTTCATCATACTGGAGTCCTATCAATACTCTGATAGGATGCTGGGAGCATCCATAATCTTCCAGTTAAATTTAAGATCTTGTCGGTCCCATGTCCTTGGATTTAAAATTCAGGAGAATTTCTTCTCCTTCATTTTTCTCTCTTATGTGAGATGACAGTGAGCCAGAGGGGCAGGCAGTGTGTAACTGGGCTTTCCTACTGTGGTAAGGCCACCGTACAGTGGTTGTCTATAAAGCTTCTTTTGGAGAAGTTTCTGGATTTCAAACTATTTGACTTTCTTTAGGATATATTTTACAACACTTACTTTTCCTCTTTCCAGTGTCTGCATGTCATGTGTGCTTCCTACCCTTCACTCATTTAGTAGCCATCTCAAGCTATCACATCAACAATTATGTTTATTACTGAACTATTTATTTAGAGAGAACACTCTCAGATAGCTTTTGTAATATAATGTTGTTTAAAAAATTGTTCCATTTTAACTGAGTGTGGTGGTTAATGCATGTAATCCAGCATTGGGTAACCTTGAGCTTAAGTCTAACCTGAGCTGCATAATGAGTTTCAGACTACTCTGGGCAGCAGAGTAAGGCCTTATCTCAAAACACCCCCCAAGTCATTCTACTTTACAATTACTATATATAAATTTCACTTTATCATAGGTGTGCATATGCATAAAATGACATAGCAGCATCTACAGGTGTTGTTTGACTTTTTCTGGTGATTCTATTTCTACTTGGCTCAGGTTGACAAGTCATAATAAACCAGAGAAAATGGTTTCACCAAATTTGGCTCAGTGTACCACTGAAGTAATTGAAGCATCTGTTACTCAGGATCACTGAAGGAGTATCTCCCTTTCCCTGGAAATTGTTAATTACCTAAGAGGTTGCTGTCTGTAAATCGTATTGTTAGTTTAGAGTTTCTAAATTGTGTTAAATTCTTTCCAGGTTATGTAATTTTGGATTTGAGCTTGTTGCCCAGTCAAGTATGCAATGGGTCTGGATAGTGTTGATTCATTTCCTCTTCCCCTCTCCCTCTCTCACTTCTTTTTTTTTTTCTGAATCAGGTTGTCATACTTCTCCCCTAAATACTCCAACCTTTAGGCCATGCTTCAGGACTTTAACCAGAAAGCAGAGCTGCACTCATAAATTCTGTTTGTCCAGATGGTTTCCATGCAGGTGTTGGTCTTGATCTACCTTTAGTGTAAACTGGGAGATAACAGGAAATAGCTCACCAAACAACTGGACTTTTTTATGTTTTGATTACTCTCTCTAATCTGCTTGGCATTCAACTTTCAGTGTACACTGCATGCATTCTGATTGTGGTTTTCAGGTGTAAATAGTGTGTTTTATATTTCAGCTGGTCCACTTGCAAACTCAATTTAAAATAATTAAAGATTAGGGCTTTTCTGGTTAGGAAAAGTAATAAGTACTGGTGAGGATATAGATAAAAGGACCCTCATGTGCTGCTTTGGGGAATGGCAGTTAGTATAGCCATCATTGGAAATGGTATGGGGTTCTTTAAGTTTTTTAGTAGGACTTTATATTCCAGAATTCCACTCTTGGGCCTATCCAGAGACAATGAAATCAGCGAGTCAAAACTCAAATGCACTCTCACCTTTTTGTCTAAAATAACCAAGAAATGAAAATGACTCAAGTTCCCCAAAACTGATGAATTAATTTTTAAAATGCAGTCTGTATACAAATAGAGAGATTCACGTCAACCATCAGAATAGGAGCAAGTAGAAGAGGCAAAGCCTAGAAAGACAGGCAGTAGGGACCTTGCTCAGAAGCAGGATCTGAAAAAAACCTCTTTTACAAGCTGAGAGAATGGTGGTTACCAGAGTCTTGGAGAGAGAAGCTGCAAAGGAGGAAAAGAACATTCAACTGGTGCACACCGAGTGGTCAGGAATCAGAAACTCTAGTGTAAGTCTGTGTAGTAGGGCAATTACAGATCACAACTATGTTCTGAATAGTCAAGAAAGCGAGATATTATTCAATATGTGCTCAATATTGGAAGATGTAGATGTGTGCACTCTGATTGCACAGTGTGTACATAAATTGAAACATCACATGGTGTCCCATTGATGGGATGATTTCTGGGTTTTTATTCAGCAGCTGAAATTTGCAATGGGCTTCATTAAAATAAAGAAATTAAATAAAAAAGAAAATCATGAATTCTAGCTAAATGCAATTTCACCACAACACCAAAAATATTTTATGAGCTTTCACCAAGTAATTATATATTATATATTTTGTTACATAGTGAATAATAGTCTTATCATTTAGTAGCATTGTTTCTGGAATTTTGAAACTTGCTTAATAACTTAACAGAATTAAAGACACATTTTCTGGGGTATTAAAAAGTCTCCCAAGACAGCCTTTGAATAAAAATCCATCTTTTATTAGCAATAAGAAAAATCATCTAATACATTTTGAAAAAATTGAAAGGAATCATAGTTTTTATATTTCACTGGAAGTTTGCTTTATTCCTTTTGGGTTTTGCATATTTAATATGCTTTCCTTTAAGTTTGACATTAAATATCTATTATTAAGATTTATAACTATTTTAGGACTCTTTTAAGATATTAATATTTGTGAATTATAAAAATCTACATACTGTATATACATGTGGAGACCAGAGGATAGATAGCTTTAGTTGTCATTCTTCAGGTACTATTCACCTTGTTTGAAATGGGTCTAGCACTAGACCTGGAATTTGCTAACTAGACTGCCTGACTCTATCACTAAACACTGGAGTTTAATGCATACAACAAGATGCCTACCTCTGTGCTGTGTGTGTATGTATGTGTGTGTGTGTGTGTGTGTGTGTGTGTGTGTTTAAAGTGGGTTCTGGAAATAGAAACCAGGTCCTTGTGCTTGCAAGGCAGTCACTTGATTGACTGAGCCATCTCCCCAGCTCTTCAAGTCCTTATGCAATTGACCTATATTGTTAGTCATATTGTCTTCTAGTATCCTTTAGAATTAATATTATAATAATTATCTGTAAGTACCATTTGGTCTATTTATAATATTTTCTTAGAAGTTAGGTTATCCTGTGAATATGACCATTTGTAAGGTATTGTCACATTGCTTTTTGAAGTTTATTGATTTTTGCTTCTCATCCCTCAAAAATATTTAGAACAACTATGAAGACATTGCTATTATTGTCCTGTCTTTTGAGTACTAGGGGTCAAATATGGGTCTTGTGAATGCTTCAAGCTTATTTTCATAATCATTAGCAATTTAACTGAAACATGTAATTCTCTTGTTTAAAAATGAGATTGGATATTATTCAATGCAATTTATTTTATTGACTGATTGCATCAGTGAGAGATTTGTAGTTTTTGAAACATGGACTTGCATATTCTAGGTAAGTGTTCTAAAACTGATGGATAGTGCTAGCCCTTTGCATGCAATTTATATAACTTTTTTCTCAGATTTTGCCGATAAGGTCATATTTTGGAGAATTTAGATGATTTCTCATTGGCTTGAACACCTTAAAGAATATATCTTAAATATGCCAAAGTAGTGAACCAGCTTTCTCCATCTTATCTACTTGATCAGGGATAATCTTATCCACTACGGCCTGGTAATTTCACACAGGCTTGCTCAGGGCTTGCTTTTTCTGGGTAATTCTTTATAGAAGTACTCAGAGGCTCAGCCTTTATTTGTTAAGTTGATATCTGTAAATAACTGGGATCCAAAGAATATCAGATCATTTCTCATTCCATAGTGACAGCTCTACTTCCCAAGGACTTTCTGTCTAAAGAAGATTCTCATGCAATATCTCTTTCTTCCCCAGACTGGGATTTTCTCATTAACACAAAGACATACTCCAACTTATTAACAAATAATGACTTAATGACATGAAAAGAAAACCTTCATTGTTTTCCAGTGCCCCTTAACTTACACATTGCTTCTCTACTCCTCTGCAATAGACATTTTCCAAGGGTTTTTGTACACTTACCCAGGGCAAAGCTTTCTAACCTTCATCCTTGTTTTCCTCTAAGTATGCCTCCATGAGTCCTAGCCCAGTCAAACTGTTGTCCTTCAGACTGCCAAATCCAGTTACAAATGAACAGCCCTGCACTTGCTCTCTCATTATTTGACACTGTCTTTGTGTCCCTCTAGATTCCCACTACTGGATGGCTCACAAATTCAATTTTTCTAAACGCCACAAATTCTCCTTAATTAAAAGTTACAAAAATCATATCTTCTATTCTTAAGAAAGTGTCAACTTTTTTTCTCAAACAAATGCATTTTTTTTTCTTTTTTGAAGAATTTTACTAGCAGCTAATATAGCAGCATCTAGGAATAAAGAGAAATCTTACTGACCCTTGAAGATCATGGGATGACAGAGGGTGAATGCAGGGGATGTTGAAAATGCCTACCAGACACCATGCTTCTATCTGTCCTTGGTTTGTTTTGGATCATTTCAGGTTTATATGATTGACAGTGGACAGCAAATAATAATATCATTCTTCCTTTCCCAGAAAAATTTTTGTGAATATGATTTTTTTTTGGAGGAATCATAAAGGCTTGAGTTTGGATTCCTTCACAGCACCCAGTATGTGGCGACATACACTTTTAATCTCAGTGTTCTCAAAACTCAGATAGATCTTGCTGAGAAGCAAAACCCAAGTCAATTCCTGGTCTCCACGCACATATGCATACTTGTGGAGTTACACCTGCCCCATATATACAAACACACACACACACGCACACACAAACACACACATACACGTGCGCACACACACACAAATATAAAACTGACACCTTCATTTATGCTCACATTTTTCAAAAATGTAATATACCCAGTTTATCTGCTTTATCTCCTATCTGAAACGATAGCTTTCTTTTAATAGTTCTTATAAATTTATTTTTAGTCAAACATCATCATAAACTGATTTGCTTCTCAGAACCAGTTGTTCATAGTAATTGCTGTTGAAGTACATTGTTATTTCTTTTTAAGGTTACTCATACTTTCTCCATATTTTTAGTTCTTGTGAAAGAAAAACAGTCACTTCTAGGCTATGTTTGTGTGTTTCTGACATTGAGCATTAGGCTTATGATCAATGCCAAGCAAATGCTTTATGATATAAAGTCTCCCCTAACAGACCTGAAACAAATATAATAAACTAGAACTAAACAAAAATGTAAGCAAAGAGTAGAGCAGGCAAGATGTTCTGAATATTAAAGGAGCTTAATCTGCTTCAGAATTACCTTGCAGACAAGAAAAAGAAAAACAAGAAGTGCACATAGTTTTTTTTTAATTTACAGAGATATGCTTACCACATTTTAGAGGAGATTGAAATGTTTGCTTGTTAGATTTTTGCATTAGTAAGCTTAAAAACAGTTCTCACATATGGCTGGCTGTTGGCAACAGTTTAAAATGTGACATCTAATCTCAAGTAACTAACATATGATAGCATCATGCAACTAACTGTAAGCAGTGTTAGGGGAAGCTATTCTGGGACAACAAGCTGTCTGGGGCAAACAGAAGCAGGGAGCCTGCTGAGTGGTGATTGCTGGTCCTGGGCATGCCATCCCTGCCTATCCGCATTACTGAAGGGATTATTAACTAGTCATAATGCAGATTGCTCTCTGGTCAGAGGTGTTCTCAAGTGCTCAGAAGTAGGATGCTGGTGTAGAGGAGGAATGTTTTTCTAGATGTCTCTCTCAGAAGCTTCTGAGCATATTCCTTACATATCAGACACATCCATATCACATCCCATTTTGCCTATGAGGAAGGGAAGGAGTGTTTGATGTTCTAGTCTTCAATAGTGAATTGAGAAATACTTTTGGACAACCAGTCAATTTATTTCTCCCCAAATATACAAGTAAAATAATAGTCATGTCAGTTAATTTTAGGTGTCAATTTGACAGTTGAGAACTGAGCCTTTGAGGAACTGTTTAGTTATGGCAAGCCTTTGAACAAGCCTTTTGGAAATTATCTCATTGATGCAAGAAGACTCAACTCACAGTGGGAGGGACTGTGTAGACAAGGTGAAGTAAGAGCTTGCTGGAAGTTGGCAGACAAGAAAGCTAGAAAATGTGCTTTAGTCTTTGCCCTTCTCTCAGCTTTTCCCATGGACATGGCATAGCTAGACTCCTGCTGCTGGCATCCCTTTCCTGCCACAAGGGACAGTAAGCTGAAGTTATAAGCTAGAATAAATATATCGGTTACCCTGAGTTGTTTGGGTCTTGTATTCATTACAGCAATGATGAAATGGAACTAAGATAATGTGGTACTATAGAAGTTGGTGTTGTTGACAAGGGCTGATAATACTGCTACTACCACCCCTAATAACAATAATGCAAACATAATATAATATAAAGAACAGTAAAATAAGCAATGTAGATATTACTAAGACTTATACTTGAGTTGGTTAATTGTTTGGGTTACTATCTGTATACACAACAACAGTGTATGTATCCTGAGGTTTCCCTGGTGCGTGTTTTTTGTGCATAATTCCTATGATGGATAATTGGGAGCAACATAATAATTTAATATGAAAAGAAATACCTTTGTCTTTGAAAGTTAACCAGCTACCTTCATGAACTTCTATATTTCACCTGAGCATGGAATGTACCAGGTACTCCTGAGAGGGTGTATTGTGTGTTGTGTTCACAGCCAGAATCTATCAATTTGCAACTTACTTTGGCATGACTGTTTCTATTTAGATGACATTTTGAATATTATTGAAGATGAAGGCTTTCAGATACTGATGCAAAGACAACTAACATTATCAGAAGAAGATGCAAAATTTCTGTGCAAAGAATATGAAAATGAAGAGTATTACAACAAACTTATAGTGTACATGACCATGTAAGACAGAAATCGGGCTTAGAAAGAATTGAGCTTTTTTTTTTTTAGTCATTTCAATTTTTTAACCCTTTTATTCAGGTTGATACACCTCTAAATTCCATAAACTTGTTCCTGCTTTACTTTTTTATTCTGCTCCTAGCCTCTTTCTGTTATCATCTGTCTTCTCTCCCCTCCTGAAATATGGTTGGAGCAATAGGAAGGTCCCAAGGGAAGTTACAGGTGTCCAGTTATGCTGAGTAGCAGAAATAGTGGACTGGCTGCAGACTGAAGAGTTAAAGCCTTTGCTTCCAAAGCAAAAGAACCTGAGTTTAAATTCCCAGATACCATATAACAAATGATGGGCAGATGCAGCGGTTAGCACTTATGGTCTTGAAAGCTAGAGCCTAGGAAACCTCAGAACAAAGCAATGAGGTAGAGGAATAAAGGATGATTCTTGATATTACACCTTGAGCCTTCAGAGGCAAACACGCACTGAAATGCAAGTGCCCATATGCCAGCATTCATATGTACACCTATGCACATGCAAAGAGAGAGAAGGAAAGAAAGAGAGAGACAGAGAGAGAGAGACAGAGACTGAGAAAGTTGATAGATTGCTAATATGGTAATGGAAATTGCCAGGCTTTTGCAGTAATATACAAACTAGATGGAACATGGAAACAATGAAAAGACATTGCAACATAGAGGAGACTCTTCCCTTCCTTACTGTATTTGCTTCAAGCTTTTATATATCTCCCCTTGAAATGATGCCAATGGGCATTACTTTTAGATGCCTCATGGATCATGTTGACATACTTTTACTGAATTTAACAACATACAATTATACAGTCTAATGTCATTTTCTACTAAGACACTTTTATGAACTTTTCTTTCTCTTTCCTTACAGAAACCCAAGCTTTGTCCTTGCTCTACTGAGAGAAAATTGTGTAGAACACTGGCTCAACCTAATAGGACCAAAATATCTTGAAGATGCTAAAGAAACGAACCCAGAGAGGTATTGTTCATATCACGGACTCACCCTTTTCATAAAAAGAATTTTTATTTCTTTTTAGGTCAAAGGTACAAAAACTATGGCTTTAGGCTGTGATACCATCTCAGGAAAGAAGCTTCTCCTATGGAAGTAGTAGAATGCTTATTATGGATTCTTATCCAACAGTAACTTGAAGATGGCTATTACAGCTTTGCAGGAAAATATGTGATGCTTGACTGGAGCCTGGGGACTAAGAAGTTAATGACCAGCCAATAGTCTGCCTTCAAAAAGAAATCTCTAAAGCATAAGCACTACCCAGAGCCCTAGATCAATAAATTGGAGAAAGCAAAGCAAATTGAGCACCAACATTCATTCTCCCTTCTTTCTAACTGCAGCTGCAATGTGACCAGCTGCCTCATGCTCTTTGTGATAGGCCCTTGATGGACCATGACCTCAAATTTTGAGCCAAAATAAGCTCTTCCTTCCTTCAGTTGCTATGATCAAGTGATTTGCCACTGTAATGACAAGAGTAGCCAAGATGAAAGAGTATTTTTTCACTATATTTTTTCTTGAGATTATCTTTCAATATTTTCATTTTAGCTGTTGGGTTTAGTAATATCTGGAGAACGGGAATGTAATAATCTCTTGCCTCTCTGAACACACAGTTGTAGAAAATCAGCAGAATTTCCATTTTCTTGAATTCTTAACACTGATTTCCAGGTAGGGTGTGATTTAGAAGATGGAAGACCCCTCTTTCCAGGGTCCAAGAATGATGTATCCCTGTAAGACACAGCAGATCTGATGGAATGCTGACATGGTGTCTAAGAGTATACATGAAGCTTAGTTTTCAAAAGGTTAAAGTGCTTCCTTTTGTTAGGATGCACTTGAACCCAATTATCTTGCATAGATTCATTTCCCTCTCATTCAGCCTTATTGACTTGATCTGCACTTGTGCAAGACAGTTACTGCAAAGAATGATATGGAAGGAACACGCCAGGAACATGCCAAAGGAGACGTCAGCAGAAGCCCACAGATCTTTTATTTTTTTAATTTTTTAAAAAATTTATTCAATTGTGCATGTGTGTGTGTGTGTATGTGTAGAACCAAGGGTGAATTCGGGAATCATTGTGGACTGCTTCTACCTCCTCCTTTGCTCTGCCACTGGATTTACAGGCTCCGCCCATCAGGACCAGAAACGCATGCCGACCTGCTTCCGCTTTCTTGCAAGGCAGAAGCTTAATCCCTGAGCCATCTCTTCAGCCCCCACAGATCTTTTAATAAATGCAATGTAGAATGCAGTGCATAGCCGAGTGTCTGTAAACACACAGATAGACATGTTCTGTAGCTGAAGGCACCCAGTGGCTTCCCACACTCTCCCGGCCATAATTCTAGTAAGAATCACACTAGTTCTTCACCTTTATTTTATTTGATCTCTTCTTTTTTGTGTGTGTCTTTGTCACTCACCAGATCTAACAGAAAATTTTAGAATGCTTTCCTACATTTGACAAACAAAACCATTGCTCTGTATTGCTTATTTTCTGAAATGTGGTCACTTGTATAAAACAAACACAGTGTCGCTCACCTCACATATTATTCCAAATCACCATCTTTCTATACCTCCCCAAATCCACACAATATTTTCTCAGTAACCATAGTTAAATCCAAAGAAGGGTTGGTTCAAATTTTCAAATCTCTTCATTGAATATTGTCATTCTGGTGATGGCTTGCACTGTTTTGGCCATTCCTTCTGCAAAAGATAACTTTAGTAATCTCAGGGACCAATAGATTTAAGTAGGAAACATCTCCAAATTAGAGACTTGGCAATAGTCAAGAAGTAAGTAATAAGGTCAATAAGATATGGCAAAAGGAATCTGAATGGATCACTGAAGCCAGAAAGACAAGAAAGACTTTGGGGAAGATAAGGTCTTCCATCTTCTGAACTGGAGGGTCACTGTTCAGGATAGATGAATTTTATGTTGGTTTGATTGCTCCAGCCTGGATTTAAAGAATGGAAATATAAATTGGCATAGAGCATCTTCTCAATTGAAATAGTCATTGGCAGACAGAGACAGAAAAAGGAATAACTAGCAAGCACCTGGGTACAACAATTGATTTATGATTTGTATAGTAAGTCTATACAGAATTAGTGGTCCAACTCAGTATGAATTATCCAGTATCAAGAACATCACTCCTGACTACCTTCATAAATCACCCTGTGTGCATTTTTCTCACTGCCTGCTTGTGCACCTGCAGGACTCCATTACAGCACCTTCTGGGTTGAGCAATTGTAGTTTATTTTAGGTATAGTGCCAAATGACATCTAGCACTTGGTGCATGTAATGGTGAAAAGAATGAAAAAATTGTTCATTGAAAGTTCAATGTATACTGTATATTCAAATTGTAACATCTAATTGCATCCTCAAAATCACTTTATAAAACAGATATTGTGATTAAAAAATTACCTGGCAGAAAGCAACTTAACGGAGAAATGATTTATGTTGGTTTACAAATTAAGGAAGTGCACAGTCCATCATGGTGGAGATGTGGCAGTGGGAAATGGGGCAGTTGGTCACATTGCATCTATAACCAGGAAGCAGAGAGAGATGGATGCTGATGCTTAGCTCACTTTCTTTTTTTTTATTAACTTTGGGACCACAGTAGATGGAATTTACCATCTACACTTAGGATGGGTTTCCCACCTGTTGCAGTTACTCTGCAATGTTGCTGATGTTGCATGACCAAACAGCTGAAAGGGGACCAAGTGGTTTAATTGTGGCTTATAATAGTCTGGTGAATGTTGTTTGTTCAGCTTGGCAGGAGAACCTTCATCAACACCAAGGGCCAAGGGAACTTGCCACACCACATCAACATAATGGCTGAGAGAGGGACAATCCTTACTTGTCAGATCAGTATGTCTGGCCAAGTATATACAGAAGGATGACAATTTTCTCAGACAGTTCCCTCCATCTATTCACCTGTCCAGGAACTAGTCCTACCCACCATGGGCTGGGCCCTTCCCATCAATTAGACAATTTCCTGCAGGTTCATTCTGGGCTTAAATCATCTGCTAATTCTCTACAAATGTCTTCAGAGCTCAAACCCTCAACCATCAAGTCTAGGTGACACCTGTGTCCAACTATGACACCAACTGAAAAACTTGATCTAGAAACAGTTTCACAGTCATGCCTTAAGCTTTATTTCCATGATGATTTTAAATCCCAGCAAATTGACAATTAAGGTCAACACTGCCACACAGAGAAATGTAATCATTGCCCAACACCTCATGGTTAGCAAGCTAAACAACCGGGATCATAGTCTGGGCTTAACCATGGAGTGTCAATTCTTCCTTCACAACTTTCACAATGATTCAAATGTTCACATGTGTTCTTCCTAATGTCAGTTACCTTCCTTAAAGATACAGCACAATCAAGTCACTATGTAATTTCTTCCTTTTGCACAGAACCTAGATTTGGAATGGGTGTTGTCACATGATTTGTTAGCCATTTATATAAACAATTCTATATTACATTAGAGTATTATAATATATTGGTTTTTGAAGTTGACTTCTTTTTCAAAGTTTATGTGTACAGTTCGAAACAGGAGTCTTGCCTATCAACCAATTGTATGGAAGTCCTTCAGCAAGGATTGCAAAAACAGAAATCAAGTACTTCTTTCCTCCTCAAGAAACACTAGTAGTAATTAAGCCTCATATAACATATGAAGAAAAAGGTAAATATCTTCAAAGAAAAGTCAATGTATAGATGTTTCTTTTCAATTCTAGGAAAAATTCTAAACTACAGAACAGTTAAAATAATGTAATATCTGTTCATATCTCTTCATCTTGACTCAACAGTTAGCTGTTCTCTCTGTCTCTCTCTCTCTTTTTGTTTGTTTCTCTTTCTCCCTCTCTGTCTCTTTCTCTCTTATCTTCTACTCTTCACTTCATTATTCCTCCTTTTCATTCCTCCCTATCTATCTTATAATAAAATAATAGTAATAATAATAATAATAATATGGGCTGGAGTGCTCAGTAGAAAGCGTGTACTTAGCAGATGTG
This sequence comes from Typhlomys cinereus, assembly GCA_023101885.1. NCBI lineage: Eukaryota > Metazoa > Chordata > Mammalia > Rodentia > Platacanthomyidae > Typhlomys > Typhlomys cinereus. The sequence goes on from JALPQD010000091.1 coordinate 5,457,238, forward strand.
AAACCCAAGCTTAGTTCCCCTAGAGTTTGATGAAGTCCCTTTCATTTTTTTTTCTCTCCACAAATGTGAACTATAGTGACGTTATGACTACTACTGAGCCTTCTTTTCCTTTCTGCACAAAATTGACTTGGTCTTAATGAATGTTAAAATATGTGTTTGCTTAGACTTCATTTGGGATTTTTATTCACTAAGAACTAAAAATAAGATTGGTTTTTACTTTTAATTTTTATGAATGTTTTATCAAGTTTCAATAACAATTGAAAGCTTCATGAAAGCATGAGCATCTTTTCAGTTGCCTGGAGGAGCTCAGGGAACACTGGGATAGATTGGTTTGGTAGAATTTTCCTGTGGACACATCAGGGCCTGTTGCTTCATAGAAATGTATCAGTTTAACCTTACATCTCCTTTATCCAAGAAAGCTCAGAAGCAAGTTTATAATTTAATTTCTTATAATTTTCTTCTGCATCATGATTAATTGTGATACTGTTTCTTATTTTGTTATTTTTCAAACAAGATTTTCATTTGTCACTCCTATTTTATTCTTTTTTCTAAACTACTGCTTTTATTTTATTTTTATTATTTCCTTCCTTCTATTTCCCATATTCTTCCAATAGTTTTCTAGTTATTGAACTAGATATTTGCTTGATTCATTTTTTATCCTTTTCATTGATTAAAATTGGTAGGAATATACATTCTCTCTTATCTTCTCTTTAATTTTAGTCTATAGGTTCTGTAGTTTTGCCATTATCATTAGTTTCCAAAAATGTTATGATTCTTGGTTTCCGTATTTTTTCTTGGAACTCAAAGCTATTCAAAACATCATTTTTAAATGTACTTATAATCAAAATTGAGTTGAAGAAAAATTTGTTTTCATTAGTGTCTTAATTTACTGTGTTGAGGTTAAAGTACAGAATTTGAATCAAAGACCTGTGTATTATTATTAGATGTATATTCAACATCTTTATTTTTGTCACATGTTGATCTGTCTCAGACTGTTGGAGATGTATTATTTATTATTAGCCTAGTGTTGTTTGTTATAGTAGTTGTCATTTCTAATAGTGGCTGTTGGGTTGTTACATACCTATCCATAGTATAGTTTCTATACTATACTGAGTTTCTTCTCAGTCTAGTTCCCAAGAAATGTGAGCAATGTCAGATTTCGTCCGTTAGGAACTGTCCCAAGCGCTTACTCATGCATACACACATACCTCCAAAGTAAGCAGACAGCTGATTGCAATTTCAAGGCAGCACAGTTTGGCATCCCAGGGAGACAGTCCTGGGTTGCTAAGAGAGCAGAGTAGGCTGAAGTAGGAAGGTCCCAGGCAGTAGTCTCTCTGCTCTTCCCTTCTTCAGTTGGTCACTGGTCATGGGGAAGCTGATGTCTAGAACACCAGAGCACTGGAAGGCCTAATACAGAGCAGGTCTCAGTTGGGTCCGAAGTTGGGTCCGATGAGCTCTCTCAGGTCTCGTTTTTATCCTTCTTTGTACTAGGCGTGTACAACCAATCACATGTAGGGTTTAAGGTAAATTTCACACTGATAAACTGTGGTTACAAGTTCAGATTGTCATGGTTACAATTAATGCAAAGTCTTCAACACACCAATGTGTTTATCGCTGCAAGTCACACAGCACAAGTTACAAGTTTCTCAACACACAAAAGTTTACTTGTTTCCTTCAACTTCTCTATCCCTATGCTATGCTTTCCCTGCACTCTCCACAGTCACAATAATTTTGTTCACATTCTGGGCATTCGGAATATTTTCTCTCTGTTCACCACAGGAACACATTCAAGTTTGGGGCTAGAAAAATCAGCTTACAATTTTTAACCAGATAATAGATGTGGGTGCCACCAGGATAGGCAAAGTATGTCCCCTTGGGGGCTGTTGCTTTGTTCACTATACTTGTTATTGTTCTTATGCATTAAGCTGCTCCTGTTATTAGAACTGATATGTAGACAGTATGTTGGGCTGGCTCAAATTGTATCTCTGGATTATATTTGTTTCAGTTCTATTTTGATTCCCAAAATGCTGCCATTGGGAATGATATCTTGTCTAGGGGCCCAGGGATTGCCTAGAGTGTTGACTTTACACTTTGCTTTTATCTTTTCTATAGATAACTTTGTAGGGATGTAGTGCAAAGTCCAAGCTTAACCCTATTTCTTGGGTTTCCCAGGTAGTAGAATTGAGGAAAGTCAGTTGGATAATGTATCCTGCCACCATTAAATGTGACTGTTTAGCTTTTTAGATCTAGAGGATTATCTTGTTTTCCCCTTGTGCAGTCTTGAGAATTCCAGTTCTTGCTCCTGGACTTGCAAAATCTACATATGACAAGCTCCAAAGTGTGATTTTTTTTTCCTTTCACCACAGTGTCATCTCCTGCTATTCTTAATACATAGTAATAGATTCCTATTGATGGGCAAAGTAGGCCCTCCCAGGACATGGGCTTCCAATTTTGTCCAGAGTGAATCTGGGAGCTAGACCTTTCTGTATATCAACTGAAAAATATGGTGCATTCATTGGATCCAAGGCAGTTTGTAGTGGCTATGGGGATCAATAGGCCACCAGTATACCATGTCAATATTGTCTTCGGACAACTAGGGTAACTAGTTAGGAGATTAGTTGTTGCCTACAACATGAAGAGGGTAATGCTGCCATCATCAGCAGGAGTTAGAACTCGATCCTTATCTTCACTTTTTCTGGAAATCTTTAATTGTGGAAAGGATCGAGGGTCTGTCACTGCTGTCCACATCTGCTCCAGGCTGACAGCTGCCTTCCTGTGGGAATGGTGGATCCACAGCTTGATACTTGCAAACTGTAAGAGCTGAATGTGTGGTGAAGAGCACCTGATATGGGCCCTCCACCTAGGATCTAAGCCACCTCTGGCCATAACTTTTATCCAGACACCATCTCCAAAGCTGTGGTGGTTTAAGGGTTTAGGGAGGCAAAGAAAGATTCAGATGACTGTCCTCTCAACTGTAAAGCTCTCCAGATACTGTTGGAGGTGGGTTTCATCAAACTTCTGGAGATCTCCATTCTCCCTCAGCAGCAGAGGAGAGGAGCCAGCCAAAAAGGATTTCAACAGGAGAGTAGCCCCATTGTACTCTAGGGAGTGCAACAGATCCTAAACGTACTAAGGGCAAGACTTCTAGCCATGGGAGATTAATGTCTTGGCGATATTTGCCTAGAGTCATCTTGAAAATTCTATTCATCTTTTCTATCTGGCCAGAGATTTGGGGGTGATATCATGTGTGCAAGTCCATTGACAACCCAACTGCTCGGGAAACCTGTTGAACAACATAACTGACAAGGCCAGGTCCATTGTCCTGCCAGATGCAGACTGGAACCCCAAAGCAAGAATGATTTCCCTGGCTATGATTTGAGCCACTTCTCAAGCCTTTTTTTGTCTTAGTAGGAAGGCCTCTGCTCATGTAGAGAATTATCACCAATAGATATTGACAGCCTTTACTGAGTTGTATGGCCATGAAATCAGTCTCAAGGTGTTCAAAGGAATATTCTTTTGCATCAGCAAGGGTGGTGAAGGAGCCTTGTTTCATGTACAATGGAGGCCTTTTGTGTTATCATCTTTTTTTTTTTTTGAGAGGCCTATTTGGGTGTTAGTAGATGTTGTTTTAGCAAATGTTGTTAGCCTGTCTTGTCAAGGTGAGTCTTCATATGGGTCGGGCTTACTATTTCTGGCCCTGGTTTTTCTGGAACTATTATCTTTCCTTCATGAGTAATAAGCCATCCCTCATGACTTCAGGATGCCCCAAAATCTTTAGCCCGGATTCCCTCTTTAGTTTTCATATTTTGGATTTTCACAGAGCATAGGATAGGAAGTGTACCAGTTACTCTTAACTGTTGCTTTGAGAGAACAACCAAAGTCAATCAACTTAAGGGAGAAAGGGAGGTTTATTCAGTTTATGGTTCCAGAGGGAAGGTACAGTCTCTCAAAAGTAGAGATGGCATGGCTGGCTGACCAAAGCAGAGGAGGCTAAGTTACCACAGACATCTTGGAAGCTGAGAGCTACAGACTGTATGCAGCAAAGGCAGACATCTCCTAGAGGTAGGGTGGGACTAATCCACCTCAAGGCCCACTCTTTGTGACTGCCTTCTCTAGCAAGGCTCCACCTTTCAAGGTGATATAACTTTGCCAAACACATAAGACTGTGGGGGGACACGTTTCTAACCATGACACTCCATCCCTGGCCCCTACAGGGTCATTGCCATCTCATTATGCAAACCATACTCAGTCCAACTTTAAAAGTCTTCATAGACTACAACAGTAGTTCCAACAGTCCAAAAAGTCCAAAGCCTCCTAAAAAATCAAAATACAAATTATATATTTCCAACATACAATGGCACAGAATAAACATTCCCATTCCAAAAGAAAGGAATGGGGGCATATCCAGGAAATATTGGTCCGTAACAAGACCGAAAACCAGCAGGACAATTTTCAAATCCTGTAGCTCCAAGTCCAACAGGTGAGCCTCTTGTTGAAATCATCTCAGTTCCAAAGGGCTTTGGTTCCATCCCTCCAATGCAGCTGCCCATAGAATAAGTTGCTCTCTTGAGCTGACTCCTTCTAGGGTATACAGCTCTCCTTGGCAGGTGTCCCACAATGTCTCTGGGGTCTCTAACATCTTTACTTTTCAATGGCAAACCAGGCTTTAACTCCTCAGCACAAACTGCCCTTCTTGGACCTCTAAACTCCACGACTTCCTCCCTCTTGCATCACTGATGACTCTAAAACTAGAACCATGTGGACAACTTTGCTAAGACTGGCCCCCTTGAATCACAGCTGATTCTGCCTCTCTATGCTGACCATCTCTTTCACTCCTGGGCAGTTGCTTTGTAAGAGAAACCAACTCTTGCTTTGGAACTCCACCCTTTAGCTCCAGTCTTCTGAAAGGATTTGCATTCTTATGAGTGGGAGCCTTCCCTGAGTATCTTGCCATTAAGCTAGGGCCTTTCCTATTATTCAAATTGAGAGCAGACTTTGATTTACAAATAGAGCTAATCTCTTCATCAGCCATTTTGTTCTCTGCTTCTTCCTAGTTCAACTCTTTAAGTTTGCCATTGTATTTTTCGTCATTGAATCTTAGAGTTTTTGCTTCTTCCTGTCTGATTCTTTGCTCTTTTTCATAACTCTGAAGACAACTAAAAAATAGCCATATCGCATTGTCAAGACTACATTGCTTTGAAATTTCCTCCACCAAGCACTCCAGCTTAACTTCAGGCAAGCTTTCAGGATGAGGGCAAAACTTCACTAAACTCTCGGCCAACACATGGCTCCATGTGTCACTCGTCCAGTTGCAAACACAATATCTGTTCCCCTCTGGACCATCACAAGCTGGGCTTCCACTGCCTGCGTCTCTCATAGCATTGCTCTCCTGAGTTCTCATGAGAAAGGCCCATTTGGCCCAACCAGACAAGATGCAAAGACTTTCCCAGTACAAAATCCCAAAGTTCTCCATATTTCTCCCAAAAAAACAGTTCCAAAGGCACACTAGCCACAACACAGCATTGGCCATACTTCTGGGTACAACTTCTCTCAGCTTCACAAACAACTTCAACATTGTGGTACCAGCTGTTCTTAATCTCACAGCAATATCCCAACTACCCGATACCAATTTCTGTAACAGTTACTCTTAACTATTGCTGTGAGAGAACACTCAAGATCAATCAACGTAAGGGAGAAAAGGAGGTTTATTCAGCTTATGGTTCCAGAGGGAAGGTACAGTCTCTCAAAAGTAGAGGTGGCATGGCTGGCTGGCCAAAGCAGAGGAGGCTAAGTCACCACAGACATCTTGGAAGCTGAGAGCTACAGACTGTTTGCAGCAAAGGCAGACGTCTCCTGGATATAGGGTGGGACTAATCCACCTCAAGACCCACCCCTTGTGACTGCCTTCTCTAGCAAGGCTCCACCTTTCAAGGTGACATGACCTTGCCAAACACATGAGACTGTGGGGGGACACATTTCAAACCATGATAGGAAGTATGAAGCAAATTCTTTTGGCTGTTTCATTCTGAAGGGCTACTCCTTTGACTATCTGATCTAGAAGTTGATTCCTTTAGGTTATTTGGTCTCAGCCCATGGTACGGGCTGGGTGATACACCAACCAACACTGGCAATATAATGTCCATATTTGGTGCTTCCCAAAATCAGGAGCCTTGTTATCAATATATTGCCCCATAGCTATGCAAGATAATAAAAAGTGTATTCAGAGTCTATATATACTCTGGCTCTTTTTCCTGATGCCATAATTAGGGTTCAGGTCAAAGCATGTACCTCAGTCTTCTGAGCAGACTAGTGGCTTGGGAGTATCCCTCTCTCAATTGTTTTCATTACAGTGGTTACCACATACACAGTATATTTCCCTTGCTGAGGCTTTGACTTCCATTGGTGAATAGTTCTAGTTAGGAATTGTGGAAGAGAGCATCTCCCAGGTCCAGTTGCTGTGAGAAAACACTAAGGCTCAAACAACTTAATGGGTCAAAGGAAGATTTATTCAGCTTACTGTTCCAGAGGGGAGATTCAGCTCTTTACAGTGAAAAAGGCATGGCAGACTGGCAGAGGAAGGATAAGTCACATCCATGATGGAGACCAAGAGACTGCTGCAAGCACAAGAGCAGACTCACTCATTCAAGTAGGGTGGGACTAACCAATATCAAGACCCACCCTCTGTGACTCCCTTTCTCCAGCAAGGCTCCATCTCCTAATGATGCCATGACTTTTCCAAACAACTAAAGATTCAAACATATGAGCCTGTGGGAGAGAACTCACATCTCAAACCATGACATTCCACCCCTAGTACCCACAGGCCCATTGCCATCTCATTCTGCAACTTTAAAAGTCCCATAGACACATCAGTAATTCCAACATAGTCCAAAGTCCAAAGTCTCCTGTAAAATCAACAAATTACATACTTACCAAATAAAATGCCACAGAATAAATATTTCCATTCCAAAAGAGAGGAATGTGGGGATATCCAGAAAAGATAAGTCGATAACAAGACTGGAAACCAGCAGGATGACAAACTCCAAATTCTGCAGCTCCAAATCCAGTAAACAAGCTTCTTATTGAAATCATCTCAGTTCCAAAGGATTTAGGTTCCACCCCCTCCAGTGCAGCTGCCCATAGAACACATCATTCTCTTGGGTTGACTCTTCCCAGGGTATACAACTCTTCTTAGCAGATGTCCCACATTGGCTTTTGGCATCTCTAACTTTTTCACTTCTCAATGGCAATCCAGACTTTGACTCCACAGCTCCACAAAAATGCCCTCCTTGGGCCTTTAGACTGCGGTCCCAATTTATGAGTTTCCAACCCTGCCACATGTTGCCTATCTTCTGCCATTCTCTGAAATCCTGGAGGAGGAATCCATGACCTCCTCTTTCTTACATCTTTGATGATTCTAAAACCAGGACTATGTGGATGACTTTGACAGGTTCTGCTGTAACTTCCAGGTGAAGATTGACCCCTTGAATTACAGCTGGTTCAGCTTCTCTGTGCTGATGCTGAGAAGAATTTCTATCTCTCTTGGGGAGTTGCTTCAAAGTAGAAACAGACTCTTCTTTATAATTCTGCCCTTTCCTTCTTTCCTTTCAAAAGAAATTGCGTTCTTATGGGTGGGAACCTTTCCTGAGGAATTTAGCCTCAGGGTAGGTCATCTTCTGTTATCCAAATCATTTTATGTTGTGGTACCATATGCCCTTTCCAGTACCAATTTCTCTCAGAACTTTCCAGTACCAGATCCTCTTAGTTTCAACACAACAAAACCCACTTTTCTGGTACCAATTTCTGTACCAGTTACTCATCTCTGTTGCTACAAGGTACCACTGAAGTTCAAACAACTTAAGGGGACAAAGGAAGATTTATTCAGCGTACAGTTCCAGAGTGGGGAGAAGACACAGTCCATTATAGCAGAAAAGCATGGCTGGCTGATAGAAGCTAGAGGCAGCCTAAGTGACTATAGACATCATAGAAGCCAAGAGGTGCTGTTACAAACTCTAGAGCATGCTCATTCAATCAAGCAGGATGGGACTAACCAATCTCAAGACCCAGCCCCTCTAACAGATTTCTTCTAGCAAGGTGTTATCTCCTAAAGGAGACATGACCCTTCCAAACACATGAGCATATGGAGTACAATTCACATTTCAAACCATGACAATCTATCCCTGTCCCCCCAAACTCATTGCCATCTCATTATGTAAAACATACTCAGTCCAACTTTTAAAGTCCCATAGAATATATTGATAGTTCTAACACAGTCCAAAAGTCTAAAGCCCAAAGCCTCCTGTAAAATCAAAAGACAAGTTATGTACTTGCAGCATAAAATGGCAAATGTTCCCATCCCAGAGGGGAGGAATGTGCGGATAGCCTGGAAAGATCAGTCCATAGCAAAACCTAAAACTGGCAGAACAAACTCCATATCCTTGGATCCTGGCTGCTTTGCATGGCTTCTGGTATTACAATCACTAGAATCTTGGCTTTTTGTTTATCTGGTCTCTCTTTTTCTCCTCTGGCAGCTGCTTCTCAATTTGTGATTATCTTGGAGGCCATAAAGTTTTTTTACCTGATTTTTACCTGAAAAATCTCTCTACCCACTGCAGTTTCTGAAGCATATTGTATGACATTTGAAACTTGAATCACAAAAGTCATGTTGACTTGGAGCATTTCTTAGGGAGTCTCTAGATTAAATAGAGTGTATCTCTGGTAGGCATCACAGAATCTCTCATAGTACTGACTTACTGATTCATGGTCACCCTGAAGAATCTCTGACTCAACTGAGGTTGGGGGTGCTTCTGATACTTACTTAGGCTCCCTCTAAAAGGATTTGTCTCTTAAGCATAAGGGATTTGTCCCCTTGTGATATATTAGGATTCCAAGCAGGATGAGCATCTGGAAATGCAGTATCTATGAATCTCCCAAGATTCAGAGAGTCAGCAAGCACTTGGGTGATCAGCCAGACTTGAGACACCCCCAAAACCCATGCTCATCGGAATCAAAGAGAGTAGCCATAAACTGTCAGCAATCACCCCAAGTAAGTTGGTACATTTCCATAAAGGAGGCTAATAAGTCTATAATGGCTTGGGGTTTTTCAAAATATTGTGGGGTATATCAGAGTTGTAGGTTTGGAGGTATATGTCCTAACCTCTTGGCATCTGAAGGAGTGGGTGTAACATGGTTGTAGGTTCCTTTGAGGTAAGACTCTCTGAAACTGAGGCGTGCCTCATTTTTCTGTTGTGTCATGGTTTGTGAAGTCTTCCCATTCCAAAGTCATCTCAACTGGGTGGGGCAGGGGTAGGTAGAGTTTTCTCACTGTGGGCCATGGGGGAGGGGCATCCTTGAATGATGATATGTTCCTAGCCAAAGTGTTAGACGTGCTGGAGGCCCACCCAGAAGGCCCAGCAAGCAACAGCTGATATCAAGCAAGGTTCAAGACTACATCAGTCATCTGGTAAACATGGGTGCAGGGCTTCAATTCTGGTGTCTCTGATAGTGTGCTTGTGGGCAACAAAGATCCTTGGGAAACAAAACCACATGGGAGGATTTAATGCCAAAGCATATCAAGAATTGAAGTAAGAAAATTGGTGTTTATGTCTAGTGTCTCTTGTGAAGACATATCAGACTCAGATGATGGTGGTAAGGTCCAGGGTGTCTTCTGGTAGTCAATCTATGCTGAATGTCAGCTAATTATTTTCAAAAAGGGTCCACAATTAGGAAAGTTTCATCTTGATTCCACAGTTACCATTAAAACCTAACTTGAACTTGTCAAGTATAACCCGAAAAACTGTGAGGGTCCAGGACTTAAACTGACTCAACACCATCTCAGGTTTTTATATGTGCCTACAGTATTTGTATTATGTATGCAGGGAGGAGGTGGAGAAGACAGACTTCTCTCTCACTCTGGAGTCTGCCTAGCGAGTCCCTTTTCAGGAATTTAAGAATGTCTTAGAGTGAGGACCACAAGTATAAGCTCTGTGCTTGGTCATCTGTCATCAACCCTTTCAAGAAGAGGAAAGAGTGTCCACTAAGCTTAAATGAACTTCACAGAACTGCAGGTTAGGACCCACTCAGGCCCTGTAGCCACAAAGGCAGTGGTACCATGTGATTCATTCACACTAGTATGCTCACTCATTTACATTTTCCCTGTTAAACCTGTTTAATTTTATCCTATTTTTTGGATATCAGTGCCATCTCAGAGTGCTTTGAGGCTTTCTATAGAACTTCCTGAGAGTGAGAAGACCTGAGCTGGCTTCCTTAATACCAACCCCAGGGGTATTATTTACCTTCTGGATGGGTCATCCCTATCCTTGTGTTGTCTCACTCTTGGATTCTGGTCTGGGGCAATATGATCCTTCAGGCTTCTGGAAGGGGAATCCAGAATATTATTTGGGAGAAGGGGATCATACTTTCTGGGTTCTAGGAAGCCCTGGTGAGCTACAAGACTCAGGAACCAAAAGGGGTCTTGGCAGTGGAATATTGAGGGGACCTCCAAGTAATATTGGAGAATTTTTTTCTCACCAAAATGAAAGACCAAGGCAGTTACAGCATAAAAGAAAGGAATTTATTTTACACAGTAGACTGGAGCTGGATCTCTCCAGCAAGTCACCTCAGCCCCTCCTTGGAGGAACAGTGGGACTTACAGCCTCTAGGAAGAATTCTTTGATATGCAAAAGTAAGCAAGCAGAGTCCTTCAGAAGTACATCTTGGCCATTTAAAAATTATCATTTCTTATCACAGTTGAATATTTAGAGTTTTCTTACCTAATCTCATATCTACTTATTTCACATCTACCTTATTCTCATATCTGGGGAGACCTGTGATGTTCCTTGCAGAGAGAAGAAAGGACTACTCTTCCTGTGACTCTGGGCAATTTTTCACAAGCCTTTGTTAGCTATTTTAATTTTTTGCCACAAGTTCAGTCCCTGGAAGGAGAGAACTTCCTTCTGAAAGTTGTTCTCTCAAATCCCTGCATGCATTTGCATTCTCTCTCTCTCTCTCTTACTCTCTTTCTCTTTCTTTCTCTCTCATCTAATTTATTTCTGTGCAATTTTAGATATTTCAACCACAGCATACAAAGACAACTATTCTTTTCCTCTGTTATCTCTTTAAAATTTTTTCTCCTAATTTTACAGGCATATTGAATACTGATTTCTGCCTCCCTCCTTGCCCCCTTTTTCTCATCTCTCCCCTCCCTTTATCAATCCATTGCACTCCCTCCCACCATCCTGCCTAACCACTTCTATGGGCCTCTGCTATCTTGATCTGCTTGAATGAACAGCCTCAGATGACCTCATGTTTGTTTCTATAGTGGAAATTATGAATCTCATCAAGGATGCAGGCTTTGAATTGAACCAGATGAAAATGACGATGTTAACACAGGAACTTGCAGAAATAATCTACTCCAAATTAGTATCAAAAGACTTCTACAATGATCTGCTGGAATCCTTAACTGAGTAAGTTTGTGGGACATAATTGCATGCACAGTAAAAGTAGAAGCTATTCATTATAAAAACTGTGGGACACAAGTTTTTGGTAACTTCTAATCACACTCATCAAGAGACACAATGTTAACTTTGGGATTTATTTATTTTTACTATTCCTTCTTTCTCCTCTTCTTCCTCTCCTTCCCAACTTCCCTCCTCCTCTCTTTTGTTCTTTACCTACATACAGGCAATCTGTATTTAAAGTCTTGATTTACCAATGCTATCTGTGCTTGAACTTCCTTGTTTAAAATAGGGAGAAAAATAGGAACCATCTCATAGCTTTGGAGAGCGAATTGTTAGACTGAAGGAGTTCTAAACAGCATGGGACATATGCTAAAGACCCAATAAGCATTAGTTCTTTACATGTATGGAATACTATATATATATACCATGTAATACATATATATAATATATATATATATATATATCAGAGATGGGATACCATATTCCATATATATATCTCAGAGATGTATATAGTTGTATAAATATCATACTAAAACAGTGCTTAAAAATATCCTCCTCCACATTGTGAATCTATTCCAAGAAACACCCATTTCTACAGATATTCCACAAGAAACAAAGCCAGAATTTATTAGCTGCCTACCTAACTTTGTTTCTTCTGCCAGTATGTTTGTATGTTATTGCTTTGACTCTATTTAAACAGATCTTTAAAGCACTTTTTATTAGGATGTCCTCCTAGATTACGAAAGAACTGAAGATACAGGGCTGGAATTTAACCACGGACACTGACAGTCTATCCTCCTAACTCCTTCTTCTCAGAACTCTCATTTCCACACAGGTCGTAATTACTTAAATATCCATATTGTTACATTTATTTATACATTTGTGAGACAATACTCATGCACAACTAAGGAAGAAATGGAGATTTGGCTTATGGTCAGAGGGATATAGACCTTTATGGCAGGAATCTCACAGTAGGTAGTTCAAGTCATCATCGTGGAGACAGAAAGAACACACAGTAAACTGCAAGTAGGGCTGGGTGGGTTGCCACATCTCAAGATCCACCCCCATGGTTTGTTTTCCTTCAGCAAGTTTCCACCTCTAAAGGTGCCATGACCTTCCCAAACATTAACATCACCTGAGGGTTCAAACACAGGAGCCTGTGAGTGACAAATCACATTCAGATTATTTCATTATATCAATTTACTTTGAGTTTAAAACATTGATATGCTTCATACACATAATTAGAGGCTTTTTTAAACATACACCTACCAGTTTTAGTTCTTACTACTTGTTAATGAGCCTAGAAAGACAATCTACAGAGTTCAAACAGAAGGTTGACCATAATTAGTATTTAGATAACTATATTTAGGTATTCAGATAAGTAGTATTAGGTAAGCTGAAGACTAAGAAATTTGAGTATTGCATCAGGACAGCTTCGAAAACAAAACTAACTTTCCAAATGATCATAGGTTATGTCTTCTCAGAAGAGTTGACAATTTGGACTATTTATAGTACTGACTAGAAGAGAGAAAAAGAAGCAGGAAAAGGAGAGGGAATCCAAAATTCTGTGCTAATATGCCTACTCTGTGGAGAATATGGTGGTAGCTTTCCCTGGAGGAGAACCCAGAGTAGGGTAAGCCTGCTACTTGTGTGACACCATCCACTTTTCATATATTCTATATTCCATCACAGGATGGGAACCTGTGTGCAATATAACACAACACACATGTGAAACCTTAATGCACAGACATACACTACTGACTGACAAGTGGATACATGGTCACTGTTTTCTAACACAAGAACTGTTTTCATATATACATATAATTTTATTTATATATTTATTTAATACATTCATATATAAATATATATTTATTTATGTGGGAATATAAATTCCTAGGGTATCTTTCATGCACAAGACTACAGATTGAAAAAATATGCTGTATGGGCTTAAGGACAGTTTCTGCTGACCTAGACTGGTACAAATGGACTGCAATGGACAGGCATTTTTATCTTCATACTAGCTAATCACTGACTATAGTCTCTAGGGAATGAGGCTAGCCTGTGCAGGTGGTTCTCCTTATTGTATATAATCCCTCAATGGCTAGAAGCTGAAGAGGAGACCATGAAGAGACAATGTCTGTTGCGTCCCCAAAGCAGTCAAGTAAGAACCCATTCACAAATGTTCTCTAGAATTAAACTGTTGCACTCATCTGATAAAAATAGTTATTGGAAGAAAGAACGTATACAATCACATTCATTAAGATAAGACAGTGAAACAAAATTCTCTCAGACTGGAAACATCTGTCATTAGCTATGTATGCATACATGTCACTGGAAATAGCTTGCTGTCTAAACGCATTGTTGTTTGCAGGGGCATTTCTACAGTCATGGTTCTGTCCAGGTGGAATGCCATTACAGAATGGAGACGAATTATGGGTCCAGTAGACCCAGAAGAAGCAAAACTACTGTCCCCAGATTCCATTCGAGCCAAATTTGGAATAGATATTTTGAGAAATGCTGTCCATGGAGCATCTAATGAATATGAAGCAAATGACGCCATTAACAAATTATTCAATGAGAGTGACCTTGACTATCCAGAGGAAATCTAGAGTTTGTACTGTAAACCCTCCTCAATGATTACTCCCTTTTCTTTTTTTAATTCTATTTTATTTTTAATTTAATTTAAAAAAAATTTTCCTAGTCTTATGAGCATATGGAGTAATTATCCCTGCCTTTTCTTGGCTTCTAGTAGGGACTAGGCCTAGGACAAGGGTTTCTTATACAAATCAGAATCTTTTCTACATTCCTTGGTAACCTTGGAGCCAAGTTTTACATTTCTAGTAGTCTGTGGTTCTAGCTGCAGGTAGTCACCCCAAAGAATCTGGATTCAGGCTCAAAGATGGAGACAGTGAGGTAAGGACAACCTCCCTGAGTTTGCAAGCCTCAGTCTCAAGCTGTTTTTACATTTGCTGTAACACAGGGTTTCTCACAGTTCTCACACTGACTTCTCTCCAAAGGTCTATTCAACAGCCTTGCCTCTGTTTCTTTATAACTATGAATGTATAGCCCACCAGCTTCCTGTGGTAATGCTTGATATGACATAAAACAATATTAAATAAAATAAAAAAGAAGAAAGTAATCTTGTTCCTCGGGGAAAGAACTATTCATTGGGTAGTTGGTGTTACACTCACCTCTCTTGCTTACCCAGCAGCACAGGCCATTTGTGAGATGGCATGTGACATGAGTGACTTCTATCAAGCTTTATCTCCTTTATTTATTTATTTTTATTTATTCAATTGTGCGTGCGTGCGTGTGTGTGTGTGTGTGTGTGTGTGTGTGTGTGTGTAGAACCACGGGCGAATTTGGGAACCACCATGGACCACCTCCACCTCCTCCTTGTTTACTCTGCCCCAGGATTCACAGGCTCCGCCCTACCAGGACCAGAAATGCAGGCCACCCCCGCTTCTGCCCGGCATCTATACGTGAGGTCTAGGATCCGAACTCAGGACCTTCCGCCTGCAAGGCAGAGGCTTAACCCCTGAGCCACCTCTCCAGCCCCTAAACAAATATCTTTAAAAATGTCCAATTTCCATGGTTGTCAGAGAAATGCAAATTAAAACTAACCTATGATACCATCTTACCCCGTTGGAGTGGTTAAAATCAAGAACACAAACAGCAGAAAATGCTGGATCAGATGTAGAGAAAAGGAATACTCATTGTTGATGGGCATGTACACGGGTACAGTCATTTTAAACATAAGTGGAGATTCCTCAGAAAGCTAAAAGTGGAACCACCATATGACCCAACTATAACTATTCCTAAGAGACTCTAGATCTTACTACAAAGACACTTGCATATCCATGTTCCTTGCAGCTCTATTCATATAGCAAGAAAATGGAATCAACCAACATGTCTATCAGCAGAGGAATGGGTAATGAAAATATACATATACACAAATACTATTCAGCCATCAGGAATGATATTATGAAATTTTCTGGCAAATGGATGGCACTGGAAATGTAATATTGAATAAAGTATCTCATACACAGATACATACCACATTTTCTCTCTTATTTGTGGATGGTAGCATTGATTCACTGATATGAAATTCCTTTAAGAGCCAGAATATTTGAAAGGGATTAGTAAGAAGGAAGGTGGGAAGGAGATGTTAGGGTGAAAATATCAGAGAAGGAAATATAGGATTCCACAGGTAGCAGAGTGAGTGAGCTAACAATGGGAGGAAAATATTTAGGGGGCATGAGGGAACAGGATGTAGGAAGAGCTGAGGGACTAATAAAAAAAATCCTAAGAAGATTGGATGCAACCAGATAGTAACCAACTGTGGTATTAACATGCAAAAATTTTTGCTCATATTTTTTAAAGAAAGGAACACGAATAGACAGTCCCTGTACAGAAAAGCACAGAGAGAGGAGGAGGGGACAAACCAAAAAATTCTCTGAACCGCTCCACCTAGAATTCAGAGGCAATTGAACAATTATAGAAGTAACAAGGATGTGATACTTCATAATAAGTTGTTGGTCAGAGAGATCTCAAAGGCCTCCCAAACAATATAGCCTTTTGCAATTGCTTTTGTTTGCCCTCCAGAAACTGGCAGTAAGATCCCCATTACCGAAGATGCAACACACATTGATCACAGGACATGGAAGAAAAAAAAAATTAGTTAAAACTGGTTGGGAAACTTCCTCCCTTGTTGGATAGCTTATTCTTACATAGTACCAGAGAGTACTATGGAAGCCACTAAGGGAAAAAGAGCAATAAAAGGTCTCATCGATCTGTGAAATATGAAAGTTACAATAACAATCACCATGGCAACAGGCAATCAGAGTAACAGAGGCATGTATATCAAGGAGACAACCAATGACTTTCTGATAGGATTTAAGGTCCACTTGTTGGAATGTAGCACATTCCTGTTACTATAAACTAGAATAAGAACTTATGAAAGGGAAAGACTTAGTTCCTAGGGCAAGAACAAAATATAAGCCTTCATCTAGGAAGACAGTATGCCAAACTGCTTTGTAAATATTTATTGTTATACTCATAGACTGGAAAAATACACAGAACTCAACCTAGAAGTCTCCTTAGACAGCAGAAGTAGTTTATTACTAAAAAACAGAACTTGCCAAAATGCAGGAAATACATGATTATAGTCCACTTGTCCCTAAACAGGACATATGTAACTCACCCACACCTACCCCAAGGCTCAGAAACTATCTCAGAAAAGGGGGACAAGAAATCTGTAAGAGCTTGAAGTGAGACACTGATGGGCATGACAGAGTTGTGATAGATAAGATTTCATGGCAGATATGTTTACTTACACAAGAATTACATGGGATCTGTCTCAATATCTCATCATGAAAGCAGAAAAATCTCAAGAAGATCTATACCTCTTGAGACTAATTCTGATGGGAATGAAATAGCTATGGTACTTGCTGTAGCATGAAGCATGTTTAGGCATATGTCATCAAAAACAAGCTAACGTTAACACTGTGGTCCACACAAGTGAAAAGATCTGGAAGGAGTCTGGCAGGGGAGATGAAAGATTTTAAACAGAACAGGAGCAGGGGTGGGACTTGGGACTCGGGTAAAAACTGAAAATATTATGATTCACTATACCCATGTATGGAACATTAAAAAAAATAAATAAATGAAAAACTTAGAAAAAGAAAATATAAGAAAACTATGTATTCATTTCTTAAAACAGTATATCCTGGTTTTTTAGCTTTAGAAATATTTTTGTGTATATCTGTAAAATATTGCCCCTTTTAAAGCTTACCACTACAAATAGTATTATACCATACTAGCAAGCATGGAGGAATCAGCCTTTGAGGACTCTGAAAGCTCTGTATCCACACTGCTCCACTCACGTTTTTTTTAAAAAAAAGTACATAAAAACAGTACATAAGGAATGGGAAAAATACCCCTGTGTTTATGGAAAACTACTGTTTTTCTGCTGAAAATACTATGCAACATGGTCCACAGATTCAAAAAATATCTCTAACAAAATATGTTTTTTACAGAAATGGAAAAAATTATCTTGAGATCCATACAGAATTCTGAGTCTCAGAAGATTCAAAACCTTCTTGAAGTTTCTAAAAGATCTATAGCATTCCTACTTTGAGATTGAAAACTTATGAAAATGCCATAGTAAGCAAAACAGTATGTTCTTAATGTAAAGATATACATGTGTCCTGATACAATGTGTGAAGCCTTCTGTGAACCTTCACATCCATGATCAGCTGATGTTAGGTGAGGGCACATGAGCATTCCATAAAGAAAGAAGAGTTTCCTAAGTAAATTCTGTTGGAAAAATTAGATGTACATATTCAAAGTAATGAACCTATACCTTAACACTGTATACATAAAAATAAGTTTAATACAGGTCAAAATTGTAATTTAAGAGGCAAACTTTAAACTCTTAGAAGAAAATAGGAAAATCTGAAGGTGGCTGGATTGGCGATGGCTTGGTAAATGCGACGCTGAAAGCATAAGTGATGAAAAAATATATGAATTGGATTTCACTGAAGCTCATTTCTGGAACTAAGGGTACTAGCAGGAAGCAAAAGGACAACCCAAAGTATGAAAAAGTATATGCGAATTATCTATCTGATAAGGACATATTGCCAACATCTGACAAGAGTTTTATTATTTGATAGCAAAAGGCAACAATTCATCTAAAGATTTGAGTGGACATTTGCCCACAGGAGACATTCAGATGGCCAAGCAGCATGCTGATCCTTAAGAAAATGCAAATCAAAATGTAAATTACTTTACACCCACCTAGAATAACTAAAAGTTGCACAAGGGAGAAGTAACAGAAGCTAGGGAAGATGAATGAACACACTAGTAAACATGTAAGGGGCAACTTCTGGGAACAATAGTTTGGTGATTCATCAAAAATTTCAAATGTGGTATGACTGTTACACTCAGAAATTCTAATCATAGATGGGTATCTGTGAGAAATGGGAATAGGACTCAAAAATTTACAAATACATCAATGTTTCTGGGAAAGTCATTCACAAGAGCCACAAGACTGACAAACCAAGCATCAAACCACAGAAAAAATGGATAAACGAAATATCATTACATAAAATGAAATATTTAGCCGTAAAAAGAACCAAAGTTGGCACTAGGAAGATGATGCAGGGTTAACATCTTGCTACCTACGTGTTAGGATTTGAGTTCAGGTACTCAGATTCCACATAAACAGTGGACACAATGACGTAGGCGTCTGTATTCCCAGTGCCCTCACAGAAAATGGGAAGCAGAGACCCAATAATCTCAAGAAGCTATCAGGTCAGAAAGCCCAAGGCAGCGGCAGCAAAAAGACCGTATCTCAAAACAAGGTGGAAAGACAAGAAGTAACAGGCGAAGGTTGTCCACGGACCTTCACATGGTGCAATCAGGTCTGCATGCATACACACACTCGCACGTCACAATCACACACATGCATGCAACACGCACATAAAGACTTATTCATGCGTTAACGTGGGCAACGTGAGTCAGACACACATGTACAAATAGTGCATAATCCCAGTCATATTTCATGTTGCCTTAGAACTAGCAATCAGACAACCTCATCAGCGCCGTGGCCTGGAGCGCTCGCTGCCGCTGGCGCCCCGCCCTTTGTCAGAGCTTCACCATGGCCTGCTGGCCGCGAATTCCACCCCGGTTCTGGAGTCGTCGTCGCGACAGCGGCGCCAGCCCTTCGCCCACAGCGAAGTGGAACCTGGGACCGAAGCACAGAGTTGATGGTCATCATCGGCACCGGAAACCCCAGGACGGCGAGAAAGATGAGCGCCTGGCCACCGATGGCAGACCTCAGGGTGTTACTACTCCGGAAGACCCTAAGCCCCCTTCTAGGTGTTCAGACTGGGCAAGTGCTGTTGAAGACGAAGAAATGAGAGCCAAAGTCAACGAAGAGATTGCAAGGTATAAAAGAAATCTCCTCGTACATGACTTTGGAAGAGAGAGAAAATCAGCAGGAAGTTCTAATTCTAAGGAGTCTATGTACGCAGTGCCGGCTGATGTGGAGACGGATGAAAGTGTGTTGATGAGAAGACAGAAACAGATCAACTATGGAAAGAACACGATCGCCTATGATCGCTACATTAAAGAAGTCCCCAAACACCTTCGTCAACCTGGGATCCACCCCAAGACTCCCAACAAATTTAAGAAATACAGCCGGCGGTCGTGGGACCAACAGATCAAACTCTGGAAGGTGGCCCTTCATTTTTGGGATCCTCCAATTGAAGAAAGATGTGCTTTACAAGAAAGACAACCTGTAGACCTTGGGGACATGGAGCCAGAATTCTCAGGGAACAGCTTCGAGTTCCAGAGGAGCTCACCATATAACCTTGATGAATATGCTGGCACACCCACCAAAGTCAGTCAAAAGGAGGATGAATTTGATTTGGAAGCTTGCTTAACTGAATCTTTTAAAGACTTCTCGAGCATGAGCTAACGGCACCTGGTGGCCACCCAGAGAAACAGTTGCTTCTGCCTGGCCAGATGGCTAAGCAGGCCACCGCTGTGCACTTGTATTTGTTTCTCTGTTAAAGAGTTTATCTCATGATGAGCTGTTATTCTTGTCATATTTTTATGTATAGTGTGTTTGCATGTTCTAAATTGTAGGTATAGCTAAATCTAGAGAAAATTTAATACTTAATAATACTTAATGCATGCTGTCTTTCAAATCAAGTTGAAGACTGATTTTAACTGGTCTTCCATAAGAACCTGAGACTGTGAGTTACCTTTTGTTAGATGTGTGGGCTGTGGATTAACCATATGCTCATGGGACCAACCTAGAGACAGCTGTATTTGTAGGTAACTGATACAGTATTCTGAGGCAGACAATTCCAAGACTTTGTAGATACTTATTTTCTGGCCTTTTATCAATATGTCAAAGTAGTGGCTATGTTAGTGAATTTTAATGTAAGTTATACAGTTTTAAATTGGAACTTGTAAATAGTGCAAGATAGGATGTTAACCTACAATACTCCTGGAATTGAAAGAATTGAAAGAATTTTTGTTTTAGCAGTCACCTAATTTACCTTGTAATCTTGCTGAAAATGATAATGTATAAAGATTTTTGTTGTTTGGTTATATAATTGTAAAGATGTCAATTTGCAATTTTATTGCTTTTGTATGGAATGATACTATGGAAATAAAAAGGAATGAATCTTTTTATAGAAATATAAATTTAATAAATATTAAAAAATATTTTAAAAATAAATAAACTTAGGTGAGACTATTTTGGGTGTATGCATTGTGAAGTCTTCTTGTGTATTGTTCCTTGGTTTAATATGTAGTATCCTTCTGTGCCTCTCTTTTTTTTTTAATTTATTTTTTCCACTCCTACAAACTTGATAGATACCCCATTCTCCTCCCTCGGTGTACCCCTCCCTGGATCTCTTTTTTTCCCTCTCCCCTTTTTATCTTCTTCCCCCATCCCTTTCTCCCAGTGCCCCCTCCCCCACCCATTCCTGAAGCATTCTTTAGTGTGCATGTCAAATTTCCCTCTGGGTCCTCCTCTCTGATGAGGTGTAAGGATTCAGTAGCACTGCCTAAAGCTCTTTTTTGTGTTCCCCTTTAGTATAGGAACACTATTGTGGCTATCAATCCCTTGCCTCTAAGGATGTTAGAGCCTGTGATCCATGCTAGACTTTGGGGGAGGTCAATGACATGTTGGTCATTGCGCAGGTCATGCAAAGTCCTATTATGATTATTTTGGCCCTAACCTGTGTGGAGTATCTTGTATATTGTTGCTCCTCCCCATCACACAATCTTACCTCCCTCTCTTCTGCAAATTTCCCTGAGCTTTGGGATGGGGAGATTAGGCTGGCCTGGTTCCTGGAGATTACTGTAAGGTCTTTGACGTTCTGAATTATCAGGTTTTTTTTTCAGTTTTGCTGTTCCTGTGCTGCCCTTGGCTCCATCCTGATGGGTATTGGATGTCTCCTCCTAGCCAGAGAAAAAAAGCTGTTAAAATAAAGTCTTATTATAAGAGTAGATTCAAAGGTAGATGGAATAAGAGTAGGAGGCCACAGTGAGGGGGAGGGGAGGTCAGTCTCCCATTTGCAGGGTGGTTACCTTCTATCTGCTAGACTCTATGCCCTCCCTTTCTGTTGAGATCAGACCCCATCAGTTGCAAGTGACCAGGAAGGAAAGTCTGTGAGCTTAGCCAGATGTCTCATTACTTACTTACAGTCCTTGATGGTGGCTTATTTTCTCTGCTGTAGCATGATCCTCTCTCTCCTTCTTTCTGGCGGTGCCCTCCTTCCCTTACCCTCCTGTTTATAACTTTTGCAATTACTGTACGTATTACAGAAATTTATCTTTGAGTGTGTCTCTAAGTGGGTTTGATACTAGGATCCACCTGTTAGGGAATACATATGGTGTTTAATTTTCTGTCTGGGATACTTTGCTCAATACAATTTTTCCTAATTTCATCCATTTCCCAGCAAATTCATTAATTCATAATTTTTGATGGCTGAGTAGTACTCCATTGTATAGATGTACCAGTTTCCTTATCCACTCGTCAACTGTTGGACATTTGAGTTGATTCCATGTCTTTGCTATTGAAAACAGTGCTGCTATGAACATGGTCGTGCTTGTACTATCGAGGTGAATTTTCGCTGTATGGGGGGTTATTCCCAAAAGTGGAATCACAGGGTCATATGACATTTCAATCTTTAATTTCTTTAAGAATCTCCAGACGGCTCGCCAGAGTGGCTGTATGAGCCTGCATTCCCACCAACAATGTAGGAGAGTTCCTCTCTCTCCACATCCTCTCCAGCATTTGGTGGTGTTTGTATTGTGTATTTTTGGCATCCTGACCGGGGTGAGATGATATCTCAGGGAAGTTTTGATTTGCATTTCCCTGATGGCTAAGGATGTGGAGCATTTTTTAAGATATTTGTTAGACATTTAAATTTTGCCCCTGGTAAGGTTTCTTTTAAGTTCCAGGGCCCATTTTTTTAATTGGGCCATTTGTTTCCTTGGTGTTTAGTTTTCTAAGTTCTTTGTGCACTCTGGACAGTAGAGCTCTATCAGATATGTGGTTAGTGAAGATTTTCTTCCATTCTGTGGGTTGCCTTTGAGCTCGTGTTACAATCTCTTTATCTGAACAGAAACTCTTTAATTTCATAAGATCCCAACTGTTGAGAGTTGGTAGCAGTGACTGTGCCATTGGATGTCTGTTTAGGAACTGTTGGCCTAGCCCAATCAGCTCAAGGGATTTCCCTACCCTTTCACCTATGGTTTTTATAGTCTCTGGCCTTATATCAAGGTCCTTGATCCATTTGGAATTAAGTATTGTACATGGTGACAAGTATGGGTCCAGTTTTAATCTTCTGCATGTGGACATCTAGTTTTGCCAGCACCATTTGATGAAGATACTGATTTTAATTTCATCCCTGGTAAAGTTTCTTTTAAGTTCCAGGGCCCATTTTTTAATTGGGTCATTTGTTTCCTTGGTATTTAGTTTTCTAAGTTCTTTGTGCACTCTGGATAATAGAGCTCTATCAGATACACGGTTAGGGAAGATTTTCTACCATTCTGTGGGTTGCCTTTGTGCTCCAGTTATAATCTTTTTTGTTTTATTATTTATTCAACTGTGAGTGTATGCATGTGTGTGTGTGTGTATGTATGTGTGTGTGTGTGTGTGTAGAACCACGGACAAATTCGGGAAGCACCATGGATGCCTCCACCTCGTCCTCCTTGTTTACTCTGCCCCAGGATTCACAAGCTCTGCCCTACCAGGACCAGAAACGCAGGCCGCCTTCGCTTCCGCCTGGCGTCTATACGTGGGATCTAGGATCCGAACTCAGGACCTTCTGCCTGCAAGGCAGAGGTTTAACCCCTGAGCCACCTCTCCAGCCCCCAGTTACAATCTTTTTATCTGAACAGAAGCTCTTTAATTTCATGAGATCCCATCTGTTCAGTGTTAGTTCTAGTGACTGTGCTATTGGATATCTGTTTAGGAACCGTTGGCCAAGTCCAATTGGCTCGAGGGAGTTCCCTATCCTTTCAACTAGAGTTTTTATAGTCTCTGGCCTAATATTGAGATCCTTGATCCATTTGGAATTAATTTTTGTGCATGATGATAAGTACTGGTCCAGTTTTAATCTTCTTCATGTGGACAATCCGGTTTTGCCAGCATCATTTTTTGAAGATGCTGTTCTTTTTTCATTGGATTTTTTGGGCCCCTTTGTCAAAGATCAAATGGCTGTAGTTGTATGGCCTTATATCTGGGTCTTCAATCCTTATCCATTGATCTGTGTGTCTATTTTGGAGCCAGTACCAGGCTGTTTTTATAACTATGGATTTTTCATATAGACTAAGGTTTTGTATGGTGATACCTCCAGCCGTGTTTTTGTTACTCAAGATTATTTTTGCTATCCTGGATCTTTTGTGCTTCCATATGAATTTTGAGATTATTTGATCAACCTCTTTAAAGAATTGCCTTGGGATTTTGATTGGTATAGCATTGAATCTGTATATTGCCTTTGGTAGGATGGTCGTTTTTATTATGTTGATTCTCCCGGTCCAGGAACATGGGAGGTCTTTCCACCTTTTGGTGTCTTCTGTAATTTCTTTCTTCAGGGTTTTAAAGTTTTCATTACAAAAGTCTCTCACTTCCTTGGTTAGGTTTATACCAAGATATTTCATTTTTTTAGAGGCTAGAGTAAATGGGATTGTTTCTCTAAGGGCTTTTTCACTTCTTTCATTCTGGGCCTATAAGAAGGCCACTGATTTTTGAACTTTTATTTTTTTTTATTTCCGCTCATACAAACTTAATAGGTACACTGGTCCCCTCCCTCCCTCCACCTCCCCATCCTGGCCCACATTCTCCCCCCTCCCCTCCCCCCTCTCTAACCATCCCCCAGTGCCTCCCCCCAGTGCCTCCCCCCCCCCAGTCCCCGGAGCATCCTGTAATGTGCATGCCAAACTCTCCTCTGGATCCTCCTCTCCAATGAGGTGCAAGGACCCAGAGGTATTTCCCAGAACCCTTTCCTGTATTCCCCTTAAGCTTAGGAACACTACTGTGACTGTCAGTTCCTAGCCTGCAAGGACTTAGTGCCTTTTATTTTGTATCCTGCCACCTTGCTGAACTTCTGTATTGGTTCCAGGAGTTTCCTGGTGGAGTTTTTGGGATCACTCAGGTATACGATCACGTCATCTGCAAATAGAGATAACTTGACTTCTTCCTTGCTAATTTGAATACCTTTTATCTCCCTTTCTTGTCTTATGGTGTCAGCTAAGACTTCAAGTATAATATTGAATAGAAGTGATGAGAGTGGACAGACTTGTCTCGTTCCTGATCAAAGCGGGAATACTTCAAGTTTTTCCCCATTGAGTATAATCCTTGCTATTTTGCTTGTTATATACAGCTCTTATTATATTGATAAAGGTTCATTCCATTCCAACTGCCTGTAGGGTTTTGATCATAGAGGACTGTTATACAGTTTTACTTTAAAATTTTTTTATTATTATTTTATTCAATTGTGCATGTGTGCGTGTGTGTATATGTGTGTGTGTAGAACCACGGAGGAATTCAGGAACCACCATGGACCGCCTCCACCTTCTCCTTGTTTACTCTGCCCCGGGATTCACAGGCTTCACCCTACCAGGACCAGAAATGCAGGCCACCCCCGCTTTTGCCGGGTATCTATATATGGGGTCTAGGATCTGAACTCAGGACCTTCTGACTGCAAGGCAGAGGCTTAACCCCTGAGCCACCTCTCCAGCCCCTGTTATACAGTTTTAAATTGGAACTTATAAATAGTGCAAGATAGGATGTTAACCTACAATACTCCTAGAATTGAAAGATTTAGAAAGAATTTTTGTTTTAAGAATCACTTAATTTACCTTGTAATCTTGCTGAAAATGATAATGTATAAAGATTTTTTTTGTTTGGATATTTAATTGTAAAGATGTTAATTTGCAATTTTATTCCTTTTGTATGGAATGATACCATGGAAATAAAAAGGAATGAATCTTTAAAAAATTAACAATCAGAGAAATAAATAGTATTGTATGTTGAAGTATTGTATGTTGAAGAAATAAATAGTATTGTATGGAGAAGGAGAGTGGAGAGTTTTGCTTAATGATTATAGATAACACTTCTGTGATGAAAATGATGATAAAAATATATTGAAAGCAATTTTGGTTATAGTTGCAAACAATTTGAATGTAAATAATATGTAAATAAAATTTAAAAGGATACAGTGGCAAATTATGAATATGTGACCATGACCAAAATATAAAATATTTTAAAAATGCAAAAAACAAGAATCCCCTATAACGAAGCCCACAAAATGCCTCCCCAAATGATAGGAAAGTCACTTAATGTTAGGACATGTTTAAAAGTAGCTACAAGTAATCCTAATATCAAGGTCCGTCAAGCCAAGTCTTTAATAAAGTTTTTAAAAAGATCCACCAGTAAAGGAAAATGTTCTTTCCAGACAAATTTAACAATTGTTACAATAAAACTCAGAATCTTTTCACCTAGACTCACAGTCCCACTTTGCAAGTTACTTTGCAAATCTATGCCTACACTTCCTTCCCATCCCCCATGTGTCTGGCAAAGAGCTGCATGATCAGCCCTTCTGCTCATGCTCAGTCCCTTCCAGGTCTCTTTCTCACTAGGCTTTACCAGTTGCTCTGAATACTTAAGCTGGCTGGTTAGAATGCTGTGGTTACATGTTAATACTTTTTAAACCCAGCCACAGAAAGGTTCTTTAACTTGTTCCTATGTGAATGCTTGCCTGTTTATGAATAAAGAGAAAGACTCAAATCTCAGCCCCTCTGTGATTACACCACATCTAGAATTCCTGCCCCTGAGATCAGTGTGGAAACTCTAAGTGCTTTAAATTTAGTACAGAAAACTGTCATTTATCCTCTCAAGTGTACTTTTCCTTTTTGTTGAAGTTGGAGAAGATAATCCAGGAGTTTACATCAACATGTCATCATGTGGTGCAAAAAGAGTGAAGAGTAATAAGAAAGGTTTTTCAGAGGAAAATTTGTCTCTAGATTAAAAATTACATGGCTGTTACAGCCATAAAACTGTATCCCCCAAATAGGTTTTGGTTCTTATTTTCACCATGTTCTCCCAAAAGAGCACGAAGTAGCTTATGTATCCATGGACAGCAAGATAAAACAAGTGGGAAAGTTGACCTAGAAAATTCACACTGAACAAAGCCTGGAATGATGCTATGTGCAGTCTTGAGTGTTTAGACCTGCAAGTCCTGATTGTTTAGAAGTTGTAAAAAAATTTTCAGTAGCAGACTCAAAGAAGGAAACATATAGATGCAGTCTTCTTCAAGTTCAGTCTCCCTGTGGGATTGTGTAGGTCACATACTTCTTGAGCAGAGGGTGATGAAACTTGCTCCAGGAGACGGAAGTAGCTGGGAGTTTTCTTTTGATCTTTTCTTCTCTCCAGATGTTACTGAATCATGTGTTTGTTTTTAAGTAATGGGCTCCTAATTTCACATCCAGGCTTACATGTAATTCCCAACATATCCTCTGTGGCATCTTCCTTCTCTTTCCAATCAGGAGCACATGGCGGCTTCTAAATGACTTTGAAGGTGATTACTGTATGATGCATTACATCTATTATCATTATGAAGTTGGTTGTTTCAAATTCCAATGTTTTAATGATGTTTAAGAAACACATCTATGAACACTGGAATTGCATAAAATGTGGTTATATGAGATTTGTCAATGAGGACATTTCTTTTTCTTTCTTTTTTTATTATTTATTCAACTGTGTGTATGTGCGCGCACGCGTCTGTGTGTGTGTGTGTGTGTGTGTGTGTGTAGAACCACGGACGAATTCGCGAACCACCATGGACGCCTCCACCTCCTTCTGCCCTGGGATTCACAGGCTCCGCCCTACCAGGACCAGAAGCGCAGGCCGCCCCCGCTTCCGCCTGGCGTCTATACGTGGGATCTGGGATCCGAACTCAGGACCTTCCGCCTGCAAGGCGGAGGCTTAATCCCTGAACCACCTCTCCAGCCCCATTTCTTTTTCTTCAAGGTGCATTTTTTTTCCATTTTTGCATGTGGTTGGGGGGATGTGGCTATGTGTAGAAGAGAACACTTGAGTGTGTGTGCCTGTGGAGGCTCAAGGGTGACACTGGGGATCATGCTGCATTGCTCTAATTCCTTATTGATTTGCTCTGTGGTTTCCCAGACTTGGCCTTCCATGGTCACAATGCAGGCTGCTGACATTTTTATATAGAATTTAAGACCTGAAACTCGGATCTTTCTGCTTATAGGGGAAAAGCTTCTTAACCCCTGAGTCATCTTTCCAGACCCTTTGAAATGGAAATCAACCACTGGATTTCTTTGGATTATACAGAAAAATAAATGCAGTTAAGAAAATACTCCCTTTCCTAACATCCTTCATCTTTCCTGTTCCTTCAAATTGGATGCCAGTACCCCATTTATGAAGCCTGGCTGTGTTTGGGTGCTAATTACGTGACTGCTATATACATACTGTACGTCTTAGTTTTTTTCCCCCTTGTTGCTGTGACAAACTACTCTGATTAAGAGTAACTTCAGGAAGGATTCTGGCTCACAGTCCATCACTGTGGAGAAATTGAGGCAGCTAGTCACATAGCATCCACAGCCAGAAAGACAGCAAGAATGTATTAGTGCATGCATGCTGCTGCTCAGGTTGCTCTCCTTGTTTGATACAGTCCAGCCTCTCCTGCCAGGGGATGGTCCTGTCCACGATTAGGATGGATTGTCCCACATCAATTCATGTATTCAAGGCTTTCTCAGAGGCTTATCTTACTCTGGACTATCCCAGACAGGAGTGTTCAGAGGTTTGTGTCCTAGATGTCAAAGTGGCCATTAATACTAACCATCAATCACACTACAATTGTCTGAAGGATGCTCCAGAGACTAGAGCTGTCATAAAAGCAGTATCACACTGCACCAGCAGATGGCAAGCTATACCCAGTTGTGTACACACATATCTGTTTGTACAGATGTTTTACAATTTTTAGTAATTTTTTATATACAAACAAAATGAGTTTCTATCCATGCCCCCTCTCCCTCTCCTCCTACTCTGTCTCCTCCTATTCTTCCCTCTCTTCGCTCATCAGTCCTTCTCCCTTGCCCTTGTGTGTCTGCATATGTGGACCACAGGGCTTCTTCCCTTCAGGAACCTGTACTAGTAAGGCATCAAGTCTTGGTAGTATAAATTGTTCTTCAGTGGCTAAACCCACAGTTAGGAAGTGCCCCTTCATTTGTCCAGCACCTGCCCCTAGGATTATCAATGAGTGTAGTTGCTTCTCCTGAAATATTCTTGCTGGTTCATGGGGGGACTATTGATATGTCTGTCACTGGGTAGATTTGGTTGGGGTAGATCTCACTACAGTGAGCTCCTGGCACAGCAGGAGGTATACTGATCAGTAGTACACCTCCCCACCTTTAGGTTCTTACAATTTTACCATCCCCTCTTCTGCAAGGTTCCCTGAGACTTGGAATGGGGAGAGAGACTTGGATTTCCTGGTGAAGGCTACGCCATTCGAGGTTCACCTGTACTACTTGCACTTCGAGCAGTTGTGGTTATCTGCCTCATTAATCTTCATTTGCAATAGGATGCATCTTGGTTGCATGCTGAGATCTTTTCTTATCTAAGGATGTAATAAAAGGTGTTCAGAAGGTTGTTTACTTTCGAGTATGTTTAATGTCTATTTCCTCCCCTTCTGCTGTTCTATTTACCTGTGTTCTTTTGTCTCCGCTCTTGTGAGATCTTCCTTTATGTCCTGATTTATGTTTCTTTGCAGTTTGTGGGTGTTATATTTCATTATATCATTCTGAAGATGTAATGCTATGATCCAGTTGTAAGGGAGAACATGCAGTATCTGTCTTTCTGCACTTGGGATACTTCACTCAGTATAATTTTGTTCAGCTCCATTCATTTACCAACAAATTTCATTAATTCATTTTTCTTGACAGCTGAAGAGTATTCAGTTATGTATATATTCCATGTTTTCATTAATTATTCACCTACTGTTGGACATCTAGGAGGATTACATTTCTTTGCTATTGTAAATAGAGTTTCAATTAACATGTATATACAAGTGTCTCTATAGTAAGATGTAGAGGTCTTTGGGAATATTTCCAGGAGTGGTATAACTGGGTCATTGATATTATGATTTTTCAGGAACCTTCATACTGATCTCCAAAGGAGTTGTACAAGTTTGCATTCCCACCAGCAATGTATAAAGGTTCTCTTCTCCTCATATCCTTGCTGTATTTGTTGTCTGTGTTTTCTGATTTTAGCCATTCTGACTAGGGTAAGATGTATCTCAAGGTAGTTTTAATTTCCAATTCCCTAATGGCTAGGGAAGTGGAACATTTTTTAAGATAATCGTTAGACAGTTGAATTTCATCCTGAGAAAAGTTTTTTTTTCTTAGTTCTAAGGTCCATTTTCAATTGGGTTGTTTACCACTTTAGTATTTAATTTTTTGAGTTCTTTGTGTACTGTGAATATTAGTTCTCTATCAGATATGTGGTTAGCAAATATTTTCTCCCATTCTGTGGGTTGTCTTTCTGCTCATTTAACATCTTTTGCCAAACAGCATTTCATCAAATCCTGGCAGAAAGAATAGGGAATACATCTGAAGTGATTAACCTAGATCAACATTTTCTGAATAGAACCCCAAATTCACAGGAAATAAGGCCATCACTCAACAAGTGCACAAAATTTTTGTGTTTAGTAAAGGCTGTTTGTTTTGAAGCAAATGAACACAAACCTAAGAATGTATAAAGAGATAGAGTCAACTTTAACATGAGTTTTCTGGATTTATACTTATATTATAAATTATATTCAGGGCTTATATTTAGTGAGTAGGGCACAATAGCATATGGCTGGGATATGGAGCAATAATTGGAAATTACATTATTATCCTGGCTAAAGGTACAAACATTGAGCAAATCCTCACAGCCTCAGTGGAGTGAATTGCTCTTGGTTTCAAATGCAGAAAGCAATAAATCTCAAGTCATAATGACTCAACAAGTTAATACTTCCAAGAAGCTGTTCACTTTTTAAAGCTTTGGGCTGATAATGATATGCAAGATACTACACACACACACACACACACACACACACACACACACACACACAAATAAAGCTTTGGGCTGAGACAGTCAACAGAAGGAATTACTGTGATGGTGAAGGTGTGGGTCCTCACACAGGAATGTATTCACAAACATAATGGCATTCCTCTGCTGTAAGCATCTCTGCTCAACATCAGAACAGCTTAACAGCAGACCCCTGAAACATTAATTTCCTGCAGCAAGGCTGCCCCCATTCACCAGTCCTTGATCCTGAAGTTAGTGACTCTTGGATGACTCCACTTAGTCTTTGTATTACTCA
The DNA here is from genome assembly GCA_023101885.1 of Typhlomys cinereus. Lineage (NCBI taxonomy): Eukaryota > Metazoa > Chordata > Mammalia > Rodentia > Platacanthomyidae > Typhlomys > Typhlomys cinereus. The sequence goes on from JALPQD010000091.1 coordinate 5,488,112, forward strand.
CCTTTCTGTTGCTATGAGAAAATACTTAAGGCCTTCAGCTGAAAAAGAAAAAAGGCATATTTCATATTCCAGAATTTCTGTCCACAGGCTGTTGGGCAGAGCTTTGGGAGTCACTGCAAGTCAGTGAACTGCAGTGAGAACTGCATAATGAACAAGACATCTTGTGGTGCTCAGAATCAAAAGAGAGAGAGGAGCTCTGAATTATGATACCCCTTTAGGACCACACTCCCGGGATCTGGCTTCATGTCACTAGGCCCCTTTTCCCAAAGATGCTGCAAATCCCTGGAAGCACCATTGCAGCAATGGCCTTACTGAATGGACCATTAGGGAACACTGAAGGTCCTTCCAGTGCAGGACACATCAGAGTTTGAGGTTGGAGCATAATCCTTCCCAGCAGCCTTGTAAGCAGATGCTCTGCAGAAATGGACAGATTTCATTAGATGTTCTGTACTTCATTTTGGCAGCTTTCAAGTTGGTCTCTCTAGGTGTCTCTTCTGTTTGCTTTGAGTGGGTTCCCTGACACTGGTACTATATGAACTGTCATTGGAAGTTACTTCCCCCCAAATCAAACTTTTTGAGACTTTCAGTAAAAGAAAAGTTGACTCATCAATTGCTCACGTGGCTTTCAGTAACTGAAATACTTTGATTACATAGTAAATATTTGACTGATCAAATGGTTAGAATGTCAACAATTTTTAAAAATCTATCAGCTAGAGTAAACAATAGCATTTTATATTTCCCTTTGTTCCATTTCCATGATGTAATGTTATACATAGTATCATTTTGCTTAATTAAGTTTGACATTTTATACTTCACCATATATATTCACATTCTTGTAATTTTGAGAGATTTGGTTATAGTCCTGGGATTGTAAATCTTCTGTTAGTAAAATTTAATTGATAATACAATATTTTCCCTTTTCATATGAAGTCATTAAAGCAACTCAAATTTGCATTAAAAAGTTATCATCTGGGGCTAGAAAGATGGCTCAGGGGTTAAGACTTTGCCTTGCAAGCAGAAGGTCCTGAGTTCACATCCAAATCCCACATAAAAATGCCGGGTGGAAAGGATTAGGTCTGTACTTCTGGCCTTGGTGGGCTGAAATTGGGAAATCCCACAGAAAGCAGGAAGGAGGTAGAAGCAATCAAGGATGATTCCCAAAGCCAAGGCCCTCCACAGGGACATACAGTGCTCTCTCTCTCTCTCTCTCTCTCTCTCTCTCTCTCTCTCTCTCTCTCTCTCTCTCTCTCTCTCTCTCTCTCACACACACACACACACACACACACACACACACACACAAAGAGTAAGTAAAATATTTAAAAAGTTCTCATCTAGATGTTGCAAATATACATTTTAGGATTACCTAGTTATTATTGGAGCATAATCCTTCCCTGCATCCCTTCTTTTAAGACTGTTTTCCATAAGCAGTCTCTTTATAGAAATGGACAGATTTTTATTAAATATTCTTTGCTTTGCTTAGTGGCCTCAAACTTTCTTTCATGTTGCTGGGGGTGGGTCCCTTGAAACTGGTGAAGGGCCATTATTCTCATGCAAATATTACAGCTAAATACATTTAAACTTGGTTTGGTTGTCAGAAAAGCAAACTTACATCATGGAATTTGTTGTCACAGACACTTATCTCTTAAAAGATCAACTTATATTCTACTAGGAAGAAATATTTCCTGGATAAGAGAACAAATGAAATTGGAAGATCGAAGCATTAATCAACATATTCTTGCCTCAATTAATTTGAAATACAAAAGAATTAAAATATATGAAGACATGAAACTTTAAGATTTGGGTGTTTGTTGCAGTTAGCCTACATAGTTGCTGATAAATGACCATCAAATTGCCTAAGGGAACAAGGGGTTTATTTCCTCTTATGATTACTGGTTACAGTTCTCAGTCCAGCTTGACAGGAGAGTTCACACCAACACCAGGCCAAAGGGAAATAAATGGCCACATCATCTCTACACGACAGCTGAGAAAGGGACGATTCTTACTTGGCAGACCAGCATGTCTGGCCAAGTGTAAAAATGATGCCAACTCTCTCAACCAGCTCTTTATTTTATTCCAGAGCCTAGTCCCATCCACCATGGCTGGGCCTTCCCCATCAGCTAGACCATCCCTTGCAGGTTTGCTCTGGGCTTAACTCAACCATTGTGCCCAGAGCTCAAACCCTCAACTGTCAAACTGACACCTGTGCCTGACTATGACAGTGTTTAAGTAGTAAATTGATGCCAACTACAGACATCAACAGATATTTTCCTGCTAATGCCCTCAAGTTTTTATAATGTGCCAAAAATTGTAAGTGGTAAAATAAAACTATTTTGTGGTTATTACATTATTATGATTGTGAGAGCTTGAATTAGATATGCAATGACAGATGCCCTAATTGACAAAGTCTTTACTCTGAAATTTGTTGCCACTAATTGTCAGCTGCCAAGCCACCTCTTATCAACTTGGCACCCAAGCATCATTTTTAAGTTGTAACATTCCATCCTTTGTTCTTATAAATCCATAGCCATTATGTAATTCAAAGGGCATGCAGTACTAATCTTAGTTTTTAATATTGCCAACACATTGCGAAAGTGTAGGGTCTCTTCTGAGACTCAGGCAGTCTCTAAACTTGAAATCTCAGAACATTAAAAAAAAAAAAAAGAGTGCCTGCCCCTCATGGAAATCCACATCAGGAGTCCTTGAGTTCTTTTCTAGCTCTATGTCCCTCATGCCTGGAGTCCATGAGTTCTCCTGGGTGCCCTAGCCCCTCATGGTACTCCATGGAGTCTGTGAGTTCTGTTCTTTCTCTCCTTTAGTAAACTGTACCTTAATCATCTAAAAACAAAAAAAGAAAACAGGTTTGTACATTTTCAGCTTACACTATCACAGAAGAAACGTTCTCATTCTGAGAGGTGTAGGAAAATAACAAGGATATAGTGAACCAAATCAAACTTCAAACACAGCAGGAAAGCAACAAATGCTGCAGCCCCATGTTGGGTATTAAGTATTAACTCTTGAATAGACATGAACCAGGTGGGCCATTGAATATTATATAGTTCAGGCTAATTAAATGCGAAGACCTGGTGTCATAGTTAGATACAGGTGTCACTTGATGGTCGAGAGTTCAAGATTTAGGTATACTTGTAAAGGATGAGTAGTTAAGCTGAGAGCAAATCTGAAGGAGACTGTGTAGTTGATGAGGAAGGCCCAAACCATGGTGTGTAGGACTAGGCCCTGGACAGGTGAAGAAATACAGAGAGATGGTTGAGGACATTGGCATTCTTCTGGATTCTTGGCCAGAATACTGGTCTGTCAAGTAAAGACTGTCCCTCTCTCACTTGTTATGTGATTATGGTGTGGCCCATTTTTTTGGTCCTGGTGTTGAGCTCTCCTGCCAAGCTGGAAAAAGAAGTCACTCGATTATCATAAACCAAAATTAAACCATTTGTTCCTTTATGTTGCAGGAACAGTCTTTCCTCTGTTCACCAAATATCCCCTGTGGGTTACCAAGGTCCCTGTTTGGGTGCCAAATGTTGCAAGGTTTTTGTGTTCCAGAACACGTGTAGAGTATTGTTATGGTTGCATTTTGGTGTCAACTTGACAGCTGCAGACTGTTTGGGGCACAGCTGTGGAAGGTTAATGGTTGGAATGGCCCCTGAACAAGTCTGCAGGTACTTGATTGATTGCTGTGGAGAACCCAGCCCATAGTGGGTAGTACGCTCCATTGGTGGACTGGATAATAGGAGGTGCAAGGAGGAGGGACTTGCTCTTCCCTTTTCTTGTATTGACTTGCTGTGCAGTCCACTCTGCCAGCATCGTTCACTTTTAGAGCATCATGACCTTCTCTGTTGCTGCCACTGCTGCCTCTGTCTTTGGCTGACTTGGAGCTTCACCTTTTTCACCACGTTGTTGCTGTTCCTGCTGCCTTCGGAGCCTGGTCTCTAGGCCTTGCTGCTGTTTGCTGTTCATCACAGAAGTCTGAGCCCAGCTGTTCTTCACCCACATCTGAACCCAGCGTCTTTGACCCTCTAAAGCAGTAAAGGCTTGAGAATTTCTCAGCCTGAGAAATCCTGAGACTTTCTCAGGATTTTTTGGCTTTGTGGAACATTCCAGTCAAGAACAAGGCTGCTGCAGGCAGCCAACTTGAAAGACACTATTTTTATTGTGAGTTATTTTAATAAACTTATTTATATATATTACATTCTATAGATTCTGTTTCTTCAGGGAACCTCGACTAATACAAGGATTAAGGTAGAGTTTATTAGAGGGGAGAAAGAATGCAATTCATGGACTCCAGACGTGGAGTGCCAGGAGGGGCAGGTGCCTAAGATGGCTGCCAGGGTCAGGTATATTTATACACTTAGATAAAACAGGGGAAATGGCTTTTACCTTGTGGTTAGGCAAGCCTGGGAAAAATGGCTTTTCCTCATTGTTTAGCTCACCTTGGGGCTCGACCACCTGGGCCCAACCTGGGGCTAGAGATCAAGTAGTTTGTTGGATGTGGAGAGCTCATCTCCATAATCCTTTCATAGGGAAGTTAACTATTTTATCTCTGGGGAAGAGTGGAGTCAGTTCCTCAGCAGGGGTGTTCCTTCAGGGTGATCCCAGCAGTGGGGGATGGCCTTCAGGAATTTCAAAGATCTTCAAAGACCTTTAGTGACCCATCCCAGAATAGCTGCTGTAAACCTGCCTTACTTAAGACATTTTGTTGCCACAATGCAGACAAACTGAAACAAAATGGAAAATCCAAGATAATAAAAATAACTTAGGCCAACATGGGGCTAATATGATTTTAAAGACATATGGCCTATAATCTTCATGTCTATTTTTTTTCTGGAGAGTCGAGTAATAGGGGAAAATTATTTTTCACTCAAAATCTGCCTAATTATTTTGTTGAAGAGCTTGATTCTATGAGCTAGAGACTCTTTATAATGTTATAAGCAGAGCTTAATGGGTATGAGTAAAGGCCAGAAAGCTGATAAAAACATGTATAGAAAAAAAATGTGTTCATGAATTTTCAAGTGTGAGCAAGAACACCACTGGGAAATGAGATAGAGCTTATTTATATGATATTCTGACAGAATTTGGTTGTAACTTGCTCTTGTCCTGAGGACTTGAGTGAGGTTTAATGTAAAAGTAACAGATTAGGGCTGGAGTAATGACTCAGGGGGTAAGGCCTCACAAGCAGAAGGTCCTGAGTTCGGATTCCAAGTCCCACATTAAAACACCAGGCTGAAAAGTAAGAGGCCTGCACTTCTGGCCCTGGTGGGTAGAACCTGGGAAATCCCAAAGGAAAGTAGAAAGAGGTAGAAGTAATCCAGGATGATTCCCAAAGTCATCCTTGGGCCTCCACAGGGACACACAGTGCCCTCTGATAAACACACACACACACACACACACACACACACACACAATTAATAAATTATTAATTAAATAAAAAAGGAACAGATTAATTTTTTGTTTGAGGAAACATCAAGATGACATAGCATTTGGGCTTTGTCATTGTTACTGATTTGCTATTATCCAGGTTTATGGTGAAGAAGAGTCAAATGAAGCAGAAATACAAAACATGTCCAATTTTGCAAGTATAGGAGTGTGAGCAAATTTCAAGTTTCAGAAAAGGGTGATGCAGACAAAACATCTGTAATTGTTAAAGAGATTCATTCAATAAAGAAGAAATCCCCTGCTTTGCATTAGAATAATAGGGAAGGTGTCTTGGGGAAAAGATTTATTCCATCAAAGGCTCCAGTCTGTACAGATACAAATTTGAAGATAGCCTGCATGAGCCTGAAGAGGTTCCCTGTTCAGAAACAGCCACATAGAGAAATGCTTTCACATGTTGAATTACCAGGAAGCACAGAGACCACTGTAGCTGTAGTAAAAGGTGTATGTAGAGGGAGAGAGGGTGAAGGGCAGACTGTTTTGAATTGAAAGCGGAACTTGGCTATATTGTAGATATGATGCTGGTTTTTCAGGCATGCAGCATGCAAGATGAATGGGTCATTGAGGCTTCCACCAGGGTTCCAGACTGATTAATAAAGAGAAAAAAGAGAAAACTAAGTACCCATATTCATCAATTTCTGCTTTTGTTTGCAGACACAATGTGACAAGTGCTTCCTTCTATATCCTCAAACTGTAGACCAAAATGCATCCTTCTTCCCTTAAATTGCTTTTTGCTGAGCACTTGCATAAATCAAGGGGAAATGTAACTATTTCATCTGTCATGCTTTAGATACTACTATTAAAAGTTGATTCTCAAAATTTGTCAGCAAAATGAACATTTCTGCTAAACAGTTTTGAAGAGTTAACATGCAGCCAAGTTTTTTCACATGGAAAGAATTTGAAGTTATGCTGTTAAGTTAATGTGTTGGAACAGGTAAAAAGTAAAAAAAAAAAAAAAAATGCACACAAAAAAATGCTAGTTAAAGTCATGGAATCAACCCAAATGTACAAGAGTTGACGAGTGGATAAGGAAACAGTGGTACATCTATACAATGGAGTACTACTCAGCCATCAAAAATGATGAATTACTGGAATTTGCCGGGAAATGGATGTCATTAGAAACAATTATATTAAGTGAAGTATCCCAGACCCAGAAAATCAAGTGCCGTATGTACTCCCTAATAGGTGGCTCCTAGTACCAAACCCACCCAGCCCACCTAGAGACACTCAAAGAAAAATCTCTGTAATACCTACAGTAATTGCAAAGATTATGAACAGGAGGGATAGGGTAGGAGGGCCACACCAGAAACAAGGAAAGAGGGGACCATGTTACAGCATAGAAAATAGGCTTCCTTCAAGGACTGCAAGTAAGTAATGAGACATCTGGTTAAGTTCACAGACTTTTGTTCCTGATCATTTACAACTGAGGGGGTATGATCTCACCAGAAGGGGAGGGCATATAGTCTGGCAGATAAAAAGTAACCATTTTGCAAATGGGTGATTGACCCCTCCCTCACTGTGGTTTCCTACTTTTATTACATCTACCTTTGAATGTGCTCTTATAACAAAACTCTAGTTTAACAGCTTTTTGTCTCTGGCCAGAGGGTGACATACAATACCCATCAGGATGGAGTGAAGGGCATTGCAGAAGCAGCAAAACCGCAAAAGAAAATCAACAAACCATGATCCAGAACTTCAGAGACTCTATATCAACCACCTAGAACTAGGCCAGACTAATCTCTCCCCATCCTGAAGCTCAGGGAAATTTGCGGAAGAGGGGGCAGTAAGAGTGTAAGAGCAAAAGGATGGGAGGAGCAATGATATGCAAGATACTCCACACAAGTTAGGGCCCAAGCAATCATAATTGGACTTTGCATGCCCTGCGCAATGTCCCACACACTATTGACCCCACAAAGTCTAGCATTTGCTAAAGACACCAAGATCCTTGGAGGCAAGGGATTGACAGCCATAGTAGTGTTCCTATGCTTAAGGGGAACACAGGAAAGGATTCAGGGAAATGCCACTAGGTCCTTGTATGTCATCGGAGAGGGGAGCCCAGAGGAGAGTCTGGCATGCACATTAAAGGATTCTCCGGGGATTGGGGGGGAGGCACTGAGGGATGAGGAGGGAGGAGTGAGGGAAGGGAGAGGGGGGCCCAGAGGAGAGTCTGGCATGCACATTAAAGGATTCTCTGGGGATTGGGGGGGGGAAGCACTGGGGGATGGGGAGGGAGGGGTGAGGGAAGGGGAAGCAGGGGGTCGGGGGGTAGGAGGAGGGAAGGAGGGAACCGGTGTACCTACTAAGTTTGTATGAGCGGAAATAATAATAAAATATGTTAAAAAAAGAAGAAAAAATGCTAGTGTTGATATTTTGTATAGGTGAGTTGGTATTTGAGACAATTTGATTTCATTTTTATGCTTTTCTTTTGAATAATGAAAATAGGACTACATTAATTTTTGTCCTAAGGTGAAATGAATCCTTTCGAATACTGAAATGAAATCACTGTAAAAATTCTTTCTCAGGTACTTCATTGTTTCAGAGGGGATATAGCATGGCTTCATATTAGTTAAGTGACAAAATTAACCTTTAAAGAATGTCTAAGCTCTCTCTGTGACACAATACAACTTTTTTTACTTAAAAAAAAACATTATTTATCCATTCAGTTATTGTGTGTGCGTGTATGTCAGAGGACATACAGCAAGTGGAGGACAAAGGGTGACTTTGAGAATCATCCTGAATTGCTTCTACCACCTTTTTGCTTCACTCTAGGATTTCCCTGGATCTGACCTCCAGGACTGAAAGTGCAAGCTAATACCATTTTCCTCCTGGCTTTTGTTGCTGTTGTTGTTGGACTTGCAATCTGAACTCAGGACCTTCTGCTTGTGAGGCAGAGTCTTAATGCTTGAGCCATCTCTCTAGCCCCACAACATATCTTTTAGCATTAAAGATTCTTAAAGTATTTCTCATCAGGAATATATTCTTTATTAGCATGTATTGAGCCACAGCTAGAAACAGATTGTTCACTTATTGCTCTTTCTGAGGATGAAAAATCCTCAAGTTTATGTTGTCAAAAATGTTAGTACAAGATGGTGAATTAAAATTCTCAGAACACAGACCTTTCACTCACAGTATGTGGCACATCACAACAGCCTTATGATTTCCAAGGTTTTCTTTGGTTTCTCCATTCCATGATTCATAATAACACGTTTACCTTTAAACTGAGTAAAACAGCAGACAGAGACTGGTGGGAAAAATGTGCCTCTTTTTTTTTTAACACCAAAACTATTTATTCAAGCAGAAACACTTCTAAGTTTACACAAACCAAGTTTTACTGTAAAGAGGCATTTGACAATCTGTGAACATCCACAGTTACAAAAAAGAAATGTATAGTCAGATTGGAAAGCACAGTTTAAAACCAGAAAGTAAGTAGTCATACTATTTATAAGAATGTTCATGGACCTTAAACGTTTGACCAGAAGAAGAACAATCTATTGATCTTTTTATACTCTAAATTTTCAGATTTCCTAGCTGGCTAGTTATGTTGTTAAACTGCACTTAATAATTGAGGAGGTATGTCAATATTAAGTATCAACTTGACACTGGGAGCTCAGCTTTTGGACTTGTCTACATAGAATTATTTAGTTAAAGCAAACCTTTGAGAAAGCCTGAGGAGAGTATCTATTCCACCTCATAGTGCATCGAAGCACTCCCTAAGCAGTTGGGTAAGCAAGACAGACAATACTGACAGTATATCAGTGTTCTGGTATACTGGCAAGTTAGAAGGTGTGCTCTCCCAATGCTTCCTTTGGACATGGTGTGGCTAGTTTGTCTCAGACTCTGAAGTTGGTATGAACTCTCTTGGCATTATTAATGGACTATCACCTGAAGCCATCAGCATGGTAAACTCTCTGCTGCCCCAAATTATTTGGATCATGTATTTATCACAGCAACTGAAATATGAAAGCAAGACAGGAAGTTATATCATCTTTTTTCCAAAACTAAAGAAATTTATAATTTATCTATCTCTGTGTCTGTCTGTCTATCTATCTATCTATCTATCTATCTATCTATCTATCTATCTATCTTTTTTGTATCTCTATTTCTCTATTATCCATCATCTTCTACCTACCTACATTTGTTTATCATCCATCAATTTATATATGGACTCTGTTCATATTTAATCTCTTTTCTGCTCTATCTGTACTGTTGAAAGCATTATAGTTGTTACAGCTGGCAACTCACAGATTCATCTATTGAGGCTTCTTGTTTCATTCTTAAATTTATAAAATTACAGGAATAAGGAAGAAGTGCAATGTCAGCACTTCCATACAGCTACAGGCCAAATATTAAAGGGTAAACTGATAATATGAGCAAAAATTGTCATTGTTGGACATGTTCCTTGACTCAACAGTTTCACTGAAAACTCTTAGTCTAAAAAATTACCTAAGAATGTGCACAGATGTTTGACTGTCAAGACATTTACTGTATTATCCAGTATGTTCAATTAAGAACAACCCAACAACCCATCAATACCAGTGATGTGCAACACAGAATGCATCCAAGCTCTCATAAACAAGGTAATGTCAGCCTTATTCCCATAATAACTACTGATTTGAACACAGTCTGTGTGGGTTATAAAGGAAGATGTGTATTAGGATGTAGTTGTTCCCAAGTTATTGTATAAACGCATAGTAAATACTTGGAATTGTAATCAAACATTAGTAATTGCATATGTGGCATAGAGCATATTTGCTAAGGCTTTACTTTCATTCTTTCCCATTTTATATCATATACCTTCACTGTTTTATTAAAAAACATCATGTTAAAAATGAAATGTATCTTTTTGACTACAATTATGAAACTTGACAAATATTAAAAAATAAAATTTTCCTGATAAAGACTGCCACCTCTCAAGTAATTTGATTGTCAATAGAGATGGTGTCAGTTCTCTTCTCAATATACATATATGATTTATACTTATCTTCACACATAGAAAGGATAAAGCTAATTTCTAGCACTTGCATGAGAACTTCTCCTTCCTGCTCCAACATTCTCAGCATGGGCTGGTGTTCAGGTTCAACTTTATCTTAGAGCAAACAGTAGTCTAGGTAATTGCTCTCAGTTAATTAAACTCATCTATCTAGTGTGTGTGTGTATGTGTGTGTGCGCGCACACATGTGAGTGTGTGTTTGCATGAATATGTGTGGGCATGTGTGTGTTTGTGTATGTTTTGTGTGTGCTTGTATGTGTGTGTTTGCATGAATATGGGTACACATGATAAACACAGGCCAACTTCACATGTTTCTTGAGGATGCCATGTACTTTTTTTTAAAAAAAGTGTGGCTTTTCTTAAGGAATCTCTAGCTAACCTGGAACTTGTTGATTCTGTTAGATGACTGATCCATGAGCCCAGAAATTCTCCTGTCTCTGCCTCCCCAGTGCTGGGACTACAAATGCATACCATCATTTTTTATGTGGGCCCTGGGGATCAAACTCAGGTCATTATGCTCATGCAGCATGCCCTTTGCTGACTGAGATATCTTCTGGGTTCTAATTTCTCCACGGTTTTGTACATAATATTCAAGATACGATTTCAGTTAAATGTTTGACATAAACTTTGCTTAAATCTGTGAGATAATTCTTCTACTTTTATTGCATTCAGTTTCACATTGAAAACATTTTCTTCCTTGGAGTATGAAGAGTCCTAGTTCTCACTCCATCCTTTAAACATCTCTCCTGTACCTATAGATGAGAGTTACTAGTGACTCTCAATTATTTTCCACAGATACTTAAGCTTTGATGCCATATATAACACCTATAAAGGTTTCTTTAGAAACATACAGGATTTGGATTTTAAACAGCAGAATCACATGCTGAGAATCTATTTCATTATTGGGTTTTCAACTATCATCATGGGAGAGCAACACACCAAATTTCTTGGTCTGATTCTTTTCTGTCTTCTGCCTTATGCATTCAGTTCTTTGTCTCATTCCATGACTATGAATACAATGTCACTTATATCTCCTCTGATGAGTAGACACAATATTAACTCTAAAATAGAAAGTAGTCTTAGGTTTTCCTATTTTTCTATTACCTCCATGGGCAGTGGACCAACAAGTTGGCTTCTATCTCCCACCAGATGCAAGGCTACGTTGTGATGGCTGCGACTTAGCCAAAAATGCCTGGGTATCCAACCTTCCCACCCAGTCTCAGAGGCAGTGTTATGAATACCTTTAATGGCAGAGAGACAGATCTGTCCTGCTAGTGAATCAAAGTAGTAAGATGTTCCTAAAAGAAAGCTGAGTGCCCCAGCTCTCTTGTGGTGGGTCTAAAACACTTCCAAGATGTCCCTCTAATTAAATCATACCTAAATTGAAACAGGACAAAAAGACACATTGCATCTGGTGATGTCCAGAGGACACTGATAGGAGCACTGGGATTATCATTTCTACTCACAGAAAAGAACCAGACATGACCTGTACCTTCCCTTTTTATGTGCCACTATTAGTTTAAATTTCAAAATTTCTAAATAAAACCAGAATAGAAAGTCTTCTTACAGTAGGATTTCTCACACCTTTCTATATCTCTACATTTTTTGAGCACATTCATCAGAAAAATCTACAATGAATACATGAAGATCTTTTAATCATTCATTCCTCCTGCTTTTCCCAGATGCATTATTTTCAATCACATTTAAAATAGCCCTAACCTCAGAAGTCAAATTGGAAATCAAATATCTTGTCAAAAAGCTAAGTGGTTTGCTTGAGAATATGGCATAAATTTACAATGCATACATTAGGTCAAACTCTCAAATCAGAAGTATTTTGCCCCCACAGAAGTCATGCAGTATACACACAACCACTCTGAATTCAAGGAGCTTTCTGACTAGTTTTACCTCTTATATCTTCCATACCAAAGAGCAAATCACCAACCTGGCTGTGTGGCTTATAAAGAAAAATGGAAGCATATCATAGGAAAAATGTGCAAGACGTGTCTACCAAGAGCAGTGAGTCTTTACGTCAAGGACTGTCTGACCCTCTCCAGGCTTCCCAGCAATGCTGCTTCACGCTGTAAGATGTCCCGACCTTGAAAAGAGGATAGCTCACACTTTTTGGGGGGTTGGTTTTTTGGGAGCACTTCTCACTTTGATGTTCTTCTTAGGGCTGGTTGCTTTGGGAATCGGTGGCTTTCCCTTTGGTTTAGGGGGATTACTGCGGCTGGTGCGGCCAGCTGTTCGCTTCTTGTCCTGGATTGTTCTTTGGTGTTCACGCAGTCTCTCTTCCCACTGCTGGGAGGCAATTTGTAGACGTGACTATCAACCACCTGCTGCCCTTTGAGGTTGCTCAGCTGATATCAGAATTGATCAGCTCAACTGTCATATTAGTTTAATTTTTTCACTGTAATGTCATAACAACTATAATTATTATAACCAGTCTATGTTTGGGCACCATGTTATGAGTGATATGGAAAATACTCCTCATGTAAAAATCTCCATATGCCTCCATTCATTTGTTGAAGTTCACAGCAAGCCCTCTGGGCACCAATGTCATAACCCGTAGACACATGTATGGAGGTTATATGCAGAGGTCCACATAACTGCTAAATGTTTGAATTAAAATTCAGTCTTCCACTATTTCTTTAACTCAAGCTAGGCACCTGCCTTCATCAGACTGTTAGCCCTATAATGTGACATTCACATACAACCAAGCATTCTAAAATGGAGTTCTTGTGATAAAAGCAGAAATTTACCTAGCCTTCCACCAAAGTCAAGATTTTTTCCCATGCTTGCATTTTTCACCTGCATCCAAGTGGAAACAAAAACCTACCTGCACACAGTAGCCCGTCTTTGCCACTGGAGATGTATCACAAGAGCCCTAGTACATTCTAGTAACTGTGCCCAGTACTGAGTATTAGATATAACATAGGTTTTTTCCATGTATGCATATTTATGATAAAGTTTAACTTGGAAGTTAGGAACAGCAAACTATAATAGCAAGGATAAAATAATTTTAGTCATGTGCTATCATAAAAGCTATGTAAATGCAGTGTCTTGTACCTTTGAATTGAAATTGACTGTATGAACACAATATGGGAAACTGAAACGTGAACCAAGGGAAACCAGTGCAATCCACAGAGTACTTGGGAAATGAGTCCTGTGGATAACCAAGTTTCCTTCAGAGCAAAAGATGTTCGTCCATAAAGTTATGTCATAAACAACTAAAAGTAAGTCCAGTTGAATAGGCAATGTTTCTGGATGTAACAGAGCTCTTAGAATTCCATGGAAAAGAAAACATGGTCCTTGAGTTTCTTGGGAACATTCTAGTCTACTCTAGAATTATGAAATAATTATGGTACGGTATGGTATGGTATGGTATTGTATGGTATGGCATGGTGAAAGTGAGTCCAATTGAATAGGCAATGTTCCTGGATGTAACAGAGTTCATAGAATTCGATGAAAAGGAAAACGTGGCCCTTGACTTTCTTGGGAACATTTTAGTCTACTCTAGAATTATGAAATAGTTATGGTATGGTGCTCTTACATAGTGATCTTTTGTGAGGATTATAATGAAAAGCATTGTAATATTTGCTTCCAAAATGAATAACTATGATTAGGGAGGAGGAGATTGAGATATAGTCTCATGTATCCTAAGACAGCCTTGAACTCTACACCTGAAGTTCACCTTGAATTAAGATCTTCCTATGGGAGAACTACAGGGGCATGTGACCACACTAATTTTTTTGGTTTTATATAGTGTCGAGGATTGAACCTAGGGCTTTTAGATTCTAGGCAAGCATTTCACCAACTGGGCTCCATTCTTGATTCTGAAAATCTATGATTCATGGAAACATTTCTTTTTTGTCAGCAATCTTTTTTAACTTTTTTAAAATTATTTATTATTTATTTAATTGTGGGTGTATGCGTGTACATATGTATGTGTGTATATGTATGTGTGTGTGTAGAACCACGGACGAATTCGGGAACCACCATGGATCACCTCCACTTCTTCCTTGTTTACTCTGCCCAGGGATTCACAGGCTCCGTCCTACTAGCACCAGAAATGCAGGCCGCCCCTGCTTCCGCCTGGCGTCTATACGTGGGGTCTAGGATCGTGGGGTCTAGGATCCAAACTCAGGACCTTCCGCCTGTAAGGCAGAGGCTTAACTCCTGAGGCACCTGTCCAGCCCCTTTTGTCAGCAATCTTAAGACCTTAGGTTGACTTCCCTTCTCCCCACGGTTCCATTACACTGTAAACTTGGAAACCAGCAAATCAAGTCCACCAGAATTCTGCACTTCATAACACTAAGCATCCTCCTAAGTAGCTCATGTGTACTTAGCTCAGGGTTGTCACAGTAGTGTTTGGTTCTGTATTCAGGCACCCCCTGTGTCGCAGCTGTGGTCCCACACATCATTGATCAGCCATATACCCTTGCAGATCTAAAAACTTTCATTCCTGCACACTAAGAAAAATAGAAGGGACAGGCTCTTTCGTGAGGCTTAAAACTGTAAGTTCTCTTGAATAGGTCTAAGTTTACTTTCAAATCAATTAGCATCTGATTATGGTAATATATATAAATAACATAAAGCCCTATATTATTTTAAATTCAGCATATTACATTGTTGTTATATGAATAATAGAAGTTGGCATTTATCACACTATAGATACTGCTTTCAATTCAAATGGTTATTAATTATGTTCAACTAGTTCATTGTCTACTATAGTAATTAATTTGTAAAATAATAAACAAAGTCATGAATTTACTTTGCAAATACCTGATACATTAAAATATAGCACAATTAAGTCAACTATGAAGTTGAAAAATAGCTGATGAAGATTCCAGGAAAGAATAACTTTAATTCTTAAGCTACATATTCAAAGCAGAAATATTGCTACTATTTCTGGCTCCCATGAGAGATAGAAGATAAGCAGATGTGAAAACTTCCCAAATTCTGTAAAGTATGCTTTAACATGTATTTCTAGACATAACCACAGCTGTGTTAATTATACTTACTATGGATCTTTTACTAAGTTGATCTCTCCATTTCTCAACTAAACAATTTTCAAGAAGCATCATCCTGAAAAACAAATAATTTATCTTGGTAAGGAACTCTGTACAATAAAAGTAAAATTTTAATACTACAAAAAGTATGCTTTTTCCGGCAGCTTTTATCCCCATAACTTATGTGCCTATTACTGATAACTTAGAGATTTTCCCTTGTCTCTGCATATTTTTTTCATATTTCACCATGTGGTCAGACCACATTGCACGCTATCATAGTTTGAAAGTAAACTGTCCCCCATAGGGTTATGTGTTTGCATGCTTTGGTCCTCAGCTGGTGACATTGCATGGGAAGGCTGCAGAGCTTTTAGGAGGTGAATCCTTGCAGAAGGAATTGAGTCACAACATTGCCCACATTCCTACCCTTCTGCTTCGTGAGCATGACTGACATGCTCCTGTTTACATGTTTTCCCTTTCTGCTATCATGTGCTTCCTGCCATGATTAACTTTGATATGGAACTGCAAGCTAAAATAATAAACCCTTTCTCCTTTAAGTTGCTAGAATCAAAGTATTTGTCAGAACAAAAGAAGAGTAATAATTTCCTTTCATGATTACACTGTGTTCATTTTTTGTTATAAGAAAAACTTAAAATTAACTTTGGACAATATGGTAATAATACATCTATTGATATCTAGTTAGCCATTTCTCTATTTTTGAACTCCCTTTTGTTTATGTAACATCATTAGTGTTGTGTCTAACCTTGTGTATAATAGTGTAACAGTGTGTACTGGCTTATCATTTCATTGGGTCATGTTTCTCAGTGTAGAATAGTCACATCAAGGGACTTTTGAAAAAGAATTTTGCACAATATGCTCAGTTGTTTTCAAAATGATTGCATTTTTATCCAATCCAACAATATTAACAATTAAATAAAAACGAGACATTTTGTTTCTTTGGAGTACTGGAACTGCAAATGTATCTTTGAAGTTTATTTACTATTTATATTTTTATGGAAATTTTCTATGTGGATTTATGCCATTTACATGCCAAGTTTTCAGAACTTTAAACATTAATTTTATAAATCGATATTTCCATTTCATTGATATCATCTGCAAAACATTTTATTTGATTTCCTATATTTAAATGTGATTATTAAATGAATGTAATATATGTAATATATAAAATACATATCACATATTGCATAGTACATAATATTGCATAATTAAACTACATATATTATTTGATCAAATTATACGTTTAAATTTTCCAGTTGTGACATTTTAAATAATCTTTTAGGCTTGATGTATGTGTGTGTACATGTGTGAACATGTATGAGTGCTACAGCATGTATGTGAAAGTCAGAGGACACCTTCAGCCATTTGTCCCTACATTCCGCTTAATTTGAAGCAGAGTCTCCTGCTTCATTGCTGCATATACCAAGCCAGGTGGCCCATTTTTCCAAGAATTCTTCCATCTATGCCCCCACCATCTCATCGTAGGCACACTGGAATTACAGAAGTGCACTACCACATCTGACTTTGGCACAGGTACTTTACTTGGATTTGAACTCAAGCCTTCATAGTATGTGGCATGTACTTTTCCTGCTGACCTGAATTCTTGGCCCACCTTATAACTTCTTACATTGTCTTTGTTTATGACATACTCTGTAATTCACTTATTACATTATAATCACCTAATTTTATCCTCTTTAAGTTTTAAAGTGCTTTTCAATTTAATCTTCACAAAATAAAAATGATATTTTTTCAATAAATATATTTGAAACTATGTAACACATTTTTTCTATCATTTTGCCATTTCCTTCATAAATTGTTCTTTTATGTGTTAACACGTTTTTCAATAATCCTCAAATGTGTCTAATTTCATGTGTCTCTAATCCTGGTTATTTGGAAAAGAGGCTGAGGCCTGAAAACTACACTCAAAGGTCTGTCTGGGCTACAGAGTGAGGTCAACCTGTGAGTGAGGTCAACCTGTGAGACGCTGAACCAAAACAAAGTGGCTTAAGTCAGTGCTACAGGGCCAGCTTAGATACCTGCTCACATCCTAAATTTGATCTTCCATACTAAAAATAGACAATAGTAAGATCGTTGAGTGGGTAAGACACTCACTAGAAAACCTGGCAGGCTGAGTTAGATCCCCAAAAGGAAAGAGCTGACTTTTGAAAGTTGTTTTTCTGTCCTACATCCAACAGTATTCTCTCTCTTTCTCTTTCTCTCTTAAATAAAATAAAAAGGAAAAGAAACAGAATTTTCTTCTGCTTTATTTAGATGTCTAATCTTGGTTTCAACAAGTATGACTTTATGTCATTTCTGTAGCTATCATAAAGCTGATCTCCTGTCCTCAGCCTTAGACGAATATTTTCCTTTATATAAATCTCAATCATCCTAATCTATTTACACTATGATGGGTTTATAATCTGATCCTCTTTCCACACAGATTTTAATGCCTGGCAACCTAACTGTCCCCAAATGCCTTTCGCACCACACAGCTTACACAGCAATATAAGCAGCATTCACTTCGCAGTTTACACAGCAACATGCACAAGCAACTCACACAGTAACATGCACACAGCAGCTGCACGTGCTGAGCATCAGCTGTTCTTTAGAGAGACCAGAGCTAAGTAGAAGACATCATAAAAAGCAAAGAACACAGCACATGGAAGGAGGGACACACATATTGACAGAATGCAGAAGGAGAAGTCATTCAAATTAAGTCATTTCCAAAAGATGCATTTGCTTCATCTTTTTGAAAGAAAGGAGTCTTTGTATACCAAAAAGTCACAGAAAGGGATAAATGCCAAAGACTCAAAAGAGGTCTTGGTTTATAAAAACATGTCTTTTTCCTGAAAAAGAATATTGCAGCAAGTTAAGGGGTCAGCCCTGGAATGCAGACTAAAGTTGAACTTTATATTACAAGGAATGTACTAATATCCGAAAAAGATTAGGGAAGGGAGATGAGTAATAAGCACTCACAACTGCAGTATGTGTCTTCTTTTACAATTTGTCTCATGGTAACTTGATTTGACGACCACATATTCTTAGACTTAAAAGTCCTATTAAAATTTGTACATCTGTATGTGTGTAATATTTTATAAATAAAACTCTGAAGAATGCATTAGGAACACAGGTGAACTTTGATTTCGATGGCCAGTGAGTTAACCTCTAACCTATTAAAATGTACTTTAAAAAGTCAGACTTCTTTGCATTAAAGCTAACTGAATTGTTTACAAAGAACTGCTCTTACTCAAAATAATTTACTTGCTCATATGTTTTGAAATTTAACAGATTCTGAAACGGGTATTTTGAAGTTTCTGCTTAAATACACATCTAATTTGGTTCCGTTAACTGTAAAGTAAAAGCATCAAGTTTAAGATTTAACTCTTTAAGAAGATACCATCCTAACAGCAGCATCTTTTATAACACTCTGTCAATCGACAACTGGCACCTCTTTGGTGGTTTCAGAACCACAGCTGCTTAGAAAGAGGCAGTGTAAGCAGTGTGCGAACCCTCTGCCTGTTGGAGGTTACCTTGAACGCCACTCGTAGCACATGATGAGAACATCTTGATGGGGCAGGATGTGCGGACACTGGCAGGAAGAGTTGGTGATGAGCGGGACTTGTGTCCGAGGGATGGGGGAGGAGGACTTGAATATCTCCTTCACATCCACCACAGTTTTCACTTCATTACAGCCACTCCTCTGCACGGCTTTTATTTTGGCATGAATAACTGAAATTTTAAAATCTATATAAGTGTTGCTATGAAAACCTTTGGGGGGAAAAGAGCATGGTGCAACTGAGCCAATTCCCAAGCCTCTCTTGGAAAATCACTCCTGCTCAGTGAGTCCAGTGCAGGCAGAGAGCCTACATAGCCATCTGCTAAATACAGAGACTCATGGATTCTTGAATCGGGTTGTAAGATGAAGAGAAAATCAAATAACCAACTTTAGTCTTGGCAAATCTTTCACAGACACGTATTTCTTTATTTCTGTTTTCCCTAGGATGACTTGAAATATATAATCTCATCCTCTGGAGTTGCTTGTGTTCCTTCAGTTATCCATCTGATGTTTCAAGTGTCAGTTTACACAGAAAATTTCAGATGCGTAATATCTTCCAACTGTAATGACCATCTGAGGATTGCTGTTCTCAACTCAATAATTTCACATACTGACAAAGCAAGTTCCCAGGCGAGTAGAGATAGGATTGTTATTACAGATGGCTATTCAAGTCACTGTCTTTGATCAAGTTTGAAATTCCAGCTTCTTTGGACCCTGGCTATTATTACCGCCTCCTGGGGTGTTAGTCAGCCTCACATATTGGTTTGGGATTCTGTCCCAGGAAGTTGGCTTAACCAAGAGTCAAAAACACAATAGGAAATGTCTGAACACTGAGGCGTCTCCAAGGCACAACACCCCAGAGACCATCTTAGCAGAGACTCTCTGATTCTCACCCAGGGCTGGATCTCACTAGATAAGGGACTAAATACATCAGGTTCAGAGAAGATGTTACTTGGAAGGAAGGTGTGTTTTTTGTTGTTGTTGTTGCTAAATTACTCACATTGGTTTCAAATTCCATGGCTTAAGTAGAGATTATGTTTCCGGATCTCTATCCTGCTATTATCCTCTTATTTTTATGTATGATAAATTATCTAATTAGCCTCTTGTTGATACAAAATTTCTTTCTGAAATAGGAAAATTAAATTGTGGAACAATCTGTATAGTTCCAAAGCATTCGTATTATTTAGAAGAAATAATTTAAACAATACAACAAAATATAAAGCAGACCAAGTAGATATTTTTCAAGGAATGCATTTTACTTCATTTTATTTCCAAATGATGACATCAGGATCACAGTACTTAAAATTCTGTGATTGCTATTTTTTTTTCAAGAGGGACTCAGGTATCCATTCTAGTAAGAAAAAGGAAGGAATGTGAACTGCTTCAGTATTTCAGACATAGGGTTTCCTGATCAACATATTCATAATTAGTAATTTTCCTAAGATGCTAAACATTTCAGCTGTTTACAAAGTAAAATATTCATTGCCAGGTCTTAATGTCTGGGCCTCTGATAATCTGGGCCTATAACCTCACCATTACCATTTCTGCAGGAATAGAACCTCAAGTTCTATCTCTGCTCATTGAAATAATCTAGAGCACAATGTCAAGCTTCATGAACTTTACAGCTGTTCTTACTAGGGTAATTTATTTATTTTTCTTGATTGATCCACAAAAGCAAGATGTTTTACAGTTGTTACTGAGCTGTTCAGAAACCACACAATGAACTAGAAAAAGTATCAGTTGTCTCCTTTACTTTGCAACTAGCAGCTCCAGTTGCAATGGAGAAAGTACTGTGATTTCACTTTCCCAATGTGCCAAGCCTCAAAAGTAGATGGAGTGAGCTTACCATAGCTGTAGTTTCTGCTCAGGTATGTTGCCAAAGTTGGCTTCACTTTTTTGCACTTGCACCGATCTGAAACAGGTAAAGGAGGTATCAAACAATTTAGAGGGGGAATAGTGAAATCAGCCTGGGAAGAGGGCAGGGGAGGCTTGAAGAAGGAACTCAAAGGAACTCACCGGGGCTTAGGCGTTTACAATCCACATCTATGGGCCTTTCTTGAACCATCATATCTGGTGTGATATCTATCCATTTGACATCTGAAAACACAAAGAGGAGTACATGGGGGTTGGCAGCGACTCAGTCTCCTCACCCAACTGGAATAAGAAACCATCCTAGGCTCTGTGTGAACAAGCACAGCAGGTCCAACACAATACTGCAACAGTAAAAAAAAAAATGGCATATGATTCTCAATTACCATGTTCATAATGCCACTAATGCTTAAGAAAGGGGTCTTTCTTTCAAGGACAGTGAGATGGCCCAGTGAGTAAAGACACCTTTGTGTTAACCTGGCAGCCTGAATTTGGCTGGAGCTTATATGGTGGAAGCAGATAACTGACTTCTGAAAGTTCTCCTCAGACCTCTATACACTCGCATGCTTAGGACACACGTGTAGGCCTGTTCTGTCTCTCATCTATCTATCTAATGAATAAAATAAAACAGAGGTCTTTCATTTAAGATTTGACCTTTCTAAGTTATCAGTTGACATAGAGGTACACCCACGATATTGACATAGACTAATCCAATATCTTCCTCTCTAAGTTATACAGAATTGCTGATGTTCCAAGTCAACATTTCTCCAATAAAAAAACCCAGAATGTTTCCATATTGCCACCTCATATTTTGCAGTATAACTGTAGTAAAAGAGTCTCACAAACCACATAACTAAAGCTAAGCATAACCTTGTAGCATTTATGAAATTTAAGCAGCAGTTTTCCTAATATTCTGAATTATAGAGGATTCAAATTGCTCCTTCAGTTAATAACTCCTTCATGTCTGCAGCAATGTTCTGAAATGCAACTTCTCAGACCACAGTAAACACCACAATCTCTTTCTCCCTCTTTCTTTCTTTCTCTCTCTCTCTTTATGTGTGTGAGAGAGAAAGAGAGAGAGTGAGTTCACCCCAATCTCATTAACTATGGGATAACCTGATTTATATGAAACACAGATACAGCAATGCAAAAACATCCTTAGGTTTCATTTCAATAAGTGAATTTAGACTTGTACTTTCCAAAAAAAAGCAGTGGGAAAGCAAAAGAGAAAAAAAAGAAAAAAAGAGGAAGGAAAGCAGTGAATGGATTAACAAAGATGCCACAGTCCTTGATTCCAAGTCAGGAATCATGAACCAGAAGTCACCATGTTTGGGGACGATTATACTTGCAAACCTCACTCACCGTGAGAAGTGTGAGAGAATCATTATTGCTGATCTTTGAGAGAGAACATTCAAGTACCATTAAATAGACTATTGATCACCCTTTGGTAAAACTGCATAAGCACTTGCATACACAGTTAATTTTTGTTTTGCTGCCACTATTGTTTCTGTCATTTATTCTAAATAAAATGATTGTCAATGACTTTGTTGGAAGCCATTTGCACCTCCTTTTCACACTCCCCTGGATGTTTCTCCATCATGAGAATTCCTTTTGAAGTAAAGTCTTCCAGTGTGGTTCCCTCAGCTCCAAGCCTCAGGGAACTGCTATGCGGGCACTGACGACTATTGGCAGCTGTAGGTGTTTGGCCGTCCCTCACGTGACTATCACCTCCTGCCCCCCATTCCTTGGTGGCCTTACCCTCTGGGAGGTCTGTGACTATGGCCTCGGGAGAGATGCACACAC
Organism: Typhlomys cinereus; assembly: GCA_023101885.1. NCBI lineage: Eukaryota > Metazoa > Chordata > Mammalia > Rodentia > Platacanthomyidae > Typhlomys > Typhlomys cinereus. The sequence goes on from JALPQD010000091.1 coordinate 5,510,796, forward strand.
CGCGGTCATAGACGGGCAGTTCGTCACAGGCTAGGCTCTCAGGCCAGCTATGGTTGTACATCTTCATGAGCGGCTCACAGTCGTCGCGCGCGCGCTGGCACACAGACTTGCAGGGCCTGATGGGGTCGTGCAGAAACTCCAAGGTGCAGATAGGCGCATACATGGCACAGAGGAAGAAGCGTAGCACGGCGCTGCAGTTCACGTCCACCAGCTCCTCATACTGCTCTATGGCCAGGATGGCGTTCTCCTGCGTGCTATGGTGCAGGTGGTTGGGCATCCGCGTGATGTTCCAAGGCATGTGCCTGCACATCGGGATACGCACCGCTTCACAGGGCGCACCTTGCGCGCCCAGCGCCAGGCGTAGCCACAGGCACAGCGCCACCACAATGGACCGGAGCATGGCCCTGCCCTCCTGAGCTGCGATCCGATGGTCGCAAAGGACCCTTCTGTGTCGCGCGACTAGTCTCGCTGTGCTCGCTCCACCGAACAAGTTCTTTGGAGCGTGAGAGCGCCTTCCTTCCAAACTCCTGTGGGCAGTAATTGGGGGCTATAGGGGCTGGCTGACAACTGCCCTCCAGTGCACCCAGCACTCTGCCTCAAGTCCTGGACCCCGCAACTCCGAACGCAGCCGGCCACGGCCATTGTGGGACCCTATTTATCCAGACACCTCCCCTGACGTGGGCTCAGAACGCTCCCTTGGCAGTTGCAGGGGCTGCGCGGGCTGCCCCTCGGCTGCTCCACCCCCGGCCTCTCCATACAGAAGAGATGACATCATCTCCGCCGGTCAGCAGCCAAGGGCAGCAATCCCAGAAGGTTGTCTTTCAGCCTGGTTATTCCTTTTTGTTGGGGTCAAGAAAAGGAACAATTTGCACTTAGTCCTTTTGGATTCTGGCTAGCAAAGTGCATGAGAAACTTCCAAGAGACGCGGAGTGGCGAGTTAGAGGGAAGTGACTATTGTTTCCAGCAGGGGGCGCGAGATCCTCCTGGAGAAGGTCCTGAGCCCGCCGAAAGAGCTTGCAAAGGGATGGACAGTTTATATAAACAGACTGCCACCCGCCCCTAGTTGTGTGGTGTTTAACTTTTGTTGTTGCTGTTGTTGTTGTGGCTAGTGGAATTAGTTTTGGCAGGAGTTTCTCCGGAATGTCACTTGGTTTGTGCCTGTTCCAGGGACTTAAAACTACCCGGACGTGAAACAGCGTCTTCCAGTTTTCTTAGTATCTAATGCCAACATCCTCCCCTTCCTCCTTCTGAGAGTTGATTCTTCTGCTCAAGATGAGTGGAAAACTGGAAAAACAAAGAGAGCTCGGGACACCACAGTTTGAAAGATTTGCCCAACCCATTTTTCCAAATCTTGATCTTTGAGGGGTTAAGATACACTAAATAACAATCAATATCCCTGGAAGGCAAGTATGCATGTCCTTGGTCCCAATTGAAGCCAATTATTCACAGCATCAGAAGGCATTTTCACAATATGTCAGATTTCAGGCAACAAAACTTCCAATGTAAATTTGCTCATGTCACTAGCAAGATCAAAACATGTTCTCCAAATGTTAATCTTTAAAAATATAATGTAACTTTAAATCTGAATTTGAAGCAGTTCTTTATCTCTTCAAAGTTTGGACCCACAGATTAGTTAGATTTAGTTTTGAATGTGACTAAGATGGTGATAACCAAGTAGAGCTGACATTAGTCCCTTCAATGGACAAGGGACAGAGCCAGCACTCTCAAGTTATTATCTTATTTTTAGGTAATAAGAATTAAACTTGGTAAAGCAAAAGGCCTACAGAGACATATACTCTTCAGGATTCACCTAAGAAATATGGAGTTGTTTGGGAACAGTTTAGGGACTCCCAATACAGCCAGAGCAATCTAAACAAGTATTCCATTTTTCCATAGAAAAAGTCTCAACCTCCAAAAATGCCAAATCAGGCTAGGAAAATCTCGAGCAAAAGACATGGCGCTTATATTATCTCATCTTTTTTACTAGTGAAATTCTGAGTCTAAATCCCTCAATGAATTAAAAGAAGAGATTTTCAGCTTTTCTTACTAGGGGAAGCAGAACTTCATATTTCTGTAGCCAGCTTGAACCTGCTACATGATTAATACCACATCATAAAGTTTCATAGGCTTCAATGCTGTTGGATTGTGTGTCTTTTAAGAAAGGGAGGGCTGGGAATATAGCTCATGGACAGAATGTTTCCCTAGCACATATGAAGTCCTAGATTCAAATTTTAGGACAGGAAGGAAGGAAGGAAGGAAGGAAGGAAGGAAGGAAGGAAGGAAGGAAGGAAGGAAGGAAGAGAAAGGAAAGAGAATATTGAAATGACGTTGAAACACCCCATGTTCAATCCTGAGTTCAATCCCAGAATGGGAGCAACGGTTTGCAGATGCTTTCATCAGTCAACCCCATTGGGTCCAGTGCAGCCTGTTGTTTTTCTACAGGGGTGGGAGCAACAGGTGAGTCTGTGGTTGGCCTCTCTCTTCATGAGCTCCTGGAGACTGTGGAGCTGAAGAGCGTGCCTTAACATTAAATACATTACCTTGAAACTGTAGAAATTCCCCTAGCCAGTGTCTTTCTCCCTGCCTTCCTTTGGGCGATGTCTCGCTGGGTATCCTTTTCTGATTGTTTATCTCTAGGATTATCATGTCTGCCCCTCTTCTCCCTCCTAGGTGTCCACATGATTGGCACTTAGAGCCAGGGGATTCCTCACTAATCCGGCAGGAGAGACAGGGAAGCAAACTTGTCCCAGAAACATTGTGGTCTTGGGCTTTAAGGACCGCCTATGTGCCTGTGGCTTCACATGCCTGTGTTCTGTGTGCCCGTGGCTTCCAAATTCCTGCTGGCTGCTGAGGTTTATACTATCTTGTCATCTAGACATTTCTACTTGAATATCTCAGTCATCTCAATGTCGAGCAGCCTAAGTGGAATTCATCTTCCTTCCTTACCCAGAACTAAACGCATAATCACCCAAATCAGAACCTCTGCCTTAAACTGAAATATGTCTCTGTAATTCTTGAGACCTTGACTCCCTGTTCGCTCCTAATACCTAGCCAGGAGATCTGATCCAGCAGAACTCTGTCCAATTGCCCCCTCCCCCATCTTTTGACCATTCTAGCACATCATCCATACTAACACATAGGAGCTGCTTCTGAGAGGCATCCTTGACGATGCCCCTTCAGGGCTTTACCTATGCCTAAGTTCCCATAGTTTCCAATATTAATAACAAAACCCTTAACATCACTTTCAAGGCCCTGAGTGCTCTGGCTGAAGATTACCCTTCTGATGCAGGCTTCAGTCCCAACCTTGGACTCATTTTCTCCTGCCTTCGTATGCTCTACTCGGGAATGTTCTTAACCACTATGAAGAGCTCACTGTTCCTCATCTTTCACATGAAGTGCAAATATAAGAAAAATTGGGAAGCCACAGGCTTTAAAATTAAAACATATATATTTTTAATTTTTTTTTAAATTGAGAAGTCACAAGCTTTATTTTTTCTTGGTTCCTTATAAATATTAATATTTTTAATTTGCAAACCCAACTAATTTTGTTCATATAATTGCCAGGTGTTAGGTGCGGAGAGGTCTCATTGTAGTGAGACTTGGGGTCATGGACTTGAGTTGGGTGTCCAATGCCTGAGATGTGTAGCAAAAGTTGGGAAATGGCCATCACAGTAACTGGGATCATTTCCTCATCTTACCACTTTTAATATGGACGGAAAGGTTGCAGTTTTGCCAAGAGGTAACTAACAGTGGCTAGGGAACGCCTAAACTGCTTTGCCTCAAGCTGACCCCGAGTCAGCCCTCAGCGTGGGGTTACCCGCCACGGTTGGGTTCTGCAAGCAGCAGATCTCTGCACACTCTTCCTTCTCCACTCCGGCCTCTTAATCGCGATGCCCTTCAGGCTGCTAGTGGCACCGCCGCCACTGCGTTTCCTGTTGGCAGCAGTGAGCAGTGAAACCCAGCGTCCTCAGGCAGAGGCCAAGTCAGGAATAGCTCACGCGTAGCCTTCCCAGGCCGGGTCCCCCGATCGCGAGCGTCCTGACCCAGACAGAGGGTCCGGTGGAGCCCCCTCGTGCCCTCTCGCCCTGCACAGTGCCGCGAGATCCTGCGAGGTCCTCAGCGCCCTCTCCAGCTCCGGCGACCCTCAGCGGCGGGGCGCAATGCCAAGGAACACTGGTCGCCAGGGCCCCCCCGGGCCGCCGAGCACCTGGCTGCTGCGTGGTCTCTGGATGTGGGCGCTGGGCAGCCTGTGCGGCCTGGGAACCGCGGGCTCCCCGGGGATCCCGCAGCCCTGCCAGGCGCCCCTGCAGTGGGAGGGAAGACAGGTTCTGTACGAGCAGAGCAGCGGGCACAACAACCGCGCCCTGCTGTCCTATGACGGGCTTAACCAACGCGTGAGGGTGCTGGACGAAAGGAAAGCGCTGATACCCTGCAAGAGGTAGGCAGGTGGGCAGCCGGGGAGGTCGGGAAAGGCCAGGGCAGGGGTCTGGTGAAGGGCATCCTGATTTCAGCCCCTTGCAACTCCTGACTTCTCCCAAAGAGAACTTTCACAACCCTAGGGATGGAGGGGGGCGGGGGTAACTAGCCAAGTGATGGTGATCTGGGGCTGTGACCCCACCTAGGGAGGCCTGCCAACTGCCCTCGCCAAAGAATACACAGCAAGGCAGAGGCAGGTGAAGAAAAGACACATCAGGGAAGGGATCCAACTGCCAGCCTCCCCCCCCCCACCAAGTTCCAGCGTGCCCCAAGTCAGTATTGCTGAGTCAGGCTCCTGGGCCTAGGCAGGCCTTTTGCACCAGTTCCTCTTTGCCTGACAGGGGACACATGTAGAGTATTTATTCTTTAAAGAAATAATACATTTTCACATTTTAAAACAATATGACAGCACGATAAAAAGTGTGGGGAATAAATAAGAAAAACACACACACAAATTGGCCATCTGCCACAATTATTAACGTTTTTGTTCACTCCAGTATGTTTTTTCCCCTTTTTATAAGTGAGTTTTATAATCACTGTTTAAACATGTATATTGTCACCTCTCTCTTGCATTCTCTCTCACTCTTCTCTTTGCATAGTCTCTTGTTTAATGACATTTTACTCGATAGTCCCTATTTTTATCTGCACACTATTTCAGCATAAATGTTATGCTGCCTGTCTCTCGGTCTTTACCTCTCTGTAACTGTTTCTATCTGTCTCTATCTCTGTCTCTCCCTCCCCCTCTCTCTCTTTCTCTCTTTCTCTCTCACACATATACACACACAATCAGAAAATTCACTTTACACTTTATTATAACAGAGGACACTTTCTTTTCTGTCATGTCATGCTTTATTATAAGAGAGGACATTGTTTCTGGGATGTCACCTGACTTCTGGCCCCTTTAAGACCTATTTTCTAATTCGGGATCACTACTTGACTTTCTGCCTTTCTATCTCTCTGTGTATGTTTCTTCAGGCTCATGCTCACTTCTCTAAATTGCATTTGCTTTGCAGCATGAGTTTCAGGAGCCAGTGGGCAAAACACTGTTGGCAAATGGTACACTATTCGTTTCTAGCACGAAAGAAAATTTGATAATACTGTTTCATCTACAGCATCTGTAGTTGAAGTGTTAGACACTTTAGAAAAATATAGAAAGAACAGCACTGTCTAAGCAATCTATTCATAGTGCAAAATAATATAGCACATAATGAAAGAGTCCCTCCACTTTGGATTTTGCATTTGAGGATTCAACCAACCATGGATGGAAAACAATTGAAAAAGACTTGCATTCTTACTGAACACATGTAACTATTTTTCTTGTCATTGTTCCTTAAGCAGTGTAATATAACAATTATACCCAGAGGATTTATAGTGTATTAGTATTGTAAGCAGTACAGAGATGCTTGAAAGTACATGGAAGGATATTTGTAAGTTATATGGAAATACTTTGTCATTCTTGAGTAAGGGATTTGAGTATCCATAAATTTTAGTATTCTCAGAGACATTGAAATCAATCCTTTATGAGTGGGTATCTAGGGATAACTCTACATCAGTTCCTGGGATTTATAAAACAGTCTTCTTTGGAAATATGAGTAAAGACTTTGAACATATATGGTCTTCATTTATCTTGAAGGATATGATGATAATAATACTAGTGAGTGTTATAGAACACACTGGTGCTAAACCTTGATATATATTGCATAATTAGTTTAAATTTATGTTTACTTTAAATTTTATGAAAACCTAATTAAGGTAGTTATGTGAGTATCTCAAAGAGAGACACTATGGTCTAGGGATATTGAAGAACTTTCTTTTGTAGCACTGAAGTTTAAGAAAATTTGGATGGATTCGAACATTGATAATATTCAGATCTGAACTAGTCTTGGAATGGAGTCACATAAATTAATTCAATGTAGTAATATGATGAATAAGTGGAGATATGATAAAGATATGGGTATCTAACTCTGAACTCTTAGAGAAAGTGAACTCTAAGCGATTCTAAATACCTAAGTATATGAAGAGAAGTCTTAGTTGAGAGAGAGAGAGGTGTAGTGTATTGTCATCTAAGAGTGTGCCAGTAAGCCTGAGTATATTCTGAGACCTGTAGATCGGTTACTCTGGGGGATGAAGGGTGTGATGAAGGGTGTTTAAGCCATGAGATGTCTTGTTGAAATGTTATGGGGATTATTGGAGGCATTATTGGAGGCATTGCATCCTCAAGAAGTGAATGCATAAGGGATCAAGGCAGGGCAAAAATATGAGTTAAAAACCCAGAGATTTTTGCAATAGAAAAAAAAAAAAGGTAGGTATAGAGAAGTAGCTGCCTTTGGGAAGCTTTAGAGCATTGGAAGATGTTTAAATGACATTATTGACCCCACAAAGTCTAGCATGGGCTAAAGGCACTAGGATCCTTGGAGGCTAGGGACTGACAGTCACAGTAGTGTTCCTAAGCTTAAGGGGAACACAGGAAAGGGTTCTGGGAAATGCCCCTGGGTCTCGCACCTCATCTGAGAGGCGGACCCAGAGGAGAGTTTGGCATGCACATTAAAGGATACCCCAGGGATTGGGGGGGGAGGCACTGGGAGATGAGGAGGGAAGGGGGAGGGTCGGGAGGAGCAGGGGGGTCGGGAGGAGGTGGAGGGAGGCAGGGGACCGGTGTACCTGTTAAGTTTGTATGAGCGGAAATAATAATAATAAAAAAGAAAGATGTTTAAATGATTAGAATGCTGTAGGGTGGGAATGGAGAGAGAGAGAGAGAGAGAGAGAGAGCAAGAGAGAGAGAGAGAGAGATCAAGATGGCTTTTCCTGTTGACAACTGAAACTAACTGCCAATGGCATGGCTAGTATTTGTGCCTGAGACAGTGGTCGGCTTTCTCCATGAGTGAAGGTGGACCACTATTTCTATTTAGGTATACTAATGTAAATGTTTTACAACAGTGGCCTACTATTGCATAGTTTTGTTGAAGATGGAATGACTAAAGTTCAATACTGCTGCTTAGGGGTGTGACCAAATGAAGGATGAAGCTTTATTCTTCCCCTTCATTATTTTAAGCTTATGAAATATGGCTTTGAAATCAGATAAATCTAGGACCGGGTCTGGTTTCTGAATATGAGTCTTTGAGTACAACTTTTATGAGACTCAGTCTCCTTTTTTATCAATTGGGGATATGCATAATGGCTAATTTATTAAACACCTGTGAAGACTGGATGAACTCAAAGGTATAAAGTACATAATATAACATCTGACAGTATCTCAAAGATGCTTAGTGCATTGTGGATGTGTCCCATCACTACTGCCACCATCATCATCTAGGGGAATTTAACATTCTGTATGCTAGAAAATTCCTCTCAGCCCTTATGAACTCAAAACTTAATCCAACTGCTCACACAGCATGCTTCCTTTGACAGCAAGCTCAGAGTACACAAACTCAAATGCTAAACTATATTTCAATGATTTCCATGGCTAGTATGAACACCAGCATTCTCAAATCCATAAAACACAAACTATTCTCTCCCTAAAGGCAAACCTATGTGAAGAGCCAAATCGTGACTATGAGATTATGTGTGAAGAATTGGAGCAAATACATCGAACAAATATCTGATGATTACCTCTTGTAGGCTCAGTGTATATGCAGTGTTGAGTTTTCCATCAAGTGTAAGACATGTCAACCAAGAGTAATGTTTAGCAGTAATCAGATAAAGACAAGGCGATACATGATACATTCATTTTCTTTTTTATATGTTATTTGTTTGTTTGTTTATTTATTCATGTGTGTGTGTGTGAGAGAGAGAGAGAGAGAGAGCACTGTATGTCCCTGTGGAGGGCCCAGTGTGACTTTGGGAATCATCCTGGATTGCTTCTACTTCCCTCTTGCTTTGCCCTTATATTTCCCAAGCTCTGCCCAACAGGGCTGAAGTGTTTCTGCCTGGCTATTTTACTTGGGACGTGCGATACAAATTCAGGACCTTTTGCTTGTGAAACAGAGTCTTAACCCCAGAGCTTACAGCTCCCATGCATTCGTTATCATAATCACGATGTCTTGCTGGTGTTGCCTGTGACCCTCTCTGCAATCTAGTATTCCTCTCACTCTGAAGAAAGCATAGATCAGGAAGCTCTCCTTCCTCCTTGACCTCATGACTGATCAGTGTGGTCTTTAGACATGTACATTATATATGCAGTGTAATTGACAGCAATTCTTGCTACCCTAGAAACTTCCGTGTCCCTGTGGTTTCTGTCCATCTTTCTGTCCTTGTCCATCGGGTGCTGGTTTCACAGACGACTTGTAGAAGGTCATTCATTCTATTTTTTTTCTTTCCAAGTTTTTGGTATGGCTGTGTCTCACAGTCCTATCATTGTCTCTAAGTCTCTAAGAAAAGAACATTTAGTGCACAAATACTTTTTAAACTCTTTAGATGTAGATTTGTTGGAAAAAATCCCTCAAAACTATTTCCAGTATCTAGTTTGCAGTATGGCCAAGCAACCAGATGTTATTTCAAGAAATGTGTATGGTTTGTCTTATTGTATTTATTAGTAAGTTGAGAAGTAGGTTTTAGGATTGGATAAACTTCTTAAGATTTTATTTTGCATCCAGACAGTTATGGAAAAATCCCACTGATAGTTACTGTGAAATGACCAGGATTTTCCAGTATTGCTTTTCCCTGAGATGATGGAAAATATTAAAAAAAAAACTTTACAAGCTTCAGATAAGACAAGACTGAGCAGAGAATGGGAAATATTAATAATTGATGCTATCTTATTTTTCTGGTTCCAAATGCCTTTCCTGACTTCTAGATAAAACTCATAAGAATTATGTTGTGAAAGCAGAAAGAAAAGCAAGAACATTATTTGTATGCTTCAGTCAATATGATGAACTTTATGAGGGAAGCACTGTAGACTCAGAATAAGCCCTGTGTGCCACCTTATCTCATTGATATTTACAAAAGAGTAACTTAAGTGTTGAAATTAATAAAACTACTGATGATGAGGGACATAGAGACAATATCTAAAGGGCTATTCCGTTATAGAGCTTATATATTATACCACACAAGAGATTTTTATTTGGAAACGATGAAAAATATGTCACAGGTAGTTTATCAAGTGGATTCTTGTTCAAGTTCTCATGGATCCACACCTGTCTCAACTTTCCCGGAACATTTCAATTCCCAGAGAACAGAACCACATTTGTTATCTCTGCTTTTTGAGGAAAGCAACTTTGTGTGTTAGAGCATGTGTGCTAGCCTTAAGATACAGATCATGACTTCCAGTCTGAATTTGCACAATAAGGTCTTACCTTCATAGCATCTCAGTGTTTCTCATCTTTTTGTTTTAGTGATGCCTACCTTATTAGTAAAAACTTTTTTTAAAGTTAATAGATAGAAGATTAAGTGATAACAAAAACATGCCGGTACTTTTGTTACATCAGGATGACTGTTTCTTCCATGAAACAATGAACTCAGAACAGTTTCCAAAATTCTTCTTGTTTCGTTGTATAAATAAATTTGAGCTTCTTTTTCTTCCTTCTTAAGTCTGTGTCCATGGGAGACAGAAAAGGTTGCCTTTCAGTATTTTGGCCCTAAGATCAGAAGACTTGTATCTTTCTTGACACCCCATTGTGCAAAAGATTAAACAGAAGTTTGTACAGGAGAATTTCTTCTCCAAGATCAATTCCAGATGTCATCATGATAGGTAACTTCAAAATCTTGGTTGTTTGGAAGTGGATAGAAGGATTTGTTTCCAAATACACAATATTATTTTATTTTGAAATTATCTCCAATGGGCAGAAAAATTGCAATTACAGCACAAAGAGTAAGAGTTTTCTTTGTTTTTTTTTTTTTTTAAGTTCTGGAATATTTGAGAATGAATTGGCAAACTGTTCCACCCAAGATTCCCAAGTACTTCTGTGTGTACTTCCTGCAAACAATAGGTTTTCCTGTATACCATCAAGACAACTCCAAATAGAAGGTAACATTGCTTCATTTCTATTATCTGAAATTCAAGTTAGCTGTGTGTTCTTCATAACAAAAGAATACAGCCTACATTCAGGCATGGCATTAAGGATCTGTCTCTAATCCCTATCCAGAACAATCTAGGTCATTCTAATGCATGGTACTTTTAAAGGTTATGTGCCCAGCATTTTGTTCATCATCTCTAGGTTGATTTGAGTTTGTCTTCTGCTTCCTCATATTTGCATTCAACTTATTCAGTATTGGAGGGAATGTCTCAGAGGCAATACTGCTTGTATAACATCTTGACACTTGTTCTAGTCATTTCACTAAATGTTCTATGTCAGGTTTCTTCGTGATACCTTTCCCTTTCTAACTAATAAGTGATGTGTGATACATATCCCATTCTTCATTCGTTAAGCCATCGTTTTCTCTTATTCATGTCCCAAAGCATTCAAGACCTCTATAAAGTCCATTTGCTCCATCATTTGTTTTACTGTCTCAGGTTTGGTCAGGAGAACCTCTTCTAGTTGGATTTGATATTTTCAGAGCGTCTTCTTCTTGTTCTTTGAGCACCTCCTTACTTTTGGGCATAGCAAGAGTTCCTTGATCTTCTGTGTTTTTTTTTTTCTTTCTGCTTCCACCTTGGAATAAAGTCATTATTCAAGAAGCTCTGATTAATTTTATTGGAGATAAACATTTGAAAATCAAACTGTGATCTGATTGTGCTCATTGTTCTCAGGAGACTGTGCTCCCAGGTCAAAGCATGAAGGGACTTGGGCTTTAATACATGCACACACATGCACATACATATACACACATACACACACACATACACACACACAAGCTCAAAGAGGACAAAGCAAGGATACATGTATTTTAATATATACACACATAAGCACACACATATGCAAACAAACACACATATATATGCACACAAACACACACATATATACACCTGTAAAGATACACATAGTTAAGTCCAAATTTCTCTTTAAATTTCCACTTCTTATCCACAGAGGTATTTAAATGGTCTATGCTAATCCAAGATCATCATTTTGGCCCTTATAGTTCGTAACTTCCTCCTCCTACAGTAAATGAACAGGCCACCCATCCTGGGAGTGCAATTAGGAAATCTCCTCTGGCTTCTCACCTCCCCTCACTGCAGCTCTGCCCTTCTCCCAGAGCAGGATCTATAGAAGCGCATCTGGCCCTTTGTAATGGCCTTCATCCATAGTGTTCAACAAGTAGAATAAGGAGGGCATGGAAGAGTTTCAAGAGTTCATTTTCATCTGCCTTTCTCCGTAGCCCTCAGAGAAGATCTGCAGGTCTCTAGAAGGTAGACTAGTATCAAGCCTTCAACAAACATGAAGTTTGACAGTGAACCTGTTTGCATGGATTTAGCTCAGTTTAAGAAATCATGACTTCAAGAACTTCAGAATGAGAACTCTCCTAGTCTGTATTCCTTAGTTTCTTCCGTGATGCCTGGAGTTCATGTTTTTCTTGCATTAACTTAGGAAAATTGCCTGCTTGTGGCATCTCAATTCTGAAAGAATAAACCATGCTGATTTGCAATATGAAGTTTTCTCCAACAAAAAGACTATCTTGGAAATGTAGACCTCAGGTTTCAGGATGAGGAGGGAGAAGTGGGGTAATTAAGAAAAAAAAAAAAGGAAATGGCTGAGCAGACTCACTTACAAATGCAAGTCACAAGTGACCACCATACTATTCTGGAAACATCTTTTCTTCTCTCTAATAACCTCAAGCTATTTCTTCCTGATTCTGTCCTTAAAGAAAGTGGTCAAGGGCAAAGTGCCCAAAGATCTGAAAATGTTCCAGTGGTTTGTTTTTTCTGGAAAAGAAACTATAGTCTTATATTCCCCAATTCCAGTAAAAACTTCTATTTTCCCCTTTTATAATTTCTTTCATCTTACCCATCTTTAAATAAAAAACAATCTTGAAGAATGAAACCAAAACCTTCTGCTTCCCTTCTATTTAAAGCTTATCTGAACGATTCTATCCCATCACAATCTTTTAAGCCCATGCAATTACACCTTCATTACACACCACAGGGAGATTGCTCTGGGTGGCAACTTGGAGCTCCATGTTGCTAATCAGCTCATCTATCAGTCCACATCCTTCTGTGCCTAGTTCTCAACACACTGCCTTGTCTCATCTCCTCTCCCTCTCAGTCTGCTTTGCTCTTTTCCCTCTTTTCTGGACTTTTAATGATGGAGTATTCCAGTGCTAGGCTTCCCATCCCTTTACTTTTTACCGAAACCCTGCCTAGGTAATGTCATGAAGGGCATGGCTTTAAATGCTGCCCCTTTGTGAGGCCTCCCATGGGTCCAGAAATCTTCCCTAAACTCCACACTCATGGTTCCAGTTGCCTAGTTGAAATCTTCCTTTGGAATCTAATACTCACTTCCAATTCAATGTTTCCAAAATGGATGTTTCCTCTACATATAATTAGACCAATCAGCCCAAACTCAAGCGAAACAGACAACCAAGCTTATTCCTTTGGCAGTTTTCCTTATCTCAGGCAAGAACATCTCCAGTTGGATTAAAACAAAAGCAACAATAACAACCAAAAAACTCCTTGGAATCATCCTCGATTTCTTTCTGGCACTTGTCAAAAGTACTTGATAAGAAAAATCCATTTGAATCTCATTAAAAGGAATGTGACTCCTACTTCCACTATTATTCCATCCTCCACAAGCATCGTCTCTGCCCAGATCTTTATAATAGCCTCTAATCAGACTCCTACTTCTGCTCTGGATCTCTTTTTTCAAATTAATTAATTTATTGTGTGTGTGTGTACGTGTGTGTATGCATACATACGTGTTTGTGTGTATCAGAAGCACTGTGTATGTCTGTGAAGGTCCATGGTTGACTTCAGGAATCATCCTGGATTGTTCTACCTCCTTTTGACTTTTCTCCGGAGTTCCTCAGGCTCCATCTTCTATGGCCAGAAGTGCAGACCATGACCATCTTCCCCACCTTACCCTTGAGTTTCTCTGAGCAATCTCTGTAGTCCATTTGTTCCTATTTCTATATTTACATTACTCAAATTAAAGTGAAAGACTGAGGTAAAGCTCAGTAGTAGAGAACCCATTTCATGTGTCAACATCCCCAGGACTGTCAAAAAATGGAAATGTGCCATGCAATTTTTTTAATTTAATAAATTATTGTATGGGCCAGAGAGATGGCTTAGTGTTTAAAGTGTTTGTTTTGCGAGCAAAAGGACCTGAATGCAGATCCTCAGGTCCCATGTAAAATGCAAGGTGGGCATGATGAGCTATATAATTCCAGCCCCAGAGGAGAAGTTTGGGAATCTCCAGAGTAAACTGGCTTCTAACCCTGCATGGGAGCTGTATATTTAATTCATAACCCATACTCAAAATAGTAAGGGCTTCACATGTATTCTCACACATGTGTACTCACACACATGCATACTACCTCTGGCTGAAGACATGCATACATATGTGCACCCCATACACATATATGCATGAAAACAGAAAACGTTAAAACTTATTGGTCATGAAATGATAAATGAATCATTCTAATGACTTGTAATGTTTTAACTAATAAACTATAATTCACGTAGAAACACCTCCTTGGGGGAGCACAATATTTTCTTCAACGTTCTTAACTAATTTAATCAATAATAAAATATGTAAATTTGTATTTGTATGCAATATATGTATGTATACTACAAAATTTTACTTTTGGAAAAGTTCTTAGATAAGTAAATAGCAGGAAAAGTTTTGCACAATTTTAGTTTCTGACAGCTATTAAATTGCCTTTTAGAAAGGTTGGTCAAATGATATTTCCACTAGCAGTACATAAGTAATCAAGTTTTCACATTTACACATGTGAAGAGCCTAATCATGTATAATGATTACTGATAGAGTAAGCAGGAAATGGAAGGTCAAAATGACACACCTGCAGTGATGTCATCCTGCTGTGACGTGCATTCCTAGTGAGTGTGCTTGATAGTTCATCATTAGCTTTGACAGGTTGCTGGTTTCAGGATCAGTAAATCACTCACTGATCTATTTATGAGATATGTTCAGATCATATGTTGAAGCACAACCAGTCTAGTGATTCCTACACTACATTGCCTCCCACTGACTGGCTCATTGTTTTATTCCTGAGTAATTTATGATACATCATTTCTACAATAATGCACCTGCTCTGATTCTCAGATTTTATTTCAGAATCTGTTCTTAGTTCATGTAATGATTCACTTGCTGTGCAACTTGTATTTTTTGTTTTTTATACTTTTATTTCAGGTTTTTATCATATCTCTATAAAAGAAATCTATATTTCTTCATGCAAACTTGATGTTTGAAAAATTTAGTTAATTAAACCATTTGGTTCTGATTCCCTTGGAGAAAGTAACTTTGATCTCCCTGTAAGCTCAAAGCTTTAAGCTTTAAGATCTTGCTAGTCATTTCTCAGACTTCTCTGCCTGAAGGTACAGTTACTTGTCAGCTTCAGCCAGAGTAGTGTGGGCTATTTATATTCTCCTATAAATATCTTCTTTTTCATCAAGATTATAGTCATAAGTTGATGCACAGTTCATTATTAAGATTTAAGCAACTTTATGTCATCTATTGATACCTCATTTTCATCCCTAATAGTCTGTATTTATATTTGCCACCTTTTCTTTTCAAAATTATTTTTTTGAAATCACAAACTCGTTGATTTGTGTAAAAATTTTATAATCATCTTTAAGTCACATTTCTGTTTGTCAATGCTAGTTTCTTGTGCCAGTCTTGGTGACACATGTCCAAGGTGTCAGAACTCAGGAGGTAGATGGAGGATCAGGAGCTCAAGATCCACCTCAGATACTCTGACAGTTTCAAGGCAGTCTGAGTTTCATGATGCCCTGTCTAAAAAAATGCATATTATTGCACTTTGAGTGATGTTTCTTACCCCATATTAAAAAAGTTTTAAGAAGTTTATTGTTGAACCCCATGCTCAGGGTAAAGTCCAATCTCTGAAGAATGGAACCTTCATTCTGTCCATGAACTACTTTCAAATCACAAATGAAGTTCTTAATCCTCTATCACAGTTTGGAGAATTTTCATTAATAATGACATAGGGCGGGGGTCATGGATGCCAATGATATTCTGCAACAATGGTTCATTAGAGTCACAGGCTTTCTGAAGATGAGTCCAACTTCTGGCAGCGTTTCTAGATGATTGAGTCTAGCCATCTGCATGGCCTTCACAGCTTCTGAACCACTTCCTTCAAGCCTTGTGATGAGAGTCCTCCTGGAATCTTAAGCCCACTACCTAGGAATAAACCATGACATCCCGGGGGAAAGAAGCAAACACACTTTCTGAGAAAGGTGTTATGACCAGATTGGAACCTCAGAGTCCGCAGTAAAAGTCTTGGCTTAGGAACCCCACTGAAATGGGGTTTTATCATATCTCTATAAAAAGTATTGAAAAAGTATGAAAAGATGAGGTTTCATGTTTCAGAACAAAGAGGACAATAAACCAGGCATAACTCTACCAAACCACATCATTGGCAGCAAAGAATCTCAGGGGAAGAGTTTACTCCATACTAAATACTCACTAAAATGCCATTGCAGGTTCTATGTTACAGGGTGAGTAGTATGTTTCTTATGGATGAGGGAGCACTTTTACTTCATAGTCAAGTCCTTTCTCCATCTTTCTGTCACACTTTGTGATTATAGATAGCAGTGCTACTGCTGCTCAGCTCAGGTATGAACCTGGGAACTCTTGGGACCCTACAGAAGTCCCCATCACAACATCTTAACTCTCTTTAAGGAGTTAAAAAAGAAAACTAGGGATTCTTCTCTTCTAACCTCAGTACAATTCCCTGTTGAACATGGCAAGTATTTATTTAGGTCCTACTTAGTTGGTTGAGAAGAATTTAAAGTAGTTTTGGTGGTTTGCCATTTCTCCTCTTTACCACCCTGAAACCAGCTTTGGAAAGGTTAGCTGTTCACAGAACAATTTCACAATGTCTAGGTAATTGTTTGCACAAACTTCTCAGGAAGTTGATTATAGTGCCTTCTATTGTAAGAGAAACACAAACTATTTCACTCCTTTATTTTTCACTGAAATTTCTTGTCAATCTTTTGAACTTTTACTGTGATTCATATTTCAGTCGGATGAAGAACCTACTCAGTTACTTTTCCTCATATAGAGTACTGATTGTTTGTTTCAGGTATTTTCAGTGTCTGAGAATATTCACTTATTTCAATTGTATATATTGGGATTTGGAAGCTGTATAAAATTCATTGTGCTTAAGTATTTCAAGGCATTCAGAGCTCTAAAAAAAACAGTTAATACCATACCATTTTTTACATGTTTGGTGAGTGTGTGTGTGTATGTGTGTGTGTGTGCACGTGTCTGTGTATTATAAATGTGTGTGCCCATGCAGCGAGATCAGAGGTCAATTTTGTATATATTTTTCAATATTTCTTGACCTAAGGTCTCCTGATGAACTCAGAACTCATTGATTCACCTGTACTGAATCCTCATTTCTTTACCTCCTCAGTCACATTCTGCTGGGCCCAGAGTTTTTTATGTGGGATTTGGGGATTAAAATTAGGTCTTTATGCTTATGTGGCAATCATTTAACCAAATGAGCCAACTTCCAGCTTCTGGTTTAGTGTTAGGTTTAATGTTATGATTTCTGGTCATAATTTTGCAGGTCGTTTCTCTTATTCTTCAATTTAATTTCTTTAGGATATGATTACTGCTAAAAAAATTGCACATGCTATTTCTTTATTAACTTTGCTATGTTCTGGATTGAACCCAAGACTTTCACATGCCAATCACCATACTATACCCACAAACTATATCCCTAGTTCTCCATCTACTATTTCTAGATTTCTTTCTCTGTCTCCTCTATGTTCCTTGAAAAGTCTTTCTCTATTTGTTTTTATTAAATTTATTCCTCAGGTTTCATGGCTCTTCTTCCCTTTAAGCCTTTCAAATCTTCATTTTTTGTATTCTTGAAAGTTAAATAATACTTCTAAGTACTGTTTCAATTGTTTTTGTTTGTCATTGGCTCCTCTGCATTTATATCTTGATCATTATTTTATTGAAAAGTTATCATTTATACAAAACAGAAGAAGTACTAAAATAAGACTTATGCCTAAGAATGCCATTAAATGTTAGCTAGAAGATTATATGTGAGTTTTTATTTGAGTCTTGTGAAATATGAGAAATTTTTCTACTAAAAAGCACAGGGCTGACTACACTCCTGATTATGCCCCCTTCTATAGTTCTAGAAACCATCATATATGCTGCAGCGTGTTCAATTGAGTGCCTGAAACTAACTGGAACTCTGCTTCATGAAAAAACATGTTTTGCCTTCTGTCAGGTAATCTATACTCCTACACATTATCAGTATCAATTTAGCTGTATGTTGCAAAAGCATGTCCTTCCATTTCTTGAGCTTTTTCTTTTCTTCTCTTGAACAAGAATCCAAATACTGGAGACTTATCACCATATAACTTCTTAAATCACACACATATATTATCCTCTGATTTTACTTCACCTCAGGCTGCATATAAATAATTTAATTTTCCTTTCATTGTAGATGATTGTCAAGCAAGTGTGCAATCAATCTTGTAAGTGTATCTTTCTTTTGTATGTCTCATAATTACTGCAGGGTGTAACTCAGACTTCATGTATGCCAGAATGGTGAGTAGCTATAGCTCAAATTTGCCTCTGGAGATTTAGTGGGCCAACAGTCATTTCTAATCTATTTTACTGCATGTTAAGTTGTTCCAAATATTAACCAATATCTTCCAGAAAACCCAAAGTCCTTTTGTAATCACCATGTAATATCACAATATCGGTCTACTCCCTTGTCTGTGATTTAGTATGTCTGAGGTGGCCCAGTAATTCTAAATGGGTGGTGCTGCAGTTCGCTTGCATGTTGCTGATAAATGACCACCAAACAGCTTAAGGGAACAAGGGGTTTATTCTCTCTTATGATTTTCCAGTTAAGACAGTCTGGTTACAGTTCTCAGTCCAGCTTGACGGGAGAGCACGCACCAACACCAGGGCTGAGGGAACTGGCCACACCATCACCACGTAATGGCTGAGAGATGGACAATCCTTACTTGCCAGACCAGCATGTCTGGCCAAGTGAACAGAAGGATGCCAACTCTCTCAACCAACTCTCTGTGATTTATTCCAAGACCTAATCTCACCCACCATATGCTGGGCCTTCGCCATCAGCTATCGAAATTCTTCTATGAATTCTGTGAGGTTCTTTGCATATGATACATGAAGAGATAAAGAGTGTAGCCTAAAAACCCTCTAGTAGTAAGCCATCTATTTGCCTTTGGCTTTTTTCATAAAACTATACTGAAGAAGAAAAAAAAAAAGAAGAAAAAATAGGGAAGTTTGCTTTTTGTTTCTGTTAGAGTAAGATTTTTTAGTACATTTTCTGATGCGAAGAAATTTAATGAGGATCCACATTCAGTTAAAAAATCTGAAATTCATTTTGGGGACAAAAATAGTTCATAAGATAAGAATTTACTTTGATCGAGTAGTCCCAGTCTATGCATTTGTATTACAGGTATGAACACAAGAAAGTAAAAAGTATAAACTTGAATTATACTTAGAATTATTAGCAAAATTTTGAAAATAAACTAATTAGCTGTCAGTTGGGAGCTAGTAACATACTATCATGCCATATGTTCAGAAAAATGTGAATTTATTAAAAGTTTGGGACTGTCAGGCATATTGTATAGCCATTGCTTAAAATTCTTAACTAAGAAATCAAGACCAAAAACACATTAATAAAACATTGTTTCAGAAGTTTGTCCCAAGACCTGTGATCGTTTTTTAGTCCAAAAAAAAAAAAAAAAAAGGCAAATGGAGCTGGAGAGATGGCTCAGGGGTTAAGACTCTGCCTTGCTAGCAGAAGGTCCTGAGTTCAGATCCCAGGTCCCATGTAAAAAAAAATGCCAGGTGGAAAATGTGGTGGCCTGCACTTTTCACTCTGGTGGGCGTAGCCTAGAAAATCCCAGAACAAGGCAAAAAAGGAGGTAGAAGTGATCTAGGATGATTCCCCAAGTCACCGTTGGTCCTCCACAGGGACACACAGTGCCCTCTAATATACTCCCCCCACACACACGAGTAATAAAAAATTAAAATATTTTCAAAAAATTTTAAAAGGCAAATGAAAAATCCAATGAACATAAGTGAGAGAAAGGATTTTATAAGAACTGGTTTCTTAGTGTTACTAAGAAACTGTGGTTTCTTAGTGTGACATAGTCCACATGTTTTGATATTGACAACATAATACTTAAACTGATAACTGGTGAATGACACCCAATACTTCTATTTTGTTTCATATGATGATGTCTTTACCAGCCAGTGTAATCAGAGAAACTAATTAGAAATGTGAGTGTCAGGGAAGAGACTATTTTTTTCAGTATTATAGATATAAACAATTTCAAGTACATGAGATAATCAAAACTAAAGTCAAACAATACAACCCAGTAGGATGACTGGATATAGTTAGTAAAAATTTTCACTCATTATATAGCAAAGACCTGCTATAGATAAAAATGTAAGAGATGGGTCCATGTACAATGCACCAGCAACAAAGATAAACTATTACAAGTAAATTTAAAGGACACATGAATACTTATATAAGAAAAGTTAGAAGTTTTTTATGAAATATCCAAAATAGAAGTAGACAGACAATTTTTTTACTTTTTAAAATTTTATTTCGTGTGTATATGTGTGTGCGTGAGTATTAGAGAGCACTGTGTGTCCCTGTGGAAGACCAAGGATGACATCAGAAATCATCCTGTCTTGCTTCTACCTCCTTTTTGCTTCACTCTGGGATTTCCCAGGCTCTGCCTACCAGGGCCTGAAGTACAGGCCACTGCCATTTCTGCCTGAAATTTTTACATGAGACTTGGGATTCAAACTCAGGTTCTTCTGCTTATGAGACAGAGTCTTAACTCCTAAGCCATCTCTCTAGCCCTGGGCAGACAATTTTTGAGAGACTGGATCACTCAATGTGATGAATGATTCTTTTAATAGTAACCTATACATTAACTCAAGCCAGTTAAGAATGTCAAAGCTCATGGTTAGCTAGTGTCATTTTAATTTTATGTGGGATGATTTTAAATCCTAAATATGTAGAAAAACCCTACAAAAGAAAGCAACAGAGTCTCCACTGGGTCCTCCTCTCCGATGACATATAAGGACCCAGTGGCATTTCCATAAGCCCTTTCTCTTGTTCCCCTTAAGCATAGGAGCACTACTATGGCTGTCAATCCCTTGCCTCCAGGGATCTCAGTGCCCTTAACAGATGCTAGACTTTATGAGGGCAACAGTGCGCTGGACAATGCGCAGGGCATGCAAAGTCCCATTATGATTGCTTTGGCCCCAACTATTGTTGAGAATCTTGCAAATCGTTGTTCCTCCCATTCTTTTGCTCTTACAATCTTACCGCCCCCTCTTCCGCAAATGTCCCTGAGCTCCAGGATGGGGAGAGATTAGGCTGGCCTAGTTCTATGTGATTGATATAGAGTCTCTGAAGTTCTGGATTGTGGTTTGTTGATTTTCTTTTGCAGTTTTGCTGCTCCTGCAATGCCCTTCACTCCATCCTGCTGGGCACTGTATGTCACCCCTTGCAGACCTTGATGGAGGCCTATTTTCTCTGCTGTAACATGGTCCCCTCTCTCCTTGTGTCTGGTGTGGCCCTCCTACCCCATCTCTCTTATTCATAATCCTTGCAATTACTGTGTTACATAGATTTACTTTTGAGTGTCTCAATGTGGGCTGGGTGAGTTTGGTACTAGGAGCCACCTATTAGGGAGTACATACGGCGCTTAATTTTCTGGGTTTGGGATACTTCACTTAATATAATTGTTTCTAATGACATCCATTTCCCAGCAAATTCCAGTAATTCATCATTTTTGATGGCTGAGTAGTACTCCATTGTATAGATATACCACAGTTTCCTTATCCACTCGTCAACTGTTGGACATTTAGGTTGATTCCATGACTTTGCTATTGTAAACAGTGCTGCTATGAACATGGTCATGCTTGTGCCATCGAGGCGAACCTCTGCTGCATGGGGGGTTATTCCCAAAAGTGGGATAGCAGGGTCATATGGCATTTCAATCTTTAATTTTTTTAAGAATCTCCAGACGGCTCGCCAGAGTGGCTGTATGAGCCTGCATTCCCACCAGCAATGTAGGAGAGTTCCCCTCTCTCCACATCCTCTCCAGCATTTGGTGTTGTTTGTATTGTGGATTTTTGCCATCCTGACCAGGGTGAGATGATATCTCAGGGAGGTTTTGATTTGCATTTCCCTTATGGCTAAGGAAGTGGAGCATTTTTTAAGATATTTGTTAGACATTTTAATTTCATCCCTGGTAAAATTTCTTTTAAGTTCCAGGGCCCATTTTTTAATTGGGCCATTGTTTTCCTTGGAGTTTAGTTTTCTAAGTTCTTTGTGCACTCTGGACAGTAGAGCTCTGTCATATATATGGTTAGTGAAGATTTTCTCCCATTCTGTGGGTTGCCTTTGAGCTCGTGTGACAATCTCTTTAACTGAACAGAAGCTCTTTAATTTCACAAGATCCCAACTGTTGAGAGTTGGTAGCAGTGACTGTGCCATTGGATGTCTGTTTAGGAAGTGTTGGCCTAGCCCAATCAGCTCGAGGGAGTTCCTTATCCTTTCAACTATGGTTTTTAAAGTCTCTGGCCTTAAATTAAGGTCCTTGATCCATTTGGAATTAAGTCATGGTGACAAATATGGGTCCAGATTTAATCTTCTGCATGTGGAGATCCAATTTTGCCAGCACCATTTGTTGAAGATGCTGTTCTTTTTCCATTGGATTCTTTGGGCCCCTTTGTCACAGACCAAATGGGGGAGGCACTGGGGAATGGGGTGGGAGAGAAGGGGAAGGAGGGGGTTTGGGGGGAGGAGGGGGGAGGGAGAGAACTGGTAAAAAAATTTTAAAATGTATAATTACATTTTTAATAAAAAAATAAATATCACTTTTAAATAAAAAAAAGAAAGCAACAAGGGGATAGAAAAATGACTTTGAAAGATATTGGGACATATGCTTATGTATTTCAGCATGATTGAAAATGTGCTCGAGAAGAATGAAATAGAGCATCCTAAAATACATGCACATGCATCTTAAAATTAAATATATGAAAGGGGTGGAATCTCAAAGCCTGGGGAAAGATGGGATTTCAACAAATGCTGCGGGACAACCAGACAAAAATAAAATGGATTCTTTGTCTTATACCATATATAAAAATGAACTCCAAATGACTTAAAAATCCAATTATAAGGTAAATAAAACCACACAGTTTACCACACATGTAAAGCTACATGACATTTTGGAATGTAGAGTCCACTACCCATGGCGTGGTGTGTCCACACCCACTCACACATTCACTTACACAATTGCACAGCTCCTGGCTGTGAGGACCAAGAAAGGCAAATCCCGGCCGTCCCCACCTCTGCCTCAATTCGCCAGAGACTCTGCCACGGGGAAGGGGAGTTTGTCAGAGCAAATCTCCGTTGATTGGGGGAAACAAAGCAGCTTATATAGACAAAAAACCATAAGGCACCAAACGGCACCCAATTGTGTCAAAGGTCAACACATCCTTCAAGTGCTAGTGGTCAAGTCCAATGTCACTCAGTAAGGAAGGCAGGTCAATACCTGAAGGCCAATTAGGGCTCTCTGTAAAGTGATCAGGGTCACACCCAGGACACTGGCCCTGAGAACCATCTATAGTCCCATGTGTGGGGCAAATCCTGGGTGGGCTCAACACTGGAAGACAAATGTGACAGACACATACTCTTGCAGGTGTGCAGCTTGAGCACTCTATGGTGGTTCCATGGGTGGCCTATTTTTGTAGGTGGACAGAGATTCCCAAATTTAGGAACAGTCTGTTCTCTAATAGGTCTTTCATTGTGACACTTTTTCTATGTGAGTGCATGCAAATCAAGCTTCATACATAGCATTCTATTGGTTCCATTGGAGACTATTACACAGCCATAAATAGAAGATTTGTGTTTGATGGTGGGTAGAACTGGAAAGAAACAGGAAACTGGGTGTAATACACTTGCTACCTTGTTTGTGAAGAATAAGGGAAATAAGAACCCAAATTTCTATTTGTTTGCTTTTGGTCAAAAAGCACACAGAGAAATCAAGGTGGAAGCTGATGAGAATTGTTTTCATAAGACATTTGAGGAATTGGGGAGGGAAGACTGGAAGAAGGGCAACTCCCCTCAGTATACCTTCTTGTGGCATTCTGAGTTTGGAAACAACAATATTTCCATGTTTAAATAACAACATTAAATGAAAGAAGGAAAGAATAAAGCACCTAAATAGAGAATAAATGGAAATAAATGCTTCCAATGATCTATAAATCTGGAAACCTAAGTACACAGACAGCTTATTCAATGAGAACTTTCTAGCACAACACTGACCCAAATCTAGTGCATTGCATTCTAAGGACAAAAAGGCTGACTGCAAAGAAATCTTTATTCCTTGATTTTATTTTTGTAATGGTTTTATGGGAATATAAAGCAAATGAGATTGTTGATTAATATATTTGGAAGCATGATTTTATTTTAATAGAACAGATACATGATATAAAAACAATGAGGAAACCCATAATATTCAATCTCCCATGGAACTATCAGCATACCATTTGTTTCCTGCCAGGTGTAACCAGGACAGAGAGAGTTCAAGTTTAACCTAAGATGCCTGGTGTCTCTTAGAGTCAGGAATCCCTCAAAATGAATGTGGCTACATCAATATACATCAGTTAGAAGGAATTTTAATTATTAAATATGAGACAAATCGAGCATAAAAATGAATTTTGGGCAAGTTGAGTCAGTGGATAAAGGCAGTTACTTCTGAGTTTGTCAATCTCAGTTTGATCCCCAGAACCCATATAGTTGAAGCTGATCTCCATACGTGTGTGTTCCCCCCATCATGATAAGATAAGGAATATTAGTTTTGTCACTTGCTTAATAACTACAAACCCTTAAGTTCAGAATGGTATCAACTAGATTAAGAAAGATAGATTTTATTTGCCTGCTATTCTACCAAACATGAGTGGAACAATTGATTCAGGATAGGAAGTTGCTTTAAACAAATTGATAGTAGGATATTCATGGCGTCACTCAGCACTCACTTGCTGTTGTATTGTAATGGAGACGTCTAGTAGCCATATTTTTGTTGGTCAAAGCCGGTGATATTAATATGTAAAAATATATTGCCTGTCTTCCCATGCGATCTAGCTTGAAGTGCACAGCCCTGAGGCGCTCACTCTAAACATCTTGAATGCAAATCTAATTAAGCCTTTTGGCATAACATCATATTTGCAAGAGTACCATACACTAGAAGTACAAGTACACCTTGATAAAGCCACGTGACATTCTGGAAGAGAAATGTGATAGTCCTGACACATACTCTTGCAGGTGTACAGCTTGAACACTCCATGGTGTCTGTCCTCTAATAGTTGATGTTAATGTTTCTATTAGAGGGGTGTATTCCTCCTGGTTTTCTTCCCTTCCTTATCCCTATCCCTTCCATCCCCTCCTTTCCCTTCACCATTTCCTCCCACTCACTCCCACCCATTCTCCTGTATGCTTCTATGGACCCCAAGGTACTCCTGTGGGGGCTTTACCCTCTATAGTATAACAAGTTATCTTTCTTCAGGTCACTCCACTGATATGTACATCTCCCTTTACTCATCCAGTTTTAGACCCAAAGGTGTCCACTGTGAGTTCCCATTTTATGGGTATAATAACAGCTGCCTACAGACCATTTTGATGTACTATCTTCCTAACTATAGGTTTATTGGCTGTCTTTCCTACTGATCTATTTCTTTCCCTTTTTTAGGTTCTTGCTCTACTTTGCAGTAACAGAGATGAGTGCTATTCTGATAAGTGGGTCTTGAGTCCAATCAGAAAGCTGTTGATTGTCTCCTTGACACTCATGCCACTGTTGACACTGTTGGTCACCTGTTGCCATGGTGATTTATTTTGCTACTTACAGATCTCATGCCATTGATGGTGCTTGTGATTATTTCTTTCCCCCAGCAATTTCAACAGTATTCCTTGGTACTGTGTAAACTATCCAGCAAAGATAAAGTCCTCAGACAAGTTCCAGTTGTTATATTTTGCCCATGTCCTGTAATCCATTTGTGTTGCACTTTCGATAATAGGGGCTTACTGACAGTTTTTGGAGAACAACCAAGAGCCATGGCAAAAGCTTATAATATTTTAGGGTCTTTAAGACCTCTCCGACCAACATTTTATCAGGAAGTGCCACATTCATGTTACTTCTAGTATAATTTTGTCTCTAGGTTCTAAGTGGATCAGCTCAAGGCTTATTTTCTCCCTGGTTTTCCTCACTCTATGCTCCTCTGCATAGGGACTGGTCATTCTTATTGCTTTCTTTGAAAGACATTTTTTGACATATTACTAACATAAGATGTTCCTTTGGGGTTGGTTCCCATAATCTTTGTTGTTTTTTTTTTCTGTAAGTCCCTCTGTCCCTCCTATCTCCTACATCTCCCATCCCCTTACTCCCTGCTATGTGTTTTTCCCAATTATTCCATCCCTTATTCTTGCCTTGAGATTTTTTTTAAAAAAAACGACTTTAAAGTATTTGGGGGAATATGGAATAAGTATGAGCTTAACCCTCCAATTCTCTGAACATTAAAAATACTTCATGGTAACAAATTGAAACAAATGACTTAATAGATCTCTAATATTTTACTTGAAGGGATATGAAGAACAGATTTCTTATTTTTAGATAAAGGTTAAAAAGCAATAACATTCACTCATTTTACAAAAGAAACAGTACATGTAATAAAAATAAAAATTTGTGCTTTCAACAGTCATGTTTATAGCAATACTAGTCACGAATGCTAAAAATTGTGAACAATTCAAGGAACAATAAAATATATATGGACAAACAAAATTATGTACATACCTGATGTGTTATTCTCCCTTAAAAAAGAAGGAAATGTTGGCATATGTTCCCACATCGATGAACCTTGAGGACTTTTCCCCAAGTAAACCACACTCTTCAAAAGATCATATTACACAATTACACTTGTATGAGGTAGCTAGAGTAGTCACAGTCACAGAAAGGGCATGGCACATGCCAAGGGGAAGAGGATGGAAGTGAATATACTCAGGTTTGGAAAAGTTCTGGAAATCAACTATATAAGCAATGCAAATACATTCAGTACTACTAAATTACACACTGAGTAACAGTTAAGATGCTAGTTTTTAATGTATTTACAGTGAGTAAGCCATTTTCAATCAGTAAGTACATAATGATGCATTTGAAGAATATGTGCAGACACTGGCACAGCGTTACACTGCTAAGCATCAGAACTTCTGTGTCCTCAGGGTGTTGGACAGTGAAGGAACCAGAGCCAAGGACTATGTTGGGGACAGGTCTCTGATTTCAGATCCTGTGAGAGTATATAACCTGCAGGAAAGAAGTGAGGGGGGTTAGTGGAACTGTGGCCATAGAGAGAACCTAATACAAGCAAAATATATGGTATATATGTAGGAAAGGGGTTGTAATGCAAGTCATTAATTTGTATGCTCCTGAAAATTAAAAAAGTATGGGACTGGAAAGATGGTTCAAATATGTACATAATTTTGTTTATCCATACATATTTTATTGGTTACTCTCAAGCAGAAGGTCCAGGATTCAGATCCCAGGTCCCACATAAAAACATGGGGTAGAAATGGCAGCAGCCTGAACTTCCAGCCCTGGTGGGTGGAGCCTGAGAAATCTCAGAGAGAAGCAAGAAGGAGGTAGAAGGAATTCAGGATGATTCCCACTTTGGTCCACCATAGGGACACACAGTGCCCTCACACACACACACAATATTAAAAATAAATAAAATAAAAACTATGGGCTGCAAAGATGGCTCAGTGCATAAGGCTCATGTCCTTCAAGTGTGAGGAGCAGAGTTCTGACCCCGACAGGCATGGTAACCACCCATAATCTCAGCGTTCAGAAAGCAGAGAAAATGAATCCCCAGTATCAGGTAGCCAGCCAGATCATGGAGTTCTGGGTTCAGTTGAGATACTCTGTCTCAGTTTATCAGGTGGAGAGAGCTATTGAGGCAAACACCCAGCATTCACTTTGGACCTCTTCACATATCTGAACATAGATATACAAACTGACCCCCACACCACATACATATGCAAGAAACAAAATCCCACAATACTGAAAAAATTTCTGGACTTTTACTTTTTCTTTGTCACTTCCATATTATTTGAAATTGTTTATATTAAACACAAATCAGTTTTACAAAATCTATTCACCTGTTTTCAATACAAACATTTCTTCTGATTGTCAGTGTTTCGGAAGACTTAAGGATGATAGAGTCTGATATATAGGGAAAGGGGCTTCATAGTAAATGAAGAAAATGTTAAGCTAGCTGAGAATTTTCTCACAAGCATAAAAAATAATTTACTCCATGTGGGTA
The DNA here is from genome assembly GCA_023101885.1 of Typhlomys cinereus. Classification (NCBI taxonomy): domain Eukaryota; kingdom Metazoa; phylum Chordata; class Mammalia; order Rodentia; family Platacanthomyidae; genus Typhlomys; species Typhlomys cinereus. Next base: position 5,538,740 of record JALPQD010000091.1, read on the forward strand.
GGCAACAGGAGCTTCCTGTATATTGCAGAGGTCCTCCTGATTTAGAACCCTCATCCTCACAGCTGTCTCCTGCGGGAGACAGGCTTTGATCCTACCTCTAGTTTGATACCCAATGGTGATGAGTCATTTCCAGGCTAATCTGTGTTTTTTGACTTTCATTCCTCCCCACTAGCTTCAGACACCTGCATCCTGTGATGAAGGAACTTCCATTTAATCCATCACAATCTTCACACTGGTGTCACTGTAGCATCTGCAACGTTTGATTTCCTAAAACGCAGGGAACGATGCTGCTGTTTATGCTGTCCTGCAGATTGGGCTATATCTTCTTTATGGCTTCCAAAACACTGGCAACCAGCAGAAACTTTGCTTTTGGAAACAGGCCAGTGGATTTTGTAAAACCGATTCGTGTGCGATGAAAAAAACTTCCAAGTAATTTAGCCATGGCGACCTCCCTCTCACCCTTCTTTTGGGTGTGCCTGTGGTCAGTAGAGGAGGCTGAAAGGGAGTGAGCAAACTCTTTTTAAGGAAGCCTTTGCTCTGGGTAGTCTTCAGCTTTTGTCTTGGCTGCCTCAAACTTCTCCAGCTATGTGAGGAGCACCTTTGTATATACAACTCAGGATAAGCAGGCAACAAAGTATTGCTGTTGTGTCCCTCCATTCTCAAAGCTCCTGTTTTATTTTCAGGATTCTCCTATGAATTCTTAATTTAGGGATGAAAACTCAGCCAAAGGTTATATCCTCTGTCCTTATCACAAAAGAAAGTATCTCAAATCATCTGTGAAATTGTGTTATGTTGTTCCTGTGTTAGTGTTCTGAGCCTGACATACAATAATAATTGATTGATAAAAATTCATCTAGTGAGTATTTGATTTAAGGCTCTGAATTTTATTTAAATCACATATGGTTCTGTATGAAAAGTGAAAAGTATCTTTAGTCATTTTTTATCAAAGGCCCTTAGAGTCTATGTTGATGAAAGACACGATGATTATAACATAAAAATCCTTAATGATTTTCTTTTAATCCATATTTTCAGATTATTCGAGTATATTCTGCTCTATAAGGATGGAGTGATGTTTCAGATTGAACAAGCCACCAAACAGTGTTCGAAGATTTCCTTGACAGAACCCTGGGATCCTCTTGACATTCCCCAGAATTCCACCTTTGAGGACCAATACTCCATTGGGGGACCTCAGGAGCAGATCACGGTCCAGGAGTGGTCGGATAGAAAGTCAGCCAGATCCTGTAAGGATGGAAAGGAGTTGAGCAGGATGCATGATGGGAAAATGAAATGATACAAGTGCCTAAAAAAAGATAGTCATTAGGAAGCTTACCGTATAAGTAGATGGCTTGAAACCCATTTGTAACCCACAGATACTTGACTGTGCATGACATTGGGATGTAAGCAGGTCTTTGGAAGCATATTCATCTTCTTGCATGGCTAGCGGTTCTGTCAGTCAGCTTTCATCAGCTTTCTTATTTTAGGCTTATCATGACCTCCCTGCAAACTGTGACTTGGAAGGAATTGTTCTGAAACACAACATGAATTAGATGACTTTTCCTTCCCCCACATCCTTTCCTGAAGAGGGAGTAGTCAGACCAGCTTCATTACTCTGAATGTGAACTGACCTGCTTTGATAGGAAACTATGACTTTCAATTTTCAGAATGCATACATGCCATGAAAAACTGTATAGAATTTTTTCAAAACATTAAATATTAGAGGCATCATATGGTCCAAAACATCAAATTTTGGTATATACCCAAAAGAAAGATGAAAGGGACTCAAACATATATTTGTATATCCAATATTCATAGCAACTTTATTCTTGATTATCAAAATGTTGTAAGCTAGCTATCAATCAGCATATAAATGGTAGGCATAGTTAGATATTCATTCTTAAAAGAAAGGAAATTCTAGTACAAACATTGAGGATATTATGTTTGGAGAAATAAGCCAGCTGTGAATGACAAATATTGTGTAAATTAGTTACTCAAATACTGCAGGTAGACAGTAGCATACTGGTTGTCAGAATCCAAGGGAGAAGAATTATTGTTTGATATAGTGATGACTGTTGTAGAATAATGTGGATACTTCAAAGAATATACTTGAAAGAGTTAAAATGATACATATTTGTGTGTAATATACCATAATAAGCAAAACTGCAGGAATTTCATCTATCTTCTCTCTTAAAAGTCTGGCTTTTTTTTCCTCTTTAGATGAAACCTGGATTGGTGTTTATACAGCCAAGGATTGTTACCCCGTTCAGGAGACCTTCATCAGAAATTACAGTGTGGTCCTGTCTACTCGGTTTTTTGATGTGCAGCTAGGCATTAAAGATCCCTCTGTGTTCACCCCACCAAATACTTGTCAGACGGCTCAGCTTGAAAAGATGAGCAAGGACTGCTCTTTGTGAGACTCTGGGTGCAAATGTGGCAGCCTGGGGCCTCAGCTGTAGTGGCCTTGGCTGAAAATGCATGTGTTGGGGTGTGACTCTTCACTATCAAGAGGCTTTTAGGAAACTTGACGCGGCTGTGGGTTTTCTTGTATGTTTAATCTTAACTGCTCAGCTCCATATACAGAAAGAAACTGAACAGAGAATTCTTGATAATCTGAACTGGTCGACTGGGCTATTACAAAGTAATCCAATAAAGTTGCTTCCAGACTTGATTTTTATGGCATGTCTAGAAAAGCTATAACCCACAGTAATAACTCCTGTAAAAGGAAAGGCGAGTTTTCAGCAGGAGGGCTTGGCCAACCTTATGAGCTGCACATTATGAAATGAGAGCTTGTGTGCTTCCTGTTTTCTGTGCAAGAATTCTGATTTATGTGCTGAGCCTTCATAGTTCCCAATGCACTGACTAGGAGATGGACGACTTGTTTCACAAATAGAATCTCTTCACACTCTAACTCCTCTGGGTATTAAATGCACTAGACTAGCCCTGACTCTGGTGGTCCTGGGACTCTGTTGCACAAGTTCCATGTGTACATGATTCTGTTCAGCCTGCCCAGGTCAAGTCTCACACCTGAACTCACTGCACCTTGCAGCCCGAGCATGCACCTCACCATCTTCATCAAGCTAAATGAGAATGTCCTGCTTCCCAGGAGTTGCACTCCATTGTCCCACCTAAAAGCCCCTTGAGTACGGGTAATATGTTCTGTTTACTAATACCCCCAGCACCGAGAAAGTGCCTGGCACATGGTCAGTGCCCTCAACATTTGTAGAGTGAAACACACCAGCTTGTTGGTCCTGTTTCCTCATCCATTCATTGGAGTTGGGTTTGCTGATTACTAGGAAGACTTCTAATAATACAACTTATTATTCTATATTCTTCTATTACTGCATTTCATCAGACCATGTATCTATCATCTCTAGTTACCATGAGAAATGTGTGATGCCTGCATTATGCTGAAATCTTATTATAGTTTATTTATATCATGTTAATAAACAAATTAAATGACATCTCAAACCATTCTTTGTTGTTGTGTTATAATAAGTATAAATTAGATTGATCATAAGAGACTTAAAACTCTTGTCTAATAGGTGAACAAAGTGCTACATGTAACGAAAACGAATGGGTTATCCAACTACTTCCAAAGCCTGTTGTTCTTGTGGCTACTAAAGTCTGGTTTCCAGATATCTGTCTCAGAAGGAAACCTCAAAATCAATCTCTACCCACTTTTCTTCTTCAGTCCCCACCATTAATATCAGAGTAAGTACCAAAGTTACTGTTGTGTCCATCTCCTCAGCTAGCACTGTATAAGAACTCTTAACATACTTGGCTTATGGGAAATGTCCATGCCCTCAATCCTCAGCCTAGTTTTCTTTTTCCCGAGAGGAAGCATCCTGTCTTCATTGATTCATTCATAATTATAAGCCAACACCAAACACCAGCTATCTATAGTAGCCATGCGCATTCTTTGAGTCATAAATCTCTACTGGAGGCTATAGATCTGGAAGTATGTCCCTGCTGTGTTCCAAGAGTCTCAGTTTCTGATACCTTTATATCCCTGATTGCCCACTTTCCATCTCCACAGCCACAGAATGGCCCCTGTTTTGTCCAAATAATACATCTTCCCTTGGACTCTGCCTATTCCAGTTCACATCCCCATACACAGGAGGAAAATTAAGGAAAAAACCCTACAATTTTATCCAGCAACACACAAAGTGGGTGACCTTTTCTATTTCAGTTGGCTCATTTTAGTAATGAAGTCTCTTCTCAGAAATGAACAAAGCCCAAAAGGATTTTACATCTGAGTGGGAGCTCAATAAAGACTTGGAATGCTTGGAATCTGCAGTTCTCAACGATTACATGGAGTGCCAATCTGCTTAGCATAGCACACAGGTCTTTTCTCCACCAGACTGTGCCTTTTCAACATTGGCCCTCTTCTTTACTTAAGAAATAATGCCTGAGTTATGTCAGGAGCGTTTCTTTTGTTGCACATAGACATGGAGATCAGGAGAAGGGATTATCACATAGGTCCAGGATTAGTTCCTGGCAAGGCTTAGGAACAGCCAGTGCCTCACGATCTCAACCAAGGCATGACTGAAGGTGGGTACTGGCCCTGCCTCCTCTGTTTGTGAGTCTATGCTACACAGTAATAATTTGATCCACCTCTCCAAGCACAGTCTTGCTACTTCCAAATTGCCAGCAGCTTTGTAAGCACTGAGGGGTCCTCACCTCCACTAGCACCTGTCTTCAGTTCTGTTAAGCTGAAAGCCGGTCCTGTGAATGCCATTGCCTGCTTTCTGTTCTCAGCCATGGATTGTAAAAGCCTGCTCAATTTTCTGCCCCTAATCGCCCTCTTAACAAAGCTACTTTTGTTTTAATCAGAAACTTTTAGTACTTCCTTACTTCTTCAAGTTGGAATATACTTGAACACTTTTCAAATATTTGAAAGAGACCAAAGCTTTAAGTCTCTGAGCAAATATTCTAAGAGACACTTTCAATTCCTCACCATGCTAAAAGTCTACATGATTCAGAAACAGCATTTCTGTCTTTCTGGATCCCTCCACCATTTCCACCCTCAGCATTCTGCCCTTTGTCTGCACTACACAGACTTATAGTATATTCTAGTACTTTGGAAGATACTGGGCATAATTTTGAAATGAATTTTTATTAGAAGTTTAGTTTTATGGTGTGTATAAATTAAACTGTGAAGGTCACTTTTCAGTTTAATGATTTTCTTTTCTTTTTTGGGGGGGACAGGGTCTCATATATGTCAGGCTAGCCTTAATTTTAATCTCAAGTGCTGGAATTATAGATGTATACCACCACGTTAGTGGTTTTAACTTTTATGGAAATTACAGTCTTAGTTTCCATGTCATTCATTTTTAAAATATTTTTGCATATCTAATTGTGTGCTACACATGAATATGTAAATATATGCACAAATGTGTGTGGATAGATATGTAGGTGGATGTTCATGCTGTGTGTGTGTGTGTGTGCGTGTGTGTGTGTGTGTGTGTGTGTGTGTGCATGAAAAGATCAGAGGTATCTTTCTCAATCATTACTACCTTATATATTAAGCTAGGGTCTCTCACTTGGACCCAGATTGAACTCACTGATTTGGCTAAATCTCTGACTCCATCTCTGACTCCTACATGTTGGGATTACAGACAGGCCTCCATTCCCACCCAACAATTTCATATGTGTTGAGCTTCCAAATTCTAGTCCCCACCCTTGCATGACAAGTGCTGTTACCCACTGATCAATCTCCCAGCATCTCCACGTGATTTCAAAACCTCCATGTTACTCTTCTTAAACCTTTTAGTCATGGAAGCTCCAGTGTTAGAAAGATATAGAAGTATTATTTAGATCATGCATAATTCAGAAAATGCAAGAATAATGATCTGCTATCATATTTATAATTGTTGCAGATTCTTGCCATAAATTGGAATTAAATATAAGCAGTACTTTAAAAATAAGCTTGTTAAAAACTTTCCATTTATATCAATCCATATGTCTAGGAGAATGTTCAGTACAAATTTGGCTTCTAAGGATTAGGCACAAATGGAATTAAGATAGATGTCTCATGTTTAGAAATGATACTAACTCTGCAATATCACTGTAGAATGAATGGGATGAATTCTCAAATTTGGATAGGTAAGCCATGGAAAGAGAAGGTCTGAAGGCTCAAGACTAATGACTTAGAGGGCAATAAGTCCAAATAATGTAAAATGTCTATTGGAACATGGTGTTATCAAAGTTAAGTCAGAATGAGGTGATATAAAAGAACACTGAGATAGCATCATTCAGTCCAAAGACAGATTGTTTTAACAGAAGGAGCTTGCTCTGGAATCTGAAGCTTTGGCAGTGCTTATTTCCCTGTATCCAGGAGGGAAAAATATGAAATCTGGCAGAAATACAAAGGATAATAGGGACAGTTATGAGACTAAAGTCTGTGTTGATGCTTTGGATATAATTCAGGATTATCCTGATTTTTACTCTACCAAAGCTCCATAGAGGAGTAAGCTCAGAAGGTCAAGCCAAGTAAATTATTTCCATTACTTGACTGGAACCTTGGCACAGGTATTTCTGTAGAATACAGGAGTTAGATTAAGCAGAGGGAGGAGAGGGCAAAATAGCAGGCTGCCAGAGCAGACTAAGTTATCATGTTTGTCTATTTAGCATACAGTTCCAACTGGAGTGGATCATCCCACTCCCATCTCAGCAATAATGTATTCCCAATTCATAGTAGACTCATTGGCAACAGAAGAAAAGGGACCAGGACAATCAGGAAAGTATTTGCTTGGTGACTAATGCTGTCTTCTCCAGATTCTGGCTGGGCAGAGCAGTAACCAACCTGTAAGAGGAGAGACACCCAAAAGAGGAGAAATGAAGCAAGCCTAAGGCTGAGTCAGAGAATTGTCCCTCTAGGCTGGGTAGGTGGCTCAATGGTTAAAGCACTTGCCCTTCAAGCACAAGAACTGGAGTTTGTATCCCCAGATTTCACATAACAATGCTCAGTGGGTGTGGTAGCACAACTGCATTTCCACCCCTGGAGGATGTGGGAATTCGCAGAGCAAGCCAGTTAGCCAGACTAGCCCTACAGACAAGTTCTGGATTTAATTATGGACCAGTTTCAAAGGAACAAGATAGAAGAACCACTGGATGCACATGCACCTTCTTACTGTGAATGTGCTAAAGACTAGCTCTGGGTTAGGGACTCGCCAACTCTTTTTATATGTGTGATTCACTGGAGTGTCCTCCATAAATTCACCTGAATCACCATTGTGTGTACCTCAGCATACCTTTTTCTGTCTTCTAGTGCTCTCACCTTATAATGTGCACATACCCTAGCCGCATGTGGGCAACATCACTCTCATGGGCCCTGATGTTTCCCTCAAGACATAGTGTTGCAGGTTCTCTAGGGTCTTATGAATCCAGGTTCTTTTGTTGGGAGTCAACGATTGAAACCAGAACACATGTAGAGGATTACGGCAAGGTTTATTAGCAAAGAGAAAGAACAGAACTCAAGGACGTGGATCTGAAAGGGGCAAGAGAGCCATCTAATGACTGGCAGGGTCAGGAAGAGTTAGGCAAGACTAGAAAAGATGGCTTTTCCATATCGGTTAGCCCTGTTTCTGCAAACCTGATTAGAGCTTTTGATCCCCTACATCCCATCGGTCCATTCATATTGGGTCTAGTCCAGGTAACCTTGCCACAGACCTCATGATCAGGTTGATTCTTTTTAGGAGCTTAGCTTATCTGCAAGGGAGAACTCATCTTCATATTCTTTCATAAGCAGAAGGATGGGGAAAGTTGGAAACCTTACCTCTGTAGAGGATTAGAATAAGATATGTTCCTTCAGGGTAATCCCAGCCCTGGAGGATGACTTTCTGAAGACCTTCAGAGACCATCCCAGAAAGGCTGCTCAAACTACCTAAATAGACAAATTAGAAAAGAGTCTCAGCTTTAGTCTCAGTAACCATCAATGAGCAGCTGTGTTGAGTCAGGTTTCTATTCTGATTTTTACTGATTATTTCATTGAATTCTACAACTTAGGCAGTTTTATAGCAGCCACGCTGGGATGGTCTCTGAAGGTCTTTGAATTAACCTGAAGTAACACACCCTAACTTGACAGAGCACACCCTATTAATCTAAAGGAACTGACTCTAATCCTTTACAGAGATAAAATCTCCATCTCGACCCAATCTTTTATTTATGAAAAGATGTGGCGATTAGTTCTCCATCATAGGTAAGCCCAGCTACAAGATCAACTAAGGTCAGCCCCAACATGAATAGACCAATGAGATGCAGATGACCAAAAGCTCCAATCTGGCTAATCAATGAGGAAATGTCACCTTTACCTCGTATGCCTAGGTCTGTAAATAACCCCCCCTGGAAGTCATCTTTGGCTCCCTTGCTCCTCATGGGATTCCAAGTCCGACTTTTCTCTTACTCCTCATGGATTCCATGCCTGAAGTCTATGAGTTCTTCAGAGCTCTCTTGCGCCTCCTGGATTCATGTCCGTGAGTTCCGTTCATTCTCCACTCTAAATAGGTAGCTTTAGAACAGCCATATTTGGTTCTGAAGGTCTTTGAAATTTGTCCCCAGGGTTGGGATTACCCTGAAGGAACACACCCTTCACCAATTTTCCCAACCCTCTGTTCATGAAAGGATATAGAGATTAGCTCTTCATTGTAGCTAAACCCTATGTCAGGCACAAAATCAACTGGGTTGGGCCCCAGTATGGACGAACCAATGAGATGTAGAGGACCAAAAGCTTCAATCACGTTTGCAGAAACTGGACGTAGACAATAAGGTAAAACCACTTTTCCCAGTTCTGTTAGAAGTGCTAATATTCCAGACCCTGGCAGTCATGTTTGGAGCCCTTGCTCCTCATGGTACTCCAAGTTTGGAGTCCTTGAGTTCTTTTCCAGCTCCTTGCCCTTCATGGATTCCATGCCTGAAGTCCGTGAGTTCTCCAGGGCTCTCTTGTCCCTTAAGTATTCACTTCCATGAGTTCCACCCTTTCTCTCCTCTAATAAACTCTGCCTTAATCTTCTACGATTGTTCTGGTTTCAGTCTTTGACTCCCAAACACAAAATCTTAGACACATAAAGATCCCAGAGGGAATCCCATGAAACAACCACCTTTGAACCAGATGCTATTATTATACCCATCTTATAGCATAGAAGACTAAGTTCATCAAATGATCCTGATTTGGGAGAGTCGTTGAGAGAACCTAGGATTTATTCATGTTAGAAGTGCTTTAATTCAGAAATGATATAAACTGAATGAAGAAAAGACAACAATGCATGAAAACAGTATTCTACAATTGGTTTAATGATATGAATTAAAAATCAAGCCACATACTTGGTTTCTCCGTTGACTGTCAACAATGACAGCAGGCTTCTGCATTATAGTCATCTTTCTTATATTTTCCAAAACTTAATTGTCAAATATTCATTAAATCACAAAAATGGCCTGGAGACACAAAAGTACTGGAAACGAGAAGTACTCAGCAGTAGTCTTCAGTCTGTATTACACCAACTGGCACCTCAAATCTAGCCAGGGTAGTGAGCGTGTCATTCCTAGCCTCTGCAAAGGGCACCAGGAAAAATGAAGGGGCACATTTCCTTCCCAAATTTTGCCCAAAGGCTCTCCCCATCATTCAGAAGGTCAGCAATTCTTTCCCTCATGGAAGAGTTGGAGCAGTTTAAATCACTCTTCATCCTCTCTTTTTACCCTTCTTCCACAGTGTCTGTTGCTCTGAGTCAATTCAGGTAATACCTTTCTAGTGACAGTCACAAATGAAAGCAGAGAAAGTGGGATGCTGGCAATGGTACCTGAAGATCCCCAAAAGAGAAAAGATTTGGGGAGTTGCAGTTTTCAGGTCAAATAAGCATTCATTCATTAAACATTACTGAAGTTGTCTGTTTTAGTTTTAATTGCTATGAAAAAAAAAAAAAAAACTTAGGCTGGGTACATTCTAGAGAAGAGGGTATAGGCTCACGATTCTGCAAGTTCAAAAGCACGGGGCCAGCATTCCCAGGAGGGCTTCCTGGCTGCCACACAGCACAGCAGAGCAATTGAAAGGGGAGCTGTCATCTGTCAGTTCCAAGAGTGTTTCCTTACATGAGGCTCCATCACCTAAAGATTCCATTATCTCAACAATGACCCACTGATCAAGAAAACTTCTAACATATCAACCATCTGGGGAATATGCTCAAATTGTGTCCAAATTGTATCACCCTCAGCATAAGATTGTCTTGTACACAGCTGCAGTACAGTCAGGGACAGGACAGGAGTACAGGGACAGGAGTACATACAAGGACTTGCTTCTCACAGAGCAAGTACTCTGGAAAGAAAAGGGTAAGACAATTCACAGACCCCTTAAAAAGCCAAAGAATGTAAAGAATTACCAGAGAACTGAAAGAAGGTGAGGAAATTTAGTGATCAGGAAAACAATTTAATCAGAGATCCCAACATCACCAATTAGCCAGGAAAGAGAAGACAATTAATCAGAAAACTTCAGGAAAGGGAGATGTTGCACTTGGCCTTGGCTGTGATGAGTTCGCCTTGTTTGAGGAGATGTACAGCCTACGTAGATGCCATTTTGTGGTAACCTTCACTGGTTGGGTCTACAGAGGCTGAGCAAGGTGTGGTCAGGCTCCCTATGAAAAATCAACAGTGCAAGGGAATCTGGTTTCAGTCTGAGGCCTGTCAGAAGTAGAGGTTATGGTTCAAAAATTGATAAAATCTGACATTTATTTTAGCAGTGTCTTCTGGTTGCTATGTGTAAGTAGAAGCTAAGAGAGTAAGAGGCAAATTTGGGGGTTGGAGAGATGATTCAACTGCCTTGCAAGCAGAAGGAACTGAGTTTTGATCCCAGATCTCACTCCAAGAGGAAATGGTAGCAGCCTGTGCTTCTGGCCCTGGAAGACAGTCTGAGAAATCCAAAAACAAAGCCAAAAGGAGGTAGAAGCAACCTTAGTCCTCCCAAGGGTACACAGTTCCCTCTAACACACACACACACACACACACACACACACACACACACACACACACACACAGGTGCACGTACGTGACAAAGCTGCAAGACTAGGAAGAAGGCCTGTGCTGTGGCCCAGATAAAAGACAATGGCTTCTGCTCACATGGTTAAGGTAGAATAAATCAGTAGGAAGGATCTTGGTGTTTAAGTTTTAGTGGAACCTGTGGATGGATATGCTGGAAAAAGTAAGGGACAATAGAAATAAAGAAATCCATCTAAGTTAGTTGATTAAATTTATCTCATTTTCAGAGAATTAGACAGTGATGGCAAGAAAAAACTTGTTTCAGTCTGCATATAGCAAATGTGTGTCTGAATGTATTTCTGTGTGTGTTTCTGTGTGTGTCTGTGTACTGGTTATAGTTGCAGAGAAATTTTCATTACTTGGTAATAATGTGCAGACGTAGATATTTATGTCTATCATGCTGAATCAGGACATATCAATAGTTTCTCCTGCCTTCACAGAATTTTACTGAGGCTCAGCCATGAGGTCATCTCCTTCCTGTATCAAGATGCAGTCGTTCTACTACTAACTCTGGGGACCATACTGAGGGCCTCATCACTGAGGACCATAAAGGGAGCGAGTTTCTGGAGGTGCACTCAGCTCCTCCATCCAATTCTCCCCTACCACAGACTCTCATAACCCGTGTGAAGAGCAAGCATCTTCTTACTCAGTTGAACGTATGTTGAAGTAGAATTGTTGAAGATAAATATTTTAAAAGGAAAAGACTTCTAAATATGAGAAATATTCAGAAATAAAATGAAAACAAAAAACCTATGCTGACACTAGCAGCAAGAAAACTAGAACTACTAGAAAAAAATCCTTATAAGACCTTACGGAACCTCTATTTAAAAAAATAATCACATAGAATGCATATGTGTTTGGAAGAGTATGCAGTAACTTTTCATCAGATTCTGAATTTGACTGTTTCCTAGGGATATAATTTTTTCAATTTAATATAAGGATTATAAACATCTAATTTAATGAAAAATATCAAAGATCGCTGTCATGTTTTGCAAATGAATTGTCCCCTAATCTCATACAAATACCCGATAGACAGCTGGTGACACTGTTATGAAGGTTTTGCGATCCTTAGGAGTGGGAACCATGTTTTATGCAGAATGACACTGGGGACGGGCCCTGAAATGGGATCGCCCTGTCCCATTTCCTGTTCTTCCTCCTTCCTGAGTGGCGTCCTGAATTTGGTTGTGAGATAACAATCGGCATCCTGCTCCTGTTACCATTACTTCTTCGCATGCTGCCATGTGTTCTCTGCCACATGATGGTTTCTACATGGTTGCTACAGGTTACCCTCTCTTGAATAATAATAATGAACCCTTTCTCCCTTAAGTTGCTTATGTCAGAGTATCTATTATAGTACCAGAAAAGTAACTGGAACAGAGAACTACAAAAACTGCCAGTTGAGACTAGAGAAAAAGAAGAAGAAACACAGATGAGAACTCTCCCTTGGAAACATTAGTTTTAAACACTTTAAGACATTAGTTTTAAAACAAAGTGTTAAATGAAAGACAAAGGACCCAGTAATTCACAGAGTAAGAAGTCTCATTTTGAAACAAACACAGGAGCAATACTCATAATGAAGCAATGTAAACTCTTGAAACAGAGGGTTTTATTTTTTTCTAACAAAAACAATTAAGAAAATTACCCAGTTCATTTATAAATAAAACCGAATTGTCCTCCTGAAATTTTGCATTGGAATAAATTGTAACACACAAAAATATGGCTTTCTGCTCTGGACTCCCTGCTCCTCAGAATTCAACAGAGTCCAGAGAAAACCCAAGCAACGGGCTAGGGGACCAACAACATACGTTTGAGGACTTCTAAAATCATTTGGCAAAGAATTTTCACATCCAGCTCTAAGATAAGTACACCCTTTTTACCATCCTGTTCCTCTCAATCGTTAGTCATCATAGTTTAACATTTCCATATCCCCCACCCAAAAACCCATACAACTTCAGGGACTATACCATTTACCCTCACATATCACCAAGGAAGTAAACCTAAAAAAATACACTACCATACTTATCTTCCATCCCTGTCTACTAAACCCACCTTAATTGATGTATTAACAGTCCAATAGCCTCATCTAGGAAACAACACCAACACCAGACAGTCATACCCAACTCCAAGGCAAAAACTAGCAGTAACTGCTCAAGTGTAGTAATACTAATTCAGTTCAGCCAAAAACACACAAAAGCAAAAAGAAAAACATAAGATAAAATAAAAATACCCAGGTCACAGCACAAATCCATGAGAAACAAAAACCAAGACTACAAACCTCCTACAATCCCATAATGATGGAATCCAACCAAATTCACGGAAGATATATGTACATACAGATATGTATGTAGAGCAACACAAAACTACTCTAGGAAGTTTTTAAGGCTGAAAAAATGGAATATAGGAAAATATGTATATCGTGGTCTTGATTTGAAAAACTAGAGAAATAAATAACGAAAGAAACCACATAGCAGAAAGAATGAATACATATTGCTATCTAAAGCATAATGTTTATTTTTGTAATAAAAGAGACTAAAGAACAAATGATAATTGGAGAAAAGCATGTCATAATATACTTCCTCTATCTTGTTTTATTAACCAAATATATAGGTAAATGATACAAATAGACACTTATAAAAGAAGACAAAGTGCTAAATAATTTTAAAATCTTATTTCACTGGCAACCTTAAACCATTGTTTGTACAATGGATAGAATGTGTTCTTCAGCTCTGAGATACAGAAATACTTAAGCTTGTCATCTCCAGACATGCATAAGAATTAGCAGTCCTCTCATATCACTGGGTGACTTACATTTTAGCACATTACTGGAAAACCATTTGATGATGTGAAATTGAAAACCTTTGCATGCCAACGTCTTCCTACTGCTCTACTCCTTTATTGACAAGCAGATTTCTAATAATGCCTGAAGTCTGGCTGGGTTGTGAAACTGACATTTTAATTACTCATTTTACCATTTTCTATACTTTGTTCTACTTAATTTTATAGAAGCATGTGTTTTCCTTGGTTCATCTTTAAAACTTGAAGCAATCATTTCTCCATCGGTCTTTAATCTTTATTAAATGGCATTAGTTCTGTCCAATCAAAACCTTAGGATCTTTTTTAATGGACATGTAATCCATACATCTTTCCTTCAGAATCACATGCTTCTATTGTCCCCACAGACCTTTAACCCAATTTGGGGGTGGGAGACTCTTGCCATTTGTCTACATGTTGCTGATAAAAGAGAAAAGGAGACTTAAGTTCATAACAACTCCAGTAACCAAGAGAACAGGCCTCACCATACTCACAGGGGTTGCTGTCTGCAAGTCTGTGAGCTACTGAACTAGCTCCATTCATCTTAACCACTTGCCCAGGTAATGGTCCCACCCCCCATGGGCTGGGTCTTTCCATCTCAATTAGATACTTTAGTGCAGGCTTGTTTAGGGCTTGCCTTAACTACTAATTCACAGAGTGCCTCCTTTAATTGTCACTTTGACACCTGTATCTAACTAGCACAGAGATTACAGTAAAATTCAGAAGATAAAGCATCTGAGACCCTAGACTGCTGGTTCTGACCCTCAGAATTTGAAATTCAAATTGAATTGACCTGGGGTCAGCCTGAACACCTATATTTCCAGCCGGCTCTCTGGGACAAACTCTCTAGAGAAGGAACATCCTAGAAGAACTGTTATCTAAGGTGAGCAAGTCAAGCTTTAGAAGAGTACACCTACTGGAGGACATTTGATCTTCCCTTCTGACAGAAACAAAGACTTCGGACTTCACCTGATAGTAGGGAAAGGAAAAGCCAAGTGACCTAGGTAAGACAAGCCTGTCAGCCCTTCTGCATGGCCAAGAGCAGTGGCACAGGATCCACTGCCTCACTAGACTCCATGAGAAGCTTCAAGGAAAATACACAGGACAGCTCCCAATGTGGCCTTGCACTGCGGTTGCTTTTTTGTTTGCTTATGAAATAAATAAGTCAGTGATTTAATCACATGCATATATGTAGTCAATAAGTGCCTCTTGAGTTAATTATTTTGTAGATGTTGTTAAAAGTCCTTATAACCTTGGTAACCAACACAAGTTTGGTACAGGAGAGAAAGAGTGAGTCATCTTTGAAAGGTCTCGACCAATGTAAGACCCTCAGCGATCCATGGAAAGAGATGACAAACAGTTTGGCCTTGTGACTCCCCTGTTATACACAACACATGCTTTGAGTTAGTTTGTTGAGGTTTCCACTCAACTTCCCCAAGGGACCCTGACTCAGGCTTACAGATGCCCTCTGCTGACGTCTTTGTGGGCATGGATCATCACCGTTGCTGAGGTAGCGTGGGAAGAGGCCAACAGCTTAGTACAGCTGATGGTCACGGTACCAAGGTCCACATGGATTCTAAAAATCCGCCTTCTTTGAAAGTCTTGGTGAGATTTTATTTTGATGTAGCTATGTGGAAACCAAGAAGGAAGAAGGCTGGTAGAAAAGCAGCAGAAAATAAGGGGGAGGAAAAGCTACTGGTACCGGTGCTCAGAACAGTATACAGATACTGAGCTGCACACTTGACAGATGTACTTTCATTCCTGCACACAACCTGGCACAGTAAACATTTTAAATCTTCATTTGTAGAAGCCTAGAACCTGAACATGGGTCTCCTGAAATTTAAAAAAAAAACTAATAATTTGCCTGAGAAATTGGAAATCAATTTTTCTTTTGTATTTAATGTTCTTTCAACCCAACCAGAAAATCTTGGCCATTAATGTGGTGAGTTAATCAGAACTTTCGGGTGATACAAAGTTTGTCATTCTGCTGAAGATTTTGAGTTCTCTAGGTTGAAATCCAAACCACCTGGCTGACCGCAAGCACCTGCAGGGCTGGACCACAGCCTTTCAGCTAAATTAATCCCTCTGCCCTACGTTGATAATTTCCCATAGCTTCGTCATGCTTCCTGACTTCTACTCTGTCGTTTCTCCTAACTTGGTTCAGCTAATGAACTTTGGCATTTTAACTCGCATTTTACTAGCTTTTGACAGATAACAATTAAGGACTGGTGAGCTCTGGGTCCCTTTTGGGTCTTACTGGGTCTTACTTTAGTTCCTCAAATGTTTTAGGACTCTAAGTGAAACCTATATACCCTCCATACAGATGGGAAGACATGAAAGAGGGAATGCACAAGGAAAACAAATCAGAAGACTCCGCCCTTATATGAAGCTTCAGAACCAGACTTGTTCTTACAGTAACAAGAATATTAGGCTGAGGTACTGAAGGAATTCTTCTAGCAATGGCCCTCTGACTCAGTCATTAATGGATTCTATTTAATGTCTATTCAACATACACGTAGTAGTACTTAAGGTGAATTTCTCTCTGGTAAACTCATTTGGCCATTCTGTCGTTGGAAACTCGAAAAATGTGTCCAGATCTGCATTAGTACAGACAGGAAGTGCTCATCAGTAGTGTTGGGTAATTGCAACCTGAGAATGTATGTCTACTTTCAGACATTGCTGATAATTTCCTGCTCTATTCCCCACTCTCCATATCAGGGTCCTAAACCCTATTTGTTATTTCTATGGGCAGATTATTCATGGTTGTTACTCAGGTTAGACAGAAGAGTTAAGGAACAGCTCAGATTGCCCTCTAATAGTCACATGAAAAGCTTTTTAAGAGTCTCATATTGGAAACTGAGAAATTGTCTCACATTGCTTGGCTATCTCTTTCAATGACCTTCCTTCTTTTCCACCCCACCCTCCCTGGTTCTCACAGCCCTGCGCTTTGCTTTTTCAATTGATGTCCGTTGAGTTCTTTCTTTCCTTTTGTGTCCTTGCTAACTGATCACTCAGTGATTCAGCTGCTGGCCCAAGTGATTTGTCTGGGCATTTTGTAAATTGATGCAGTTGTTTTCACATAAGCTGGCATTCAATTTGATCATTTTTAACAGGACATAAACATGGGAAAGCATGCTTTGTTCCTAGGGCAGTCATTCATCCATGCAATATACACATGAATCTTTGTTTATGCAAATCTGCAAGTATTTTTGATTCTCTTTTAGAGATACACTCCAGACAGGGGCATGCTAAGTAACCATTCAATGTCTCTCTCTATGCATCAGAAAACAGAACAATACGGACAACGAGTAGCCCCAGAGCATAGTGCTGGCACAGAATCTGGGCTGCTCTTTCATAAAGGCCTCACATCTCCTGAAGCTTCAGTGATGAGTGGGGAAATTCCATGTCTATCAAAACTTCCATGTGATCATAAACCCGAAGATTGGGCAGGAAATTTTTTTGTTTCTTTTTCATAATAAGACAAAGAAAGTGATCTGGGTATAAGATGACTTCTTTTTCTTTAGATTCTCTTCATCGACTTTCAAGCCACTCTGTGACTCTGGAAAAAAAAAAAAGAACATTTTATTTTTATTACTGTAAACAATAAAAGCAAGAACACATTTAAAAACATGTGTATAATTTCAAGAATCAATTTGTTTTGTTTCTCTGGTGCTTAATTTTCCCCCTTTAGGGTTTTGGGAAACATGACTTTCAGGATTAAGGATAGGACAGTATATCTTTGTAAATTGTGGTAAATTTCACATTTACCCTCATCTCTCAATATTCTGAGTTCTTTAAGGAACAACAGATGTAAGTAAATGAATGTAAAAAATGGGGAACCTTGCATTCAACAAGAAGAGAAAAAGAGGGATGTAAGGAAAGAGCCAGTTAAAGAGAGATAGAGAAAGAAATTATAGGAATTGTTGAATTATTATGTGCAACTACCTCATTTAAAACAATGATCGCTAGAAGAATTGCTGTAACTTAACAGGATATAGTATTCACAAAAGAAATTTAACTTGACATCAACAAAAGGCAGCTACTACATTAGCATGTTATTCTATATCATTGACTAATATCTTTTAGTAAGACCTCTTTTCATAATTTGATAATAGAAGTAAAACTTATGTTTAGATCTTGGAGTAAAGATATAAAACAAATAATGTTTATTCTCCATTCAGAGTGTACTCACATATTTTTATGGAAAGAATAAAAATGGTCATAAGAAACTGTATCTTTGGTTTTCATGGTAACCATTTCTTAATGTTTTCTAAATTTATCCACATAGTTTTAAAGGTCAATCACTTTTTTCTGAAGTGAACTACAAAGTATTTGAAAAGAGGAAAATCAACTCTTTTTTCTCTCATCGTTTTCATTTCTCCCATTCCTTATTTCTTCAGAATCCCTCCAATCAGTGTAAGTTCAACAGAATCACTATTGCACTATGTGGCTTAATTTGAGAAACAGAGATTTTAGCTCCCAAATAGCCCAGTAACAAATAAGCCAATGATTCGAAAAAAGGAAAATACCATTTCCATGAGAAGACACAAGCTTTCAGGGCAAAGCAACTGGTCTTTGACTCTACCTCCAGTCTCAAAGGGAGCCAAAACTTACCAAGACTTCAAAGGGAGAGTACGCCAGGCACATTCTCCAGCCCTGAGCTATAGTTACTTATGCTGTGGTCACCTCCACTAGCTGACCTCACTCCTTGAGTTCATCTATTTAAACCAATAACTGGGAGGTGTGGTTGTCACA
Source organism: Typhlomys cinereus (assembly GCA_023101885.1). Taxonomy (NCBI): domain Eukaryota; kingdom Metazoa; phylum Chordata; class Mammalia; order Rodentia; family Platacanthomyidae; genus Typhlomys; species Typhlomys cinereus. Next base: position 5,557,325 of record JALPQD010000091.1, read on the forward strand.
CCAGCCACTGAACTTCCATTCCCTCATTTGAATTGCTCTTAGTTGTGATCAGGTCTCTGTCAAGGCACATGACAGCTTTACATTAAGAGAGCTGGTGTTTGCAACCATTTTTATTAAGACCATTCCTGGAGATTTTGTTTTTGATTCAGAGATTTTGCCAAGAGTTTGGTAAACATCCTATGTGCAACAATCCTCATTGTTTAAGAAGGATTATGAATGTTATCACTGGCATTCAGAAGGGTCAACTAAGACTGCCACAGGCACATCAGAATAGAGCATGTCTTAACTATGACACAGTATTTTGTATTTATTATAATCAACTTGAACAGAGAAACACTATCTTTAAAATTGAAAGGTTTTGGCCTTGCCCTTGTGAACTATTCATTCTCTGACTCTAAACATGGTGTTGATGCCATCTGTAGCCGCCACCCTCTACCCTCTGCTACAACTTCCCTCACAGTTCCTGTTCTGAGATTACCTTACATGCTGCTCCAGTAGCCTTAAAAACTCTAGTACTTTTCCACCAGCCCAAATTTTGTTCCTTCTGTGCAGTGTGACTAAATTATCAACCTTACCTAGTGAAACAAAGCAGTATGGTAAAGAACAGTTGATTAAGTTATCAATCCAGCATGTGGTTTGGTAAACTTGATCCTGTCCTGAGTAAAGTTTTATAAGCCGGGACTGAAGTTTGACTGTTGGAGTCACTGTTTGGCATGTGAGGAACACAGTTCAGGTTTCCTATATCCACCATCACTTTTCACAATGTGAAGTGGATTTCTCTCTATAGTCCTTAGAAAGACAGGACTTCAAAAGCTGGCACTCCAGTTACAAAAATTGCAATCCCTTTCTATCTAGGAGAAAATTTCATCATAAAGGAAGCCAATATGCTCTTATAAAAATGATAAAAGTAGTAAAAATACTTGAATAATTATTTGATTACCATGAAGTTGTTTATGATCTGTTCTTTTGCTGTTTTGGCTTCCTATGATTTGTGTTAAGAAAAGTACTATGTGCTGACATGTGTAATTGTTGCTGTTGAGACTATCATATTAAGTAGCTTCTGTACTGGAAGCCACAGTCTCTTCAAGCTCCCACTGAATGAAATAAGGATTATTCATCGCCTGTATTTGTGCAATGTGCCTTAGACGGCAGCTCTGGTCCAGCAACTTGTTCATCATGTTGGCAGGCACCAAGCTAACAGGCAGTTCTTATCTACAAAACATTGTCCCTATAGCAGGTGAAAAGGACAAGAGAGTTGCTGAAAACAGATCAGCTTTTAACACCTCTACCTGGAATGTACCCTCTCTAGCATTTGTTGATGTATGTGTTTTGGATTTGAGCCATTCTGACTGGGGGGTGAGATGATACCTCAGAGTGGTTTTGATTTGCATTTCCCTAATGGCTAGGGAGGTAAACATTTTTTTAAGCTATTTGTTGTATAATCACTCTGGTGATCAGTATGGTGATTCCTAAAATAGCTAAAATATTGAAATGCCATGTGACCCAGCAATGCTACTCCTGGGAATATTCCCAAAGAATGCTTCCTCTTATTATAGAGGCACATGTATATCCATATTCATTGCTGTTCTATTCACAATAATGAAGTTATTGGATCAGCCTAAATGCCCAACAGGAGATGAATGGGCAGTGAAAATGTAAATATACACAACGGAATACTATTCAGTTATCAAGAATAATGAATTAATGGTATTTGCTGGTAAATGGAGGTAGTGGAAGAAGTTATAGTGATCAAAGTGTCCCAGACACAGAAAGACAGATGTCATATATTCTCCTTTTTAAGAGGAACACAGTCTAAGCCTGCAAAATGATATACTCAAGAAAAATTTTTATAATATTCATTATAATTGCAAAGGAACATAACTTGGTGTGTAGAGGGAAGAAACCCCAAGAGAGTGGAAGCAAAGGAATACAGGTAAATGGATAAATGAGGCCACCGTGGAAGAAAAGTCCTTAAGGGAAGTGAAGTAAGGTAATAGGTTTTAATAAGGGGTAAGGGAGGGAAAAAAGAGTCAAGTGTCTCAGAGGAAAAAGAGAGATTAAAGGTCTAACCCCATAGCATATGCTGTAAATCATTACAACTCTGGTAAGAAGGATCTATGGGAGCAGTAGAAGTATGTAAGTCCCATGGGAAAGCAATTACTCTCTGAATGGGTTCTAATCCACTTAATGTCAGGGAAATTATGCCTGATACTTAAACTTATCCAAATAACAGTAAAAGGAAAGTAAATGGACAGGAACAGATATCCTAATGTTAATTATAAGAGATGATCAAATACCATCTACACAGGACTCCATGTGGGTACTGTATTAGTAAGGGAGTCACATTTCTGTTGAAGCTTATGTGGCTTTTTATTGGGTAAAGTCATAAGTGGGGAGGTTCCTCTTCCCTTGTCCAAAACCTTCCAAAAGACACCCTCTGAGAGAGTTATTTATTCTAAGATCCTAAATAGTTCTTGGAAGAATGTTAGTAAGTCGCCATTATGTAGATCTGGTAGTAGAAGTTCTCATTGTAGTGACCTGGGTACAGCAGCCCCATCTTAGCTGGAGTGTGTTGGTCAGGAGTACCTCATCCCACCTTTATGCTTTTACAATCTTACCTCCTCCTTTTCTGCAAGCCTTCCCTGAGCCACATAAGCTTCAACAGAAATCTGTCTCTTTTTCTAACACAGGACACGAAAGAGAGTCCTCTGATACACACAAGCAGAGAGAGAGCAGGATGCATGAAGGGAGGAGAGGGTGGAAAAAGGGTATGTGGATGGGGAGGGTGGGAGAGAAGCAAATGAGTGGAGAGGGGATCAGGACATAGACATAAACCCAGTTTTTTTGGTAAATAAATAAATTAACAACAACAACAACAAAAAACTCTATCTGGGCTTGGTGTGTTTACACATTCACCACTATGTAAAGCCACATTGCTAAGGCCAGGCTAATGGAAAATAATATTTGTCTTTCTCGTTGGAGGTACTGCTGATCAAGTTGCAGAAGCTGTGGACACATGATCATCTTAGGACAAGAAAGACAGACTCCCCATAGTGTCTTACATGTCATTTATAAAGCACGTGATGCCTATTGCTGATTCTTACTGACTGACTTGTACCCTGCCCAAAATCACATTTGAAATTGCAGCTGTTATGGCCTAGATTGTGAAAATAAAAAGAGATTCTTTAAAGAGGTAATTAAGTTTAAATGAACCCATTGAGGTGGGATCTGATGCAATCTGATTAGTGTCATTAAGATACAGGCACAGAGAGAGGAGATGGCCATTTTAAATCAAGGAGAAAGGGCTCAAGTCTTAGCAACTTTGAGGCACTTGCAGTTCTGGTCCCCAGAATTGAGAAAATAAATCTCTAATATTTAAATCATCCTGACTTGCTTTCTTTTTTTTAACAATATTTTATTATTATTTCCGCTCATACAAACTTAATAGGTACACCAGTTCCCTCTTTCCCTCCTCCTCCCCCCGACCTTTTCATCACGTTGACTTGCTTTCTTATGCCAGTCGTAGAAAAAAATGCACATTAATAAACAAATTGACAGATTTGATGACTGTGATATCTCCACTTTTCATTTAAGTAACACCTACAATAATTATATCCCTTCATTAATGCTGCATTTAGAGATAGCATTGAGTAAAGGTGCTTGCTGCCAAGCCTGACAACTGAAGCTTGATCCTTGGTACCCATATGCTGGAAGCAGAGAACTATTCTTACAGGTTGACCTCTCATCAACATATGTGTACTGTTGCATACATGTCCCCTTGTTCTAACACATTCAAGCACACACACACACACACACACACACACACAAATTGCATAAGTAAATGTTAAAAGTTTAAAAATGATAGCACGGGGCTGGAGAGGTGGCTCAGGGGTTAAGCCTCCGCCTTGCAGGCGGAAGGTCCCGAGTTCGGATCCCAGATCCCACGTATAGACGCCAGACCGAAGCGGGGGCGGCCTGCGCTTCTGGTCCTGGTAGGGCGGAGCCTGTGAATCCCGGGGCAGAAGGAGGTGGAGGCGTCCATGGTGGTTCGCGAGTTCGTCCGTGGTTCTACACACACATACACACACACACAGACACGCACGCGCACATACACACAGTTGAATAAATAATAATAAAAAAAAAATTTAAAAATGATAGCATTTACTATTAGGTATATTAGGTACATGAAATATGTTAAGTTTAACGTAGTGCTTTATTACCTCAAGATATTTCTGATTACTATGGCACAAATCTGAAATGTCCCTCAATGGACACCCTCAATGGGTGACTTCTTTCTAGAAGTTTATGAAGGCTTGGGGTATAAGGCCTAGACAGATGTGACATGTTATCCCTGGATGTTTTCTATCACCTCTGCTTCCAGATCAGCCATTAAGTGAACAGCCTTCTGCTGCCACACCCTCCTGGTGCCATTTTGTTATGCCAGAACACATGAGATAAAGTGAACATGGGCTGAATCCTCTGAAACATTAGTATAAGCCAAAATAAATGCTGACTTACTTAATGCAGACTCCCTGCAGACTCATGTATTTGAATATTTAGTTGGTTGGAAAGCTCATGGCACATTGAGGAAGTGGAGCCTTGCTGGAGGAAGAGAGTCACAGGAGGTGAGCTGTGAGGTTTGTTAGGCCTACCTTGCTTCACTTTGCAGTCTTCTCTTGCAGTTTGCAGCAGTTCTTGGCTTCTATGATGTCTGCAGTGACTTAGACTGCTCGCTCTAGCCATGCTTCCCTCACCATAAAAGATGTATCTCCCCCTCCAGAAGCATAAGCTGAATCAATCTCCCCTTTCTCCCTTGAATTGCTTGAGTTTGAGTATTGTCTCACAACAACAGAGAAGAGTAACTGGTACACTTGTGCCTTGGTCACAGAAGTGCAAAAGTAACTAATATTGAGACCTATGTGTCACATCTCCTCACATTTTGTATATGACAATGTTCAGTATATATCTTAGAGGCCTTGCAAAGAATACCTAAATTAACAGCCTTTTATGATCAAAACACTAGAGACAGTAGGAATGGATGGAACCTTTATCAATATAATAAAAGCTGTATACAACAAGATCACAGCAAGGATTATACTCAATGGGGAAAAACTGGAAGCATTCCTGCTTCAATCAGGAACTAGACAAGGCTGTCCACTCTCACCACTTCTATTCAATATTGTACTTGAAGTCTTAGCTGAAGTCATAAGACAAAAAAGGGGCATAAAAGGATTCAAAACGGGAAGGAAGAAGTCAAGCTATCCCTATTTGCAGATGACATGATCTTACACCTGAGTGATCCCAAAAACTCCACCAGGAAGCTCCTGGAACTAATTGAGAAGTTCAGCAGGGTGGCAGGATACAAAATAAATGTACAAAAATCCGTGGCTTTTCTATATGCCCAGAATGAAAGAAGTGAAAAAGCCTTGAGAGAAACAATCCCATTTACTATAGCCCCTAAGAAAATGAAATACCTTGGTATAAACCTAACCAAGGAAGTGAGAGACTTTTGTAATGAAAACTTTAAAACCCTAAAGAAAGAAATTGTAGAAGACACCAGAAGGTGGAAAGACCTCCCATGTTCCTGGATTGGCAGAATCAACATCGTAAAAATGACCATCCTACCAAAGGCAATATACAGATTCAATGCTATACCAATTAAAATCCCAAAGCAATTCTTTAAAGAGGTTGACCAAACAATCTCAAAATTCATATGGAGGCACAAAAGACCCAGGATAGCAAAGACAATCCTGAGTAACAAAAACACTGCTGGAGGTATTACCATACCAAACCTTAGTCTATACTACAAATCCATAGTTATAAAAACAGCCTGATACTGGCTCCAAAATAGACACACAGATCAATGGATAAGGGTTGAAGACCCAGATATAAGCCCACAAAATTATAGCCATTTGGTTTTTGACAAAGGGGCACAAAAAATTCAATGGAAAAAGAACAGTATCTTCAACAAATGGTGCTGGCAAAACTGGATCTCCACATGCAGAAGATTAAAACTGGACCCGTACTTGTCACCATGTAGAAGAATTAATTCCAAATGGATCAAGGACCTTGATATAAGGCCAGAGACTATAAAAACCATAGTTGAAAAGGTAAAAGGTAGGGAACTCCCTCGAGCTGATTGGGCTAGGTGAATAGTTCCTAAACAGACATCCAATGGCACAGTCACTGCTACCAACTCTCAACAGTTGGGATCTTGTGAAATTAAAGAGCTTTGTTCAGATAAAGAGATTGTAACACGAGCTCAAAGGCAACCCACAGAATGGGAGAAAATCTTCACTAACCACATATCTGATAGAGCTCTGCTGTCCAGAGTGCACAAAGAACTTAGAAAACTAAACACCAAGGAAACTAATGGCCCAATTAAAAAATGGGCCCTGGAACTTAAAAGAAACTTTAACAGGAATGAAATAAAAAGTCTAACAAATATCTTAAAAAATGTTCCACTTCCTTAGCCATCAGGGAAATGCAAATCCAAACTTCCCTGAGATATCATCTCACCCCGGTCAGGATGGCAAAAATCCACAATACAAACAACGTCAAATGCTGGAGAGGATGTGGAGAGAGGGGAACTCTCCTACATTGTTGGTGGGAATGCAGGCTCATACAGCCACTCTGGCAAGCCGTCTGGAAATTCTTAAAGAAATTAAAGATTGAAATGCCATATGACCCTGCTATTCACTTTTGGGAATAACCCCCATACAGCAAAAATCCACCTTGATAGCACAAGCACGACCATGTTCATAGCAGCACTGTTTACAATAGCAAAGTCATGGAATCAACCCAAATGTCCAACAGTTGACAAGTGGATAAGGAAACAGTGGTACATCTATACCATGGAGTACTACTCAGCCATCAAAAATGATGAATTAATGAAATTTGCCAGGAAATGGATGTTATTAGAAACAATTATATTAAGTGAAGTATCCCAGACCCAGAAAATTAAGCACTGTATGTACTCCCTAATAGGTGGCTCCTAGTACCAAACCCACCCAGCCCACCTAGAGACACTCAAGGATAAATCTCTGTAATACCTACAGTAATTGTAAGAATTACGAACAGGAGGGATGGGGTAGAAGGGGCACACCAGAAACAAGGAGAGAGGGGACCATGTTACAGCAGAGAAAATAAGCCTCCATCAAGGACTGCAAGTAAGTAATGAGACATCTGGTTAAGTTCACAGACTTTTGTTCCTGATCATTTACAACTGAGGGGGTATGATCTCACCAGAAGGGGAGGGCATATAGTCTGGCAGATAAAAAGTAACCATTTTGCAAATGGGTGATTAATCCCTCCCTCATTGTGGTTTCCTACTTTTATTACCTCTACCTTTGAATATACTCTTATAACAAGACTCTAGTTTATCAGCTTTTTTATCTCTGGCCAGGGGGTGACATCCAATACCCATCAGGATGGAGTGAAGGGCATTGCAGAAGCAGCAATACTGCAAAAGAAAATCAACAAACCATAATCCAGAACTTCAGAGACTTTGTATCAACCACGTAGAATTAGGCCAGCCTAAAACTCCCCATCCTGAAGCTCAGGGAAATTTGCAGAAGAGGGGGCGGTAAGATTGTAGGAGCACAAGATGGGAGGAGCAATGATATGCAAGATACTCCACAGAAGTTAGGGCTAAAGCAATCATAATTGGACTTTGCATGCCCTGCGCAATGTCCAACACACTATTGACCCCACAAGTCTAGCATTTGCTAAAGACACCAAGAGCCTTGGAGGCAAGTGATAGACAGCCACAGTAATGTTCCTATGCTTAAGGGGAACACAGAAAGCGTTCAGGGAAATGTCACTGGGTCCTTGTACGTCTTCGAAGGGGAGGACCCAGAGGAGAGTCTGGCATGCACATTAAAGGATTCTCCGAGGATTGGGGAAGAAGGGTTGAGGGGAAGGGGAGCAGGGAGGTCGGGGAGGAGGAGGAGGGAGGGAGGGAACAGGTTTACCTATTAAGTTTGTATGAGCGGAAGTAATAATAATAAATGTTAAAAAAAAAGAATGCCTAAATTGTTCCTGAAGTGGAGCGTGGCAACCTTACCCTACACCTTTCGATTTCAGAATCAGCTAGCCTATAATCATCAGGGATGACAGCACCTATTTAAATCCAGGAAAGTAAAGAATGATATTATTAAAAATATAAGTCATACTTGATGTTTGTCTTGGCAAACAAGATAAAGTCTAACGTTAATCTTAAGTGATGTCAAGATAAATATGATTTTCAGGTCTTTGCTCTGCCCAGAATTAGGATTTGTAACTTTGGCAAGGAAAACAACAGCACAATAATACATAGCACTGAGGACTGAGCTGGAAGAGGAACATATTAGATAATAGACTTGAAATTTAAAAAAAAAACTGATCACAGAAAGCCATCTTGTAAGCTTTGCACTATTAGCCAAATCTAAAGAGATTATGTGCAGAGAGTAAATAAAGTTCTCCTAAATCAAAAATAGCTGGATCTAAACAATGAAAGAAGTTATGGGCTGGGGAGTGGCTCAGTGGATAATGTTTGTTCTGTGCAACCTTGAGGAGCAGAGTTCAGACTCTAACCCACTTGGAACTGGGTTAGTCATGTCAACACCTGTAATTCCAGCACTCCAGACACAGGTGAGCCTCCAAGTCAGCTGACTAGTGAGACTAGGCAACTGGCAAATTCCTGATTTAATCAAAAGACCCTGATTGGATGCATAAAGTGAACAGTAACTGAAAAAGATACTCTTGTGACAAGTATCCAGTATCAAGTACTCCAATGCCTTCACATGCACACATACAGACACACAAGTGCATATGCTTTTGTACATATATTTGCTCTCACAAACATGCAAACACGCATACATAGCTCTATCCATGTTACACACACTCAAACATAAGCAAAAGCTTGTCAAAATAAACTGTTATGAAGGAGGTGCATTGAACTTTATTTTTTGACTATATTACTCTTTGGGAGTATGTTCAAATAAATATTAACATACTGAACATGAGATAGGATCCAAGAGCTTGAATTTGAATAATCTGATGTTTTAAAAGCCAAGCTTTCTTCTAAGAAGTTTTTTGCCCAAATCACTGTTCTTTTAAGAAAACAAAAATCAATAAGATAAAAGGAAAAGCATGGAACTTTTACTGAGGTTTTTTTTTTTTTTTTGCTCCCTAGTAATTATCATTTTTTATGGTATTTGTTTAACTCATTTGCCTAGTCTTTCTGAATCTTTATGCCTTGTGGTCACGTCACACATGTAGTCTAACAGATATGCCTGAGGAAAGTCTGGGAGCTACCGAGTTCCCTTTCCTGATACCTTACAGTGCAATTTCAATGGATTACTTTGCTTCAGTATCTCTAAACATCCTCCAAGGGCAGTAGCCTGATGATCTTCCTGAGTAAGAGGTACACTTTAAGTGAGTGCTATTAGCAGGATGACACTTTCCTGTCCATACTTTAAAGACTTCAATAGTCATGCTATGAATCAAAAGTAAGGCTGAGCTAACCAGAGATGAAAAACATTGGCCCATATAATTTTAAAACACCAAAATACTATCAGAAAATAAAGACCTACACATAGTGTAGCCTACAGCAAATTCTATGTCAAGTTATTTGTGTCCTATGTTAACTAACAAGATTGGAATATATATACCCAGAATATTATCAAACTATTTTTATTTTCAAATACAACTTTTAAGTAAATATATTGTGATTATATTCAAAATATGCTTATTTCTAATAAATGTTCATCATCAAAAATATTTGACCCTTTCTCTTTCATATAGGATTATATTCATGAACTACTCACTCAATGAAAAATATGTCAATTAAGAGCCAGTACTTGTGACTTTTTACATCAACTTTACAGAATAATGTTTTTGTGTATTGACTCTAGTAACAAAGATATTGTACTTCTATTTTAATTGTTGGAGTTTCTTATTCCATTTATTCCAGCAATTCATTTTTATTTTAATAAAAGGTGTAATGCATGAAGATTTGAAAGTAAAAGTTCTTAAAAATGCTGTCATAAATGGAAGGGAAAAGATATCCAAAGGCTTCATACCTCCTGAGAATCAGTGAGGACTAATGATGATGAGGAGGAACTGGAAGATGCTTTTCTCAAGGATATACCTACTGATATATGATTCATGTTCCACCATGTATTCAGGCATATGTTATCCGATTCAGGCCAGATAAATCTTGTTGAGGCACACATATGAAAAGACTTGAAAATAGGAGGGAGTCTGGCAGGGGAGAAGGGTTGTAATGGGAAAAGAAGTGGTGATAGGGTTGAGGATTAAGGTGTGATAATGTAAATTTGCTATACTCATGTATGAAACACTAAATGTGTTTTTTAAAGTAGAAGAAATAAAAAAGATTTTGCGTCTGTAATAGAATGGAACTTTTACTAAGGGTTTTTTTTTGTTGTTGTTGTTGCCATACAGCTCTCCTGCAATGAGGTTCCCCACTGAGAAGACTGTATCCATGCAAAAAAAAGTTGTAAAACTTAGAAAAACATTGTAACTAAACTATTTTATAAAACTAGCAAGCTCCTCACATGAAAATCTGACATATATCCCACAAAATATGTCTCTGGCAAGTTAAAATATGGCAACAGGTGACCATCAGTGTAATAGTGGCATGAATATCAAGGAGACAACCAGCAGCTTTCTGGTTGGATTTAGGTCCACTTGTCAGAATGAAACACATCCCTGTTACAGCAAATTAGAAAAAGAACCTATGAAAGGGAGGGCATAGATCCCAGAGGAAGAGAAAACTATGAATGCTTAGCTATGAAGACAGTACATCAAACTTTGTAAATATCTGTAATTATACCCATAGAAGAGAATACTCAGCACTCAACTTAAAAGCCTCTTCTACAACAGAAGGCGTTTATTACTCAAAGCACAATCTGCCAAAACACAGAAAATAAGTGACTGTGGACTACTTGTTCCTAAACAGGATCTATATGACTCACCCACTCTCACCCAAGGCTCAGGGAACATCTTGGGAGAGAAGGTGGTAAGATTTTAATTGCCTGAAGTAGGACAGTGGTGGGCCAAACATAATCTCTTAGACATAACAAGGTTGTGATATACAAGATTTCTTGGTGGTTATGTACATTTACAAGAATTTCACAGAATCTGTCTTACCAATGCTTCATCATGAAAGGAGAAGGATCTCAAGAGGTTCTGCATCTCTCTGGGAGACTAATAAGGACTAATGGTGATGTTTTCCTCAATGATATACCCACTTATCTATTGTAGAGCATGAATCATGTCAGGCATATGTCCTCAAAGACAAACTAGATGAAACACTGTAGGCCACACAGTTGAAGGAATCTGGAGGTAGAGGGAGTCCAGCCGGAAAGATAAAAGGATTGCAAGGGGGAAAAAGGAGGATTTGGGACGAAGAGGTGAAAATATTATAAATTTACTATATCATGTATGCAACATTAAAATAATAAAAGATAATGGAAAGAAGAGCAAACTTTATGTTAGAGTTTTCAACTTTAAACAAAAAATCTATTTTTAGTAAAAAAAGAAGTCTATAAACTCACTACGATCAAGTTATATACTGAAATACTGGCACACCAATCCAGGATCAAATTAAGTGTTAATTAACCACTGCGAAGCAGGATATTTTGTTTGCTTTTATCAGCTTTTCATCAGTGAAGATTATCTACTATTATGAAATATATAATAAATATTCATTCAAAGTTTATATGCTAAACAACATATTATCAAGCAATAGTGAAGAAAATATTTCATGATTGCAAATAAATATATTTAATTTTATGAGTGCTTAGAAAAGTTATCTAGAATATTAAAAACCAAAATATTTACAATGACTGTTTTCATTTGATTCAGAATTTCTTCTATTGGGTATTGCTATTTTCTAAACCTTTTATAATGATAATTTTATGTAATAGATAAAATATACTTTTAAATTTTTTTTATTTTTTATTATTTATTCAATTGTGCACGTATGCATGTGTGCACGTGTGTGTATGTATGTGTGTGTGTGTGTGTGTGTGTGTAGAACCATGGACGAATTCGGGAACCACCATGGACCGCCTCCACCTCCTCCTTGTTTACTCTGCCCTGGGATTTACAGGCTTTGTCCTACCAGAACCGAAACGTGGGCCACCCTCGCTTCCGCTCGGTGTCTATATGTGGGGTCTAAGATCCGAACTCAGGACCTCCTGACTGCAAGGCAGAGGCTTAACCCCTGAGCCACCTCTCCAACCCCAAACTATACATTTTATAAATATAAAACATTGCATTTTCACAGAGTTCAACTTCATAGAAAATATGTAAGATTTCTTAAAATGTACTTAGAAAAAATTTTTAATTGATGAATAATTTTGTACATATATATAAAGTACAGTATGATAATTCAGCACATGTGCACATTGTGTAAGGGTAAATAAACATGAAAGATTTAATAATACTCACACAGGGTTTACACATTTCAAACTATTTATTTTCCACATGGTATGCTCAATAACTCATTTTAGTTTACCTTCAGGAATGAGCAATTTATAACTGTAAAAGAAAAGGAATGAAACACAGTCTTGTGTTTTTCAGACAAGTGTGTTTTAAATGTTTTCACACAATAAAGACTAACTTTTTGCTCTCTGAACAGCATTCTGTCTTCTGTTTCAGGCAAATAGGACAGTTCCTTCTATTTCCCTCTTGAAAGTTCCCTCATCTAGACTTACTTCATTACTTCATTGCTGCAGAGCACATCACTTAAGTGATTGCTGTTTATGTTGTGACCCATCTTTGCTTCTGACTCCAGAATACCTTGTCCTAGTGCTAATCATCACAAGCCACTCCCCTTTTTACCAATGAAACCAAATGCTGGTATTGTTTGTTATGAAATCACTATTTGTCTGAATGAATGTCTTGTTCAAACTATTTATTTCCAGTTATCTTTCATTTCATGCACATTTATATTATATTCCTCTAAAAGTCATTTCCTTCACAATAGTTATTCATATATAAAGAAAACCAAAATTTATTAAACACAAGATGAGAAATTACAAATAAACTATTGAAATTTTCATTCATTCTTTCAAAAATATTTGTTCCATTTCTACTATATTCTATGACTGTTCTATGAAATAGTGATGTGAAGACAAGCAGCTAAAGTATGATTTTGACTCTGAAGTTCATGCATATATATATATAGATGTATGGTATACATACAGGTTCAAATAATATCAGTTCATGGGGAAAGAAAAATAGAATAAAAGGACCAAGTGTGTATGGACCAAATGTGTATGAAGTAAGATTGGGAGCCAAGCAAGTATATGATAGTGTTATAAAAACTAGGCAAAGAGATAGTCCTAAGTGCTTCAAAAATTCAAACCTGCGGAAGAATTGAGGTATCTCAGTTTTGAATAGTGATCCCTGGATTCAGTGTCATGGGTGTTTAAGCTGCCCAGACTGCAATGGGTTAAAAGAGTTTTAAAAAGACATTTGCAGAAAGAGAAGAATGCATTGAATGCTCCTGATAAAGGTCAGAGTCAATGGGCCATGTCCATGGCTCACCTAAGGCTTAAATTTCATAAAATTATGCAAAGGCTATAAAATGTACTTAAACATAACATCTGAAATCACTGGTGATTATTACATTTTGTGGCTTTTCTAAATGTTCCCCAAAAGACATATATTACTTCCAAAATCAGACCTTTAAAAGTATTTATGTAAGGAGAGAAAAATAGGACCTGTAATGTTAAATACAGGACTGCTGATTGCAGGGGGGATTAGAAAAAGAAAAGGAAGTATTGTTGTGTTGGCCCCAGAAATACAATACCTAGCAATAGATTGAAAATATACCTTTTTTGTGGAATTGTATAAAATGGCTTTGAACTTGTTTAAATTGATAGGATTTATTTCATCTCTAGATCAGAGACACTGGTGATACTGGTAACTGAGTGTAACGGTTTCACAGATTGAGCAGTGGACACTTCCCAGGATGACATGAGGTGGGCTCCCATGTCTGCATTGCACTGTATGTGGACCCGCTTATCCTCATCTTTCTCCAAGGAATCCCTTTTCCCCCATGAAGCTCCCTGAGGAACTTTCTATTTAATATTTATATTTAAATATTTATATTTTAACAATTAATACTTGAAGTAAGATCTCTTGGCTATAGTGGATATCAGAAGTTGAAATTCTCAATATCTGAGATCAGAGTGTCTCCTTCTTCTTTATTTATATTTTATTAACAGATTTGCTTGATTTTTAAAAAAATCTCATATCAAGATATTTTTTCCAAAGGGAATTTCCAAAATACTGTGGCGTTATTAAGCGATCCTTGGTAATTCCAAAACAAGTTCATCCTGTTAGACACTGTAATATTAGCTCTAATGCTTTTATTTTGATCTATAATCTATGGGGTGATGAATAGGAACTTTAAAACAATCTTTTAAGCTGAGATACTCTGAGTTATTTACCCTCCTCTTTCTGTTGAAATCTTTATTAGGATTATAAATCTCAGCTCTCAGGACAAAGTGGGAATTAGATCCTATGATCGTTAAGCACTGCATGGAAATGATTGCATGGGATGTAAGATTTGTCTGCATGTGGTTGAAAGCCTGAGGGTAGCAACTGGAAGATTCCAGAGTCAAGGACAGCTACAGAGCCAAATTTACAGATTTACACCAAGAGTGAAGGGAGAGGGTTTTTCTCTTACAGTGGAAATATTTAACTTAATAATACATAACTAGATTATAATATTTCATGAAATACACAAATGTATTATGAATGCCTTTTAACTTTAAATGTTCATAACAAATGTCTTACAAAGTAATTCTTCTTGATATAATTAGACATTCTTTGTACTCATCAATGTACATTTTATAAAATGCACCATGTTCACTTGATTCTTAATTTTATGTTATTACTATTGGAAGCAAAGTTACAACAGATTATGAGTATTGAGCAAGCAACTGGATTTGACCTGCAAGCATAACATGCATACTTGGGTGCTCAAATAACACTTGTCTATTGAAGTCAGTTGAAGAGAATTATTTATGGACAGGCATTTCCTTCACTGACAGACTTTGGATTACTTAGTAGCTGGGCTTATGTAAGTAGGAGAGTGCCTTAGTTGTTATGGATGCAAAATCTAGGATATGCTTAGACACTTCATGAGGAAGAGCTATGAGAACAGTGTGACTTGTGATCTGCTAGACAATAATTAAAGAAGGCACACTTTAAAGATAGTGAACCTAACACCAAAGAACCAAATCTCACTCCTGGATCTCTTGGTTGTCAGGCAGGCTTAAATTGGTTGCCATTGAGTTGTTAAGTATTGTTTCTTATTACTGAAGTGAAAATTCTTACAATGCAAGTTTAAAGGATTTAAAGAATTCATGTGTACCTATATATTCACATCGATATCCCATAAACATAGGGAATATTAAGACATTAAAACTTATTACCAGGTTTCAGAAAGGCAACACTGATGTTTAAGTGGTCACTTTAAATTAATGCCTTAGGGAACAGCTCACTAGTAGTGCAGTTGTCTAATACATAAGGCCCTTGGTTGAATTCCCAGTATAATCCCAAGGGGAAAAATTTGAAGAACATCTCAGCTTATTGGAAAATATTTGGATCCATGTACTAACCATAGTATCCATCACCCTGTCTTCTCTACATTCTTCAGAGATACAATGGGTATCCTGTTGTGACTGAAGACCATCTCCCCCTATCTGAAGTCCTAGACACTTTAGCACACAGCTTAGAGGCTACAGGTGTTTTCAAATATTGATGGAACAAAGGACCATAATTGTTCTGTTTTCGAAGCTAGCCCTGACCCTCAGACATTTCTTAAGGGTGAGGACCACTGATTCTCATCTCAGGATGAGCCTATATCAGTCATGGAAGACTTTTCCCAGCTGGACAGAGGAGACCTGCAGGTTTGTGTATCTAGTTAGGGAGTCAGGCATGGCTCTGTTCCATGTATCCAAGAGTCTAGCATTTGAGGAGGTCACAGTGTTCATTCAGTTAGATAGCTGCAAAGGGAGTGTAAGGTCAACCTCTTCCATGTCCTTTCCAGTGTAACACAGTATTAATGACCCTTTCATCTATTATAATACATTTTAGGGAAAAGTCGAGTGTACTCCTTTCACATAATTGTAGTCTTTTGTAAAACTTTCATCCACAGGAACTACCAGTACAATAAAACACTGCAATGTTTATTATCTGAATAACACCTGCCTTTACTCTGTACATATATCCCATACAAAAATACTAAAAGAATAAGAGAGGTATCACAGACACAGAAACACAAATATTACATGGGCTTTCTTTTCTGTGGATGCTAGCAGTGAACCTTTAGATTTAAATATTTAACATGGAATACTTGCAACAAATAGAAAACTAGAAAGAGATCAAGGTGAATGGGATTAGAGACTTAAGGGAGGGGAGATAGAAGAATGTTAGGGATATGAAGGTGAAAAGGAGAATAAAGTAAAGGAAAGGTGAAGATTATCTAAATATAAAATTAAAGAAATCATGAAGCAATATACCTCATGTAGGGAAACAGAAAGAAGAGAAGGAAATGAGATGCTTCTCCCAGAATCCACAGACAAATATAACTGCAAGCACCAGATATATAACACTCCAATTAGTCTTTCGTCAGAGAAGTCTGAAAGGTCAGCAAAGCAGCAGAGATTTTTTTTCCATTGCTCATGCTTACCCACCTGAACCATGATAGATCTTATGGCTAAAGATATCATACATCTTCTCCATGCCAGTCAGCTTTCAATCCCAGAAGGTATTAGGTAAGCTGATGGGAGAGAATAGGCAACCACAATCTCACTTAGATCTGAATTCAGGTGGCTTCAGCAACTGCAACCTTAGTAAGAGTGAACATCCATGCAATAGTGGCAAAGGGTTTGCAGTAACCAATCTCTGCTCATCTGCTCTCTGATTAGAATGAAGGCCTGCTTTTCAGCAAGGAATACATGCCTGGCAAAGTAAACAGATAGAAACCTGTGGAGGGGTCACTAGAGGACCATAGATAATACAAAATACCAAACAACTGAGATTTAGCTATAAGGACATGATCCATCTAAATAGTCACAAAATCACAACTGACCAAAGCAGAGAGTGACAGTGAACTCCTTGGTTATAAACAGGACATGTAACTCACTCCCTACACCAAAGCTCAGGGACTATCTTAGAAAACGAATGGTAAGAATGTAAAAGCCTGAAAATGGCAAGGAGCTGCCAGATAATCATTTCTTGGAATGATGGGGCAGTTGCACCCATGAACTCGATGGAGTTGTGGTTACTTATATAAGACCTGTACAAGATATCTGCCTTTCAATATTTCTCTATGGAATGGACAAGCTCTCAAGAGGCATCATGCCTCCGTGAGAAATGGTTGTTGCTTAATGTAGGATGTGGGGTGGGGAGACGGATGATCAGGGAATACTCTCCTCAGTGGTATCTCACTAATATAACATCCACATTCCAGCAAGTGCTCAGCTTCAGAGCAGTACAGGAAACCAGGATGAGGCTCGGTGGACTGTACATGCATTAGAAGGGGAGAGTAGAGGGAGGCTGGTCAGAAGAAGGAAGACTTTTAGTGGGAGAAGGGATTGGAGGGGATTGGGTAATGAGGGGTGAAGATGTAAATTCATCATATAAATCTCTAAAAAATGAATATTATAAAAAAGTAATAATAAAGCATGATTAATTTTATGTATTTTCTATGACAACAGTTGGGGTTGTGTCAGTGTCCAGCAAAAAATTTCTTTGGAAATGATTCAGGGAGGGTGGAAAGTGAAATGGAACCGTCTCTGGAAAATCCTTAACACTGAGGCGTATTCTCTCCCCAGTTGGCCCCAAGGAATTACCACTCATGGAATAGCTAGAATCCTTCACACTACACAGCAATAGTCTTCATAGCTAGAATTCCAAAAGTGTGGGGATTTGTCACTTGCGGTCCTGCTGGACAGGTACCGGGGCTCAGTTGGAACCTCATCAGCATCTCCCCCAGACCAACAGCCCCCTCTTTCTCAACTCCCTAGGACAATTAGCCTTTGCTGGCCAATATTCTGAAATAATATCTTTCACATAATAGCCCCCCTCCTTAAGATAATGAAAGTGGAAGATACAAATCCTCATTAAAAAGATCATACCTAAAATTGCAAGACTTAAAGCAAGCAGAATTTTCCTACCTTTTTAAAAGACAGGTTTAAAAAAAAATCAATGCTTCTCACTAAGTCAATGTCATGTGAGATGGTGTGAGGATGAGAAGTGGGTGAAATGATGTAAATTTCAAGTTAATGTATATACTATATGTGCTGTCCTTCCAGCCACATCACAAACAGACAAGTCCTGCACATGGTTGTTGACTGTATCTCATACTTTGTATCCATGCATCTTTCCCAGATGATTGCAATAGGACCAAAGCTTATAGTTTTCTTCCTAGGCATTATCTCTCCTGGAGTCTGTCTCCAATTTCCATCCTCTAATGACTGTGTTTACTTTTGTTCCCTGCAGGGCCTACCCATAATCTCCACATTCTTCTTGACTAGCCAACGAGGATCATGAGGGTTTTGTTTCCATTCACATCTCCATGGGTCTTTCACTCCTCGTTGATATATCCTAGCTCCAATATAGCCTAGCCCTTACCGCCTAGCCCTTACTTCACACAGTAATGAAGGTCCTTGCCTTATAATATTAGTAAAGGATTAAAAAGAACAATTAGTCAACATGGAGGAAGCACTACACATAGTTGAAGAAGTGTAGACATTTGATGGATGTCTAACATAGGAGATTCATTTTTGCTTTGGAACATGACTGATATTCCACGCATATGTGAATAGGTCCAATTGGATTCACTGGGAGAAAGAAGAAGGAAGGAAGGAAGGAAGGAAGGAAGGAAGGAAGAAAGGAAGGAAGGGAGGGAAGGAGGGAGGGAGGGAGGGAGGGAGGGAAGGAAGGAAGGAAGGAAGGAAGGAAGGAAGGAAGGAAGAAGATAGAAAAGTAGGTTGAAAAGGGAAGTTCTGGAGGGTAGGTGGACTGGGAAGGAAGTAAGGGAGTGCATATACTCAACATGTATTGTACACACATATGAAATTGTCAAGGATTATAAAAAAGAAGAAAATGCAGGGTTGGAGAGATGGCTCAGGGATTAATCCTCTGCTTTACAAACAGAGGTCCTGAGTTTGGATCCCAAATCTCAAGTAAAAATACCAGTCAGAAATGGAGGAAATGTATTTTTATTCCTGGTAGACAGAGCCTGGGAAACTCCAGAACAAAGCAAAAAGAAGGTAGCATAATCTTTAGTGATTCCCCAAAGTCACCCTTGAGCTTCTACAGGCACACACAGGGCCCTCTGATACACACACACACACACACACACACACACACACACACACACACACACACAAATAAAGTTTAAAATAAAGTAAAAAAGTAAAAATGGTTGAGAAAATAAACTGTAAGGTAATCTTAGTAAAGAAGAAAGATGTAAATGTTCTGTGACCTTTAAAAAATCAATTAAAATATTAGAAAGCTCTTCAGTATAGATTATAAATGTATAGAGAAAATCAAAATGGAAAATGAATTATAGTGCTTTCATCTCTTTGTAAAACACCTGCTCTGTGTTTTTAGTGATGTTCACTTCTAATTTTATTAGGTGTAGCATGCATGGCTGGCTTGTCACATCCATGGATATCACACCTGGATCAACTTTCAGCTATTGTTGCTGATTTGCACATCATGAATTCCTCAGAATTGCTTTGATGTGATATTCTTCCAGAGCCACTTTTTGAGATGCATGCATCCTTTGTCACACACTCCTCCTCTTGTGTCTCTGAGTCTGTCCTCACCAAGTTCCTCATCTGGAGTCTCACACATTGTCAATATTTTCACAAATAGCTGTTTCTTCCATTACTTACACTTTATTTGAATTTTTAGTAAATATTATTTTTATTCTTTAATGCTTTCATTAATTAATACAATGAATTTATATCATTTTCACTTCTTACTGCCCAATTCCATCCTTCCCTCCCATCCCACATCATATTTTCCCCTTCTTGCCAGTCTCCCTCTTACTTTTGTGTTTTTGGGGGGTTGTGTGTGTGTGTGTGTGTGTGTGTGTGTGTGTGTGTGTCCCACTGGGTTTTATCTGGGATGGTTGTACTGGGAAGTGCCCAAGCACATGCTGGGGTATGGATGATTTACCAGTGGATAAATTATTGAAGGAAGTAGCTCCCCTTCTCCTGTTTAGCATTAATCTTCAGTAGTCTCTCAGGGAATTATAGTTTCTCTTGAAACATTTCACCTTCATGGTACAATGTTGATAGGCCAAATATTGTGGAGGCAGACATGCCTGAAGTGAGTTCGTGGATACAACAACTCTTTATAACCAGAGGATACTGTCTAGAAGTACCACTCTCCACCCTCACACTCTTACAATGTTACCACACCTATTCCATAAGGTTCTCTGAGTCTGGCAATGGGAAAGGTATTGATTTTCATATTCAGTTCAGGACTGAGATAGTTTTATGCCAGCGTGTCATGGTTTGAATATGAGTTGTCCCCTACAGGCTCATTTTTTTGTACCCTTAGCTGTTAATGTTTTGGAAGGTACAGGCGCATTTAGGATGTAGCAGCGTTGATGCAGGAAAGAATGGCACAGGGGCTGGAAACCTTGACATTTGGTAGTTCTGCTCTGCTTCGTCTAGCAATCTGACCTTGTAGTTTGCTTCTTGCTCTCTGTCTGCCTCCATGATGATGGACAAGACCTGAGTTGCCTCCAGCTTCTGCTGCCAGTCATACCTTTTCGGTCTTAATGGACTATATCCCCTCTGGAATGATAAACCAAATAAAACTTCTTTTCTCCCTTTAAGGTGATTGAATGCAAGTGTTGTCTCATAGAAGCAAAAAAAAAAAATAGCTGCCCCACAGTGAGATGAAAATGGTTTGTTACATAGCAGCAATAACTACCACAGAAGCAGCATCTGACTCTGAAAGTTATGTGCAGTTATGTGACTTGTCAGGACAGTGTTCTAAACCTTGCAGAAGAGAGGTGGGCAAGATTGTAAGAACCTAAAGATGGGGAGGACCAATGATATGTAAGATACTTCACCCAATTCAGGGCTGCAACAGCCAGGATATAGTCACTATGTGATTGGACCTTGCCTGACTTGCACAATGGCTGACATGTCAACAACCTCCCAAAGTCTAGCACAGATCACAGGGGAGAAGGCTTCAGGCAGTAGGATCCTTAGAGGCAAGGGATTAAACAGTCATGATAGAGTCCCCATACTAGCGAGAAGTCCAAGAAAGGGCCCCAACCTATGCCAGTAAGTTCTGAACACTCACTAGTGTAGATGACTCAGAGGGAAATTCAGCACCCACATAAGCAGATGGTCTGGAGGGTGGGAGGGAGAAAGCAGGAAGCACCAAGAGAGGACGGAAGGAATAGGGATGAGAGGGAAGCAAAGTGGGAAGGGGGAGGAGAGTTCAATGGAAGACAATAAGGATGAAAGGATGAGGAGGGAGAAGAAGGGGGCACTTATTGAGCTTATATGACTAGGCAAAATGTAATAACAATAAATAAATTTAAAAAATACCATTCTACATTTACTATTAGTTCTATGATGCACATCGTTAACATTTGTATTCAGTAGGCTATAATGAGTGAATGAGGGACTAAGCAGGTTAGAGTAAGAAGGATTTGAAAGGTTGCCAAAGAACTTGTGTGAGAAGAGGCTGTTATAATTTTTTCCTTATCCCATTTTTAGAAAGGATGTTAGTAACTCCCAGACTAAAACTTAGTAGAGTGCAGGCTTTGCATCTCACAGGTCCTGGGTTTGAACTCTAGCACTGCCTAAATTGGAGTGGTAGCAAATAGGCACATAACCTCTGGAGAGAGAGAGAGAGAAGAGGGATTAGGAGTTCAATGCCAACCTCAGACCCAGCCTATTCCTGACCCAACTGGGCCATGAGAAACCCTTTCCCGAAATTTGAAAAAAAAAAAAAAAAAAGAAGGGATACTTAGTACTCTACAATTAGTACCATATGAACATTTCTTGTCTTCTATTAAACAACATGTTGGCAATTTTGGTGTGAAATAGTTGGAGATGAAGGGAGAACTGACATCCACCCACCTGTCCTTAGAGGAATTAAAAATTAAACTAACCAAAATTACATCTTTATTGCAAGAGTATCCAAAATCAGAAAAAAAAGTTTGCCTTTGGCAGCAAATACTGCCCTTACACCATTGGATGTCATCACAATCATATGGTATCAATAACAAGTGAACTGTGGCCAGAAAGTCTAAGGTCTGTTAATGTAGACTTTAGATCTAAGTTCTCCTCACAAATATCAAATGAATGTTGGTTCTGAACCTAGGCCAGTCTTTTGACCTTTTTATTGACCTGAAAGCATTGTGTAGCTAGGATAAGACTCAAATGAGTGTCTGGAACATCCCGTAGAGTAGCCAACATATTTTCTTTATGACTATGGAGCAGTTTCCAAATCACATTGCTTTCTGTAACAGAGCCTTCCAAACTATTGAAACCAACAATATTTCCCACTGTAATTGTTTCCAATTTTTGTCTCAAGATTTGAGGTAAGCTAGGACCTAAATATACTACCAATTAATAGTATTATGCTGGGCTCAGTGGGTTTACATTTTGATTCCTAAGCCCAGAAATGAGAGTCCATGTTTATTATCTAATCTAATCATCTTTCTGATAGCCTTCGTGGCTAAAGTCCCTGACTTCAAAGCTTTTAACTAAACTGATGGGAAGGAAAACAGAAAAAAATAAACAAAATTTCAGTTTAAACTTTGAATGTGGGTTGTAGGACAAAAGGAAGCAAAGCTGAATAAATGGATTTGTAATAAGAAACTTGGTTCGGATGATGAGGATGGCGTAGACTTGGGTAATTGCTTGCTAAACTGAAAAATGTGCAAAAATAAGTAACATATTCTAAAAGTTTATCTCAATTTGATTTTGACAATTATTTTAAATCCTACTTTTTTACCTGTTACTTAATAGTGACTTAGCGAAAAAATTCTCATTGGTGAAAATAATCATTGTCATGTGTATATTTACTGATATTACTCAGAATTTCTCTTATTCTGTTCCCAATGCAATATGACATGAAAAAAATAGAAATGTTAGAATTTGACAGAAGTCATGTGCCACTGATATATTTTTCACATTTGAAATAAAAAATATTAAGGAGATGCACTAGCCTTAATCAAGTGAAATATATAAAGGTGAAACTTCCGATTCACACTGAAAACTCTAGAAAGTTTTTGATACATTCTTAGGAAACAATGTAATCTACATGGGATTAATTAAAAAATTATCTGATTCCATGAAAGTATCTACTCTTTATACATTGGTTATCTCAGCCTCCTCCAAATTAAAAGAGTTAAATCTAAGTTTGATAATCAGATCACCAGTTTCATGCCTCTGACGCCTAAATATTAGATTCTAAAAATCTTCTACAAGAGAAATATGCAGTAATGTAATATGCTTTCTTTAAAAATCAAGGTAGGATCTTGCTATAGTATCAAACAATATACAACTAGTTAAAATTAAAGGGATTAAAATAATTGCAATGCCTAAAATAGAAAAGTGGATAAAACACATGAATGGAGAAGTTGAAAAAGAAGAAAGAAAATAAATAATTCAAATGCAAATGTGTTCAATTTTCTTCCTTTAAAGAATATTGGAAAAAGAAAATAAGAGTTTTGTAAATGGTTCTTTTGTTCTTTTTTTGTTTTGGTTGATTATTTTAAAAATATAGCGTCTGGCAAGTTGCTGCCTCATGTATTTAAGGAGGAAATATCAAAATGCTAGTGAAAATGCAGTTTTGGAGAATCAATTGATTTTTCTGAAACTTAATATGCTCTTAATTTTTAAAATAGGTAATTCTAGGGGCTGGAGAGGTGGCTCAGGGGTTAAGCCTCTGCCTTGCAGGTGGAAGGTCCTGAGTTTGGATCCTAGACCCCACGTATAGATGCCATAGATGCGGCGGAAGCAGGGGTGGCCTGCATTTCTGGTCCTGGTAGGTCCTGTGAATCCTGGGGCAGAGTAAACAAGGAGGAGGTGGAAGCGGTCCATGGTGGTTCCCGAATTTGCTCGTGGTTCTACACACACACACACACACACACACACACGTACTGCACACACAATTGAATAAATAATAAATAAGTAATTCTATCTTTAGTAATTTTTCCTGCAGATAAATAAAATATTGAAATATTGGATTATTATGATACATTGTACAATAGGCAGGATTAGAAACCAGTTATACAAGACATACTTTATCTGCTTACAAAAAACTGAAGGAAAAGAGCCAAAAAAGATAAAAATGTTTCTTGCTCATTAGGAAGGATCTTGGAATCTGACATGCAATGTTCCTATTCAAAATTTAGTCACATCTAGGCATCTATTAATAAGGGAGATTATAAATTTAGGATTTATTTATTAACATTCTTCTAGCTAAAACAGTATCAGAAATTATTACTAAATATTAACAGGAGAAAAGCTAGTGGCATCCTCCACTTGATAAATGACTAACAGTTGAGAAATAATCATAGAACACTTCAGGATTAAACACCATGAAGTTTCTATATGTATACTGATAGACTCCTGCAACTGGTTTAACAATATGGATTAAAATATAGGGCACTTTAGTAAGTGAAATAAGCCAGCTACAAGCACTATGTATTCTCCCTCATTTCTGGAAGCTGAAAGACTTAAATTTGTGGAAGTGGAGATTAGAAGAGAAGTTACTAGGGTGCAGGGGTAAGTATTGGTAGCAAAACACATTTCACAAGTGAAGCATTTCTAATGCTAAATGACATGATAGAGCAACCTAACTCTACAGCAATTAATCTCATATTTCAGAATAACTCGAAAAGAATTTAGGATTCCCAAACATGTAAATGATAACATTTAAAGCGAGCATTTAATTTGCCTAATTAGATCACTGCACATTATGTAATGTTTCAAATGGCAATGCTGCATGCCAGCAGCAACTACAAATATTGATAATTAAAAAAGAAAAAAAATACAGTTGTGACAAATGTCTATCTGTGTTTAGAAGATGAAATGTTCGATTCTGCAGTAGTTTCAAACTAATACTACCACAAATGCAATCCAACAGTACAATGTCTAACTATGGCACATTTATCTAGTGAAATATATAGATAAGGAGAATGAAAAAGTGTTGCTGTCTACAATGTAGCAACTATTCTTAAAATGAATTGTAGAACAAATAGACAGACACAAGTAATATATAATTCAACTTGCATGAAGTTCAAAGCTAGACACAACTAATCTATTTTATCAGAATACAGGTATGCTTAAGAGGCAGTGGTGACAAGAAGTGGGGATGAAGGAGTCATTCAAATTGTTGATGATGTCCCCATGTCCCATCTGTCAAGACGAGTGCTGGCTATTTAACAATGTTTACTTGTGAGATCAGGAAAGAACGTCTGTGAACTTAACCAGGTTTCTCATTACTTACTTGCAGACCAGAAGGGGAGGGCATATAGTCTAGCAGATAAAAAGTAATCATTTTGCAAATGGGTGATGGACCCCTCCCTCAGTGAGGTTTCCTACTCTTATTACATCTACCCTTGAATGTGCTATTACAACAAGACTCCAGTTTAACAGCTTTTTGTCTCTGGCCAGGGGGTGACATACAGTGCCCAGCAGAATGGAGTGAAGGGAATTGCAGGAGCAGCAAAACTGCAAAAGAAAATCAACAAACCACAATCCAGAACTTCAGAGACTCTATATCAATCACATAGAACTAGGCCAGCCTAATCTCTCCCCATCCTGGAGCTCAGGGACATTTGCGGAAGAGGGGGCGGTAAGATTGTAAGAGCAAAAGGATGGGAGGAGCAACGATTTGCAAGATTCTCAACAATAGTTGGGGCCAAAGCAATCATAATGGGACTTTGCATGCCCTGCGCAATGTCCAGTGCACTGTTGCCCTCATAAAGTCTAGCATCTGTTAAGGGCACCGAGACCCCTGGAGGCAAGGGATTGACAGCCATAGTAGTGATCTTATGCTTAAGGGGAACAAGAGAAAGGGCTTATGGAAATGCCACTGGGTCCTTATATGTCATCGGAGAGGAGGACCCAGTGGAGAGTTAGGCGTACACAATAAAGGACTCTCTGGGAATTGGGGGGAAGGCACTGGGGGAAGGGGAGGGGGAGGAGGGGGGAGGGAGGGAACTGGTAAAAAATTTTAAAATGTATAATTAAATTTTTAATAAAAAAAATCAAAAAAAAAACAATGTTTACTTGTGCAAATTCTCAAGTTGTTTAATGATGAAGACACAATTTTTGTATATGCATGTTATATCTCAGTGAGATTTTTTTTCATTCAATTCTGTGAAACAGGTTCTCACAGTGAAGCTCAAGTAGACTTTAAATTCATAATCCTCTTGTCTCAACTTTTCAAGTGCTGGGATTACAGATGTGCACTGCAGCTGGCTTGCAATTTGCATTCTTAATGTATCCAGCTTCAATAAAACTGACTGTTACAAATATTTCCCTGAAACTAAAAGGAGAAAAACAAGATCTAAATAAAATCCACAGTTAATTAAGTAATTAGATATAATCCTGATGCAGCCTAGATAGCAAGAATTAATCATACTTTCTGTCACCTGAAGGAACTTTTATTACTAATTATGAGACAATATTTACCAACAGTAAAAAAGCTATTCACAAAGATTCTTGACCTATGATAGTAATTCTTCACTTAAAATCATATATTACCCTGACACTCAAAGAGTCAACTTTCCATGTTATAACAGGAAGGAAATAGCTTTTATTGTGCAAACAGCCCTTAGGAGGTGATCAAGATCTAGGCAGGTCAATAGCAAAACATGCTTATGCAAAGGAACACTGTGCTTAAAGCATTAGAAAAGTATTGACGAATAAGCTGAATTTTCTTTTGTATTTTCTAAGACTAAAGTTCATCTGTTTTGCATTAGCAAAAAAAAGCAGATACATTTGGACACCATGGCTTCCAAGGATCTAAAATCCACAGGCAGGGACAAGATATATAGAAAATAGGAACTTAACATTAGAGAGTCTGTCCTCTTAGTCTGATAGGTATATACAAATACAACAAAAAGGGAAAGGAAAATGTGTGTGACCCATGTACAGGAGATCAGCTTTTCAAAGCAAGACAGGCAAGAATTAGAGAAGGAAAAGAAGAAAACCACACTCTTGGGGCTGGGAGAACAGCAGGGAAACAAAGAACAAAGTTTCAAATGAACACTAGCTTCCCAAAGTACAGCAAAACCAGTTTGCTTTGGGAATAAGCCAGTTTAAAGATCATGGGTGTTATCCAGAGTTCAGTGGAAAGACAGTGGGGGATTGAACAAGGAATTAACAAATTGTGAATAAGACTAAGTTTGAGATTACACACAAATCTCATGACCTTCTCCACAATTCCCCTCCAAATAACAAGCACTACTATTTCCCGGAAGCTTAAAATCTCCAAACAAGATAAGAGCAGTTATAGATCAGAAAAGGCAAGTACCACTTTCCATTTTTCCAGTAACCAATCCTTGTCAAAAGTCTGCAACTTCAAAGGCAATTGTCCATGCTAAAGCTGCTTGTCTGCTTGTTTCTAATGCTAATCATGTGCCCTCGTGATTTCTAAAGCATTATCTAACAAAGTTTCATTGAATCCCAGAACTTTAGAATTTGATGAAATCAAATTATTTTTTTCAACAAAATCATCAAGCACTGCTTTCCCAACAATAGCATTCTTTCAATCCCCATTAAGTCTGGACACTGTCTCCATGTCTCTAGATCCTACAGATCATTAGAAAAATCCTATCACTCCTTCCTTCTCCCAGAAGCTTGCTCTGTGTTTTGTATCTCTAATACCTTAACGATAGTTGCTTGGTGACTGTGGGAAAAAGTTTCCCTGGCTGTCCTTGCATTGATCTTGTATCCCTGATCTGCTTAAGTGGCTCATCATTACAGCATCTAAAATCATGTAAGCTCCAGGGCAAAGCAATTGTGGAAGATGGGAAGATCTTACAAGATTTTGTTCTTTAAAACTAATATAGAGGTTTCTTTCTCCTTTGAAGATAAGGGTGCAAACATGGAGTGAAATACGGGGTATTAAATCTGTCCTGACAGGGGATCAAAGCTTGGCAAAGAGCTTCAGGAAAAAGACCGCTTTTTCCAAAGCAAAATGAACCGAAATGAACAGTCTTCAGCCAACAGGCGTGGTAGGCTGTAGTGTGCACAGGGAAAGGAGGCTGGGAACAGCAGCATGTTTTTCACCCGTGGACATAATCTTTTTTCAAATGTTGAGAAAAGAAACACATATTCAAGAAAGAGATCCTTTGGAAAGATAAGATGATGGGCATCAATTCAAATTGTTTTAACCTGTTGGGAGATCACTGATAAACTATATATTTCAGTTGGTTTCCAGTCTCACCTGACCATAAGCAGAAGCATGTTTATTTACTTATTTTTAAATGGTATTTTGGTTATCACAATAGCTCTCACTGACAGTTCAACCTTTGGAGCACCTGTTATTACCATGTCCCTTCTCCAAGCTTTTAGATGGTGTTGTCCATGCTATGCAACATTTTTTACTGAAAGTAGGATGTCTTTGTTATGGAGCTTTGAGTATGAGACTTTTCATTGATCAGTTTTGTGTGCCCCACGGACCTAGGATTCTGGATATTCATAGTCATTGAAGGTTGACTGGGGCAATGAAATTAATGACTCAGATACTGGTGTAAGCAAAGCAGATGCATGCTTTATTAAGAGAAATTGCAGAAAAGTGTGAAGTGGTGAAAAGTGAGAACTTCCCAAGAGTGGGAGGGGTTTCAACAAGAGGAAAATCCCACAGAATTCCCTTTGTCTAGGGTTTTTATTGGGCAGTGGCAGAAACTGGACAAAGACTGAGTTTATTTCCATTGAGATTGGTTAATTCTCTGGGTAAGTCAATGGTGGGCTCACATGCTCAATTAATGTCCTGCAGGTCTATCTGGGGAAGATGATGGTGTGCAGTTTATGTACTGACCTCTCAGTTAGGGGCATTGATGCCACTTTTGTCTATCTCTGTCTGTTGGCTTTTAATCGACATTTGGTGGTGTTATCCCTACGTTGAAGGTTTCTCAAGTGCTGTTACTTATACTAAGTTCTATTCACCCTCACATTTACATGACCAACTTGTAACTTCATCCTGGCAGAGAATTAGCTTGATCACAGTTCACAAAGGTGTAGCTGTAATCTTTCTTGGTTACCTCAGATTTAGTTCCTCATCTATGCAGTCAGTAGTCTGGGGTGCTCTCCTAGGTAGAAGTTTCTTGTTAAAGGCCATCCTTTACTTACAACTAAGTCAGGTACAATTAGCTGCATAAGAAGCAACTGTATATGAAAGAGCTACAATATCCTATACATATTCCTCAAAGACTTCAAGAGACTAGCCAACTTGTTGTCATTGGTCTAGTGCCCTATTCTTTCTTTTATCTGTTTAACTTGGTTATCTTATACCCACCTGCAAATTTCTTAGTTCCTTGTCTTTAATTCTTTATGCGTTATTGTTCTATGCAAGGGGCTGATTTAAAAAAAACTCAATAATTAAGTACTTGTTTGCAAACCTGGTCATCTGGGTTCTATCCCTGGAAGCTCATCTGATGGGAGAAAAGAACTGATTTCTGAAAGTCATCATCTAGCCCTCCACTTGTACACTATGTCATGCATGTATGGACCTTCTAAATCTCTCTCTCTCTCTCTACCAAATGAAATAAAAAACCATGCAGATGTCTTATTGGCCTGTTGAAAGATTAATGTTTCACAATTTACATAGAATCAACATTTTGTTGCTTCAAGTGGAATATGCAAATAATGCCTGTGGTAGTTAATCTTGAGTGTCAACTTGACTACCTCACATTAACTAAGATCAGCTGTGAGACCAACTGAAGAGTTTATCTGAATCAATATATTTACATACGAAGGCCAGTCCTAGATCTGATTGGAACCTCCCAGTACTGAACCAGATAAAAGGAACCACAGGACAGAAGATTAAGAAGAAGAGAGACTCTCAGAAGTTGTGTTAGAAAACTCTCTTCCCTCCTGCCACTTGTCTTCTTCACTTCTTCAACCCTAGGCCTATCAACACCAGTATACTTCCTTTTCTTTCTTCTAGGAATTTTATAGTCTCTAGTTTATCATTGAGGTCTTTCATCCATTTGGAATTAATTTTTGTCCAGGGTGATATATAAAGGTGTCATAGTTTGAAATGTGTCCTCCTCAGTCTCATGTGTTTGGGAAGGTCATGGCACCTTTGAGAGGTGGCACCTTGCTGCAGGGACAGGGTAGCTTAAGTGGATTAATCCCATCATACTTCCTGGAGAAGTCTGCTTTTGTACTAGCAGTCTTGTAGCTATCAGCCTCCAGGATGTTTGCAGTGACCTAAGCCTGTTCCAGCTTCTGCTACCAGTCATGCCACATCCTCCATGAAGGGTATCTTCCCTCTGGAACTGTAAACTGAATTGCACTTTCCCCCTTAAATTGCTTGACTTTGGGTGTTCTCTCACAGCAACACACAAGAGTAACTAGTCTAGAAATTGGTACTAAGAGTAGGTTATTGCTGTGAAATTAAGAACATCTGGTACCACAATGTGAAGTGTTCTGAAGTTGAGAGAAATTGGTACCAGAGAAGTAGGGTATTGCTATGTAAGACTAAGAAAATCTAGTACCAAAAAGTGAAATTATTTGTGAAGCTGTGAGAGAAGATTGTATCCAAGAGTGTGGCTGTGATGTGGCTAGTGTGCTTTTGGAACTGTTTGCTGGAAGAAATATGGAGAAATTTGGGTCTTTGTGCTGGGAAATTCTTTGTGTCTCAGTGATGGGGCCAAATAGGTCTTTCTCATGAGAGCTCAGAAGACAGCAATGCTGTGAGAGATACAGGCAGTGGAAGCCCAGCTTGTTATGGTCTTAGAAGGGAACAAAGACTGTGTTTGGAACTGGATGAGTTACAAATGTAGTCATGTATTGGTGGAGAGCTTAGTGAAGTTTTGCCCTCATCCTGAAAGCTTACCTGAAATTAAACTCAAGTGCTTGGTGGAGGAAATTTCAAGGCAATGTAGTCTTCACGATGTGATATGACTACTTTAGTGCTTTTCTCCAGTGTTATGAAAAATAACAAGGAATCTTGCAGAAACAAGAAAAAACTGTGAGGTCTGACAAGGCAAAATGCAATGGCAAACTTAAAGAGTTAAACCAAGAAGAAACAGAAAGCAAAATGTCTGCTATTAAACAGAGAGGCTCCATTAGCAAATCAAAGCCAGCTCTTTATTTAGATCAGAGGAAAGACCCTACCTTGAAGGCAAGATTCTCAGAAAAGGCTCCCACCCATAACAATTCAAATTCTTCTGGAAGGATTGAGCTAAAGAGTGGAGTTCCAAAGCAAGAGTCTATTACTTCACTAAAGCCAAGGAGAAAGAGAGGTTTGTCTAAGGTTTGCACAGAGAAGTTGAATCAGCTTTGATTCAAGGGGGCCGGTCTCCAAATCAAGGTTACAACAAAACTTGGCAAAGTCATACACGTGGCTCTGAGTTTAGAGGCATCAAAGCTGCAAGAGGGAGGGAGTTGTGGATCCCTCCTCCAAGGTTTCAGAGAATGGCTGAATCTAGGCAGCATGTGGCAGAAAGCCCGCAGTTTAGAGACCCAAGGGCAGTTGTGCTGTGGAGTTAAAGCCTGGTTTGTCATTGAAAAGTGAAGATGGTAGAGATACCAGGGCCAATGTGGGATATCTGCCAAGAATAGTAGTATATCCTGGGAGGAGTTAGCCCAAGAAAATGATGTGTTCTGTGGGCAGCTGCATTGGAGGGATGGAACCAAAGACCTTTGGAACTAATATGATTTAACAAGAGGCTCACTTTTTGAACTTGGAACTGCAGGATTTGGAGTTTTCAGTCTTTTTATGGACTTTTCCTGGATTTGCCCCCATTCCTTCCTTTTGGAATGGCAATGTTTATTCTGTGCCATTGAAAGTATGTAACTTGTCTTTTGATTTTATAGGATGCTTTGAACTTTTGGACTGTGCCAGGACTACTGATGTAGCCTATGAAGACTTTTAAAACTGGACTGAGTATGGTTTACATAATGAGACTGCAATGAGCCTATGGGGACAAGGGGTGAATGTCATGGTTTGAAATATGTCCCCCATAGTCTCATGTATCTGGGAAGGTCACGGCACTTTGAAAAGTAGAGCCTTGCTGGAGGAAGGCAATCATGGGAGAGAGTGTCTTGAGGTGGATTAGGCCTATCCTTCCTCCTAAAGAAGTTTGCTTTTGTAGAAGCAGTCTTTCAGCTATCAGCCTCCAAGATATTTGCAGTGCCACATTCTCCATGAAAAACTGTTTCTCCCCTCTGGAACCATAAGCTAAATAAATCTCCCTTTCTCCCTTAAATTACTTGACTTTGGTTGTTCTCTCACAGCAACACACGAAAGTAACTAGTACAAAAGGTTTAGTTTCATTTTTCTTCATGTAGATATCCGATTTTCCCAGCACAATTTGTAGCTCATACCCAGAGTGGAAATTTGCCCCAGAATTCACAGCTCTGTAATAGTGCCTAGGAAGGAGAGCAGTGGCTGTATACAAACACTGCTACAAAAACATGCCTGTGAAAGCCACACACCCCATATCACTGAAATAGCTTTACCATTTCCTCCCACATCTTATGAACTTGCCTCTTCTGGATAAGACTATAAGCAAATTTAAATTCTGTTGGCAATGGTAGCTAGGAAAATGCAGCTCCCATGTTCCCAGCTTCAGTGACACAAGAATACAGCTGAGTGTCAGTAGTTAATATTTATCAAAGAAATCATGCTGACTTCTGGCCAAACCCAGTGCAAAATGAGGCATGCTTTATATGTGGAAATACAAGCCTTGCTTGGTGTTCATCTTTTTAAAGAGAATTTCATTAAATATAACACATTTATAGTTGTATAGATTCAGCTTTAGGCTGTGGTTTTTAAATGTGGTCCAAAGTTAATAAAAATAATATACTCATTCAAAGATGATTTTAAGTGTAGAAAATACAGCAACTTTATAGATCAAGAACTTTCATTATAGGGAGGGGGTGTGATATCCAGTGCTGGTGTTGTAGACAGGATCTGTCCACAAATTCTGGTTTAGAAAACTCGTAAGGCACAAGGACTCTTTAATTGGAGTAAAGTTTTAGGAAACTATAGAGAACCATGTAAACTTACTTTATAATGAGCTAATAACAGTGCTTGTGACAATAGTACTTTGAATAGGTTAAATATTAGAATGTACCAAGAATTGATCATTATATTTGTCTATTGTGAAATTGCCCTGAGGAAAATACCCTACGCTCAATTCTCTTTCCATGACTGAAGGATTTTCCAAAACATATTCCCAGTAGGACTTGAAGAATATCTGTCACACATGCATAAAATCAACCAACATCACAGTATTATTGTGGATAGTTACTGCAGACCTCCCATGCTACTCTGTGAACACTGCTAAATTCTAGTGTCCTAAGCACTTTTAAAGCCTTTCTTTTACCCTTTTAGACAGTTCTTAGGGAATAAGAGAATCTGCTTTAAGAAAGCAAAATTCCTCTTTAAGAACATAATTGTATGATCAGAAATTGGTGCTTGTGACTGGTTCATTATCGATTATGTCACTGGCAAAGAGTCCATGAGCCACTTGGAATTTCTAGGCCAAAATAAGCTGTGGTCAAGTTTTGAATGGCCTCCATTCAAAACTTATTTCCAACTCTAATAGGTATGACCTTAATATTTCATTATGATGAAATGATTTTTGAATGTTGGTTTATGAATATTTCTTATCTTACTGGGAATGACTCTCTATTGTCACTTTTTTTAAATTTTACATTTTATTAACATTTTTTATTATGTCTGCTCATACAAACTTAATAGGTACACCGGTTCCCTCCCTCCCTCCCTCCTTCCTCCTCCCCCCCGACTCCCCTGCTCCCCCTACCCTCAACCCTCCTTCCACATGCCCCAGTGCCTCCCCCCCAAACCCTGGAGAATCCTTTAATGTGCATGCCAGACTCTCCTCTGTGCCCTACTCTCTGATGATGTACAAGGACCCAGTGGCATTTCCCTGAACTCTTTCCTGTGTTCCCCTTAAGCATATGAACACTACTAGGCCTGTCAATTCCTTGCCTCCAAGAATATTAGTGCCTTTAGCAAATGCTAGATTTTGTGGGGTCAATAGTGTGTGGGACATTGCGCAGGGCATGCAAAGTCCAATTATGATTGCTTCGGCCCTAACTTGTGTGGAGTATCTTGCATATCCTTGCTCTGCCCATCCTTGTGCTCTTACACTCTTACCGCCCCCTCTTCTGCAAATTTCCCTGAGCTTCAGGATGGGGAAAGATTAGGCTGGCCTAGTTCTAGGTGGTTGATATAGAGTTTCTGAAGTTCTGGATTATGGTTCGTTGATTTTCTTTTGCAGTTTTGCTGCTCCTGCAATTCCCTTCACTCCATCCTTCTGGGCACTGTATGTCACCCCTGGCCAGAGACAAAAAGCTGTTAAACTGGAGTCTTGTTATAATAGCACATTCAAGGGTAGATGTAATAAAAGTAGGAAACCTCAGTGAGGGAGGGGTCCATCATCCATTTGCAAAATGATTACCTTTTATCTGCTAGACTATATGCCCTCCCCTTCTGGTGAGATCAGGAAAGAATGTCTGTGAACTTAACCAGGTTTCTCATTACTTACTTGCAGACCTTGATGGAGGCCTATTTTCTCTGCTGTAACATGGTCCCCTCTCTCCTTGTTTCTGGTGTGGCCCTCCTACCCCATCTCTCTTGTTCATAATCCTTGCAATTACTGTGTTACATAGGTTTACTTTTGAGTGTCTTAATGTGGGCTGGGTGAGTTTGGTACTAGGAGCCACCTATTAGGGAGTACATACGGCGCTTAATTTTCTGGGTTTGGGATACCTCACTTAATATAATTGTTTCTAATGACAACCATTTCCCGGCAAATTCCAGTAATTCATCATTTTTGATGGCTGAGTAGTACTCCATTGTATAGATGTACCACAGTTTCCTTATCCACTTGTCAACTGTTGGACATTTAGGTTGATTCCATGACTTTGCTATTGTAAACAGTGCTGCTATGAACATGGTCGAGCTTGTGCTATCGAGGAGAACCTCTGCTGCATGGGGGGTTATTCCCAAAAGTGGGAAAGCAGGGTCATATGGCATTTCAATCTTTAATTTCTTTAAGAATCTCCAGACGGCTCACCAGGGTGGCTGTATGAGCCTGCATTCCCACCAGCAATGTAGGAGAGTTCCCCTCTCTCCACATCCTCTCCAGCATTTGTTGTTTGTATTGTGGATTTTTGCCATCCTGACCAGGGTGAGATGATATCTCAGGGAAGTTTTGATTTACATTTCCCTTATGGCTAAGGAAGTGGAGCATTTTTTAAGATATTTGTTAAACATTTTAATTTCATCCCTGGTAAGGTTTCTTTTAAGTTCCAGGGCCCATTTTTTAATTGTGCCATTGTTTTCTTGGAGTTTAGTTTTCTAGGTTCTTTGTGCACTCTGGACAGTAGTGTTCTGTCAGATATGTGGTTAGTGAAGATTTTCTCCCATTCTGTGGGTTGCCTTTGAGCTCGTGTTACAATCTCTTTATCTGAACAGAAGCTCTTTAATTTCACAAGATCCCAACTGTTGAGAGTTGGTAGCAGAGACTGTGCCATTGGATATCTGTTTAGGAAATGTTGGCCTAGCCCAATCAGCTCGAGGGAGTTCCCTATCCTTTCAACTATGGTTTTTAAAGTCTCTGGCCTTAAATCAAAGTCCTTGATCCATTTGGAATTAAGTCTTGTACATGGTGACAAGTATGGGTCCAGCTTTAATCTTCTGCATGTGGAGATCCAGTTTTGCCAGCACCATTTGTTGAAGATGCTGTTCTTTTTCCATTGGATTCTTTGGGCCCCTTTGTCAAAGACCAAATGGCTGTATTTTTGTGGGCTTATATCTGGGTCTTCAACCCTTATCCATTCATCTGTGTGTCTATTTTGGAGCCAGTACCAGGCTGTCTTTATAACTATGGATTTGTAGTATAGACTAAGGTTTGGTATGGTAATACCTCCAGCAGTGTTTTTGTTACTCAGGATTGTCTTTGCTATCCTGGGTCTTTTGTGCCACCATATGAATTTTGAGATTATTTGATCAACTTCTTTAAAGAACTGTTTTGGGAGTTTAATTGGTATAGCATTGAATTTGTATATTGCCTTTGGTAGGATGGTCATTTTTACAATGTTGATTCTACCAATCCAGGAACATGGGAGGTCTTTCCACCTTCTGGTGTCTTCTGCTATTTCTTTCTTGAGGATTTTAAAGTTTTCATTGTAAAGGTCTTTTACCTCCTTGGTTAGGTTTATACCAAGGTATTTCATTTTTTTAGGGGCTATAGTAAATGGGATTGTTTCTCTCAAGGCTTTTTCACTTCTTTCATTCTGGGCATATAGGAAGGCCTCTGATTTTTGCACATTTATTTTGTATCCTGCAACCCTGCTGAACTTCTCAATTAGTTCCAGGAGCTTCCTGGTGCAGTTTTTGGGATCACTCAGGTATAAGATCACGACATCTGCAAATGGGGATAGCTTGACTTCTTCCTTGCCGATTTGAATCCCTCTTATGTCCCTTTCTTTTCTTATGGCTTCAGCTAAGACTTCAAGTACAATATTGAATAGAAGTGGTGAGAGTGGACAGCCTTGTCTACTTCCTGATCGAAGTGGGAATGCTTCCAAGTTTTCCCCATTGAGCATAATCCTTGCTGTGGGCTTGTTGTATACAGCTTTTATTATATTGATAAAGGTTCCATCCATTCCTACAGTCTCTAGCGTTTTGATCATAAAAGGCTGTTGGATCTTGTCAAAGGCTTTTTCTGCACCTATGGAGAGTATCATGTGGTCTTGTACTTTGTACTGGTTTACATGATGAATTACATTTATTGATTTGCGTATGTTGAAACAACCTTGTGTGCCGGGGATGAAGCCTACTTGGTCCCCATGAATGATCTTTTTGATATGTTTTTGAACCCAATTTGCTAAGACTTTGTTGAGAATCTTTGCATCTGTGTTCATCAGAGAGATCGGCCTATAGTTTTCTTTTTTAAGTGAATCTTTATTAGGTTTTGGGATTAAGACGATATTTGGTAGTGTTCCTTTCTTTGCTATTTGATGGAACAGTTTAAGGAGTATTGGTATTATTAACTCCTTAAATGTCTGGTAGAACTCTGTGCTGAATCCATCTGGCTCAGGACATTTTTTGGTGGGAAGATTTGAGATTACTTCTTCAATTTCCTTGTATGTTATAGGACTATTTAAATAATTCACAACTTCCTGATTCAATTTAAGTAGGTTGTGTTTACTTAGAAATTCATCCAACTCTTTTGTGTTGTCAAACTTCACAGAGTACAAGTTTTTGAAATATGATGTTATAATTCTCTGGATTTCTTGGGTATCAGTAGTGATAACTCCATGTTCATTTCTAATTTTGTTAATTTGGGTTTTCTCTCTCTTGCTTTTGGTTAATTTAGCTAGGGGTGTATCAATCTTATTGATTTTTTCAAAGAACCAGTTTAATGACTGGTTGATTTTTTCTATCGTTTTCTTAATCTCGATTTCAGATATTTCTCCCCTTATTTTGCTAATCTCCTCTCTTCTACTACTTTTGGGATCAGATTGCTCTAGTTTCTCTAAAGCTTTAAGCTGCATTGTTAAGTTGTTTATTTCTGATGTTTCCATTTTTTTGATGTAGGCATTAAGAGCTATGAACTTACCTCTTAGAACAGCTTTCATTGTGTCCCAGAGATTTTGGTAAGTTATATTTTCCTTATCATTCACTTTCAGGAAATCTTGAATTTCCTTTTTAATTTCTTCCTGAATCCAGTTCTCATTCAGCATCATAGTGTTAAGTTTCCAGAAGTTAGTGTATTTTCTCTTGTTTGATGTGTTGTGGATGTTCAGCTTTAGGCCGTGGTGGTCTGATAGGGCACAGATTAGAATTTGAACTTTTTTGTATATGTGTAGATTCGTTTTGTGGCCCAATATGTGATCTATTTTGGAGAAAGTTCTGTGTGCTGCTGAGAAAAATGTGTATTCTTTGGTGCGTGGGTGAAGAGTTCTATAGAGATCTGTAAGGTCCATTTCTTTCAGGGTTTGATTAAGTTCCAAAGTGTCTCTGTTAAGCTTTTGACCTGTTGATCTATACCATGTTGAGAGGGCGGTGTTGAAGTCCCCAAGAATTATCGTTTGGGGGTTGATTTCTTGCTTTAGACATCGTAGGGTTTTCTTAATGAATGTGGAGGGGCCCGTATTGGGTGCATATATGTTCAGTATTGTGAAGTCTTCCTGGTGAATTGTACCTGTAACTAAAATGTAGTATCCATCCGTGTCTCTTATAATTTTCTTTGGTTTGAAGTCCACTTTGTCTGATAACATAATGGCTACCCCTGCCTGTTTTCTGCTTCCATTAGCTTGTAGAATTGTTGACCAGCCTTTTATTTTTAGAGCGTGCCTATCTTTTGTGGTGAGATGGGTTTCGTGCAGGCAGCAGATTGATGGATTGTGATTTTTAATCCAAGTTTGTAATCTGTGTCTCTTGATCGGTGAATTAATTCCATTAACATTTAGTGTTATAATGGAGAAACTATTTTCAATTCCAGACATTTATTATGTTTAGTAGTTTTTATAAGTATATTGCTTCGCTTTTAATGGTGTTATATTTGCCTTCTGTTCTCCTGCATATGCCTGTTTTTTTCTTCAAGCTTGAGTATCATTTCTAGTGTTTTTTGAAGGCCTTGTTTGGTGGACGTGTATCCCTTAAAGTTGTCTTTGTGCTGTTAAGTTTTTCTTTCTCCCTCAATCATGACGGATGGCTTTGCAGGGTAAATCAGCCTCGGTTGACATTTTTGCTCATTCAATACTTGAAGTATGTCTCTCCAAGCTCTTCTTGCTTTTACTGTTTCGACTGAGAAGTCATTTGTTATTTTAATAGGTTTACCTTTAAAAGTGACTTGTTTTTTCTCCCTTGAAGCTCTCAGCACCAGTTCTTTAACTTGAATGTGGAGTGTTTTGACTATTATTTACCGTGGTGAGCTTCTGTTTTGGTCATATCTGTTTGGGGTGCGGAATGCCTCTTGTATATGGATGGGCCTCTCTTTTTTTAGATGAGGAAAGTTTTCCTTGATGATCGTTTGAAAAATTTCCTCAGGGGTGGTATTTTGAGATTCTTGCTCTGGTATTCCATGAATACGCATGTTAGGCTTCTTCAGGATGTCCCATATCTCTTGGATATTTCTCTCAAGTATCTTTTTGGCTTTAACAACCTCTTCCATTGAGCTGGTTAGTACTCCCACTTTATCTTCAAGGTCTGAAATTCTGTTTTCTGCTTCTTTAGTTCTGTTGATAAGACTCTCTGTAGAGTTCTGGGTTGAAGATAACTTGTCTTGTAGCTCAGTTTTAAATTCTGCTTGAGTCTGTTTTAACTGCTCTATGCAGTTTTTGTTTCTTGCACTGTTTTTCTCAACTCCTCCAAGTGTCTGTTGTGTTCCTCTTCAAAGCGATTGATTTGATTATGTAATTCCTCCCTGATTTCCTCTTTCATAGTATTGAACATGGTAATGATCATATTTTGAAAGTCGTTATCCAGGGTCAGGCTTTCTTGGCCTTTTTCCGCGGGTTTGTTCTGGTTGGAGTCTAACATTATGGGATTAATTTCTTCAGTGGGAAATTTGTTTACTTGAGTGTTGCTTCTCATGGATTTGGACTTTGACTTTGGCATTGTTGTTTTAACTCTTAAGATCTTTCAATTTCACTAAACTGAATTATTTGGCCTGGGGTTTTGGGGGTGGGCAGGGACAGAGCTTACCTAGGTCACGGGTGAGGCCTGGCTGGACCGCATGCGGCCCGACCAGTGGAGCGGGGTGGGGAATGGGAGAATGGGGGCGTCGGCATGGAGCTATTTAACCGAGGGCAGCTGGGGTGGGGCCGGAGGCACAGGGGGAGGTCCTCCTCGTCCCTTGGCTCTGTGCGTGGATCCGGCTGGATGGCGGGAGTCCTTGGAGCCGGGTCCCTTTGGACTGACCTGGGGTTGCTGGTAGGCCTGCACGGCCAGGGCTTACCTAGGTCTCGGGGTGAGGCCCGGCTGAACCGCGCGTGCGTGTCCGGACCGGCGGAGCCGGGTAGGGTAAAAGGGAGATCACAGTTTTTAAAGTAGGTTATTGCTGTTGTATTGCTTGAGTTCTGAATATATTTTTTTATTAATCCCTTACCAAATATAAAGGCTCATAAGTACTTTCCTCCTGTGGTGAGTTGTCTCTTCTTTTGGTTGTTTCCACTGTTACGCAGACACTTTTTAGTTTAAAGCAAGTCATTTACTCATTTTTGTTTGTGTTTCCTGCTCTTTCCTAGTCATATCAATGAGAAAACAATTCCAGTGCCTAGAACACTCTCTGCAGCTGGTCTTTGTGTTTGCTTGTACTAGATTTATATTCTGAGGTGCTGTAATTAGGTATTGAAATCCATTTTGAGTTGTGTGTGTGTGTGTGTGTATCAGGGCAGAAACCATCCTTGATCACTCTTCCAACTTTTTTTTTTTTGGTATATATCTGTGTGACTGTGTGTCAGAGTGCACTGAGTTGGTCTGTGGAGGCCCAAGGATGACTTTGGGAGTCATTCTGGACTGCTCTATTTTACTCTGGAATCTCCCAGGTTCTGCATTCCAGAGCCAGAAGTGCAGGCAGCTGTCATTTGTACTTGGTGTTTTTTCACATGGGATCTGAGATCCAAACTCAGGTCCTTCTGCTTAGGAGGCATAGTCTTAGCCGCTGAGCCATATCTTCAGCCCCCATTTTGAGTTGATTTTTTTCATATACAATG
The DNA here is from genome assembly GCA_023101885.1 of Typhlomys cinereus. Taxonomy (NCBI): domain Eukaryota; kingdom Metazoa; phylum Chordata; class Mammalia; order Rodentia; family Platacanthomyidae; genus Typhlomys; species Typhlomys cinereus. The sequence continues at coordinate 5,598,289 of JALPQD010000091.1, forward strand.
AAGTGTGGGATTTCATTCTTCTGTATGTGTGCTTAAAAATTTTGGTGCCACTTATTGAATATGTTGCCTTCATTACTGAGTGCTCTTAGAACCTTTGTAGAAAAGAGGCAAAGAAAAATGAGCAAGAGAGAAAAAATAGAAGAAATGGAGCATTAAAAAATGAAAATCAGAGACATAGGAGGGAGGGCAAAGTGTAAAATGAAAAATAAAGCTATACATATATATACACTTGTGTGTAATAAACTCCCTGTTACTTTTCTTCTGTTTCTATAGAGAATTGGAATATAAAGCTTAGGAAATACCCCAGAATGTACAAAAAAGAGACAAATTTAAGCAAAATAGAAGACAATTAAGATTTCAAGGGAAAGATATAATTTTAAACAATAAGTTATCTTCGAAAAATATCAGGTTGTTTTCCTCCTCATAGAATAAATGAGTAGTGATGTTTAAATTTTACTGCTATAATGATGTACGTTGAGTACCTTTTCATATGCTGACTCCTCTGTATCTATTCTTTGGTGAAAAAAATTTCTGATTATATCCTTTGCCTATTTCTTCATTGTGTTATTTTTCCTGTTGTAGGCAGTTAGCCTGCATGGTTGCTGATAAATCACCATCAAATGGCTTAAGCGAATAAGGGGTTTATTTTCTCTTATGGTTGTCCAGTAACAGTTCTCAGTACAGCTTGACAGGAGAGTTTACACCAATACCACATGACAGAACTAGCCATACCATCTCTATATAATGCCTGAGAGAGGGATGATCCTTACTCGCCAGACCAGCATGTCTGGCCAAGTGTATACAAGGATGCCAATTTTCTCAACCAGCTCTCTGTATTTTATTCCGGGGCCTAGTCCCCACACACTATGGGCTGGGTTTTCCTCACCAGTTAGACAATGTCCTGTAGGTTTGCTCTGGGCTTAATTAATCCACTAATTCTCTACAAATATGCCCAGAGCTCAAACCCTCAGCTGTCAAGTTGACAGCTGTGCCTAACTATGATACCTTTTGTTGAGACTTAATAGTACTTTATGTATTTTTGAAATAAGCAATGTGTGTTTTCAAATATTTTCTCTGAGCCTATAACTTCTGATTTTCTCTTTTTTAAATTTTCATTGTACATATTCACCATACGGCACTGCAATACATACATAAGAGCTCTTTCACAGAATCACACAATTATACTTTGATCATACACACCCTATGTTTCTTACCATAGGTTTTCTTTGTTTTCTTAAAGGTTTTGCTTTGCATTCATGTCACATATACATATGTAACTCTCTAAATAGTATCTTTCACATAGAAGTGTTATATTTTAAGTAAACATTTTTTTTCTTGCATAGATTGTAATTTGGTTGCTAAGGATTTTTTCCCATCTTAAAGTCTCTGAAGATCTCTTCTGTTTTCTTTAGAAGTAATATAGTATTATGGTATAAAGTTAGATATATTTTCATTTTAGTTATTTTTGTGAAAAGTATGACATCTTCACTAAAGTTTATTTATTTTTATTTATGGATGGATGCTTGTTTCAGCATCTCTGGAAAGATTATTCTTTTCCATTAAAATATCCCTGTTCTTTGGTCAGAAGTCAATTGACTATACCTATATCAATTAATTTCTGGGCTCTGTATTCTATATTATTGATCTACAAGTTCATTTTTATTATTAAAATATCGTTTAATTATTTTCACTCTATAGTAACATAAAGTGGTATCAGTTGTTTGAATGTATACATCTGCAATATTGTATGGGCTTTGGAAGTGTATATTTCTCTTAACTGTCAAATTTTAAATGAATGTGTTGATGTCCACAAAATGAAATATTAGTCATGATTGCAGTGACTGTACAGATCAAGTAAGGAAGAACTTACATTAGAAAATGCCAAGTGTGCCAATTTATGAACATTGAACATCTTCCCATTTATTTAGCTCTTTTATCTTTGTTTTTTTCATTAGTATTGAATGGCTTTATTTTTAAAAAATTATTATTTATTATTTATTCAATTGTGCATGTATGCGTGTGTGCGTGTGTGTGTATGTATGTGTGTGTGTGTGTGTGTAGAACCATGGGTGAATACGGGAACCACCATGGACCGCCTCCATCTCCTCCTGGGGATTCACAGGCTCCGCCCTACCAGACCGGAAACACAGCCTCCCCACCCCTCACTTCCTCCTGGCATCTATACATAGGTTCTGGGATCCAAACTCAGGACCTTCCGCCTGCAAGGCAGAGGCTTAACCCCTGAGCCACCTCTCCAGCCCTTGAATGGCTTTCTGTATATAGATTCAGTATATAGTTAAATATTTCATTTTCTGTACTTATGAAAATGGTACTGTACTTTTAATTCCTTATCTTTCTTTCTTTTTTCTCATCTCTAATTCTACTTTCTCATTTCTGATTGTAAGGAACCAATTTACTTATTTATATATTGAAATTTTACCATAATCAGATATAACTTAAAGATTTTCCTTTTGGGGGTGCTTCAGAAGACAACATATCATCTTTGAAAAAACCATAATTCTATTTCTTATTTTCTAAAAATATGTCTTTGGTTTCTTCTTTAACTATTGTGCTATCTATTGGACTTACAATGTAATATTGAAGAGACAGAACAACATAAAACATTCCTAAATGGAAAACAGCATTTATTTTCCTGTTATTTAGTATATGTTAGCTGTGCATTCTTTCTTTTGTGTTTCTTATAGATGTTTTTGCTCATTTGAGAACATTCTTCTTTATTTCTAGCTTGATAAGCAGCGTTTGAAAAATTATAAATAGATGTTAGGTTTTGTCATTTTCTTTTAGTATCTATTGATATCTTTGCACTATTTTCTTCTCCCCTCTTTGTCTTGGGGGTCCAGGAGAGCTGGTGCTGCAGCTCACTGTGGAGCACTTACTCAACTATCACCTGGGTTCAATCTCCAGTACTGAAAAAAGTGAACAGAAAAGTACAGGAAAAACCACTAACCATCCACTTTAGGACTTTAGAAATTCATTGAAACTAAGTGTTCCTGTCAATACATAGTGGCAGCGACTTTTGCTCTTGGCGAGAGGGTGTCAGCTGTAACTCATGTTTGACTGCAGGTTTCAGAAAGGCATGTGTCCTGCGACATCAGTTTTCTAAAATATCTAATAAAAATGACTGATCTTTCATTTTGTGTCTTCAGTTTGGCTTTTGTTGTTGAGGATGGGAGGTGACTTCTAGGTTTTTCATATGTCAGAGCTGAAGCTGGAAGTCAACTTGAACCTTCTGTGTGTCGACTTCTTGACAACAAATTTCTTCAGATCTTCTGGCTCTGTCTTCACTCTCTGGCCTCCCTTCAAATGCAGCTAAGAATTTACAAGACCTTCTTGCCACAGTACCGTCTGACTGTCTGCAGGCTCACTGTTGGCACTCCGTCTTTTAGGTTGATGAGATGACCACATTATAGACTTTGGAGGCCTCTCCAGAGTCTCCAGCCTGAGAAAACTCATGTTCCTTGGTTCTTCGGGTTTTTCCTGACTGCTCATTAGCAACAGTGTAATTTTCTCTTCCCTATCATTGAAAAAAACATCACAATAGCATCCACAGATCCTGATGATCAACTGTGAAGACGGGAATAAGGAAATATTACTCTGTTATGTGATGCTTCATGTACCTAGATATTTCCTATCTCCATGGTTCCAAACATAGCCTTCTAGAGTCTGCCTTGGATCAGGGAGCTCACACCAGCCACCCACTAGCATTATCCATGTGATGCTTTCTGCAAGATACATTCCAGACAAATCTTTAGAGGTCTGGGATGGGAGAAAGCAGTAGAGTAGTTGTAATGAGACAAATGTTGTGTCTAAATCAGGGGTAACTTTGTAATGTGCTGTGTATTTGGTAGGAATACTATTGGTAAAAGAAATGATACTTCCTCCCTCTTTTTCTCCTCATCTAATCTCATCATGGTGAAGTAAGAAAACATCATTAATATTTGAGGAAAATGGTTAATAAGGACCTTTGGTTATTTGGGATGATTTACTGTAACAAATTTTTGTATTCATATGGTAACATCAAGGTACATGTGATTATCTTCAGTTTGGAAATCAAGGAGATGTGCAGAACTCAGACCTGCTATTAGAGCACATCTTTAAACAGAATCCATAGTAAACTCATAGGAACAACAGGATGGAATTAAAACAGACTTCTCTGGTTCACAATACAAAAGTAGGCCCTTCTAGTAACATCCTCCCTTGTAAGAGACTACTAACTTGACTAATCACAAAGTACTTTTGCATTTTAAATATTTATTTATTTATTTATTTATTTATTTATTTATTTATTTATTTACTATCTGTGTATAGCAAAGGGCACTGTGTTTGTCTATACAGGCCCAAAGGTGACTCCTGGGTAGTTTCTACCTCCTTTTTGCTTTATTCTGGGATTTTTCCAGGCTCTGCCTTCTAAAGTCATAAGTGGTGTGGGCCACCACCATTTCCACCTGGCATTTTTACATGGAATCTGGGATCTTTCTGCTTGCAAGTCAGAGTCTTAAGCCCCCAGTCATCACTCTAGCCCCTTTTTTAAATTTTTAAAAATATTTTATTTACCTATATATAAGTGTCTGAGAGAGAAAGAAGTTACATGTATGTGTGCCATGGTGCACTGGTGGCAGTCAAAGGACAACTTTCCGAAGTCAGTTCTTTCCTTCTACCATGTGGGTTTCTAGGGATACACCGATCTATCTCATGGTCTCTCTACTAAGGACTTTTAAAGAAGGCATGTGCAATCAGGTCCATTTACAGCTTAGCTATTGTAGCAGTTGTTTTAGAGCCTGTTACTGGATCTTAGCAACTACTTCCTCTGGCTGTGAAGTACAGCTGACCAGGAATAGATTCGTCATTTGCATGTCAGTTGTGTGATTCTCCACATAGCTATATACCTCTGTTCTTACTATTTATCTACTTTTCCCACATCAAACTTGTTGACTTGAAGAACAGTGAAAATTACACTATTGTTAATGAGTGCTCACATACAATAGATAAAATAAATGAATAAATAAAGGTTTTTAAATTTAAGAGAATCCTAAATGATTGATCTGTTGCTGCCATGTTACTTGCCTAGATTCCTGTACACACTGGCCTATCTGTAAAAGACAAAATAGACTACTTTTAAACAAAGAATGTTTCACATCATTTCCAACCCTTTGCCTTCTTTTCTTCAGTTCCACCCTGTGGATCCTATTCACACTCTCCTTGCCTTTTGGAAAGCAGAGCCATCAGCCATTGTCCATCCTTCCCTGTGGTCTGTCATATATGTCATGTTTTTTCTGGTGACTCCAAAGTCTCAGCAATTAAAAATGGATTATTATTGGACTGGAGATATGGCTCAGGGGTTAAGACTGTGCCTGGCAAGCAGAAGGTCCTGAGTTTGGATCCCAGGCCCCACATAAAAATGCCAAGTGGAAATGGTAGCAGCCAGTATTTCCAGACCTGGTTGGCAGAGCCTGAAAAATCCCAGAGCAAAGCAAAAAGGAGGTAGAAGCAATTCAGGATGTCACCCTTGGTCCTCCACAGGGACACACAATGCCCTCTGATATATACATATACACAATAAATAAATAAATAAAGTTTTTTAAAATGGATTATTATTGTACGTGGCAAAATTCTGCACATCTGCTGAGACCTTTGGGCTATTTTGCATTGTTTCTGATGTCCTGATGGCTCTTTGTTCAGTTCTCATGATGTTTTGTCAGTGTCTCAAATTCTGTGGAAAAGAACTTGTCTGAATTCAGCATTTCACTTCCATGTATTGAAAATGGGATAGCATGGAGGTTTTAGCGAGGTAAACAGGAAGACACTCTAAGAAGATAATACCTGCACTTGCACTTGATTCAAGTCCCAACTGTCCAAATCTGGGTGTTGATAGGAATCATTGGACAGGTTCTTTTAAAAATAGGTAATGATCCTTTAAAGGACGAAACCCCATTTCACAACATGCAATTTTGTTAACCACTCTGTTTAGAAAACCGGGCTCACTCTGGTTTCCCAGCGCCTGTAGCTTTGCTTGACGCATGAGTTGGGGCTGCGTCGGTCATGCCACTTTAGATTACTGGATCTCACAGGATGCTGAGAGGCAGACACACCCCAGGGTGACTCACTGAGTGGGAAGTTGAAAAAGATGGTTTTCCTCAGTCATCAATTAGATAAACCACATTTTCCAGGAGAAAAACAGTGTCTTGAAAAAGTTCTTCACAAACAAAGCTTTCTTGCTCAGACTGTCTTGGACCCTGTACTCTTGTGAGAGGAAGTATGACCTTAACCTGAATTGCATTTGCAAACCAGCAAGTGAAATAATGTCCGCCTTTCCCTTTTCCGTCCTTCTCTTCTGTCTCTTTTTCACTTCCTTTGCAGGAGATGCTTTCATGTTAGTGCTGATAAAATTAGAGCATCCGTCCACTTTGTCAGTGCCCTCAAAGCTGTGTTTAGACCAAGCACACAGTGACCAAGTTATAGCTGTGGGTCTGAGTCGTTTCCTCTGTCTGACTGGCTTGTCTTACCCATTCTTTTCTCACTTTTGTTGTAGCCACATTCAAAATATTCTTAAAAGAGATCATTGAAGACATGAAACCTTTTGTAGAATGGCAACTCACATTTGCAATGTACATTGATATTTAGACCATGAATAACAATTCAAATGTCCTGTCCCTTGCTCAATTGTCTGTTTGAAAATTTTGTAAAAGTTTTTTCACTATGATCCTTAGATACCTACAAAAGAAAATGCTTGTAATTTTACCTTGAATGCTAAGGAACATATTCCAAATAAACCTTGTTCAACATAAAAAAAACTTTTTGATGAAATATTTTGTACAAAAATCTCTTAATTACCAGTTCACTCAAGATTAAGATCAAAATAAAAGCATTATTTTGCCAAATAAACATGCCAAATAAACTGCCGCAGACTAGAGTCGCGGCCTCGAGACCAGGGCTCCCCTGGACCAGGTGGAGAACAGAAACACGCAACTCTCTTTAGGCTGAGTGAATCTGAACCCACTTTATTGAAACTTAGTGACAGCTGTATACTAGAAAATTTTAGGGCAAAGAATTTGTCTCTGCACCTGCAAACAGAGGAAAACAAACACAGACCCTCCCAGTCTCCTATGCTCAGCAAGAATAAACAATTTTTTTTCTAAGTAGCTAACTCATTGTTTGAGGGAAAAGACATAAACAGATTCTATTCTCCCAGTATTTTCAATTCTATCTAATCTATAATGCTTCACCAGATAGCCATGGGGCTGAGCCCACATTGTTTTAACAGAGACTGCATTTTTAAAATACACAGAGGAGGACTGAGCTCCTTTAATAGTAAGGTTGCTTATGTCTTCCTTTGAGAAATTCCAGAAGTATATTGCCATCAGTTGTTGATGAGCCATCCGTGAACCATGCATTCTCAAACCTGGGGTCCATACTGTTGGGCCCCATTTGGCCAAGGGTGTCTTTTTTGGGGTGGAGGCGATCATTGGTGGGGGTGCACTCAGATGTCTATCTCTGTGATTTCCCATAAGAGTGCTGTTTGGGGAAGGGAAAAAAGACACAGCCCCCTTTGCTACCGACATGGATTCTCCCAGTTTGGATTGCAACCACCTCCAGGGGACAGTCTTGGCATCTAGACTCTCTGGCATGATGGTCTCTTCCTTGGTCTTCAGCCAGGGTAAGAGCAGGGTATCACATTTCCTTTTAAAGTTCTACTGAACAGATAACATAGTCATATACTTCTGGAATTTCTGAATTAGTTCATAGGTGGGAATTTTACCCACCTATGTTTTAAGACTCTAGAAGTTGTTCTCTAATTTCTTTAAGATCAGTGCACACATTCTGGCTAGCAAGTCTACTTATTGTGAGTCAAATCTCTATTTACAATTTGATTTAAAGTTAAAAGCAAGCTTTTTCTCTAAACCTAAGAACAGGTAAAAGGCATACCCAATCCCAGGAGAATTCCTCCTGCCAGAGACAAAACTTAAAATTATCTAGGGAGGAAATCCTAGCACCTGCCCATGGGCGTTACTGTGATATTCCCCAGGGAGCAGGCTTTAGGTCCCCAACTGGGCAGAGATACACCAAGGCCTGACAATTCCCATTCTTTTCCCAGAAATTGTTTCCATAGAACAATGTTCTGCCATGCTGGGACCTTATCCACCAGAATGGCTGGATTAGGGCACACCAATAAACATCCTGGGCTAAGGACATTTCATGCATATTCCTAATGGGGGCATCTCCTAGATCAGAACTACATAGCTAGCTGGTTCTTTCCTGTATTCCTTTTGTGACAGGAAGACACCTCCAGTGGTGGGGTACTGGGGACCCAGGAACACTAACATACTTCTGCTTGTTGGGCTCTTGGAACTTTGTATCCTTTGGAGGTAATTTGACAGTAATTATAAATAATATGAGCTCAGTCAATTCTGATAAAAGTTCTGACATACTCATAGAGACATTGCTACATGCTTACACCTGTGGGAGCACATTCAGTTTAAGTCTCAAAGTTGTTGAGACATTATTATCTCCATTTCACAAATGAGAAAACACAGGCTCAGATTGGTAGTTTGTTCAAAATAAAAAGACTGAAAAGTCATTAATCTTGGCTTCAAGATATCTTAACTCTCAAGTCTTGATGCTGTTTTTCCCAAGACATTACATGTTTCCACTTTCATTTCATTAGCTAACTTTTGAAAGCAATTCACAGAAAAATGGTAAGAAAACAGAGAATAAGTAGGTAAGTCCGCTCTTCTATGGTGATACTGTGACTCTTTTTGTAATGATCAATGACTTCACAATGTCTCTGCTGGAGGCTGAAGAAGTGGGACAGGGAAAAGATACTACAGTTCCTTAAGACAGATTTGAACAAATCTAGATTCTTGCTTTATGTCCTTGGATATCCTGGGCTACATCTTCTGTTCTGCAGTCTCTTTCAGAAAGACCTAACCCAAATGTTTATTCAGGTAATTCAGGCAAATTTAAGATAATGTAGGACACTTTCTGGGTACAACAAAGACTTCTTCAGTGGATGTTCATGGATAGGGCAAAGGGATGACTATGGGCTTCATCATTCTGGACTACAAAAGACTCTGCAGAGTTGCATGGTGCTGAAAAAGGAATGGGCAGACTCTGGACAGACTCTCCTTCCAAGGGCAGGAGATTTCTCATAGATCTACTGACTGGGTAGTTCCTCTGTTTCTGAGCCAAGATATTCTGTTTATATTTAAACCTCAGATTTATGTTTAAATCTGTATTCAGCTGAGAAGTTTAATCTGAATGTTCAATATTAGAACCATTCTAATATTTTCAAAGTAATAGATTAAGTGGGAAAAGTCAGTGAAAGATAAAAAGAAATTCAAAAATAAAGTCCCATTAATACTTTAGACATCAGGTTAGAGAGCATCTTATTCTTTTTATAGTTATCTGTTGCCGTTTATTCTTTTTATAGTATCTGTTGCCGTGATTATGCATTATTGCCAATAAATTCATAACAAAATGACTTTATTCTGTCTTACAGTTTTATTCTCGTTGCAGTTCCTTGTCCAGCTTATCAGGAAAGCACACGCTAATGCCAAGGGCCAAGGGAACTGGCTAACTAGCTACAGCATATCCACATAACTGTTGAGAAAGGGACAATCCTTACTTGCTGGACCAGCAGATCTGGGCAAGTATTTGGAAGGATGCCATTCTTAACTAGTTCCTTTCATTTTATTCCCCTGCCCAAGGACTAGTCTTGCCTACCATGAGCTAGGCCTTTCCAATCAACTAGGCAATCTCTACAAATGTGTTCAGACCATACCTGTATCTAATTGGGCTAGTGTCATATTATTAAAAAATGAATCATACTCACAAACTATATACAAATTTAGCAAAAAAGTGGCATTAGAAGCAGTGGATGGGTTTTTCCAAAATAAGTTATGTAATTCAGCAACAAACTGAAGCAGTATTGAATGATGTACTCTCACACAGTTTAGAGAGCAATCAGTCATTCAGGTTTATCTAACTATGACTGAAGAGTAGTGAATGGCTGAATATAATGGCTAGATATGTTTCCTAATTAGGTAGTTAATTTTTAACTTTTAGAATTGCAATTTTGGGTTACAGGCACTATAGGTTGTCAGTGGGTGAATGGCTGTTTATTTTCACATCAAAATTTTGATCTGAAAGGCTATATTGGGCAATAAAAAATCAAGGAATTAAACAGTTTTTTTCTGGAAGTCTTCTATTATAGATCCTCACTCTTGCTGTTAAAGTTCCACTGAGTTTTGCACTCTTGGAAAAAAGTCATAGCCAAGACCATTGAAACAAGGCTATTTAATCCAGCTGTACTTTGATCCTGGGTCAGCCTTCTTAACTCCCTGCTTGCTTGTCATTACTGGGATTCCTTTTATTTTCTAGAAATACAGTCATATGGAGATATATGGTGTGTGCTTTGATAGTTAAATGGCTACCATCCTAACAATGCTTGCAGTAGGAACTGTTAAATGGCTACCATCCTAACAATGCTTGCAGTAGGAACTGTTATTATCTATATCTCACTGGTATGGAAGCTAAAGGACATTAAGTGAGTTTCTAAGAAATGAGAGCCAGAGGTAGCAGAGTTGGCCCATTAACAACTGTGACCATCCCTCTCCACTGCCCAGGTTCTAACATATCTTTATGCTATCTCTGTTATCTTTCAACAAATAGATGCATCTACTCAGAAGCCTATGTCTATGATTTTAACTTGTATTTTTGTCATGCAAATCTTGTTTTCTAAAACTCTGTGATTTATATCCTCCATCACAAACAATCAGTGCAGTATGACTTGTTATTACTCATTGAAAAGGTAAAACTACTTACCTTACAAACATGAGCATCAAATTTCAAATCCTTTGAACCCAGGTTTAAAAAAAATAGAGGCAAGGATGGCTGTGTGTGCCTGTAACCCCAGCACTGGGATAGAGAGACTAGTGGATCTCAAGTCAACCTGACTGGAATGGCAAGCTTCTGGCTTTGTGGGAGGCCCTGTCCAACAGGCAATAAGGCACACAGAGATATAGGAAGATACTTGGGTTGTAATGTGGCTTCTGCATGTGTATAGACATGCATACAAACACATATGTGCAATACATACACACACACACACACACACACACACACATATACACACACCCTAATTAGAGAAAAATTAAAGTTGCCAAATGTAAAAATTAATAACTTTTTGTCACAATAAATACAGGCCATTTTTATTGTGAGACAGTTTTTTTCTTAATTTAGTCTTTTGAGTAAGGGTCTTACTCTGTAGCTCAGAATGGGCAGAAACTCTTAATTCTTATGAGTACTGGCATTAGAAACATACCCTACTGTACCTAGCCAGGGCCCTGAAATTTTAAGGTTTCAAGTTTACCTACACTGAGTCTTTGGCAGCCTACCAAGGGTGCCAGAGGACCTGATATAGCATAATACAGAAAGAAGCTTAAGTGTAGTCACCTCATTTGGAAAGACACTTCCGAGATCAATGTAAGGAAAATGCACTCATTCACAAATGAAAATCTGAAAGTAGATCTGACTTACCATTAACATCATGACACTTGTCACCAAGAAAAATTTTCTATCAGAATGCCACTATTTAATTAGTCTAGATTGGAGGTATAAATAGGACTATTTTTGTTACTTGTTTATATTATGACGTGATTTCTAATGTGATTCCGGGAATCCTATCATAGAAATAAGCATTTTTAGTACTCTCTATTTGAAGAAATTCAATGAATATTTTCTTTTTCACAGATAATGGTGCTGGTATATTTAGTGAAGTAATATTATTATGATTCACCTGCCAGTCCTTCATTGGCTCAAAATATACAGTGAAATTCATATTTTTCTTGCGCGAAGATGATTCAAAGTCAATAGAAGTTTCCCACAAAGAAAACATCCTACTCAGACTACTTTACATAGTAGTGCTAACAAATATTGAAAGGAAAAATAATTTAAATTTTGCAAAGTTCCTCCAGAGAATAGGGACAGAGGGAACATAAGTATTTTGATGGCCAAAAGTGAAATAAATAAGTAAACACCCAAATAAATATATAACTGTGCTCTTAGCAATCAAACCTATCAAGAAATTATATGTAATAATAAACAAATGATAGTACATAATGAGTTGGGTAATTTTTTTCCAGAATTGTAATCTTGAGTTAATAACACAAAAAAAGTTTATTTATTTTTCAGTGTTTTTATAATACATTTTTTATTATTATTTCAGCTCATACAAACTTAATAGGTACACCAGTTCCCTCCCTCCCTCCTCCTCCCCCCCAACCCCCTGCTTCCCCTCCCCTCACGCCTCCCGCCCCATCCCCCCGTGCCTCCCACCCCGATTCCCAGAGTCCTTTCTTGTGCATGCCTGACTCTCCTCTGGACCCTCCTCTCCGATGACGTACAAGGACCCAGTGGCATTTCCCTGAACCCTTTCCTGTGTTCCCCTTAAGCATAGGAAACACTACTGTGGCTGTCAATCCCTTGCTTCCAAGGATCTTGGTGCCTTTAGCAAATGCTAGACTTTGTGAGGTCAATAGTGTGTTGGACATTGCGCCGGGCATGCAAAGTCCAATTATGATTGCTTCGGCCCTAACTTGTGTGGAGTATCTTGCATATCCTTGCTCCTCCCATCCTTTTGCTCTTACACTCTTACCACCCCCTCTTCCGCAAATGTCCCTGAGCTTCAGGATGGGGAGAGATTAGTCTGACCTAGTTCTAGGTAGTCGATATAGAGTCTCTGAAGTTCTGAAGTTTTGTTGCTCCTGCAATGTCCTTCACTCCATCGTGATGGGCACTGTATTTTTCAGTTTAAAAGCAGATGTTCTTAAGTAGTAGTTGAAAAACAAAAATATCTAGCAATAATTGGATAAAAGTGAATTTATCAGAGTTTATAAATGATTATTTTGACTGGTTCTGGTGGCCTTATCTTTAGTCTCAGCAAGGTAGCAATGACCGTTTATTTTCCTTCATCTTCTCTTTCTCTACTTGGACAATACTATGCTACTCCAGGAGGCTATACAGTGAATTAAGAGTGGTGAAAAGGGTGATGTAAAAAAATACTCAGTGAACTTTTAATTCTATTACTACTTGCTGAATAGAATATTAAAACCTTCAAGCACTTCAATAAACACATGCATAAATATTCATAACTATGTCTGTGCACATTGTATGTTTATACATATCAGACATTATTTTTGAGCTGACTCATGGGAAATTTCTACTTCTACACTTTTGAAATATGATATAATTACAAAGGAAATATCAACTAAGAATGGATCATTTGACTATTTTACTGTTATCTCAAACATATCAAAATATGTCACAGACAGCTCTCCACTCAGATTCAATCTTTTCTGGCAGGATGCCACCTCACTACCCCAATGTTTTACACAGGGTGCTTAGGGTAAATCTCGTTTCTTCAGAATAATCAAAACACTTGAAACTCTGCATTAGACAAGATAGACAGTTTCTCATTTGACCTCTCAGGAACATGCAGCTCCTACAAATGCCAGGAGTGTTTTTCTATTCAAAGGCACTCCTATTTACCATCTTAAGCACATGAACCTATCTTTGAGTGACACACTGGGAAGTGCCATCATCTGCTAATGGTGGCAGAGTTCATTTTTTTCAAACTCAGTCTTATTTTAACCCTAGGCATTTTAGTCACTGTGACCAGAATTATGTAAACTTTCTAAATAGACTAAATATTCTAAAAACATAGTAAAACACCAGCCTCTGCACCAACCAAGTCACACTATGGTCTCTGACCTAAACCCACAAAATGATAATATGATGGGCAAGTCATTTATCAAGTTGACAGCACCACAACATCCTTCTATCACTGTCTCCAACAAAAGTGACTGAATGATTGTTATTCAAATAAACTCCATTAGCTTTGGGAAAACATTTCATTCATTCCTAGGAATGCTTATCATGTTTGTTTTACAATTTAAATTGGGTATGTGAATGTGTATTTTTGACATTTTTCCGATTCATAAAATAGCCTGTTTCCAAATTGTGTAATAGCTAAACTTTCAGAATCCTCCTTCAAGAAATATTATAATAGAATGGGAAAATATAATTTGTTATGAGCTATTTATTATCACTTACATTACAAAATTAGATATTTTAAATCCTTAACCATTGGGAGGAAAAATATACCACATATATGATGAAAACATACTGTCTGTCTCTGTTCCCCAGAGGAAAATGTATTCACAAGGTATCTTTTTCAAAAAATATTTCAACTAGCACTCCTGAACTTATAGGCATGCACATCCTGGCCAGGTTGCTATCTCTTTGTCTCACCCTCTCTAGACATGGATAGCAAAGGTATCAGTTCAATGCTTTATTTACTGAAGCACATTAGATAAAACAGAGAAATGCTGTCACTTGTGCTTCCATCTGCTTTTTGTAAAAGTAGTGAAAACAAATTACTGACTTCTATCAATCATGTTGTATAGATTAAATTTAAAATATTTGTTATGAAAATACGCTATATATGTATTTACTTACAGTGTAAATTTAAGTATTCAGTGTAAATTAATTAAAATATGTAAATTGCATGGAAGACAATGTTGGCAGTTTTACTCTTCCATAAAAGTAGTCTAAGGACATTGAGAACCACAAGGATATGTTAACACCATGAGCTGTTAAAGGATTCAGACATCTGTCATGACAGAAAACCTAGTGGTCTTGATATCATTGTTTCTACTGTATTTTTGTGATAAAATGAAGTTAGAGAGTAAGATCTTCATGCTTAAAGAAAGAGATATATTGTTTCAGTGGCTGCTTGGTAATAAATGCATCACAAAAACTCAGGTGGAGACTTACTTTCATGGTAACAGATCTCTGTGAAGTTTGAAGGGAGAAGTCACAACTCCATATTAATCAGGGAAGTTTTTAGAAAGAAAGAAAGCAATTTACTATAATGGCCTATAACTGACTGGATATCCAACAATGGCTCTGCAGCATGTTGAAGAGGTGGAGAATCTGGTACCTGTTCAATTCACAAATTTACCCCTCAGCAGTCTCAGTCTGGTGTTGAAGGACTAAAAGTTTCTGGCCTCAGTTTATGTTCAGAAGAAAATGGCTTCAGGATATCAGTGAATCATGGCAGCAGAAGCAGAGATAGGTGGCGAGCAGCACTGATTTCCCTCTGAGGTCTGTGTCTGGGCCCCTAGCAGAAGATGCTGCAGACTCATTGAGGGTGGAGTCTTCACCTCTCAATTCTCTCAAATGTCTTTTCAGACCTTCCCAGAGAGGTGCCTCTTAACTGGCTCAGAGCCAATCACATGTTCCCACCTCTGTTCACTAAAGGCTACTAATTCAATAATCTCATCTTTAAATTTCAGTGTGCGTGTGTGTGTGTGTGTGTGTGTGTGTGTGTGTGTGTGTGTGTGTGTGTGTGTGTGTGGCCTTATATCTCCTGTACTCTATGGTAGCTGACCAGAGAGTTTCTCACCAATTATTCTATCTCCGTTTCCCATCTCTCCTTAAACATGCTGGATGACAGAGGCTGTAAGAAAGCATCTGGCTTCCTTATGTGGCTTCTGGTGCTACCAAGCTTGTATGGCAAGTGCTTATACCTACTGACTCATCTCTTTGGTCCAGTAGCAGTGTCTCTTAGCAGTTTGTGTTAACTCTCATCTGACTAGAAAAACCTGGTGATAAATAAGTGGCATAAATATAGCTAAGCAGCATTGAAATGGAAAGAGTTTGTGGTATTTTGGGAAACAACTAATGACATCTGTTAAATTTAGAAATTTGTCTACACTCCATTTGAGATTCTGATACCATGGGTATAAACATTCCAAAATATATGTGAGAAAATATACAAACCACTGAAGTGTAAATGTGGCAAAAGTAAAGTTTAAGAAAGATGAACATTAATCTAATGGGAAGTGGTTGAAGAAATGCCAATCAACATGGAAAATAATTAGAGAGCAGTTAAACCATGTGAACAGGGTATGGGTATTTCAAAATGTGTTGAATGATGGAAATGATCTTCAGGAGATAATATTTAATATTCTGTTTTTGCAGAGTATGTGATGACAAAAATGTTTGTGAAATGTAAGTATGCATATTCATAACAGCTATAAAAGGATATAGGAAGTAGAAGGAGGAAGGGGAATAAACACTGTGTGAGACAAACATAAGACCTTGTAGAATGACTACTGTTGAAACATCTATCGTGCTATATATACAGTTTATAGGAGAGCATATGTACATGCATATGTTTGCATGAATTATAAGAAAAAGGTGGATCCTTATCTACTGACCTTAAAGGAATCTTTTATGGTTTGTCAGTCCCTTAAATGTCTGTGAGTTAAAACTTTGATCCCTAAAATTTTGATCCTTAAGGTTCTACTAAGTATTCTACCACAAGGAGAACAAGAAAAACACAAGTAACACATTTTGACTAAGATGTGGGAAAAATGGAACTCCATACACTGTAAAAAGGAATGAGAATTCCTACAAAATGGAAGCAACATGAAGCTTCTTCAAACAACAAAACAAAACAAAATAAAATGTAGAGCTACCATAATCTAATAACCCAACTCTTGGACTTATGTCCAGAGTAAAGAAAGGACTATTATGACTCTGACAGACATTTTACCAAGTCACGCGAGCTAGGCTCAGAAAGACAGTTGCCACATGATCTCACTTATATCAGGACTTAAAAACTTGATCTTAGGAATATACATTTAATGGCATGTTTCTGATCCCAGTGGGAGGTGAAGAAGGAAAAATGAGGAGACATTGGTCAAAGGACACATATCACAGCTTAAACAAAAGGAATAATTTGCAAGACATCTATTGTATAACAAGCTAATTATAGCTAATGATAATAAATCACACTCTTCAATGATGTAGCATGAGTGTTAAGTGCTGTCACTCGAGAGTTAACACTATAAGATAATGGGATTGTTGGCTAGAATTAACTATCCAACAATATATACATACTTCAAAAATATTATGTTGTACATGATAGAAAAATAGATCTATTATCTCTTAAAGAATAATAATATCATGGAAAGAAACATTCATACCATTGCTATGAGACAATACACAGTTGAGGGGGTTCCAGGTTGGATATATTGTATTTAGGGCAGGAATTGACTAGAAGAAGGATAACTGGAAGCAGAATGAAATTTCTAGGACCAGACCTATGGGTGGGAGGGACTTAAGTTGTTGAAGTGGTAGTTTTGAACATTTTTAAGTTACATTGTGCTATTTCACTAATTGTAAAAAAAAAGGTTAATTTTGAAATCTGAAAAGAAACAAAACATACACATTATACATTATAGTTATTCCAATATTTTCCAGTGATTTTTGAAGAGAAGACTGTTTGTTATTTTTTCTTAATTTATTTTAATCCATTAAGAGTTTCATTAAATTCACCTGTGGTTTCCTTATTGTAAACCCTTAACTTAGCTGCTGCTTTGTATCATCAAGAATGAACTGAACATTAATTCAAATAAAGAACTGAAATTCTTGAGTAATCACTTAAGTTGTCAGATCACTTCCATATTCATTACTGTTTCTCTCTTCCAAATACAGATTTGATGTAAGGGGATAGGAGCATTAGAGTTTCATTTCTGGTGTTTTAGAGCTTTCTGAAGATACTAAAAAATAGTATGCTATGACATTATTCCAGGTACTAATCTTTAAACATTTCAATGATCATTTATATATACTGAACTTCCTTTTATGTGTATTGTATTGTGTTTGTATCCTTCTGCCCCGAGGCTTATGCCAACTAGAATATGCCTTACACTAACAACGGCTTTTGTTTTTTCTTTTTTAGTTGTTCTATTTTATTTCAGGGTCAGTCATTGTAATCAGGTAACTATCCTCTCTCCATTGTGTGTGTGTGTGTGTGTGTGTGTGTGTGTGTGTGTTTGTTTAACAGAAATGTACATACAAGCAGGAGGAGTAGAAAACCGGAAGAATGTGTAGAAGTTTATGTTACATAGCTTTTTCCAGGCAACTTGAAATTGATTTTCTAATAGCTCCTGACAGTCCCATTGTGCTGTCTTGTATCCTCATCCTGAGTCTTATCTCTCTGACATCTGCTGGATTTGTGATACTCAGAAGCAGTGGACCTATAGTATGCCTTCTGGTTATTTGTTTAATTCAAAAAGATGATCAATATCACAAAACTCTAAGAGAATTTATAGTGATTTACTTTGGGTATGAATCTACCAAAAGCTTTGAGCGAACAGCTGAAATGTGATCCAAACAGTCTTGTGAGCACATAACTTTGAGATGCAGTTGACAGAAGCTGAGGAGGAGAAATACTAAATAATAACAGCGATAATGCTGCACAGTTACTGGAAAAAGAGGTCAAGTGATTTATTAACGTAGATTTTCTTCAGGTTGTGTCATATGTATGGACTGCATGATGAAAATCTGGTTTGGTTCTTAAGCTTCTAACATAAAAGAAGGTGTGGATGAATCTCAGTCTTCTTTTGTTTTTTTTCTGATTCTTGTTAGACTAGTAGAATAATTCTATTAAAGACTAACATTATTAATCATGGTCTGATGTCCAAGGAATTCATTTGATGGGAGGTAGGGTGGAGGGACCATTTTTGGAGTTTTATTTGATGATATTTGGGGCTTTGTTTTTGGCTGAAATTAGAGTGCAGTTAGGGAAAATATGAAGGTGCGAGGAAATGGGATTGAATGATTTAGGGCAAATGTCTGAGTAATATAGTTCCCACAGGACTTCAGGGTGGGAGCAGGAGGCTGGATGTGAGAGTGTGAGTGGACCTAACCCATTCTGCTCTGTTTTTCTTTTTAATCTAGTGTTACATTTGAAGCTGCAGCGACCTCATTAGAAGATTATCAAGAGAATATGGAAACAATTTATCATAGAAACATCCCTCAGTTCTGACTTCTTATATGTGTGTGTGTGTGTGTGTGTGTGTGTGTATATACTGTCAAGTGACAAAAGCTGATGAGCTTAAAACTTCACACCATTACTGTGAGACAATACACAGTTGAGGGGGTTCCAGGTTGCATATATTGCATTTAGGGCAGGAATTGACTAGAAGAAAGATAAATGGAAGCAGAAGCAGGAAGCCTGCTACTGACTCTGCTTCAGGTAACCACAGTCATTATCAGAAGGCAGATAATGAGACCAGACTGAGAGGAAGCAGGGATGAGCTACCAAACCTGGAGGTCTGTCCTCTGAGATGTGCTTTCTTCCATATCAGTATTCTACTTTCATGTAATTAGATCAGATGCACAGCCACACGTTTATAAGGGCTTATGACTGTCTCATTTGGCTGTGGAAGTGCCACTGGCCCTGTGAGGAGAAATAATATGAAGATGGAAAGGAGGATGATGGACAGTTCAGGCCTTTGTCTCAATTCATAGAAAGGAACTTCCCATCAATGAAGTCCAACCTCAAATATTTCCCCCTGCCTCAAATTCTTCAGATTATAAATTAACTATTAATTCTAGTCACCTGTATAACTCAATAGATCAATGATTCGTAATTATTTGTACAGATGATTTAAGAACTTGCTTCTACAGGAGAGATGGGGGAGGGCCACACCAGAAACAAGGAGAGAGGGACCATGTAACAGCAGAGAAGAAAGGCCTCCATCAAGGACTGCAAGTAAGTAATGAGACATCTGGTTAAGTTCATAGACTTTCATTCCTGATCATTTACAACTGAAGGGTATGATCTCACCAGAAGGGGAGGGCATATAGTCTGGCAGATAAAAAGTAACCATTTTGCAAATGGGTGATTGACCGCTCCCACACTGTGGTTTCCTACTTTTATTACATCTACCTTTGAATATACTCTTATAACAAGACTCTAGTTTAATAGCTTTTTATCTCTGGCCAGGGGATGAAATACAATACTCATCAGAATGGAATGAAGGGAATTTCAGGAGCAGCAAAACTGCAAAAGAAAATCAACGAATCATAATCCAAAACTTCAGAGACTCTATATCAACCACCTAGAACTAGGCCAGACTAATCTCTCCCCATCCTGAAGCTCAGGGAAATTTGCAGAAGAGGGGGCGGTAAGAGTGTAAGAGCACAAGGATGGGCAGAGCAAGGATATGCAAGATACTCCATACAAGTTAGGGCTGAAGCAATCATAATTGGACTTTGCATGCCCTGCGCAATGTCCCATACACTATTGACCCCACAAAGTCTAGCATTTGCTAAAGGCACCAAGATCCTTGGAGGCAAGGAATTGACAGGCATAGTAGTGTTTCTATGCTTAAGGGGAACACAGGAAAGGGTTCAGAGAGGAGGGCACAGAGGAGAGTCTGGCATGCACATTAAAGGATTCTCTGGGGTTTGGGGGGGAGGCACTGGAGGATGAGGAGGGAAGGGTGAGGGGAGGGGGAGCAGGGGGGGAGGGAGGGAACTGGTGTACCTATTAAATTTGTATGAGCGGAAATAATAATAAAAATGTTAAAAAAAAAGAAATCAAGTGGGAACATTAGAACTGAATATGTTAAATAGCTAATGAATACGTAATAAAATCATTTAAAAAAAGAACTTGCTTCTAGAAGCTTCTAGTCAAGTCATAGAAAGTGGTGATACTGATGATATTGCTCAACATGTTACCATTTGTCATTATCTAAACACTGAAATGTCAGGTCAAATCTAAGTTATCTAAATCTTAAAAAGTCTTTTATAAGAATAGTAAGAAAGAAAAAAAATTATTCAGATTATTCAGAGCTAACTTCTTAGGCTATTACAAGAAATAAATCACAATCATATTTCCTGTTGCTGAAAATTCAGGAAGTTATTACCTCAAGTTAACTGACCATTTTTAATATCAGTGCATTTTCATGGAAAAGTTCATTAGAAACTTTTTGCATGCTAATTGTCCAGATATGAAATAGCCTCTATCTTTGTTATGTTTCTGTGACTGCTTATTAGTGCTAGCAATTCTAGGTTACTGTTGAGAATCATGGCAGGAGAGTTATTAGCAGAAGCATAGCAGCTAGCCACACTGTGTCCATAGGAAAAGCTGAAAAAGGGGCAAATCTACTTTGCTAACCTACCAAATACCTAATTAGCTCTCTTTATTTTATTCATGGTTGGTCCCACCCACAATGGGCAGGATTATTCATCTTCAATTAGATAATCTCTTGCAACCTTGCTCGAATTCTTGCTTTAATGACCATCAAACAGCTTAAGGGAACAAGGGGTTTATTTTCTTACAGCAATCCAGTTACAGTTCTTAGTCCAGTTTGACAGGAGAGCATGAACCAACAGCAGGGCCAAGGGAACTGGCCACACCATCTCAACATAACAGCTGAGAGAAGGATGATCCTTACTTGCCAGACCAGCATGTCTGGCCAAGTGTACAGAAGGATGCCAACTTCTTCAATCAGCTTTCGGTATTTTATTCACCTGTTCAGAGCCTAGTCCCACCCACCATGAGCTGGGTCTGACCCATCAAATAGACAATCTCCTTCAGGTTCGCTCTGGGCTAACTCAACTACTAATTCTCTACAAATATGTCCAGAGCCCAAACCATTATCCATTAAGTTAACACCTGTACATAACCATGACAATTCACCTCTTGTCGACTTGATATAGGAACATATCACTTTTAATCTATAATCTTCTCCTTGTCCCCACAGGTGTTAAATTTATCTTAAAATATAAATACATCTAATTTTATTAATTCTGTCATTAAATGTTCTGTCATTAAAAGTTCAGCTATTAAATCTTTTAACTATAAGAGTCTATCAAATCAAAATATGTTAAATACTTCAACAAGATAAAACATCAAAATAGAAGTATCATGACACGATAAGAAAACATTAAATTACGATCAGAGTCCGTCAAATCAAATGCCACATCCTGTATTTCAGTGTCCATCTTCTGTTGCTCATCATGTAGTCATGGTGGCTCAATGATTCTAGGCAATCTCAGTCCCTGTTCACAGCTGAAAGTTGTAGAAGCAAAGTTCTCTGAACCAGGCTGAATCTAAAGGCTCAGTTCTCAATTGTCAGTTAAAATCTATGGCTAACTGCCACAACTTCTCTTCATCAAAGGATGAATGGGTAAAAATAGTGATGCATATGTATATACATAATAGTTATGCACATACATATATGAATACACACATATTCATCTGTAATGAAAAAAAGGAAGTCTACCATTTACACTGACATGGAGAACCCTTGGCTAAGTGAGATAATTCTGACACAGAAAGGTCACTATAGCATGATATACTTCTTCAATGAAGTTTCAGATAGTTGAACTTAGAATAAAATGATTGTTCCTAGTTACATGGAAAAATGGGAGACATGTCAAAGAAACTTTCAGTTATAAGATGAGTAAGTTTTACAGACCCAGTATGTAGCATGTTAATTATATTTAATAGTGATGTACTGCATACTTTAAATTTGCTAAACATAAAGCACTTAAGCTTTCTTCATGCACTCATACACACATAACTTGGTGATGGATATGCTATTTAGCTTAGTTTTAGAATCAGTACATAAGATATACTTATATCAAAACACATTATACACCTTGAACACATATAAGCTTTAATTTCTTAATCATTCCTTAACAAAAATAAAAGTCTTGCACAATGATTGGCATAGCATTGACCCTCCCAAAGTTTAGCATGTATCACAGGAACTAGGATCCTTAGAAACAAGGGATTAACAGCCACAATAGTGTTCCTATACTAAAGGGGAACACAAGAAAGGGCTCTAGGCAATGCCACTGAGTCCTTACAACTCATCAGAGAGAAGGACTCAGTGGGAAGTTTGACATTCACACTAAAGGATGCTCCAGGGAGGGGGGAAGGGGACACTGGGAGAAAGAGACCGGGAAGAAGAGGAAAAGGGGGGATGGAGCAAGGGGATCCAGGGAGGGGTGGAGCGAGGGGACCAGGGTACCTATTAAGTTTGTATGACTGGAAAAAATAAATTAATTAATTAAAAAATAAAAGTCTTAGAAGGTTATTTCAAGTACTTAAAAGCGAATCACCAGAACAATACGGTATCAATGAATTCTAGATAGGTAATTCTGTTCAATAAGCTTCTAACTTTTAGCTAATGTCCTTTATTATTCCCAGACATAAACTTGACTATAACCTCTTGATTTGCCAGCTTTTACTTTAAAATTATTGTATATCTGTACTATATATAGATAGGTAGATAAAATATAAATAGATAGATAATAGATACATAGATGATAGACAATTATGATGACAGACAATAGATTGAATGATAATGGATAGATGATAGAAAATAGATGACAGATTAGCTAGATTATAGTAGATGAATAGATAGATAGATGATGGATAGAGTAGAATCATGATATTGGTATTCATCATACTTATATGTAAGTTCATTGCTTGTATATTCAAATTAACAGCTGTAGATCAATGTTTGATTATCAGGTGTTCAGATTACCTATTTCTGTTCTCTTTGGTAAGAATGAAGCTTTATTCCTAATTAGTACAATATCTAGAGAGCATGTCATTACTGCACTTCAGTTTGTCTAGGGACAGTACACTTTCTAAATAAATAAATATATTAAAATGTTTCTGAGGATACAATGCAGTTTTTAAATATGTTATTGTAAGAAACAATTATACATACATATAAATTTGTTCTAAAATCCATTCATAAGCCAACCTTACAATATCTCTTCTCTTTATCCACTAAGCAAAGGAACTCCCTACAGATTTGAATCTTTGGTTAAGCAAACAAAAGCTTCTTTCCAGAGATATCTGACACATGATAATAAGCATATATCTAATACGATGAATGCTCACCAAAAGACCATGAGGCATTTACCCATACCCAAGAAAACACAATGTGATGATGGGAAGGAAAGAAGCTAGAGAAGAAAAGTATGTAACTCACTTATTCATAAATAATGAATGACCTTAGTGAAGTAGTCTGGGTCTCAACCCATCTTAAGAATGACACGTTTAGGGGGCTGGAGAGGTGGCTCAGGGGTTAAGCCTCCGCCTTGCAGGCAGAAGGTCCTGAGTTCAGATCCCAGATCCCACTGTATAGACGCCAGGCGGAAGCGGGGGCGGCCTGCGCTTCTGGTCCTGGTAGGGCGCAGCTTGTGAATCCTGGGGCAGAAGGAGGTGGAGGCGTCCATGGTGGTTCGCGAATTTGTCCGTGGTTCTACACATACACACACACACACACACACACACACACACACACACACACAGACACGCGCGCGCACATACACACGCATATGCACACAGTTGAATAAATAATAGTAATAATAATAAAAATTAAAAAAAAGAATGACACATTTAGAATGATCACAAACAATAATGCTCTTTTCCCAAAGTGAATGACTTCATTTGAATTTTCATCAAGATCCTGATAAATTGTGGTGAACAAGCTTACCTTTGCTTCTCATGTTGCATGATCTAGGCACGTGAGTAGCATGACTTTCTGTGACAGAAGTCAGCACTGTACATTTAGCAGTTAATTTCCAATTACATTCTGTCAAGATCAAGATAAAAGTGGTACTGTGGTTTAGAAGCCATTCATTTTAATCAAACCATTGAGGTTTAGCTTAAAATTAAATGACAACAGAAACTTTTGCTTTATGAATAGAATAACAACTGTAAGAATTATCATTGGAATATTCATGTTGTTACAGAAGCCCTTTCAGAAACCAGCATCCAATGCAATGTCAAACTCTCCCAGAATGGGTTCAAACTGGATTCTGTGTCAAACTGTCCTGCTAGCTTTCCCTTTAACACCAAAATTTAAAACTAATTTAAAAATACATGTGTGACAGATCAGTGGGTGGTCTAAAGAGAGGTAACTGCATATATCATGTAGTCTTGAGCTCCCACAGGAGTAGACAAGCCACAGTGAACCCCAGAGTCCATAGACGAATACAGGCGGAAGGGTGGGAGGGAATAGGAGGGAATGATGAAGGGAAGGGAGGGGATAGAGGGAAGAGGGAAGGGAGTGAAGCTTGGATGAATATTCAATATGCTTGTAAAAGTAGAAAAATAAAAAATAAAATTAAATTAAATTTGGCATTTAATTAAGCACCACATGTACTACCTAATAGGTGGATCCTAGTACCAAACTCACTTAGTGACATATTCAAAGATAAATCTCTGTAATACCTACAGTAATTGCAAAGATTATAAACAGGAGAGAAGGGGAAGGAGCCCCACCCCAGAAATAAGGAGAGAGGGGATCATGCTACAGCAGAGAACATAGGTCACCATCAAGTACTGCAAGTAAGTAGAGAGACATCTGGTTAAGCTCACTCACTTTCCTTCCTAGTCACTTGCAACTGAGGGGGTTGGATGTCAGGGAGGGCATAGAGTCTGGCAGATAGATGGTAACCATCCTGCAAATGGGAGACTGATCCCCTCCCACCGCGGTCTCCTACTTTTATTCCATCTATTGAATCTACTCTTACAGTAAGACTCCATTTTAACAGCCTTTATCTCTGGCTAGGCGGTGAATTCCAATACCAATCAGGATAGAGCCAAGGGTGGTACAGGAACAGAAAACTGAAAACAACAACAAACCATAATTCAGAACATCAAAGACCCTACATTAATCACCTGGAACCAGACCAGCCAAATCTCTCCCCATCCTAAAGCTCAGGGAAATTTGCAGAAGAGAGGGTGGTAAGATTGCAAGAGCCTAAAGATGGGGAGGAGCAAGGATATGCAAGATACTCCACACAGGTTAGGGAAATAGGACTTTGCATGACCTGCACAATGACTGACATATCAATGATCCCCAAAGTCTACCATGGATCACAGGCACTAAGATCCTTAGAGGCAAGGGACTAACAATCACAATAGTGTTCCCATACTAAAGGGGAGCACAAGAAAGGGTTCTAGGCAATGCTACTGGGTCCTTACACCTCATTAGAGTGGAGGATGCAGAAGGAAGTTTGACATTCACTCTAAAGAATGCTCCAGGGATTGGGGGAAGGGGAAGAGGGAGGAACTGAGAGAAAGGGAGGGAGTGGGATGAAAGGAGGGGAAAAGGGGGCAAGGGAGCAAGGGAGACTGGGGAGGGGTAGAGGAAGGGAGGGGACCGGGGTACCTATTAAGTTTGTATGATTAGGAAAATAAATAAATAATTTTTAAAGAACACATACATGGGGTAGGAATCGCTGAATAACAATGTTTATTATGATAGAGGCCAAACTACAGTGTGGCTCAGCCTTCTGGAAGTCAGGGAGAAAATGAACAATATAGCTATGCTGCTTCTTGTCAAGAAAGAGAGTTCCAACACTTAAGAAAGAAAAAGCTTTGTATGTGCAATGTCATTGTACTAGTAAATATTATGTCATTTCTTATCATGTCTATGTAAGAAAGTAAGAAGACATACATTACTAGGAAACAACACATTGGTTTTCTGAGGCAAAGGTTAATATTCAACTTACCTCTTGTTAATCACTTCTATGAGAATATATTCACTAAAATTTTATTTTTTACTCAAAGCCAGACTTCTGATTGAGTATGAGTGTGGTATCAGCACTTTGTAAATCATTTTTATCTATGGAAGAATAAACACCCTGCATAAAATGAGTTTACAGTAGGGAAAATCAACACAACAATGATGAGGCACATCATGTCACTAGAAAAATAGATTAAGAGCATGAAGAAGGCAAAGGAATAACTATCCATTAAAGATTAAAGAAACAGGACTGGAAAGATGGCTAAAGGGTTAAGACTTTGCTTCCCAAGCAAAAGGACCTGTGTTCAGATCCCAGATCCCATGTAATAAATATTAGACAAATATATCAATCAATGGTCTTCACTTCCCACTCTGGAAGGCGGAATCTAGGAAATCTCAGTGCAAAGCAAAAAAGGAGGTAGAAGCAATTCAAGATGACTCCGAAAGTCACTCTTGGGCCTCCATAGACACACAGAGTGTCCTCTGATACACACACACACACACACACACGATAAAAAAATAGAAATTAAAACAGTCAGGAAACAGTCTTTTAGCACTCAGATAAAATACCTAAGTCACTTTAACTGTCTAAAGTAAATTGGAAAATATGGTCTGATCAAGTATTTTATGTCTAGATAGGCTATTTGTCTAGTGTAAAACCAAACTCCTATCAACATTCAATGGGTTCTTTCCTAGGCATGAGATGATTCAAATAGCTGGTGATATATCAACTTAACATTTTGACATGAACATTAGTATATAATTAACTGCAGTTCTATGAAGAAGGGATATTAGCACATATATGCAAATTCTGATATTGAAATATCCCTGTGAATGCACAGAGTGATGTGAAGGAGCAGCGAAAGGACCCAGACTCTCTGGAAGCACCTTGTTTTGTAAAATGTTTTCTTTGAAACATGAACAGTTTACATGACACAAAGCAAATTTTAAAATGTAACTGTAACCTACAGGAAGGAAGACAGAACATCTTCCTGTAGGCAGCTGTTATTATTCCCATAGAATGGGAACTTACAGTGGAAACCTTTGGCTGTGAAGTTGGATGAGTGGAGGGAAATGCACATATCAGTGGGGTGACCTAAAGAGAGGTAACTTGATATACCACAGAGACTTGAGTCCCCACAGGAGTAATCAAATTCCAGTGAACCCTGGGGTCCATAGAAGCATGTAGGCTGAAGGGTGGGAAGGAATAAATAATGAAGGGAAGGGAAGGAATGGGAGGGCGAGGAGGGAGGAAGCTGGGATAAATACTCAACATATTTGTAAAAGTAGAAAAAAAATAAAAATGGGAAAAATGTAACTGAAATTTCGATGAAATAAATGAATTTAAATGTGTGATTGATTGGTCACATGGAGCTCCAAGTAATGTTAAATACATTTTAATCGTTGTCACTAAGGGAGGTATGCACCAAAGGCTAAAACAGCTACAAAAATTTCAACATTGTCAGTAATAATATTATAAATGGCACAGATGGTTCTGTTGTTCTAAAGGCGTGTGCATATGCGGACTTCTGACACATTGTAAATCCTGTGTCCATCAAGTGAGTTTTATTTACTTATTTTTTTTTGGTGGAACAGGCAGTGCTAAGGATGGAATGCCGACTTTGCACATCCTAGACCTAATCTATGTTGCCAGCCCACAAACAAGATTCTTGGCAACAAGGAAAGGAAAAGTAGACGTGAGAAAGAAGAAAAGGGATTAAGTAAAAAGTCCTTATTTCTGAATTTGAACTATCAAATAAAACTTTTTGACTGAATGGTTTATAAGTACTGAGGCATCTGGTATTTAGGGCTTAGCATCGAAGCCAGTGTCCCCCTGCAAGGAGCTGGAGCTCCACACAAAGTGACCCAATCCAGCTTCAGGCAGAGAATAGCAGATCAGCTTAGAAACTCTTACCACAGGCTACCCTGGAAATTATCAGGGATTGTTAAAGCTATGTAAATAGCTCAAGAATTGACCTTTGGGGGATGGAGAGGTGGCTCAGGGGTTAAGCCTCTGCCTTGCAGGCGGAAGGTCCTGAGTTCGGATCCTAGACCCCACGTATAGACGCCAGGCGGAAGCAGGAGCGGCCTGCTCTTCTGGTCCTGGTAGGGCAGAGCCTGTGAATCCCGAGGCAGAGTAAACGAGGAGGTGGAGGTGGTCCATGGTGGTTCCCGAATTTGTCCGTGGTTCTACACACACACACACACACACACACGCACACATGCATATACCCACAATTGAATAAATAATAAATAATAATACAAAAAAAAAGAATTGACCTTTGGAGATTGCCAAGGAAAAAGCAGGCCTAAAGGACTAGAAAAGAGAGAGGCTGCAAGGGACTGGGTCAGTGAGACAACAGAAGAAAATGGAAAGGGGAGCAAGTAGATAAATAGAAGCAGGGGGGACAGAGCATCAACCAAAACAAAATAAATCTGAAAATCCACATGGAAAACCATTATATTGTAAGTGGATTTTAAAAATAAAAACTTTTCGGGCTGGAGAGGTGGCTCAGGGGTTAAACCTCTGACTTGCAGGCGAAAGGTCCTAAGTTCGGATCCCAGATCCCACGTATAGACGCCAGGCGGAAGCGGGGGCGGCCTGCGCTTCTGGTCCTGGTAGGGTGGAGCCTGTGAATCCCGGGGCAGAAGGAGGTGGAGGCGTCCATGGTGGTTCGCGAACTCGTCCGTGGTTCTACACAGACACACGCACACACACACACACACACGCGCGCGCGCGCACGCACATACACACGCATATGCACACAGTTGAATAAATAATAATAATAATAATAATAATTAAAAAAAAGATTTTAAAAATGCATAGGAAAAGATAAGCGGAACCAGAAAAACAATAGAGATATAAAATGTTTTGATGACTATATACAGGCAATGATTCACACACACACAAACAGAAAATGATTCTGCTTTTAAAAAAATTGCATATATATATATATATATATATATATATATATGTTATTTCAAATAAAGTACTTAAATGAGATCCCTGGGTTAATTTGCTCCCGTGGCATTGCCATGTCTACAGCACTTTAAAGTTTTACTATTTCCAACTTAGAAGATATTTCTTTTCCTCATGTGCCTTTGAAAGCAGCCAGTGTTCAGGCCAGAAGAGCAAAAGTTAAAGAGGCCAGCCGCAACTACATCTGGGGCACATTATCTATATTAAGGATAAGCCAGCATGAAAAGGTAACCGGAAGAAGCCGCTGAGTATTTTCTGGTCAGGCCTTGAGGTCATCTGAATAGAGAGACTGCGGTTTACAGTCTAGCAAGGGACATGTATCATTTCAGCGCTTTGATTCCAACCCCAGCACTAAAGTTCTTCTGACTTGGAAATGGATCAAAACCAGGCAAAAGGCCTCTTTACTCAACAAGGAATTTAAAATGTTTTGTATCACGGCACCTTTCAGGAAAGAATAGACAGAGATTACATTTATAGTGACAAAATACAACTTATCTTATGTTTTTCTAAGTTGCAAAAATTCCCACCGGACAAGCAAATGAATATTGTAGTTTATTCTTATTTTCAAGCATTCTATCAGTCAACCAACAACCACGATCTTCATATGCAGCAGCTCTAAAAGGTCTAAGAAGTACTGCAGAGGTCTAGTAATACTGAAAGTGTTAGTTTCATGAAAGGTGGAATAATGAATTCTCTGGAAAAAAATTAATCTAAATCGTTGGCTCAACCATTTCCCAGTTGGTTGAGTGGAGGGAGTATTTTTGCATTGAACTCCCTCACTGTGATGCCTCACGGTGGTAGAGCCCAGGGGCTGTGCCAAGGCACCTCAGCCAGGGCCCTGCAGTTTGCGGATCAGCTGTTTTCACAGCTGTGTTCTTATCAGCCGCTTCTGTCCCTTTCCCTTTGTGCAATGGCACCTCTGAGTATTAAATTTCTGCTTATGCAATCACCACTAACTACTAAGTTCCCTTCTGGGACACAAACTCAAGCACTGGGAAAACATTTCAGCAACTAGTCCACACTTAACAGATTGCTTTTTCTGTTATGACAAAACAATATTTACTTAATTGATTACCCCAGGTTTTCTGATATTCTAATAATGAATGCTAATGGGTAATAAAAGTGTAGTAGAATATTCTATTAGTCCTAATAGATACAGAATACTGAATATGCCAGACTTCCAGCAGAAGATGGAAGAGTGCTTTTCTTCCTGATCTCTCGACTTCTACAGCTAAAATGAACAATGGGTGATTAAAATGAGAACATTCATGTTACACAGCAGTCATGCTGCATTTGCTGCTGAATGTATCTGACTGTGCGCTAAGAGGTAAAGTCTCAAATGGTCATCTCCGCAGAGTGAATAGAATTTGATTTGGATCCAGAAGAGCAGAGCTCAACTCTTTTTGTGATTTCCCATGTGTGTGTGTGTGTGTGTGCGTGTGTGTGTGTGTGTGTGTGTGCACTGTTAAGTCCTTGTGGAGGACCAAGGGTGACTTCAGGAATCATCCTGAATTGTTTCTACCTCCTTTTTGTGATGCTCTGGGATTTCCCAGGCTCCACCGACCAGAGCAGGAAGTGCAGGCCACCTCTGTTTCCACATGGCATGTTTATGTGGGACTTGGGATCAGAACTCAGGACCTACTTCTTGCAAAACAGAGCCTTAACCCCTGAGCCATCTCTCCAGTCCCTGTTTTTTAAAATAAATTTATTAAATTTACATTTTATATACATACTCCTATGTGTGTTTTATATATAACAAATTAATATTATATATATATGTATTTACATGTATTCCTCCTAGGATATTTCTGAGATAAAAGGTGGTAGTAAGTATTCCTGCCAATGTTGAGGAGAAAACAGTGAGAGAAACAAGAAAAACGCAAGGAAAGAACTTATGGAGAATTTAGAGTAGGTGTAACTGGAAAAAGGGAGGGATCTGTCTATGCCTGGAGCATAAACCTTCAATCTCCACGTGAAATAGGACATTTCACTTACACTAACAGCTTAGTCAGCAAAGGTTTTCCAACTCCCCATCTAGAACTTCAAGTGCATGGAAGCTTCCAGTACACAGTAAAAGAACCAGTAGTGGAGACCACAAAAGCAACTTTGCTATTGTGTGAACTATTTTCCTTTCATAGTAACTAGAGGCTGGTCAATGGGGGATATTTTGTGGGTTTTTAACTCAGTGTCTTTATTATGCATGCAACCCAAGCCCAGTGATGAAAAATTAGAACTTGTATAGCAAAAGACATGAAGCATGCTGCCTAACTCTGCCATCCAAACAGTCCTTGCTCTCAAAACCAAAGGGTTGCAGATTTTCTATGAAAATGCAAATGAATTTTCAAAGCTTGCCTGACCATGTATGTTCCATTGGCTATGTCTTTCATTTGATACTCTAAATACTTTCAATGGCATTTTGCATATATCTGCATTAAGAACTGTGAAAATATATCTTGCTATAAGTGGAGTTCCTCTTGATTTTCTGTTGGATGCTCTCTTTGTGGGTCTTTGAAACAGTAAAGTGTGATTGTATCAAAATGCCCAGGAGCAGCAGCATCTCTGACTATTTCACATGCCTCTTCCTTATCTTTCAGCCGATGCTCCTTAAAAGAAGCATCTCCTCTTTCTTTACAGACTTTCCTGTGCTAGCAACATGGCATTGTACTGGGAAAAGGCACAAAAACGAAAAATGAATATATTTTTGCCTACAGTCTTCCTCAAATAAGATTTCTTATCAAAGAACAAAACATTTCATCATGTCTGTATATCAACCAGGGCACATTCAAGAGTGCTTACTGGAGATGCATGTATGTTGGAACTGTTGGTCCACAGGTATAATTGATTCTTTGTGCTGAAGTGAGTATTACAAATAGATCATTTAAAAAGCCTTTGTATTGAAGTGAGTCCATTCAAGCAGATAATTTAAAAAGCATTTGAAGAGAAAAATTTAGCTCATTAATGATTCAGTTTTTTATAAGGCTAGAGTTATACTGCAAGCCATTTTTATTTTATATATTAAATTTGAATTATAAAATATATTGCACACTAGTGTATTGTTATTTGATTCTTTTTTATAATTTGATTCTTTTTTATAACTGTCTATTCAGCCTGATATTTCTAATTCGGAATCAGCTTACACTTCTGGTTTCAATGATTATAAATAAGAAATGTTTTTGTGACCAAATCATTGTAAGTATTGTTTCTAAATGTAAGGAAAACATTTGCATAGAAAAACTTTAGTCCATTTCAGTGCAATTTATATCCTCTGATGTCCCCAGATTCCCTGATACACTTTCTTATTTTATAATGCATTGGTGGTATGACCTCAAACATTCAACTGAAGCACACACAAACTGAAGCATTAGACACACAAAAGAAGTCAGTTTGTGGCCAAATTTGGAATGAGGTCAGTTTTCTAACAGCCCCTCTCAGAGGTATACCTCTACATATGGCAAGGGTTGTGTACATTTGATAGAAGATGAATCTAGCCAAGCAAAGAGGGAGTTTAGTTGAGTCCTAGATCACATAAAACATTAGAATAGATGTCCTGATTAGAGCTGAACTGTACAGTCATTTTTACTTTGTACTTTGGCCAGTTAAGGTCTTTGCAGTTAGCATCTTCCATTACACAGGGATACTTCTTGGCTGAGTGTTTTTTTGATCTATGGGTATAAGCACCTCGATCTCAAGGCTCAGGATTCCTTGCAGAAAAGGGGGCAGTGTTAATGTAAGAGATGGAGACAGGGAGAGGTAAGCTAGACAGTAGCTTCTATTCATATCAGGGCCACCACAGCCAAGAACTCAGTGCAGTGATATCTTCTTGCACTAGATTTCCACAGTAACTGACTTATCAACATTTTGCCATAGAGCAGGCAAGATCCCATGAGATACGATGCTACTCTGGGAGGCTGTCTGGGGCTGCTGCTGACCTGGAGAAAGGTGAGATCTCTTTATGGTTTACACATCAGTGGACCATTTGTGCCTTTGAGGGTGCTGAAACACTCACTAGTCCAAGTGTCTTAGATGGACCTCAGTGCTCCCACAAGTAGGGAGACATAGAAAAGGGAGAGAAACTGACTAGAGGGGAGTACAGTAGAGTAAAAGAGAATGGGAATAGGGCTAGATAGCAGATGATGAAAACACCACACAAATTCACATGTTAATATAGTTAAAAATTAAAGAAGTACAAAAAAAGAAAAGAAAAAAGCCATGAGAGTAAGGAATATCAAGAAAGTTTACCCCAATGCAGAAAACACATGCACAGAACGGGAGTCAGCTGCCTGGACAAGTTCTTCCTCTTCTCAAGTTGCTTCTTCACACCTGCACTGTCTTCAGGCTACACTTTTGCTGAGGAGAAGTTTCACAGGACATATTTTGGCCATGCTAGCTGTACTGAACCTGGTCTCTTGCTGTCCTTTCCACGACTGCAGCAGGGTCATAGAAAAGGGAGAGTACGATCAGGAAGGAAACAAAGCAAGGATTCCCAAATCTATGAGTGTGCCTCCTGAACCTCAACTCCTTTCTAATCTTGTTTTGGTGATGCTGGCTTTGGAGCACAGCTGGAGACAAGCTTTATTCGGCTCTGGGAGTCAACATCTATAGGGCACACCTGGTTAAACTAACCTCAAAAAGTTTTAAGGTAGTGAAGGGGGTACCTAAGCAGTCCTAGATCCAGTGGTGATGTTGCTGATGTCAATAGCTCCACTTCTAGCTGGATAAGTAAGCCATGATTCATGTCATGGGACAGAGTTCAGGTTACGGCCTGGGTAGATACATTTGCAGGAGATTTGCTTGGTAGGACGGTGTTACAGGCTCCTGAGGCACTAAGGACTTAATCAGAATCAAGCACATGTTGAATTCATTAGTGGTAAAGGCTGAAAGTGGGGGAAACCAAGCTAGCTATGGTACTGGAAACTTCAGGCCCTGTAATTTGGTGGCTTAACATCATCCTAGAATTTGCTACCAGTGTGAGGATGCCAGCTTTGTCATTGGTACACAGCACCATGTCATCACAACAAGGGAAGAAGTCTTGAGCCAAAAGATAGAGAAGCAGTAACGAAACTGAAGCCCGAATGAAGGACTTTGAAACTGTTGAGATGTTAATCCTCCAAAATATACCATTAACCAAAGCATTGAATTCACTCAGGAACCTACTGTGCTTCCACTCATCTCTGATGATGATTTTGGATCCAGAAATTTCTCAAGGGTCTCCAGGGAGGGGATTATAGGCTGAGGTGACCATTTGCTAGAGCGCAAGGGGTTGGGTGTACCAGATGCAAGGGGTTGGGTATACCAGATGCCAATCTAGGAATGCACAAGAGGAAGTGGAAATCTACCCAGTGGGGTCATGGAAAGATGAAGGTTAGAGCTATGGTAACACAGGTTGAGAAAACACTTCACTTCAGCACCCTGCAGCAGCCGGGAATGAGCTCTGCCAGCCAATCAGAACAGACTCAATGGAGCTGGGAGAAGCTGCTACTGGAACAGTCAAGGGAAAGTCACAGCATGTCTCATCAAGAAAATCAAAATGGAGCCCAGTGACTAACACCCAATGGTCATGTGTGTAGAGGAGCCAAAAGGAGGTCAGTTTTGGCAAAAATTAAGGTAATTTGCCATAGAGAGTCACCCACTCATAGTACATCAGTATGTTGGAAAAGTCACCAAGGGCAATTCAGAAATTTTGAGAGGACTTTTGTTTTGTTTCAGTTTGGATTGGTTTGGTCACTGTCATTGGGGAATGCTGCTGACATTTAGTATCAGGTCAAGTGTTCAGCATCACAGAAAAACCCCTCACTGACAGCACAGCTATCCAAAATAGGAAGGACACCTCCACAACCCATCTGTGTTGTCACAGTTTGTACCTGTTACCTCTTTCATTCATGACTTTATGCACAAAGACTTAGGTGTTTCATCATGACTCAAGGTACAGTCATATCTGAATAATTATAGTGAATAAACTTATGGACTGAGAAAATAGCTCAGTGGATAAGATGCCTAATGTACAAAAATAAACACCAAAATTTGGTCCCCAGGGCTAAAGCTGGGCAGTCATAGAGCCATGTGTAATCTAAGCAATTGGGAGGCAAAAATGGGGGATCTCTGGGGCAAGTTGGTTAGCTAAATCAGCCAGAAATGACCAGATGTGGATTCAGAGAAAGATTCTCCTTCAATGAATGAAGTGGAGAGCAATCAAGACAGATACCTGAAGTTGACTTCAGGCCTTCATGCACACATGCATGCATGCACACACATACAAATGTGTACACACACATGTGCCATACACATGCAAACACTTAACAAATATATGCATAGTACATATATACATGTAAAAATTAACATTTTAACACAAAATAAAGGAAATAAAGTCAAATTTTGGTTCTGAAAACGATTCATAAAATTAACAGTCTTATCAAGATTGATGAAAATATAAGATGCACATCACTGATGTTGAAAAACATTTTTTTGATCTAGTCAAGGAAAAGAAAGAATAGGATTATTCTTATAATCCCCCTTGCTAGAACAAAAGAATAGTTTTATAGTTCTTAAGGAAGCAAATTTTAAATTAAAATTCATCATAAAGTATGAAATATTGGGCTGGAGAGGTGGCTCAGGGGTTAAGCCTCTGCCTTGAAGGCGGAAGGTCCTGAGTTCGGATCCCAGATCCCACGTATAGACGCCAGGCGGAAGCGGGGGCGGCCTGAGTTTCTGGTCCTGGTAGGGCGGAGCCTGTGAATCCCGGGGCGGAGGAAGTGGAGGTGTACATGGTGGTTCCCGAATTCGTCCATGGTTCTACACACATACAAACACACGTGCGCGCACACATACATACGCACACATGCACAATTGAATAAATTAAAAAAATTTTTAAAAAGTATGAAATATTGCCAAATTTGCTTAGTCTTCTAGAAAACAGAGCAGCTCTCCTCCCCCAGAAATCTGAAGAATCAAGCATGCTCATAACCACTATAGCAGCATATTCTTTTTAAAATTTAAGTAAATTTCCTAAATTTAGAAAATTTGTTTTTTGAAAACAATGCTAAATCACAATTAAGAGGGACATAGTCTCAGAATATAAAACTAACTTAATATCTGATAATCAAGCAATGTGAATTATCATTTCACTAAGAAACAAAGAGTACTCATTTCATCTTCTTAATTGATAGCAAAACTCAGCACCTATTCATGATAATGAATAATATAGATAGTAAATTCAAAGGTCATCTTCATCTGATTAATACCTGAACATCTCAAAAAGTTATAAATGCACTCAAAGTTGTATCATCAAATTCACGATGAAATATTCGCTAGTTTTATCATGAGATGGGAAATATAACTATGCCTTCTGTCACCAGATGACACAAATTCAAATGTCTACAAAGCTTATATATATATACACACACTTGAATTAGGACTTGCTATAAGACAACAGGGAATGAAAGAACTGTGGAATTTGAATACTTTGCCAAAGTCTTTAAAACTCAGTTTCAAAGCAAAACCAAGGCAAAACAAAACAAAAATCACTGGATTAGCCAAACAAAATATTTGCAGGCCAAATTTAGCCTTGACTCGGCAAGTTGGTGAACTTGGTTGGAGTTATTTTGGTCCTATCCTTTGAAGATTCTTTTATGTAACTGATAGAGTGCAAAACTTCACATTTTAAATGATAACAGTCATCAATTCCATTTTTATAAATACTTAAGGTAAAATTTGTGTTATTTGCACAAGTCACAAGATCACCAGGAAGAAAAATAAAATAGTAGAATAGTGTAATTTGGAAAGGATGCCTGAGACCAAGGTCATTGGGGATCATGATATAATAGCTAAATAGCTTAGCTTATTAGTGATTTCAAGAATGTCATGACACTTCTTCCTGAACTTTTTACATTATGTGAGTGGGGGGAGGGTTGTTTAAAAAATACTCCATTAGAGAAAAAGAAACCTCCATTATTGAACTGGTTGGTTTAATTTGACCAATTTCCTGTGCCTTGTCACTAACAACAGTACTAACTGAATTTAATGGTTTTTACTTTTGAAATCTGTTACTTTAGATGGTTATAGGCATAGAAGTGATCTGTGTCCTTAAACTAGCATCATCAGCTTGTTCTGAAACCCAGAGCTACAAATCCTGGAAGGCTTGGCTGATCCACTATTTATGTAGGGTTAGTACTAACTTGACCTGCAACTGCTTCCCTTCTTTCTACAAGGAGAGTTTCTGAATCTACACTGAGGTTAGCTTTGTGATCACTTGAAACTTTCTCTTCAGTTTTCTGAAGAGGGTGAGCGTTCCTCTTTTTTGCCTGCTTCCTGGAATGGCACATGCAAATTATCACAATCCAAATCTATCCTGTGGGGCTCACATTTGGTTCCTTTGCTTGGCAGTGCACAATCAACTAGGTCAACATGGTCGAGGCATTCAGCAAGGGCATTCAAAAGCAATATGAATCCTAAACCAAGACTTGCATCAGTGCTACCTGAAAGAACTGGCCTCCTCCTCAGTAGGTAATGTGGGTTGTCACCCATCTGCCCACTGTAAAGCTAGGACTCTTTAACTGTGTTTGTGTTTACTATGTCTGCTTACTGTAGGTGATGTGACTTTCATTCTGTTATTTTTCTTGTCCTTATTGTCCTGCAGATAGCTCAGAACATTGGCAGTTCCAAAAGTCTTAGTTGGGAGAAACTGGGAAAAGAAGTGTCATTTTCTACAAACTCCAGATTACTCAGTTCTCATGAATAACAATCCATTAGCTAGGATTAGTTAGTCACCTTTTGTTTCTTCCTGGAAGACAAATATAATAGAAGAAAAAAGATATTCTTTTCTTTTAGTATCCATTTCTTCAAGAATACAAAGTTGCAGGCGTATCCAGAAGCTCCACTTTGATTACTGCCTTTGGTACAAGCTATTTGGAAGGATTTATTACATTCACTACTCTAGCTATTAAGTTAGAGAATTATAGTCTGGGGGTCAGCATTCAAAGCACATTCAGTTTGCTGGAACACAGTCCAAGTCTGGCAGAAGTCTTGATATTATGTGTGGTAAATGGTGTCATTTGTACCAGACTTCATTACTGAAATATGTCTTCAAGTGTAGCTTTAACTAACATGAACTCTTAAACTTGTCTTTACAGACTTATATTTCTTCCATAATGTTAAATCCAAGCTAAGTTACAGTACAAAGAGATAGATTTCAGGTTAGGGTAGTTAAATTTATTAGCCTGTGAGCTTCTGAATGTGATTTAATTTCCAATTATGAAAAAGAAAAAAGGAAAGAGAAAAGAAAGAAAGAAAAAAGGTAAAAGGAAAGAAGGAAAAAAGAAAAGAAAAGAAAGCCAAGAAAACATTGGGCAGAGTGGTACATGTCTGTAATCCCAGCATCTGGGAAATGGACCAGGTGGATGATCCTTGGATGAGAACCCAATGCAGAAAAAAAAAGAGGAAAAAAATGAAAGGCAGGAAAGGAAGGAAGTAAAGAGGGAGGGAAAGAAAGATTTCTAATTAATACACTCGTTGATTAAGTAAACATAGCAAACATTGAACATATCTGTTCGATGACTTAATAACAAGAAGTATCTTTCAGATTAAAGTATTTCATCAAGAATGTGTTTGGGAACAAAGGTACCTAAATACAAGTCAAATGACCATATCATATATCATATCTTTAAATTTCATGCAAATTAAGAACTTCATTACACAGAAAAGAAAGGAGGCTGAAAATAGCACTGGTTTTAAGTGCACAGGGACCTCCACAGGTTTTCTATCTTCATGGATTGTGAACACACAAAATCATGTCTGTAGTGAAGACAACATGTGTGATTTCAAAGTGCAAGGCAAGAGTAGTGAATATTGGAAGTGCAGCAAACATCTTCAAAA
Organism: Typhlomys cinereus; assembly: GCA_023101885.1. NCBI lineage: Eukaryota > Metazoa > Chordata > Mammalia > Rodentia > Platacanthomyidae > Typhlomys > Typhlomys cinereus. The sequence goes on from JALPQD010000091.1 coordinate 5,637,580, forward strand.
CTATAAATGTTTACCACAGTTGAACTTAATGAGTAACTATACTGTAGTGTACTTTATTATACCTGTACTTAATGGAGAGGGACATGAACTGTTCACATTAATCTTCCGTCAAAATTGTGTCAGAGAATAAAGATAATAAAAAGAACTGGGAGATGAGAGATGAATTCTGCTCTTCCCTAGGGTGAGAACTCTAGGCCCAGATACACCTGAAGTGAGTCTCATATTTTTCACTTAGTGAAAAGTTTTTAGAATTCATCTTTTTCTGACATGCTTCATTTCATTGCTTTTCCTTAGGTTTCATCCAATAATGTAATGTTTTGCAAAAAAAAATCATGCCAAAAATAATTTATGCTGGAAATTACCCATATCATGCACATTTAATATTCTACTCTGAAAGCATTAGTTGAGGCTCTAATTTAGGTTTTATTATCTTTCAGATAACTCAGAACATTGGCAGTCCTGAAAGCCATAGCTAGGAGAAACTAGAAAAAAATGAATGTCATATTCTATAACTCCAGTTTAGTTATAGACTTGATCCTTATGAATAATGATCCAATAGCTCTAAATAATTTAGTTGCATTTTGTTTCTTCTTGACAAATATAATAGAATAATCTCCATAATCTTAAAAGAAGAAAAAGGGGGCTGGAGAAATTGCTCAGGACTTAAGAAGGTCCCTAGTTCAGATCCCAGATCCCACATAAAACTCTAGGCAGAGCCATGGAGACCTATACCTCTGGCCCTGGTTGGTAGAGCCTGGGAAATTCTAGGGAGAAGCAAAAAAGAGATGGAAGCAATCCAGGATGGTTCCCAAAGTCACCCCTGGGCCTTCACAGTGCCCTCTGATACACACACACACACAAAATAAAGTGAAGAAGAAGAAGAAAAAAGACAAGAAGAAGAAGAAGAAGAAGAAGAAGAAGAAGAAGAAGAAGAAGAAGAAGAAGAAGAAGAAGAAGAAGAAGAAGAAGAAGAGGAGGAGGAGGAGGAGGAGGAGGAGAAGAAAAAGAAGGAAGAAGAAGAGGAAGAAAGAGAAGGAGAAGAGAAGGAGCAGGAGGAGGAGGAGGAGGAGGAGGAGGAGAGGAAGAAGAAGAAGGAAGAGAAGAGGAAGAAAGAGAAGGAGAAGGAGAGGAGAAGAGAAGGAGAAGGAGAAGGAGAAGGAGAAGGAGAGAAGGAGGAGAAGGAGAAGAAGAGAGAAGAAGAAGAAGAAGGAAGAAGAAGAAGAAGAAGAAGAAGAAGAAGAAGAAGAAGAAGAAGAAGAGAAGAAGAGAAGAAGAAGAGGAAGAAGAAGAAGAAGAAGAGGAAGAAGAGGAAGAAGAGGAAGAAGAAGAAGAAGGACTCGAAATAGCTTTGAGTTTCTGTGCATGAAGGTGGGAGGCTAATCCAGCTTAGAGTTTCTGTATGTAGGGCAGTCAGGTCCAGCTTAGAGTTTCTGCTCCTGGAGGAGTCTGGTTCAACATTTTTCTTTTTAGGACAGAGAAATATTATCAACATCCATCAAAAATAATTGAAAACTATAACACAGATACTGAAAATGTCTTTCAGCTTTAAATTCCCACTTCTATCATTAGGAATCTTGATTTTTGCCACCAAATCTAAACTAAGTAGTAAAACCTTCCTACCAATGACATTTCTGAAATAAACTTCAGATTTCAGTGTAATTGAAAAGGCACTTACAAAGTAACAGGAGCAAGGGTCCATGCGGCAAAACACCACAGCTTCTCCTAGACCTTCAAACCCCTCGTTAGGTCACTTCCTGTTGAACGCTAAGTCCAATATAATCTGAGAAGCTTAGTTTTAGAATATCAGTTGTTTTCATATACAACAGATAACTGTTTCTTTTTCCAATAAGCATCCACACTTTTTTTCCCCAAAACCACAACTGCAGAAGCCATCTTATCAGTTTTGATAACTACACATTAAGTTTTCTCATCAGGTTTTTCTGTGGGAAGACAGAGCCCAACATTTCGTGAAGAATTGATGTGACTCGATGTTCCAGTTCATCAGACTGTTTAACCTGTAAGGTAAAGGAAGTTTCTTCAGTTCCTCTTTATGCCTCTAATTTCTATACCAAACTCTAACACAAATTCATTAAGAGATGTTTCCAGATTAGTGGATACAATTTCATTTTAGTAGTAGATGTTAATTTCATTTTAACAGTTTATGACATAGAAATGAACTAATATCTTTAAGACAAAGTTTCATTATGTGGCCTAAGCTGACCTCAAATTCCAAATAATCCTTTCTTAAGTTTCAAACAGTAGAAATGCAGGCACGCATCACTATGTCTGACTGAAATTAACTCATTTTTAAATATTGAGTTTGTACACAGAAGTTTTTAATTTTTTAAATCATTTTTATTAATATTCAGTCTTCCTAATTGCAAAAATAATGAGTGATTTCCCTCCCTCTCTCCCTCCCTCCCCGTCAATATGTTTTTTAATTAATTTTGTTTTTATTTTTACTCTTTTACAATCTCATATATGTAGAAAATGTCTTTTGATCATAGCCCCTTTCTCTCTCCCACTTCCCTTGGACATTTCCCTAGCATGCCCACCTCTTGCCATTATGTCTTAATTTTTTAAGTTGGGTAATATAAAATAATATGTAAGCATATAAGAAAATACATTAAGGGTATAGGTAGTTATGATTGAGCTCCGAGTTCTACATGGTTAAAAACACATGATAAAGCTGAAGAATAGCAGTTTGGCTCATCTTCTAAGAGACTAAGTTCATGGTGTGAGCACATGGATTCCTAGCCCATGGGAGACCATCCACATTGTAGGCACATGGAGACCCAGCCCACAGGAGGCCATCCTTGTCGTGGGCACACAGAGATGTGACCCACAACAGACCATCCCATTTATGAGCACACAGGGTGACATCCACTTTGAGAGTATACAGAGCCCCAACCCAAGGAGACCATCCACATTGTATGTACATAGAGCCTACCTCATGAGAGGCCTTAATGTTGTGAGTACACAAATATGGAATTCAGGGTTTTAGCAGATAGTGTGGTTTGTCCAAATTGTTAATCATTCAGCTGTCCACAGGTCAGAACATTGAATGTAGAAATAGTCTCATCTCCTCTCTGCCACTGTTTGATGCACATGGGACACAATAGCACAGTGCCTCTAGGGGCAGGTGTACACAAAAATTTTAAAACAAATCCGAAGTTTTGTTTCCAGTTACTGGGATAACTATGCTAGCACAAGCAACTTAGGGGGAAGAGGTTTCTTTGTCCCACAATGTCAGTTTACATTCCATCATTCTGGAGAAGCAACAGGAGCCTAACTTGCCAGTTACATCACATTCATAGTCAAGATACTTTCCATGTGTTGCCTCTTAATTCTGTTCACTCACTTTCTTATTTCTTCTTTGGCCTTTCTTTCATCTAATTCCTCAATTCTCTGAGTCTAAAAATGCTGAATCTATAAAATCTTGGAACCCTTAATTTGTTTCAAATGGGGATGCAAATAAGGAGGGGCTCACTTAGAAAAGACAATCATTCTTGGGGGCATTACAATAAGACTCTGAGCCATGGTCTAAAATATATTATACTGGCATCATGAGAAAAATATCAATTATTTGGAAACATCATTTTTCAAACCTGTAGAAATTGGATTTTAAACATACAGGACTTGGTTACACTTTATGTGATTGCCTGTCTCTCAGAACTATCTAAGAAAGGAAGCCATATACAAACTGCTAATGGGATCATTTTTCTCTAGTTTTGATTGAGGGTGTCTAGAGCTCAATGTGTAAGGTAAGCGGTACAGGAAAAGACCCGAGAGCCTGAGGTTCCACCAAGGGTTGGAGAAAAGAAAATGTAGAGTAATTCCCAGTTAGATGGCCTGGAACATGGCAAACAAAGCAGTAAGATCTTTAAAGAACATTGTTATCACTGATGTTGAGAGCATGAAGAACTAAACCCTGAAGTGATCAGGAGTAAAACATCTTAGATTAATCATTGCCTAGAAGAAGATCCAGTGTAAACAAGACAGAAATGAAGCCAATATTGGAATGCCAGGAAGACATCGCTGCAGACAGAAAAGAGGACCACACATCAAGAGACTAGACCAGTGAAATTTAAGTTGAAGAGGTCCCTCTTTATCTTCAGCTAAGTTTACACTTAGACCCCACCACATGTGAGATAATCTTGTGCCCCTCTCTTGAAAGTGCCTTAGTTGTTCTCCTGGTTATTGTATTGGGGGAGATATTCACCTGTCATTACCAAATAGATCACAAAGTAGGATCTACATTGCCAAAGGCTCCTCAGTCTTGTTCAGTTTGTCCCAGTTGGGATTTCCTTCTTTTCAATGGCCCAAGACTGTCATAAGCATTCTTTTTTAAAGATTTTTTTAAAATTTTTTTTATTATTATTTATTCAACTGTGCGCATGTGCGTGTGTGTGTGTGTGTGTGTCTGTGTCTGTGTAGAACCACGGACGAATTCGCGAACCACCATGGACGCCTCCACCTCCTTCTGCCCGGGGATTCACAGGCTCTGCCCTACCAGGACCAGAAGCGCAGGCCGCCCCCGCTTCCGCCTGGCGTCTATACGTGGGATCTGGGATCCGAACTCAGGACCTTCCGCCTGCAAGGCGGAGACTTAACCCCTGAGCCACCTCTCCAGCCCCTGTCATAAGCATTCTTAAACGCACATTGAAACTTTGACATGGAGAAATGCATCCCCATTATCCCCGATGACGAACATTACTTAGACCAGTATGCTTAGGAAATCCACCGGAGTCAAGAGATGGGGAGACTGGGATGTAAGCATGTGGGATCTGCTAGTCTAGTTCCCATGCTAGCCTCCCAGGTAGGCTGCTTGCCTCAGCTGCATGGAACATCTTCTTTGACTTCTGTCCTCATTGTTTGTCCCTTATCGGTAACTGTGTTTATGGGAAGACACACAGCAGAATTTTTACCTTTTCTAGAAATACTAGGAGGTTTTTAGTTGTTTCTCAAAATTTTATGGCATTTTTGCAAAAGAGAGAGAGAGAGTGTGTGTGTGTTTATGCACATGTGTATGTACATGTTATGCAAGTATTCTTCTGCTAACTGGTATCTCCAAGAAAATCCACACACTAAGTGAATTCAACCTCTATATTTTCTTAAAGAAAGGACAATATTTCTTAAATGTCTGCCCTAGAAATATTTTTTTCTGTCGCCACCTTTTAGCTCAAATTCTTCCTTTTTGGCTTGGTTTTAAGGTATTCCTCCCATCACTTCTTAGACATAGCAATACTGACAGCTGCTCTCTAACTCTGGCTTGTCTTCTTGAGTTCAGCCTCCCTCTCTACTGGTCTTTGTACTTCTTTTTGTCCCACAGCTGACTTCTGGCAGAGTCTTCTTCTTGAATTGCTGGTGTTTTGTTGTCATTAAATCAATATAATTTTAGGGACAGCAGAAAGGGGGAAAAGTTGTGCAATTCTTTTATTCTTCTTAATCACTCCCCTAAGAGAAATAAATCTAGAAAAAACACAGGGAGGTTCAATGGAAAAGGCCCTGGAGAATGCTGTTTCTGAGAAGACAGGATTATACCGGCAGCTGGGCTGGGTCAGGGGGATTTGCCCTGGAGTTCACCGTGAGCTGCTGACAGCTCTGAGCTTGCAGTTCCCTCCCACATCCCATTCCTTCTACTTCTGGTGGTTGACAGTGTTGAAATAATCTATTTAGAAACGCTGGGTCTCTGTTTGATCATGTGCCATCAGACTAGGTCTGCAGTGTCTGGACAGATTTATAACTTCTTTTTGTATTTCAATGGAAAATAGTGCTACATAACTATTCATGACTAGGTCATTAATTGTAATGTCAAATGAGCTAGTAAAAACATTCTAGCTCACACACAAATTTCCCACTCTTTCCCTTTGTACCAGTAACTCCATCAAAATAACAACTATTACATACATTGCTATTCTCATCTATGGAGTAACCATTCCTTCCTTTGCAACATATATTATGTATAACAACACCACCTACAAAACAAATAACACTTACTACAATTCAGGAGCTGTTCCAAGTGCTTTAAAAGTATCAACTTGCTTAACACTCAAAATAACCTTGTGGAGTGTACTTTTATCATCTTCATCTGACAGGTTAAAAAAGGCAGATAGGAAGATTCAATCTCTTAATTGTAACTGAGAGACTTGGACATTATAGTCTGGGTCTGTAGTCATTAGGCTTTTCTGTCTTTATACGTCATTAATGCTTAGATTAAAGTAGTAAATAAATGAATACTGAATAAAAAATAGAGTCAATGAACCATAGCTCAGAAGTTAAGCCCTTGTCCCACAAGCAAAAGAACTTGATCTTGGATCTCAGATCCTGGTGGTGGCCTGCACTTCTGGAAAGTGAAGGCTGGGAAACTTCAGAACAAAGCAAAAAGGAGAAAGAACAATTCATGATATCCCGATGATACCCCTGGGCTTCCACAAGCACAAACAGAGCCCTCTTCTACACATACACCCACAAACTACACACATAAACACACACACAGAAAAACTGAAACAAGTGCTCTTCTAAGAGAAGATGCCAAAAAGGGAAACAGCAAATTTTTAACATAATCAGGTATTGTATTTTATACATTTCCTACTCACTTTAGGAAACTAAGTCAGGAAATTGGAGACTCATGAATCTTTTAAGTAGAGTCAGAGTTCAAAGACATTATTTGGCTCTATGGCCAATACCCTGCTTACTTCATCAGGTGACATTTCCAGTCCTTTTTGGGAGAAGCACCTGGAAACACCAGATGTCTGGTCTTCCTGTTGGGATATAGCTATTTCCTAAGCAGACAACAGCTCCAGAATCTTCACCCCTTTACCAGTGAAACTAAACCCAACCTGACAACATCACGTGGCTTCAGGGACAGCTTGAGAGTATCCATAAGCAGCAAATCCACATTGCTTCTTGTCCTTTTCCCCAAAATAAACTTCCTTCTCATTCACTTTTGGTCCAATGTTTGAGACTTGATTTTCTCTCTTCTCTTTAGCAAATAGCCTTTCTGAAAAAGAGGGAGAGAAATACAAGCAACTGTGGGAGATTTTATGAGGTAGATTCGTATCAATGCACAAGACTCTGGTCTGAGTCTTTGTTTGCAGAAGAGTTTTTGCAAGATGTTTTTCCACACACAGCACTTTGGTGACTTGATGGGCTTCCATGGAGAGACGCCTGTGGTGGATTCTCCAGCCAAGCAGTTACATTTTTGTTTTTCCTGTTGATTTCAAGGAAGGGAATTTAGACTGTAGCTCAATGCTTTTTTTGTTTTTCAATCTCAGCTCCATTCAGCACCATCATATGCTGCATTGTCATCAAAATGAATAAGATGCTACTCATCTAAAGTGAAATGTTAAAAGTGGAAGCCTAAAATCAGTCAGCAAAACCTACCAAAGAAATTATCTGTCATAATATTGATGACTATCTTTTCAGGTAGCTTTCCATTGTAAGTGCTACTCAGAAGCACTGAGCATCTGCTTTAGACATAGGAAGTTATATAGTATATTCTGTTTCATAGTCTGCCATGTAGTATATTTTGTTTCATAGCCTTTTCTGTTCCTGATGCACACAGTAAATGCCATAATATGACATTTAGTTTCAACTGTCAACCTGACAGGTGAGACATGGATCCCTGGTCACATCTATAAGGAATTATTTGGTTAAAGCAGTCCTCTGAGCAAGTCTGTAAGATATTTTCTTAATTGAATAATTAATGGAAGATGAAGCCCACAGTGAGTGGGGCCAATTCCTAGGCAGAAAGCTAATTGGTATTAACAAAGCTGATATGCAATGGTTCTTCCTTTCTCTGCTTTTGACTTTGTGTGTGGCATGACCAGTTTTTCTGGTAGTTCTCCTGCAATAATGAACTGAGATCTGGGACTAAAAATGGAATAAAAATCTCTTGTTAAACTAAATAGTCCCATTCTTCTATTTCTTACAGCAATGGAATACAAAACTAAGACATATGTCTTGCAGGGTTTGCAGCTCATTACTCCATAAATGAGACAACCAGTAAACAAATTAAGGTGAACCTTTACAGTGCAGTAGTACTCATTACAGAAAGAACAAGTCATCTGTAAATATGGTAATATGGACAAATCTTAGAAAATACTCTCAGAAAAATTTTCCCTAGAAAAGTACATACAATATGAATCCATTTCTATGACATTCTAGAGCAGGAAAAGATTTTCTATGATGGAAAAATTGTAACAATGGTTGTGCAATTAGGTAGTCATAAAGAAACTTTCTAGCTAGTTCTGATGTTCAATATCTTGATAAAAGTTTGTCAAACTTATCTAATAGTCCAGTTAAGGTTTTGCATTTCCATTAGAGACACAAGAGCAATCTGATCCAAAAAGCAGTAGAACACAGGAGATTAGCAGAATCAGGGGAGAAATATCTGAAAATGAGATAAGGAAAACAACACAGAGAATCAACCAGTCAAAAGGCTGGTTCTTATGGTTGATGTAGAGTCTCTGAAGTTAGGCCACCCTAATCTCTCCCTATCCTAAAGCTCAGTGAAATTTGCAGAAGAGGGGGCGGTGAGATTATAAAGCCTAAAGATGGGAAGGAGCAATGATATGCAAGATACTCCATACAAGTTAGGGCTAAAGTACTCATAATAAGAATTTGCATGACCTGTGCAATTACCAACATATCATTGAACCCCCAAAGTCTAGCATGGATCACAGGCACTAGGATTCTTAGAGGCAAGGGATTAACAGCCACAATAGTGTTCGTATAAAAGGGGAACACAAAAAAGAGCTTTAGGTAATGCCACTGAGTCCTTACACCTCATCAGAGAAGAGGACTCAGAGGGAAATATGGCATGCACACTAAAGGATGATCCAGGAATGGGTGGGGAGGGAGCACCTGGAGAAAGGGAGGGAGGGGGAAAAGGAAAGGGAAAAAGGGGGATGGAGCAAGAGGATCCAGGGAGGGGTGGAGAGAGGGAGGGGAATGGGGTACTTATCAACTTTGTATGAGTGGAACAAATAAATAAAGAAAAAAAAAAAGCTGGTTCTTTGAAAAAAATCAGTAAGAATGATACACCCCTAGCGAAATTAACTACATTAAAAAATTACAAAAGAAAATGGAGTTATTACTACTGATACCCAAGAAATTCAGAGAATTACATCATATTTCAAAAACTTATACTCTGTGAAATTATATAATACAAAAGAAATGGATGAATTTCTAAGTAAGCACAATTTACTTAAATTGAATCAAGAAGTTTTGAATTATTTAAATAGTCCTATAATATAAGGAAATCGATGAAGTAATCTCGAATCTTCCCACCAAAAAATGTCCTGGAACAGATGGATTCAGCACAGAGTTCTACCAGACATTTAAAGAACAAATAACACCAATACACCTTAAACTGTTCCATCAAATAGCAAAGGAAGAAACACTACCAAATTCTTTTTATGAAGCTAATATCATTTTAATCCCAACACCTAATAAAGACACACTTATAAAAGAAAAGTATAGGCCAAACTCCTTGATGAACACAGATGCAAAGATTCTCAACAAAGTCTTAGCAAATGGGATTCAGAAATGTGTCAAAAAGATCATTCACAGTGATCAAGTAAGTTTTATCCCAGGCACACAAGGTTGGTTCAACATATGCAAATCAATATATATAATTCATCATATAAAACAATCCAAAATCCAAGACCGCATGATACTCTTGATAGATGCAGAACAAGCTTTTGACAAGATCCAACAGCCTTTTATGATTAAAGCCCTAGAGACAGTTGGAATGGAAGGAAACTTTGTCAATATAATAAAAGCTGTATACAACAAGCCAACAGCAAGGATTACACTCAATGGGGAAAAACTTGAACCATTCTCACTTTGTTCAGGAACTAGACAAGGCTGCCCACTCTCACAACTTCTATTCAATATTGTACTTGAAGTCTTAGCTGGAGTCATAAGACAAGAAAGGGACATAAAAGGGATTCAAATCAGCAAGGAAGAAATCAAGTTATCTCTATTTGCAGATGACGTGATCATATACCTGAGTGATCCCAAAAACTCCACCAGGAAACTCCTGGAACTAATACAGAAGTTCAGCAGGGAGACAGGATACAAAATTAATGAAAATCAGTGGCCTTCCTCTATGCCCAGGATGTAAGAAGTGAAAAAGTCCTGAGAGAAACAATCCCATTTACTATAGCTCCTAAAAAAATAAAATACCTTGGTATAAATCTAACCAAGGAAATAAGAGATCTTTACAATGAAAACTTTAAAACCCTAAAGAAAGAAATTGCAGAAGACACCAAAAGGTAGAAAGACCTCCCTTGTTCCTGGATTGACATAATCAATATCATAAAAATGAACATCCTACCAAAGGCAATATACAGATTCAATGCTATACCAATAAAAATCCCAAAGCAATTCTTTAAATAAGTTGACCAAACAATCTCAAAATTCATATGGAGGCACAAAAGACCCAGGATAGCAAAGACAATCCTGAGTAACAAAAACACTGCTGGAGGTATCACCATACCAAACCTTAGTCTATACTACAAATCCATTGTTGTAAAAACACCCTGGTACTGGCTCCAAAATAGACATACAGATCAATGGATAAGGGTTGAAGACCCAGATATAAGCCCACAAAATTACAGCCATTTGGTCTTTGAAAAAGGGGCCCAAAGAATCCAATGGAAAAAGAACAGCATCTTCAACAAATGGTGCTGGCAAAACTGGATCTCCACATGCAGAAGATTAAAGCTGGACCCGTACTTGTCACCATGCACAAGACTTAATTCCAAATGTATCAAGGACCTTGATTTAAGGCCAGAGACTATAAAAACCATAGTTGAAAGGGTAGGGAATTTCCTTGAGCTGATTGGGCTAGGCCAACAGTTCCTAAACAGACATCCAATGGCACAGTCACTGCTACTAACTCTCAACAGTTGGGATCTTGTGAAATTAAAGAGCTTCTGTTCAGATAAAGAGACTGTAACACGAGCTCAAAGGCAACCCACAGAATGGGAGAAAATACCACATATCTGATAGAGTGCACAAAGAACTTACAAAACTAAACACCAAGGAAACTAATGGCCCAATTAAAAAATGAGCCCTGAAACTTAAAAAAAACTTTACCAGGGGCAAAATTTAAATGTCTAACAAATATCTGAAAAAATGCTCCACTTCCTTAGCCATCAGGGAAATGCAAATCAAAACTACCCTGAGATATCATCTCACCCCGGTCAGGATGGCAAAAATCCACAATACAAACAACACCAAAAGCTGGAGAGGATGTGGAGAGAGGGGAACTCTCCTACATTGCTGGTGGGAATGCAGGCTCATACAGCCACTCTGGCGAGCCATCTGGAGATTCTTAAAGAAATTAAAGATTGAAATGCCATATGACCCTGCGATTCCACTTTTGGGAATAACCCCCCCCCATGCAGCAGAGGTTCACCTCGATAGCACAAGTGTGACCATGTTCATAGCAGCACTGTTTACAACAGCAAAGTCATGGAATCAACCCAAATGTCCAACAGTTGACGAGTGGATAATGAAACAGTGGTACATCTATACAATGGAGTACTACTCAGCCATCAAAAATGATGAATTACTGGAATTTGCCGGGAAATGGATGTCATTAGAAACAATTATATTAAGTGAAGTATCCCAGACCCAGAAAATTGAGTACCATATGTACTCCCTAATAGGTGGCTCCTAGTACCAAACCCACCCAGCCCACCTAGAGACACTCGATGATAAATCTCTGTAATACAGTAATTGCAAGGAGTATGAACAGGAGGGATGGGGTAGGAGGGCCACACCAGAAACAAGGAGAGAGGGGACGATGTTACAGCAGAGAAAATAGGCCTCCATCAAGGACTGCAAGTAAGAAATGAGACATCTGGTTAAGTTCACAGTCTTTTCTTTCCTGATCATTTACAACTGGGGGGTGTGATCTCACCAGAAGGGGAGGGCATATAGTCTGGCAGATAATAAGTAACCAATTTGCAAATGGGTGATTGACCCCTCCCTCACTGTGGTTTCCTACTTTTATTGCATCTACCTTTGAAGATACTCTTATAACAAGACTCTAGTTTAACAGCTTTTTATCTCTGGCCAGGGGTGACATCCAATACCCACCAGGATGGAGTGAAGGGCCTTGTAGGAGCAGCAAAACCGCAAAAGAAAATCAACAAACCATAATCCAGTACTTCAGAGACTGTATATCAACCACCTAGACCTAGGCCAGACTAATCTCTCCCCATCCTGAAGCTCAGGGAAATTTGCAGAAGAGAGGGCGGTAAGAGTGTAAGAGCACAAGGATGAGAGGAGCAATGATATGCAAGACACTCCACACAAGTTAGAGCTGAAGCAATCATAATTGGACTTTGCATGCCCTGCGCAATGTGCCACACACTATTGACCCCATAAAGTCTAGCATTTGCTGAAAGCACCAAGATCCTTGGAGGCAAAGGATTGACAGCCAAAATAGTGTTCCTATGCTTAAGGGGAACACAGGAAAGGGTTCAGGGAAATGCCACTGGGTCCTTGTACGTCATCGGAGAGGAGGACCCAGAGGAGAGACTGGCAGGCACATTAAAGAATTCTCAGGGGATTGGGGGAGGGGAGGTACTGGTGAGTGAGGAGGGAGGGATGAAGGGAGGGTGAGCAGAGGGGTCGGGGGGAGGAGGAGGGAGGGAGGGAACTGGTGTACCTATAAAGTTTGCATGAGCAGAGATAATAAAAAATGTTTAAAATAAATAAATAAATAAAAATAAATATAAAAAGTAGACTTAGATCAGAAAACAAAACAACAACAAAAAGATAATAATGTCATTAGGTACAGTGCTCTTACATTAAATGCAAAATAATAGGCTAAGCTGATTAATGGATTCAGAACTGAATAAATGAATATAAAATAAAACTACTGTAGTTAACAATAAATTATATAGTTGGGTTACAGTTATATAATGTTTTCTTTATAAGTTGTTCACTTTTCCATGGGCTTGTGCATTTTTAGTTTTCAAACCTCAGTGAGAAAAATAATTGAATATGATCTCATATCATATGTAATTCCACAGAATGTCAAAGGTCTGATTAAATCAGCACTGTCTGTATAAATGAATGCATTCCATCCACAGGTTGTTTAATTTTTATGGATTACCTTACAGTCACATATTTAGATGCATATTATTTTATGCTTAAAATGAATACCTGTGGTGTTGGAGAGATAGTTGTAGTAGATAAAGTGTTTACCTTGTAAGCATGAGGAGTTGAATTCTATTGTAAGTACCTATTTAAAAAACAAAAGATAGAGTATGCTTATAATCTCAGCCTTGGAAGGCAGAAGAGGATTCTTAGGATTCATTAATTTATTAGCCAGCCAGCCTTCTTAGTGAAAGGCCTAGTCAGAGAGGAGATAGAGACAGAGAGAAAGAGACAGAGAGAGAGACAGAGACTAAGAGAGGGAGACAGAGAGAGAGAGAGAGAGAGAGAGAGAGGAAAACAGCAAAGAAAAAGAAGTGTGAGTCACATTTGAGAAATAACAAGGATGTCCTCTGGCCCACACATGTGATTGTACATGCACATATGTAAAATGTCACAAATGTATACATCTACACACACATGTATTATATAACAAATGAATAAACAAATATGCAAAATTTGTGGATGTAAATGCTGAGTCACTAGAAGTCATGGATGTGGTTACAATTACATGGTTTCCTCCAGAAGATTTAGACAAGTTTTCTCTTTCTAGAGAGAATGAATCTATATCTTCACGTTTTCAAAATGTGTGTTTAATTCTTTCATCTTTGCTAATTTGTTTGATATTTTCCACTGGAAAATACTGTCATAATGCACTTTGGGCATTTCTCCATTAGTACATCAGCAGCAAACAGAAAAGAATGCAGAGAGAAGAAACAATTTTCAGGGCCTGCTGCTGAGCTGCAGAGCCATGTGTATCAGAAATTCAAATCTTATGCTTCCAATAAGTTTCATGATTCGAAATGGTCTCCACCATTAAAGTGAATTCTCTGATCAACATTAAACATTAACTTCTAGCTTATCTAGTAGAGCTTTTTCTGTGCCCATCCCATGAATTTATATCATATGCAAGATTATGGGCGGTATTCACTCTTCATGACAGTGCACCACTGTACTCTGAAAACTGCAACTTGGACACTCTCAGGATTATCATCTTCTCATTAACGGCAAGTTACATAAAAACCCAAGAAACAACAAAATTTTATCACTTATATTTAAATGCTTAAAATCTTAGATTATCTGTGCAGTCATTTGATGCACCAAAGATTCACAACTCAAGCAAAACAGCCACTTGGCTGCTGTTCACATCCTGATCATTGTGCACAGACAACTGTGCATTCTATCCTTTTTTCTGGCTTCTTTAGAAGCAGATAAAACCCTGGACACCAGCCAGCCAACAAGTACATCAGTTCCCAGGTCAAAAGGGCAGCTTCCCTTTCTCAGCAGCTGCGTATGTTCTGTCTCAGCAAAGTAAAGGGCACAACACTGTTTATTCTGAAGCCTGAGACTTAAGCTATACATATCTTTCCTTAGCTTAGATTTAAATACAAGAGAATTTGGAAACTGTAGCAGGAAATACACGTGTATATTTGTTTATTCTGTTTAGAGACTTACTTGTTGACAAGCCACAAGTGCATTTTAGTTTCTGAATGTGATTTTTGAATGCCAAATATTTTCTCAGTACAGGTTGACATCAGTTTCCAGAGGCATCTGCTTTTAGATCCTATTCTCTCCTTCATACATGTCAATATTATAGATGGAATATCATAGATGGAATATTACAGATGAAATTTCATTTCCTTTGTTACCTTATCATCTGTTTTGTCCCTTGATTGTCTTGTTTTGTTTATTCTGACCTCAGAAACAGATGCTACTCAAACTAGCAGTCAGCTTCATTTTTTTGCTTGTGTGTGTATATAGTGTATATGTATACATGTATGTGTATGTGCATGTGCGCACATGTGTGTTGAGCTATATACATGTGGGGGGGTGTCAGAGGGCACTGTGTGTGCCTGTGGAGGACCAAGGGTGACATCAGGAATAATCCTTGATTGTTTTACCTCCTATTGCTTTGCTCTGGGATTTCCCAGGCTCTGCCTTTCAGAGCGAGAAGTACAGGCTATTGACATATCTGCCCAGAAATTTTACATGGGTTCTGGGGATCTGAATTCAGATTCTTTGGCTTGCAAGATGAAAGCTTCACTCCTGACGCATTTCCCCAGCCCTTAACATGATTTACTGTCTTGACTTTCAAGGCTGCTCATTACTTTAGCTTCTTTTGGTCCATGTGTATAGATATTGTCTTTTTTTTTTTTTTTTTTTGCTTTCTAAGTTGGTTACATTCTTTTAAAATCAATGTCATATTAGGCAAATAAAAACTCTTCAAATTATTTTATATATACAAAATCACTCTGAAACTTGATGAAGCCAGTATTGGAAAGGAATGAGATGAATTGTGTTAGATTGATCTTAATTATCACCATAAACACAGAGGCACAAAGGACATGATATTATAAAAAATATTTTATGAGAAATCACTCCTGAAGTCCCCAAATAAATTCTATCTGATTCAAATTTACTAGCATCTTCATACAATGCTAAATTTTGTGAATATGTTCACATACTCAAAAATGAAAAATCATGTAAGTCTAGCAAGCAATGATAAAGATAATATAAAGGGTCCTTCAGTGTATAATTGAGTTTTTAGCAAAAACCAGTGGGAGATATTTTAATAATTGAGTTTTCAGCAAAAAATAGTGACAACTATTATGAGTAAAATAATACAATCATTTTAATTAAAACTATAGATACCAACTATATTTTTAAATTTATTACCTAAGGTTCTAGTGAATATGATACATGAAACTTAAATGACTTGATTATTTTATCTGAAAGTTACAAAACTCAATTTTGAAAATACTATGACTACACAGCTAGAAACCTAAGGAAGATCAATTATAATTGGAAAAATAAAGATGTGTAGGAAAGCCTGACATAGCACAGAGTCAAAGCTTAGGCAGACAAGTACCTACAGCTTTACCATTTTATCAACAGCATCCAAACATGAAATCAACAGAAAATCCCATTTATTGTAGTGATAAAATATAGAATATTAAAAGTAAATATTATACAAAAATCACAAGATTCAAAAGATTACAACTCCACCCATCACCTTTCTCTTCTCCCTGCTCTCCTGCCATGGGCTCATGCCATGGTGGCTGGCTCTGGCTTCTCCAAGCCATGGATTTATGCAGCTCTCCCTGTTTTCTCCAACTTAAGCTATCTCCTCTGCTCTAATGCCGTCCCACTTTAAGGCTATGGCTTCCTCCTCGTCTCCCTTGAACTAGTGTCCAAGAGTTTCTTCCAATCACTCTCATTATCAATGAAATCCTTGCTTTATCTCAAAAAAAATCACAAGATCCATTTGCAGAATGCCAAAATATATAGGTGAAAGAGATATCTAGACCTGAGCACATGGTCATATCCCTGGATCACAAGTAACTCACTTGAATTTTTATAAGGTTTGTTTTTAGAATTGGAGAGATTTTGTTTTCATAGAAAAGAGGGTTCAGGGGGCTGGAGAGGTGGCTCAGGGGTTAAGCCTCCGCCTGGCAGGAGGAAAGTCCTGAGTTCGGATCCCAGATCCCACGTATAGACGCCAGGCGGAAGCGGGGGCGGCCTGCGCTTCTGGCCCTGGTAGGGCGGAGCCTGTGAATTCCCGGGCAGAAGGAGATGGAGGAGTCCATGGTGGTTCGCGAATTCGCCCGTGGTTCTACACATACACAGACACACGCACACATAGACATACACACACGCGCGCACATACACACGCACATGCACACAGTTGAATAAATAATAATAAAAAAAAATTTAAAAAAAAAAAGAAAAGAGGGTTCAGGAATAGCAGTGAAAATATTTAAAAAATAGCCAATATAGTTCTCTGCTCGTAGGACTTAATGCAGATGTATTGGGATGAACGAATATTGCATTAAAATAGCTATGTATCAACTCTTAAGTCAGGGAAACAGAAAACAAATCTAGACACATATATCACCACACATGATAGCTTTAATACCACCACATATGGTATCTTTAATATCTAATTAAATATGTATCTTATAAAACAAAAATAGCAAATAATTTAATGCAAGCTCAATCATGAATATATTTCTGAATAAAGAAATAAAGTAGACCTAGACTCCATTATTAAACTATTTAAAGAAACTGTCTAGGTGTGTTGCGAATATAAATCAATACTGAATGCATTGGTGATTATCTCATATAATTTGATTGTGTGAAAAGGCAGTGTCCTTACAAGACTGACAAATCAGCAGCAGATAAAAGTAGGTAGATATGAGAATCTTAAAGTCTCACAATGAAAAATTAAAGATAATTTGAAAATTCACCACACATATTACTTTAGCTTTGATAACAATAATAAAACTAAGATCCAACAAGTGGTTTAAAATGAACAGCTCTAAGAAAATATTTGTAAATGTGAAAATGGCAAAGAAATGGGGGAAATGAGAAGCTTAGCAGTAATATGAAAATACACATTAAGGTAATAATAGTATAGGCACTCTTCTCCAAATAACTGGAACAAAATTTTCAAGCCGATCTATAATTTTAGTACTGATATGTGGAAATGTGCATTTGCAAACACTGCTGTAACTAAAGCGATTAACTTTTTAGTATCATATCATTTATTGACTATTAAAATCATTATATTCATACTTACTATATTTTTTCAAATTGTAACTTCCAGGTCAGTGTGAAAGCTCAGAGAATAGGAAAGGTTTGTGGCAGAAGCCTAATGACCTGAGAGTCAACTCTGCAACTCATGAGTACAAAGAGAATTAACACCCAAAAGTTGTCCTTAGACCTCAACAAATTTGCTTAAATACATGTGCCCCCGACGTACAATAAATTTCCTAAAATTGTAATTGCCCATATAAGTGGGTAATATGCATTTCTTCACCTTTATAATGTGCATTAAAAGATACACACATAACAAAACAGCATTCTATTTGTATGCATTTCCCAAGGTGGGTGCACTATTATCTTTCTGATTTATCAGAAGAAATCTGAGAAGTTAAAAACTATCTGACACCCCACTTATGTTGCTCATGGATGTGAGGGAAAGAGAAGGATTGGTGAAGGGAAGGTGTTGCAATTCGTCTGCATGGTTGCTGATAAATGACCATCAAACGGCTTAAGGGAACAAGAGGTTTATTTCCTTAAGACAATCTGGTTACAGTTCTCAGTTCAGCTTGATGGGAGAGCATGCACCAACACTAGGGCCGAGGGAACTGGCCACACCATCACCACATAACAGGTGAGAGAGAGACAATTGTTACTTGTCAGACCAGCATGTCTGGCCAAGTATACAGAAAGATGCCAACTGGCTCTCAGTATTTTATTCACCTGTTCAGGTCCTAGTCCCACCCATTATGGGCTGGGCCTTCTCCATCAGCTAGACAACCTCTTGCAGATTTGCTCTGGGCTTAACTCAACTATTAATTCTCTACAAATGTGCCCAGAGTTCAAACCCTAAACTGTCAAGTTGACACCTGACAGTGCCTAACTGACAGAAGGAGGAGAAGAGGAGGAGGAAGGAGGGGGGAGCTACTCATTATGTTTGTATAAAAGAAAAATTCTCAATTTAAAAAACATTATATGTTTCACAAATAATTCTGACCATTGTTGTTTCATGTCTGTTCTGCTGTAATTCTTTCTTCTTCGGGGAATCCAATTACACATGAGGTTGATCATTTAACATTTTCCCTACACCTCTTGTATCCTCTGTTGTGATCTTTCACATTTTTCTTCTGTATATTTTCTTCCCTTAGGTATGGCTGAATCTATTAATAAACAAATAGCCTTGGTACTACTAGTCCCGCGTCTGGTGAGTGAAATGAGAGGATCTCAAGGCCTTGGGCAGAAACAAGGATTTTGGTGAAGTTAAATATGTGAGTGAGTGCAAAAGCTAGAATTATCATGCCAGGTGGTTTGTGCTACATTTCTAACTCCCCACATAATTAGAGACATTAAGATAACAATCTAAGATATCATTTTGCTAATAAATCTACATTTTATTTTCTGCATCAAGAGAAAATGTATAATAATGATTATAGTTCATGTTTTGGGCACAAGAATACAAAGATATAACTATAGCATGTCAGTGATTGAGTGAAGTAGGGACAGTGTTACTTTTAATGTTGTAGAACTTATTCTGGCATAAATTTAAATCAGATGATTATAATATTAGTTGCTAACCACAAATAATATAATTAGAGGATGTATGTGGAAAAATGAGAAGGAAAATGAAATGTTTTGCTATCAAGCCAAATAAAACAAAACAAAACAAAATCCTGGTAAACACAGAAGAAAAGAAATGCAAGAAATGAAAGATAAAATGCCACAAGACATATATAGAAATCAAGAGCCAAATGAAAGAATTCACTTGTTACCACTGATTATTATAAATATATATGAAGCCAGCAATCTAATACAAACTGAAGTTAGATTTAAAAGACAGAACATGTGTTTATAAGATAATCACTTTATATAGAAAGATATAAACCATGATCGAAAATGAAAACTGAAGTGATCCAAGTTAGTTAGAATATATCAGCCAAAATGGGCTTCAAATAAAAGTTTATAGGAGACAAAGAACATTACATAATAATAAAAGTTTAAATGCAGCCAGAGATGAAATATTTATAATACCTTCTATACTAACAATAAACCATTAAGATATGTGAAACAAAAAGTTACAATTGAAGAGCAGGCATTCTACAAGAATAGTAGTATGTGTTCATACTATGCTGTCAATATTGGATAGAACTTACCAGACTGACGATTAATAAGGGAATAAAAGAATTGAATAACACAATAAACCAACCCAATCAAATGCAAGATACTCTACCTAGTAAAGTGAAATGCACACTCATATTATATATTTTACAAATATATCTATATCTATATATAGACTTACAGATATGTATAAATCAAAATCCAAACGATAGAAGTCTCTCATTACAATTAATTATTGTAAATATAAGTGAAATAAGAAATCTAAGATAAAGATGAAAACTAGATTTTAAAGAAGAAAATCATGACACAATTATAATTTTTAATTTGTTTATAAAATGCTCATTTTAGATAGGGGGAGAGAAGAAAGAGATAGGAAAGTGAGGGGCAGACAGAGAGAGAATATGTTCACACATTTGAATTAAAATGTCTTTGAGAATCCCACTCAAAAATTGTACTCACTTTTCTGGAAATAAAAAGAATTGTGTTTGCCCTTATACCTTACACCATACCCCGTATGTGTGTGTGTGTGTGTGTGTGTGTATAACATCTGTATGCACAATTAAAAAAATTATAAAATCATAAATTGACAACCCAACCTTACAACTTTATGAGGTGGTAACTTAACCCTTGAACCATCTCTTTGATCCACCTTACAACTTTGAAAGACTAGAATCTATTAAATATAAAGATTGTGGAAGAATAGTAAAGATTACAGCTGAGATAAATGAAACAGGGTTAAAAAATAGAAAATCACTAAAGTTAAAATAATAACCTTAGCAAACTAGCCAGAAGCAAACATAAGCACCACAACTACCAAATTCTTAAATGAAATCATAGCAATAAATTGATAATATTAATAAGCAATAAAAGAAAATGCACGGATTACACTCTATGTATTAAAAAGCACTACAATGAATGGAAGATGAAGTATAGAAACCTTAGTCCTGTACCTCATTGGTGGGAATGTAGTCAGTAGAATCACTATGAAAAAGAGCATGAGAATATTTCTAAAACACCAGAAGAATGATTCTGCCATGTTGACCTCAA
The DNA here is from genome assembly GCA_023101885.1 of Typhlomys cinereus. NCBI lineage: Eukaryota > Metazoa > Chordata > Mammalia > Rodentia > Platacanthomyidae > Typhlomys > Typhlomys cinereus. Next base: position 5,658,466 of record JALPQD010000091.1, read on the forward strand.
AATAATTGAAAGGATGGTCTTGAATATATACATACATGTATACTCATGATCATAGAGGCATTCTTAGCAGTCACTAAGTGGTAGGAGCAACCTAACTACCAATCAATAGGGCAGTAAATTAGCAGAATACCATAGGTAGATACACAGACAATAGACATGTAGATAGACAGACAATAGAAATGTAGATAAATAAGCAGACAGATGATAGGCTGAGAGATAGATTATCTATACATAGGTGATGGAGATATGGTAGATATATTGAAGATAGATGATAGACAGACAGATGATAGATAGATAGATAGATGATAGATAGATAGATAGATAGATAGATAGATAGATAGATAGATAGATAGATAGATAGATAGATAGATAGATGAAAAATGAAATTTTTTCACATTTTAAAAGAAAGGATGTCCTGACATTTGTTACATCATGGATAAACCTTGAGGGCATTTTTATAAATATGAAAGTTACCAAAGAAAACAATTCATGGTTGTCATTCTGAGAAATGATGAAGACAGAAGGTGGAGTTGCTTTGTAAGATCCTGGAGAGAGGTGAGAATGGACAGTGCTTGCTGCATGGGAACAGATTTTCACTTTTGTAAAACAGAAACAGTGGTAGAAATGAGCAGAGGTGATTGTAACACAGCAATGTGGACAACGTAAATCCATGGACTTGAATGAAGACGGTTAGGACAGTAAGTTCTATGTCCATTTTACTAAAATATAAAAGCCTTGAAGAACACATATTTCACTTCCCAAGTAAAGAATAGATATATTTTCCTTAGCAATGACATGGGTCTTCATGGGAAGAGGATTTTAATCTTAAAACACTGAAGGAAATCAGTATTTAGCCATTTTGAGCTTGCTTTCCTCCAACTTTTTATCTTATTTTTCTAAATAATTTATTTATTTGGGAGCAGGGAAAAGATGCATATACTACTGTGTGCATGTGGAGGTCAGAGAGCAGCTACCAGAAGTTGGTTCTTACCCTCCATCATGTGAGCTCTAAAAAATGAATCCAGATTATCAGGTTTGTGTATAGGCGCCTTGCATGTTCAACCATCTTGGTGGCTGCTTCCCTCCAACTTAGAAACTCCACAAAGCAGAGTTATTTATAGAATTACATTAGAATAAAAACCCATCTAAAGTATTTGATTAGAGAGGAGAAAGTATTTCAATATCTAATGAAGATGCATAGCATACGTTTATCTAAAATAATTTTCTAACTGAAAATAAGCACTCAGTCACAATGTTTTTACACAAGTTGGAATGGCAAATGCCTCCCTGAGTTACTGAACATATAACGTGAGAGTCTCAGATGCTTCTGTAAGCTGCTTGTATAACTGCTGAGGAAAAAAAAAAAAACTATCCTTTGGGACAACTTTTTTTGGACAGTTTAAAGCTTCAAATTACTTCAACAAATAAGAGTGCCAACTGATTTCCCATGCAGTACTGTTCAGAGACGGTGAAGAGTTAAGACAGCCAAACACATGGCTGACCTGAGTTTGGTATTAATGGCGGTCACGTGGCTTTTGGCAAGCCAAGTGGTAATACTGGCTTCCAGGAGAAAGGATGTTTTGGAAAATGATAATGTATGTGACCATTTGTTCCTGTCCATCCTGTGTTGGCAGAGACTCCATCCTCAAGTCTGTTTCCTCTGGTTTCATTTAATCTATGCTTTTTTATTTTTTCATTGTCAGTTTATGTTCTTCCCTTAACTCTGGGAAGGGATTTTCATTTTTTTTCTTAACATAAAATGAGATTTTATTGCAAAACCTCAAACCATATTAAATTTGGTTGTTCTAAAATATCCCATTGATTTTGAGTTACAGGGATCTACTTAAATGTGGCCTCTTGGCCCAAAGTTTTCCTTAAAGGAAATAGACACTTTTTAAGTTTCCAAATAGCTTGGCCTGCATAGATAGGAAGGACGAAATATTCAAGAGGGTAATGCCGTTCAGCATGATGGGAAGTGTAAGTGGAAACCAGCGTGTGCAGATGAGGTACAAGAGACTGAAGAGAGAGCCAGACTCGCTCTGACTACCTGCTCTCACCAAAACTGATCATTTCTAGGAAAATTGGTCCAGTCAAATAAGAAATATATTAATTCCCCTTAAAATATCCACTTTCTATCAACACCATTACATTAGTGTCCACATCTCAAGGAGGTTTTTCTTAGGGATAAACCATATTTAAACCAGGAAATATTATAAAAGCATTTAAATAACAAGAATAGACAATAAGGATGAAATATATTACTAAGAATTTTGAAATGAGATTATTGCATATATTTAAATTTTTATTTATGACATATAATGCTAATAAGTGCCTAGAACTGTCAATTGATGTAGAAAAGAAATGTAGACTCTTTTATCACCTTCACTACTGTTTGCCATATAGTCTGATGAAAAGGTCACAATTCTCACTGTCTTTCTGGGGTTACAGGTGGGGTTTGTTGATTGCAGTCTTCTTTAATTTATATTTTCAAGGTTTATATATGTTTAGTATAAATATCAGTATTTCATTTCATTTTTATAGTTGAATATTCCATTGCACAAATAAACATCTCACTTGTTTACACATTCATCTATTAATAAATATTTGGGTGTTTTCAACATTTGAATACTACTGCCATAAATATACACATCAGGTATTTGACTACTGTTTGCGGTTTAGAGGACATGTACAAAAGAATTGTGGAACCACATGTGAATTTTATGGTTAACTTTTCCAGAAACCAGTAAAGTGTTTCTACTTTCAATACACTACTTTAAATCCCCACATTCTCATCAACATTTATGACTTTCCCTTTCTCTGGTAACACCCGTCTTGTGAATATGAAGTGGTATTTTACTGTACTTTGATTTGCATTCCCCCAATGACTAATAGAGTTGGACACTTTTTCATGTATAACTTTGGTCTTCTGTATATATTCTTTAGGGAAATAGCCACAGAGTGGTTTGCATACTTCTTAACATCTGAATTTTTATTTCAGAACCTCATATATAATGTATTCTCTCTCTATCTATCTCTATCTATCTATCTATATATGTATCTATCTATCTATCTATCTATCTATATAATTTAGGGAAATTATAAATGAAAGAAATTTGTGTGTGTCTCTCTCTATATATATAGAGAGAGAGAGAAAGAGATGGAGCTTTAGGATAAATGACCAAGTCATGAGAACTCTGCCCTCATGGATGGTTTATCTTGATTATTAAAAGAATTTTAATAGGTGGATCCTAGTACCAAACCCACTTAGAGACACTCAAAGATAAATCTCTGTAATCACAAAGATTATAAACAGGAGAGAAGGGGAAGGAGGGCCCCGCCAGAAACAAGGAGAGAGGGGATCATGCTACAGCAGAGATAATAGGCCACCATCAAGGACTGCAAGTAAGTAATGAGACATCTGGTTAAGTTCACAGACTTTCCTGCCTAATCATTTATAACTGATGGGGTATGATCTTACCAGAAAGGGAGGGCATACAGTCTTGCAGATAGAAGGTAACCATTTTGCAATGGAAGACTGATCCACCCCTCACTGCAGTCTCCTACTCTTATTCCATCTACCTTTGAATCTATCCTTATAATAAGACTCTATTTTAACAGCTTTTTATCTCTGACTAGGGGTGACATCCAATACCCATCAGAATGGAGCCAAGGGCATTGCAGGAGCAGCAAAACTGAAAAATCAACAAACCATAATTCAGAACATCAGAGACTCTATATCAACCACCTGAAACCAGACCTGCCTAATCTCTCCCCATCCTGAAGCTCAAGGAAATTTGCGGAAGAGGAGGCGGTAAGATTGTAAGAGCACAAGGATGGGAGGAGCAATGATATGCAGTATACTCCACACAAGTTAGGACCGAAGCAATTATAATAGGATTCTGCATGATGTGTGCAATAACCAACATATCATTGACCCCTTAAAGTCTAGCACGGACTCAAGGCACTAGGATCTTTAGAAGCAAGGGATTAACAGTAACAATAGTGTTCCTATACTTAAGGGGAATACAAGAAAGAGTTCTAGGAAATGCCACTGAGTCCTAACACCTCATCAGAGAGGAGGACCCAGAGGAAAGTTTGATATACACATTAAAGGATGCTTCAGAGATGGGGGGAAGGGGGCACTGGGAGAAAGGGAGGGAGGGAGGAAAGGAAGAGGAAAAGGAGGGAGGGAGCAGGGAGTTCCAGGGAGTGGTGGAGGGAGGGAGAGGACTGGAGTTCTTATCACATTTGTATGAGCAGAAAAATAAATTTAAAAAAAAGAAAAAAAAAAGAATTTTAAAGGAATGGACTTGCAGTTTTCATGACATGAAGACATCTGGAAGGCCCTGTCCATGAATAGCTCCTCACTAAACACTGCTGGTCCTTTGCTTTGATCTTGGACTTATCAGCTACAGAAACTAGAGACACAAATTTCTGTCATTTACAAATTCCCTAAATTAATTGGCACAGTCACCTGGTACAGTGAGTCACCATTTTGTTTATTATTGTTATTGCTATTATTATTATTTATTATTACTTTTATGGTGGAAAAGTTCTTTATCCCAGTTCTGCACAGGTCTAATCAGTGCAACATCAGTAAATGTTATTATTCACTCTACATATTGTCTTTTCATTTTCATGAGAATGTTTTTACTCATAAGGTACCATTAATCTATTTTTTCATCCATTACTTTTTCTGCTGGGGTTAATTATAAGATTGGATTGCTAAATCTAAAATAATGAAGACTTATTAATAAATTAATTTTTTTCTTAAGAGTTGAACAGTTTGAAGAACCTAAAACAGGCAAAGAAATAGATCAATAGTCAATAAACTTATGGGTAGGAAGACAGTACATCAAAGTGCTCTGTAGGCAGCTGTTATTATACCCATAGAATGGGAACTCATAGTGGAAACCTTTAGGTCTAAAGTTGGATGAGTGAAGGGAAACACACATCAGTGGGGTCTAAAGAGAGGTAACTGGTTACACTATTGAGACCTGAACCTCCACAGGAGTAGACAAGCCAGAGTGAACCCTGAGGTCCATTGAGGCATGTGAGTGGAATGCTGGGAGGGAGTAGGAGGGACTAGTGAGGGGAAGAGAGGGATGGAAAGGAGGAGGAGGGAAGCTGGTATGAATACTCAATATCTTGTAAAAATAGAAAAAAAAATTAAAAAGAGTTGAACAGTTTTGTTCTTTTTTAAAAAAAAAATTTCCCCAATCATACAAGCTCAGTTACAAGCTCAATAGGTACCCTGGTCCTTCTCTCTCTCCATGCCCTCCCAGTCCCTCTTAGACCCTCCCCTTGTTTTCCACTTCCTTTTACCCCCCTGCCTCCCCTTCTCCCAGTGCCTCCCCCTTCCCCCTCCCAGCCCCTGGAGCATTCTTTTGTGTGAATACCAAACCTCCTCTGATTCCTCCACTCTAATGAGGTGTAAGGACTCAATGGCATAGCCCAGAGCCCTTTTTTGGGCTCCCAGTTAGTATGGGAACACTATTCTGTATGTTAATCCTTTGCCTCTAAGGATCCTACTGCCTGTGATCCATGCTAGCCTTTGGGGAGTCTTTGACATGTCAGTCATTGTGCAGGTCATGCAAAGTCTGATTATGGCTACTGCGCCCTAACTTGTGTGGAGAATCTTGCATATCATTGGTCCTCATCTTTAGGTTCTTACCTAAGCTTTAGGATAGAGAGAGATTTGGCTGGTCTGTGTCCAGGTGATTAATATAGGGTCTTTGGTGTTCTGAATTATGGTTTGTTGTTGTTTCCTGCAATGCCCTTGGCTCCATCCTGATTGGTATTGGAGGTCACCTCCTAACCAAAGATAAAAGGCTGTTTAAATGAAGGTCTTACTATAAAAGGAGATTCAAAGGTAGATGGAATAGAGCAGGAGACTACAGCGAGGGCGGGTTAGTGTCCCATTTGTAGAATGGTTACCATCTATCTGCCAGTCCCTATACCCTTCCTGATCGGTGAGATCAAACCTCAGTCGCAAGTAACCAGGAAGGAAAGTGAGAGTGAGCTTCATCAGATGTCTCGCTACTTACTTGCAATACTTGATGATGATCTATTTTCTCTACTGAAGCTTGATCCCCTCTTACCTTATTTCTAGGGGGGCCTCCTTCCCCTGCCCAACTATTTATAATTTTTGCAATTAATGTAGGTATTACAGAGATTTATCTTTGAATATGTCATTAAGTGGGTTTATACTAGGATCCACTGATTAGGGAATACATATGGTGTTTAATTTTCTGTGTCTGGAATACTTCACTCAAAATAATTTTTTCTAAATCTATCCATTTCCCAGCAAATTTCAATAATTCATCTTTTTTATGGCTAAGTAGTATTCCCTTGTATAAATGTACCATTTTTCCTTATCCACTCGTCAACTGTTGGGCATTTGGGTTGATTCCAGGACTTTGATATTGTAAATAGTGCTGCTATTAACATGGCTGTGCTTGTGTCATTGTAGTGAATTTTTGCTTTATGGGGGATTATTCCAAGAGTGGTATAGAAAGGTCATATGACCTTTCAATCTATAACTTTTTAAAAAAATCACCAAACTTATTGCCAGAGTGGTTGTATAAGCCTTTATTCCCACAAAAAATATGGAGAGTTCCCTTCTCGCTACATCCTCTCCAGCATTTGGTGTTGTTTGTATTGTGGATTTTTGCCATCCTGACCAGGGTGAGATGAAATCTCAGGGAAGTTTTGATTTGCATTTTCCTGCTGGCTAAGGATGTGGAGCATGTTTTAGGATATTTGTTAGGCATTTCAATTTCCTCCCTGGAAAAGTTTCTTTTGAGGTCACAGGCTTATTTTTAATTGGGCCATTTATCTCCGTGGTGTTTAGCTTTCTAAGTTCTTTGTGCACTCTGGATAATAGAGTTCTATCAGATATGTGGTTAGTGGTTAGTGAGTATTTTCTCCCATTCTGTAAGTTGCCTTTTTGCTCAGTTTACAATCTCTTTATCTGAACAGAAGCTCTTTA